>OX328107.1:5770534-6970534 GCA_946811185.2 Hippopus hippopus
TAAGCAGTTAAAACCAATTTTCAAAGGACAATACTATTAATCATTAAATAAACAGCACCAAGTCAAAAACGGAATTTCAATTGATTTTCGTTTAAATTTTTAAGATATATTGGTATGATTGATCCACTGAGAATTTTTATATGTTTTCAAATCTTTTGGTTAGATCTAAACCAGATAGCTATTAAAACTGTTGAAATACTGTGGCAACAGGAGAATTGGTTAAACGGAGGAGAGTAAAAAGGACAATAAAAAACATATCGATCTTTATATATACATGATATAAGAAAACTAGGATCTGACACAAGTAGTCATTTGATATAAATTTTTATTAAACGAGACTGAAAAAACGTCATCAAGCGAGCCTCTGGGGAGCTTGATAATGTTTTTGTAGACGAGTCGAACAAAATTTATCTCAATAGCCAATGAGTGTCAGATTCTTTTTATCTCATACATATATTTGTCGAATAATAGGTCAGATTCTTTTTATCTCATACATATATTTGTCGAATAATAGGTCAGAAGATGCAAAGCTATACATACAATGATGTCATTTTTCATGAATAAACCCCCAAATCACTTCTCTAAAATAAGTATATGTTAATGACATCAGATATGACGTCACACAGTCCTTATCTCAAACGTCTTTAAGATAAGGAAACTCGTGGTGGGTATTTATATAGTGAAAACAAGGGAGGCTATGTGATAAATCTGGAGTTATTCTAAATTCATTTAAATTAAATTTGGTAATCTGATAAAGAGTAATTGCATAAGAAATCACAATATATTTCTTTTGTATAGATCACAAGAAAGTTAGGATAAGATACAGACAAGAATGTACGCAAAGCTTCTCATTTATTGCCATATAACTTTATTTCGCGGATATCCCCCATTACCAAACAAATAGTAAATCTTACCCGTTAAAAGTTTAGACAGTTTCATTTCACATCGACTTTGATACATGGACTTAAAGCTTATATCAGTCACTCTCAATGATTACTGTCTGGAAGCCGAATACAGTAGCCTACTCCTGTCGTGGTGTAGGTAACTCCAGACGTTGATCCCATTCAAAACGAGATTCGAACCCGGAACCTGTGATCTTATGATATGATAGGCCGACGTACTACATCTACACGATTGTCTCCTTACGTAGCTGAATAAAGTGATAATTAAGTAAAATCATTTTGTTTGAGACTGGCCTATTGACTTTAAGCCTTTATTACACAATCACGAGTTTTAACAACCTTGAAGAAGAAGCCTTTTGAAAACATTGTGGGAAAAGGAGAAAATGCTGGTAACCAGTATTTTCTCCTTTTTCCACAATATTTTCTGCCCTTTCACAGACCGTTTAAGCCACATTTACTTTGTCGTCTGCAAATGCTTTCAATTTAGACCAGTCCAAAAATTTGTTGTTTGGTACAGGGACTAAGATGGTAAGAAATACAGCTGTCTGAGGTATATTACGGTGTTAATACATGTTTTCTAGTCTGCTAAGTTTTCCTTTTTGCAAGAGCTAATTGTTTAGTGAAAGCATCTTCTGACTTTTGTAAAAAGAGAGGTATACAAACAATATATAAAGGTTGGTGCAAGGTGTCAATTCAATCTATTCTACTGAATAAAAACCCCGGAGATAGATCTAATATACCGGGGCATCACGAAACACAACGGGCTTTCTCTTTTACATTTGATGGCTGAAAGAGGCTCGGCTGTTATTGGTGTTTAAACCCGTTTTCAACACTATTTCAGTTATATCGTGGTGGCCAGTGCATCTAGCCATGCTTTCCTGTGTGTTTATTTTTACCGGTACCTCGCACTACATTCTATCTATCTATCTATCTATCTATCTAAGCCACTGGTTGCTTTCCAACATATACATAATCGAATCAATGCACAGCGGATGGAGAGAAACGTTTATTTAAATTGATTGGTAAATACGGACCCAGTACTCGCGCCATTTTTAATGGGCAGTTCCAAAGGTTGACCCCCACTCACAACGCGAGTTCGAACCAAGAACCTTTGATGTGTGAGGCCGAAGTGTCTCCCATAGGGTAGTGTTTGCTGATTAAGGACCATTTGCCATGTCACGGTGCCCAGTGCACCTATCCACCTACATGTTATCCAATTTCGAGCTAACTCGAACTGACAGAGCCCAAGTAGCGCGTTTGGTAGCGTACAGGACTTGAGAACGGGTGATCGATGGTTTGAATCCCCAGCTTGACGAATCTCTAAATGGTGAATGTAGCAGCTGATTTGTCTACATAGGCAGGCCGCCCCAACTATGACCAATAGACCAGCCCCGATAGCTCAGGTAGTAGAGCATGAGCCGTGTACACCTCAAATCTTTGGCCACTTGAGGGTGTGGGTTCGATCCCAATGGCCGGCCATCTGAAATTACCAATAGTCTTTCGGATGATACGTTAAACAGAGGTCTCATGTGACAGTGCTATACACTGAGCACGTTAAAGAACCAGACCTAACTTAACATGGGTTTCGTCCTGTATCATGCACTATCCACGTAAAATAAGTGACAATCTTCTGGGGACCTCGCTCATGCTATGGGCAACCGGTGGCGAAAAATAAACGAAAACAAACTATGATCATTTCTGTCAATTCAGAATGAAGGGAGGCAAGAGCCCATTTTGAAGCCGAGTTTTTTTTTTTAAGCTAAAGGTTAAGATCAGTCCTTGTACACAGCGCTGTCTCGTCCTGATCCGTGTTTTTTCGTATATAGGCTTCTTTGTCGCTGAAGACGTCAGAAGCGGAGTAATATCTTGTAAACCATAAGTACATGTATTTGCAGCATTGTCGAATTTAACCCTATACCACATAGTTCCGAGTTTTCCAACAATTTTTCTAACCTTTCAAAGTCAATGTCCACCATTTGAGGCATATTTAAATTGTCATCTGCAAATGCTTTGGACTTGGAACCTAGCCTTGTATTTGTAAGACGCCGCGAAATACGAAAAAGAGAGCTGTGGACTTAATATGACTGAAAATACTGTTGAAAACGAAATAAAACGCAATTCAAAAAAAATCGTGCAGGGTAATTTCTTTTACTGACGGCGCGGACACTGAAAAAATAAGGCGAGCGGCAGTCGCACAAAACGACTTTAATGAAATGGCAGCCCACATTGGAAAAACACTTTTGTTAAAATGTTTACAATCATTCAAGATGGAAAATGAAATTTTAACTCGACTCTAAATAAAAAAGAATAATGGGCAAAATATCTAAAGCTCTGTAAATAAATACCACTGATGGTATTTAATACGCATACATAATTCTTACGCTTACTGTTTTGTTCTGTACCGGAAATCCTGAATCATTTATCGCTTTTAGCTGTATTCCATACTACAAAATTTTAGACTTGTCCAAATTCAAAGCATCGGCAGACGACAAATTAGAGGAGACTCGAATCATAGAATTTGTCTTCGGAGGGGTTGAAAACATTGTGGGAAAAGGAGAAAATGCTGGTCACCAGCATTTTCTCCTTTTCCCACAATCTTTTCCAAAGGGTTCTGCATAAAGATCTTGAAAACACAGGATTATAAAGGATTTTAATAGAGATGTATTGTTTTGTTCAGTTGTCAGTCGTTTTTAATTGATTTTTATCAGCTGTTCAAATCAATGAAACATAAAACTGTTTTATTCAGTGTATACAGAAAGTTTCCGTGATATATAGAGGCAATAACACATTTAAACAAAGATCGGATTGCTCGAGTGTTTTCCTTTTATTGCGGTAAGTAAGACATCGAGTTTTCTTGATGTAGATAATTATCAATTAAACGAAATGGCTTCACTTTCTCTCTCTAAAAGAGTTTTTTTTTATTTTTTTTTATATGAGCGATGTTCCGTGAATTTGTTTTAATGTATCTGCAAAAAGTATCGACCAATGTCAGCCTGCGCAGTCCGCGCAGGCTGATATGGGCCGAAACTTTTCGCTTTCTTTAAATCTTCTGCATGCCAAAGGATCATTCTACTTGATGATTCAGTCGATTGCTTGAAAAAAAAAAAATAGATGTTACGGATCCATTATTATGTAATGACTTGGTTGGTATCATGCATCACGGATATGCATTAAGCTCCCTTTTTACAGAGCATGGATCTTATATTTTATTTTTATATTCTTACTGAATTTTGATTTGATAATGCACAAGAAAAGTTTTGTTTTTTTTCGCCAATTTTATGAAAATAATATACAGGGCCATCTTTTTCGTCCTTTGTTCTTCTTGATAGTTGAAAAAAAAAGGAAGCTTTCTTGATTTCATTTGGACATTTTTGAGATCTCAAATTTTATTAATCACATGGAATTTACGGCTTATGTTCTTTCCACTTTTGACTGACAGTTTTTGACTATCTTCAGCTTTTCCACTTTTCTACCTAGCTGTTTTCACAGAAAAGTCGAAATTAGAGCTCGCTTATTGCGACTCCATTATTTTCAATGAAAACCTGCGAAACGTCGAACGTTTGTTAGCTCCACTGGCCAAAGGTCAGCGAGCTGATGTCATGGTCCGGTGTCTGTCGTGCTTCTATCCGTGCGTGCGTTAACTTTTATTTCAAACATCTTCTCTGAAACTACGCATCCAATTTTGACCAAACTTCACAGAAATGATCCTGCCATGGTCCTCTTCAGAATTTCTTGAAATGATTTAATTCCTTTAAAAACTCAGGTTGCCACGGCAACAAAACTGCAAAATAATGAAAATCGTTGAAAATATTCTTGCCAGAAACCATAAAACCTCGGGCAACCAAATTTGGCATATAGCTTCATCTAATGGATCCGTCTACCAAGTTTCTTCACATTATAGCCCTGGGGTCAAAATTGGCCACGCCCCGGGGATCACAAGTTTTACAGGGGCTTATATAGTTTAAACTTCAAAAATCCTGTGGTTCTAAATCATGAGGCATAGGGCTAGCTCATAGTTCAGCCGGTTGTAATACAAAATGTATTTCACGGGTACATGATGATGTGATGACCTGCTTGCTATAATGCATCACGGAGATGCATTAAGCCCCCTTTTGCCAGAGAATGACTCATATGCTAGAAATAAGTTGTAAAACAAGGTAGAAACTATATGTAGACTTTTCCGTTTCCGTCTATGTTATGATATATACATATACTTATATTTTTTGAGATATACGAAAAACATTGTGGGAAAGGCATCAATTACATCAAACGGGTCAATCGCTCTTTCTTTTTTCAAACTCTTGGCGATTATCATGAAATAAATGAGAACATGCTTGATTTAGGGCATACGGGGATTAATTGTTTGAGACTACAACTTTAAAACAGATCGGTTATGTTACTAAGGTAAGTGCACCTATATGTATTTGTCCATTATTTTTTTGTTTTTTTTTTCTTTCACAAATACCCTGAGCAGCTTAGCAAAAGTTCTCAGTCTCAAAAATGGATTTGTTAGTCGATCTGAACAAGTGAAATATACTCAGTTATTTGCCTACAAATAATTTTGAGATCATTATTGTAAAATACCGACAATTTGATAAATCTATGGTTTTTTCTTGCAGCAACAAAGAACATTAAATGAAAAGGGTATATTCTGTCAGTGAAAAAGACATAGATTTCTAACTGTTTGTTTGTTTACGATGTCAATTAAAAAATGAAAATAATAGATTTACCATCAGATCTCACTGATCATGCATGTAGTTTAATCTACACTGCCAAAAAGGGTACAATAAAGATGACATTCAAAGTGTGAGAATTAAAATCGTAAATTGATAAATTTACATGAAATACTAATTTCGAAGCAATAATGTCTAAATTTAATGCCCTTGAAATTAAAACTTTTGGATCTAATAAGCTGGCCACTTCTATTGACCCTTAGAGCTATAAAGATATATATTCAGTCACTTTATCGGACAGTGTAGATCAGGATTAGACTGCACGGAACGTGCAGTCTGATCCTAGATCCACACTCTCCGATACTTCGTTAGACATTCTGACTAAAACATCCACGAATTTTTGTTATTTAAGTCTTTTTTCGTTGATGGATAATGTTCATTCATTCATAATTTAGCGCGCTGAAGAATAACCTTTATCTTACTAAATAGATTAAATGAAACTTTCAAGCCGATAATATAAAACCCGAATAATGCTATTTAAAAATGCTTTTTTCGAAAAAGATATCTCTTTCACGGACAGTGTAGATCCAAGATCAGACTGCACGTTCTGTGCAGTCTGATCTTGATCTACACTGTCCGCAAAAGATCAGCCAGTCGCGCTTAGCTGCCTAAGGGGTTAAAATCGTTTCATAGAGCTTTTAGTGATAAAATGGTACTTAAAATTCTTTGAATCTACATTTTCTTTACAATGCCTATGGACAATTCTCAACTTATTTTATCATTTGAGAGTATAATATGACATTTGAAATTGACGTCTTTTTTCTTTAATGCGTTTGTGCTCTCCTTTGACAACCCCTGTTCCCCGCCCCCTACACGACGAAAACTTTTAAAGGTGGGTATTTAGATTTTTCACATCTCACCAAATTAATATATATATATATCACTGAAATTTATATGAAAAAACAATACAAATCATCAATAATTAAGAATCATAAAATTACAAAAAGATTTTTTTTTTTATGGTGTTCCCTTAAAAGGCTACGTAGCCTCTTAAGGTATTTTTAGATTTCGCGCCAGAAATCAAAAAAGCATTGTGGGAATGTCAAATGACTGGCACGTGACTAATGACGCTTAAATTCCATAACATAACAAACATGTAATTATTTTCCATAATGTCTTCTTCGGACGCTATGTTTGAAGCTTCGTCTGTGTATTTCCGGTATGTAAATGAGCGTGTTGCTCATGTAAAAATAGACCGTGTCTCCCGTCGGTGTCGACCTGGGCCGTAGTAAATCTCTAATTTCTCTTGTTGTCGGATGGTTTTCGACTACTGGTGTTTTATGAATGAAAATTAAAAGGCTTTGGGAGTATAAAGATGATTTTTTTGTATTTTTGTAAAATTTTCGTCCCAAAATCTGAAGGGCCACCTTTAAAGTGATCTTGTCGGGGTTTGTTTTATACTATTTATCCTAGGCCTATCAAGGGCAAGTTAATTAAAGTAATTTTGCAGCGGGTGTAGAACAAGATCAGAATGCACAAGTGTTTACCAATTCATCGCAATATATTTCAGCCCGAATTGCATCTTATCGCCAAAAGTGGCCAGGTTTTTTTTTTTGTATGGGCTTAAAGCAGCTTACAACTTGATTTTGACCAAAATTGTTACTTTATTATTATCGTTTTAAGACAGTTGATATTTGATACAATTATATATAATCAGGACTTGACTATTTTGTCATAATGGAAGGAAAAATAAAAGTAAATCTTGAAATATATGTAATACAATCACGGACGGGAACTCGAAGCCACAGGCTTGACAAAAAGCGATTTCGAGTCCCCAGTCCATGACGGCAATACCTGTACGCGAGCCATGCATGCTCCGTGTAAAATTGGTTTATGCATCTTCGAAAAGATTCCACCTAGGTTACGCAGGCTGACTAGGGTCGAAACTTGTTGCTGTTGATAATTTTTCTGCATGTCCAAGTACCATTCTACCTCATGATTAAGCTAGTTTTTAGACGAAATAGATCCATACTACGCAACGATTTGCTTGGTGTTATGCTTTACGAAGACGTATTAAACTCCTTTTTATAAGAGCGCCGCTCATGTACGACTTTGTCTTTTAATAATTCCGGGAAAAAAAATCTGCCCATTTTCAGCACATTTTCAGAATCCTAAATAAGCCATCTAGTCAAAAGAAAAGACCTAACACTTGCCACTGCGCTATGGTTTTTTTCTTTTTCTTTTTGTCAGAATATGATTAAATATAATGAGACGGAGTAGGTCCAAGATCAGACTGTATGTTTTGAGCAGTCTGAACTTTTCTCTACCGTGTCCCATTTTTTCATAGATATTCTTGTCAATCCTTTACCAAACGATCTCGTGTTTAACTACCCGGGGGGGGGGGAGCCTTCTGAAAACATTGTGGGAAAAGGAGAAAATGCAGGTTACCAGCATTTTCTCATTTCCCTACAATGTTTCTACTTTTTCGAGGCACATTTCATTTGGACAAGTCTAAAAAAATGTATTAAAACGGGTCTACATCGACTGCAAAAGCATTTAGGTTGTCCCCAGTAAGCTAAAAGTTAGTGCTTTAGGCGACAAACACTATATTTAACGGACGGCATAGATCAAGATCAGACAGCACAGAACGTACAATCTGATCTTGGATCTATACCGTCCGCTTGTTTAGTCAAGTCAGTAGGACAAAAAAATCTTCCTGAGTTGCAGTGGATGGTGTTTTCAGCTGTCGCAAAGAGGTCGAGTTGATATTTGAGAGATGCTTTGTGAAAAGGGGACTTAATACATCTATTAAAAAGTATCGACCAAGATCAGCCTGCGCAGTCTGCGCAGGCTGATCTTGGTCGAAACTTTTTGCTATGAGTCAATTTTTGTATGTTCAGTGATCAGTATAGCTCATGATTAAATCGGGTTTTTTTTAAGAAAAAAAGTGGCTATTTTGGATCCATAATTATGTGATGGCTTGCTTGGTATAATACCTCACAAACATACATTCATTAAACCCCCTTTTACCAGAGATTTGCTCATATACATTTGACGCTGAAAGAATAAACGCATTTGAACTTAACGAACCACAAAACGATATACAAAGACGCAAACAGGATTATATACTAGCACTAAAATGAACCCAACATGATGTGATGAATGGAGGTTGGAATTTACAATCGGTTTTCAGTGTTTTTGCTCGTTCCTACATGGCCTCTAGTCTCCATTTTTGTAGTTATTTGAGTTATTTTCGAGGGATAAAGCAACATCAGAAGGTCACTTGCTAATGAAACAAGGACCGCACTGGGTTTTTAGACTGCTGAATAAAGATGCCTACTTTTTCAATTCTCTTTGTTTTTTCACTCATTAACTCCTTTGTTCGTCTTTGATAGTATAGCAAACACAATATTAGAGGAGAAGATGTTGGTTTCCAGTGTTTTTACAAGCCTGACTTTATTTCCGTTTTTCAATCGTCCCCATTACTTGCTCGTATGGGCGACACCTCCAGTTGGCTGATGGTTATGTTAGAAGGGGATAGTGCAAGATACAGGATGAAACCCATCTTTAGTTCCTTTACCGCGTTCGGTGTGTAGCACCGTCAGACACGACCTCGGTTTAACGTCTCATCCGAAAGAAAATCAGTATTTTTGGTTGGTCATCCGTGGGAATCAAACTCACACCCTCAAGTGTCCCGATATTTGTCGCTTACAAGTCTTCATGCTCTACATATTGAGCTCTTCGGGCTGATCTTTCACAAGCCGTCTTCCTAAGCGGTCGTAAACGCTCGTGATTGTTTAGTTTAGTTTAGACATATTTCATTCACCAATAGATTACAATGATTTGGAGACAGGTGAAGGCCAAGTAAAGGCCAAAATATCAAAGCAGGTGCCATAATACATTTAAATTTTAAATCATACCATTTAAAAGAATGAAAAATATTGTGATGACAGTCTGTTATCGTGTGGTCGGGTCATATGTTAGTCGCTGGCAGAAAAAAGAATTTTAAAATCAGGCAAAAAGTAAACAAAAAACACAGCTACCTGGCAGGTTTTAACTCTATTTTGTTATTAATTTCTCTGGCAGCAACTAACACTTGGACCGACAGTACAATGACAGACTATCATCTTCACAATAACTTCCATACTTTTACATGGTATGATATGAATTCAAATGCATTTAAACACCTATTTTGTTTACTTTTGGGCTTTATAGTTACTTTAATAGTATTACAAACATGAATAAATGATGAAATAAATGGATAAGTTCGAACGCAAAACTTATATGGTTCTTCTCCAAATCCATGACACTATTGCTTGTTATTGGTTAATCGGGATCGTTTGGTAAAAGGGTTGAAATTATTATCCCTTATCCTGCGTAAATAACTAACATGAAACTTTCAAGTTGATAATAAAAACTAAATTGTTGCTATTTCAAAGTTGTTATGGTGGGAGAATTATGTCCTTATCGGACAGTGTAGATCTAACATTAGACTGCACGGTCTGTGCAGTCTGATCTTGGTCTACACTGTCTGCAAAAGGTCAGTGAGTCGCGCTTATCAGCCTAAGGGTTAACTTCTAAAGAGATAAAGAATTAAATTTCTTTTTTTCTGTTGCAAAGTTGAATGACCATGCCGTCAGACATGTTTATAATGGTTTATTCACAGGGTTTGTTACAAACACTAGACTTGATGAAGAAAACTTAAGTAATATTACATGTAGAAATAACCATGTTGTTTGCGGAATGTTTAACCCTTTGCCAAACAATCCCGAATTTTACTGGCCCTGAGGAAAGACAGGTTTTTGAAAACATTGCGGGAAAAGGAGAAAATGCTGGTAACCAGCATTTTCTCCTTTTCCCACAATGTTTTCTACTTTTGAAAATGTTAAATGTGGATTTTTGATATGGCATGTTACCATCAGGTAGTTAGTGTTATATAGTATACTGTATTTTTTTGCGTAGCTGTATAAGCTGGCTTTTGACCTACCTCATGATATTAATCTCGAATAAATAAATCTTAAACTCTGATTGGATAAAAAATATGAAAGTGTTTATTGTGCGGCCTCCACGGACGTAATGTCGGGCGCCATCATGATACCAATATTCTTGGGTTGCAAGAATGGTTACACCTATCAAACAGGATAGGAAATTTCGCAGAACATGTTTATATAAGAGCCATGCTTTGGCAAACGGGGGCTTAATGCATCTCCGTGATGTATGATGCCAAGCTAGTCGTCACATAATCATGGATCCATAAAGTCCATTCCATCTAGCAACCGACTGAACTATAAGGTAAATTTTATCCTAAGAGATGGGCCGAGCCCCTGTAGCTTAGTCGGTAGCGTACAGGACTTGAGAACAGGAGGTCGCTGGCTCGATTCCCGGCTCGGCCAATTTCTTTCCGAGGATTGATGATAGTCATTGCGACAGGTTTCATTCCTCTCTCACCGCTGACCATTGTTTCGACGACGGTTATAAGGAAAAACAGCCAGTGGCTTGGAAAGAATATTGTGTGGAGTACTGGTAACAAAAACTCCGGGATAGCATGGAAAAGTGCACTGGCCGTCGCGATGTAACTGAAATAATGTTGAAAACGGCGTTAAACTTCATCAATCGATCAGTATCTTTGGACATGAAGAAAATTTAGCGATTCCAAAAAGTTTCGGCCCAGGTCAGCCTGCGCGGAAGCGCGCAGGCTGACCTGGGTCGATACTTTATGCAGATGCATTGAGCCCCCATTTTCACAAGAGCATGGACCATTAATAAATCTGCGGCCCCTACGTGCCTATTTGCGGGATTATTTTTGACACTTTTATACAAGGGTTTAAATCATGGCTATTCCTAACAAACAGGATAGGAACGTTTACTTTATGATCGAAATTTATTTGGATCTATACCGTCCGCTTATTTCGTAAAGCCTGTATGATGAAAATCTGTCTGGATCTCAACAGAATGAATTTTGAGCCTCCAAAAGAGGTCGAGTTTATACATTTAGTGTTGAAAGAGTTTAAGGTCTACAGCCCCTAACTCTCATATTAAGATCTACGGCCCCTAACTCATCGGTAAACATCGACGTTTTCGTAAAGGCTATTCAGTCAATCTCGGCAGCTTCTGTCTTTTAATATGAGAGTTAGGGGCGGCAGACTCACTAACTCATCGGTAAGTATCGTGTAACATAGACGTTTTCGTAAAGGTTATTCGGCCAATCTCGGCAACTTACGTCTTTTAATATGAGAGTTAGGGGCCATAGACCTGAAAGGGCAGAAGCTGCCGAGATTGGCCGAATAGCCTTTACGAAAACGTCGATGTTACAGGATATTTTCCTATGAGTTAGTGAGTCTACGGCCCCTAACTCTCATATCAAAAGACGGAAGCAGCCGAATTTGGCCGAATAGCCTTAACGAAAACGTCGGTGTTATACGATATTTTCCGATGAGTTAGGGGTCGTAATCCTTAAAGTGGATTTTCGATATGGCAACATACCAAAAGATGGTTAGCGTTACATATGTACACCTGCTCTTTTTCTGCGTAGCTCTGCTTTAGCTGGCTTTTGACCTATCTTTTGATTTTTGTTTCGAATGAATAAATAGTACATTGCGATTGGTCAAAAATGTGAACATGTTTATTCTGAAGCCTCTTCGGGTCTATTTGCGGGCTCCATTATGACAGCAATATGCAAGCCTTGGATTGCAAAAACGGCTATCCCTGATAGGAAAGTTTACAGATTAAAAAAAAAAAAACGTCATTCCATATGTTTTCTACTCGTACACATTTTGTTTTAGTTCTAAGGTCAACTTTGCACTCGAAAAAAGATTATCTGTCTTCGTTTAGATCTCCCAGAGGCCTGCGAAACGAAATCTTGGTTGGGTGCCAGTTTTAGGTTAAAAACATGACGATAGAAGTTTAAGTATATCAATAATCTGAATGCATATTTTGTATCATCATTATCGACTCTCGTTATCGGAAAGATCTGTGTTGTAACAAAAAAGACTTTGATAAGGAAAATGCTTGATAAATGCTTTGATATGATGTTAGAACCACTTTTGTAATAAAAGGGCTTTTCGTAATAAAATTTTCAACTTCGCTGTATTCCTTCAATATTAACCCAATTACTTCGAAACGGATATACATCAATGATTTCAACCCAAAACTTTACAGAAACATCGTGAAAGGTGGATTTATTACAAAAAGCCATTTTATTACAAAAGTGGTTCTAACACAGAGCCTCATATCTCCCACTATCTTCACGGATTCAAGGAAAAAAATCTGTTTCCTTTTTAAACCAGCGACCTTTCCTGTGACCGGAAATTCACTTCTAGCCAACAGTTCGATAATTTCTCCAAGGGGACTAATCAGACATATTTGTGTGTGTCTTCTTTATGTCTATTCCGTCTCTGCCAAACTCGCGGGTCGATGAAACTTGGCTAAAGAACCAGAAAATTTCTATAATTTCCGAACGTGAGCCCAAAGACCGAATTCTCTCTGCATATTCCGTACATGATCGTCAGCTATGACGATCATGTACGGAAAATGCCGAGAGAAGTCGGCGTGTAAAGGGGACCAGCGGACACTGCCGATTTGATAAACCCCAGATACCTTAGCGTTCAAAATTTCCACTCCAGTCCCTCTTACTTTGCCTACATTCTAAAGCATCACAGTTGAACGACAACGTATACTGTAAGCACGATAGGATTCTTACTTCACCGGAATATTAATTAAACAAATTCAAAACGTATTAAGACGGTTTCATTGGCTGACCGTGTTTTCCCCTCCATTATCATCGATATCCCGGAACCTACCGGATCGATAACCAGTCGGGTCATCACCACACGTGCTGTCTTGTTGTCTGAGTGTAACGTCAACAGGCTATTTTCCCAACTAATATAATAATATTAACCAAGTACATAAATAGCTGCTTTCCTACATAAAGATATACTTTTTCCTTCAAATTTCAAAATTGTCTTTTCTATCCCCAAAAAGTGCGAAACCGTTGTTTTCCGAACTTATGAAAGACTAACTTAACAAAACTCAATGCAGACATGGCTGTTTTCTGTCTCGTATAGATTTTCCATAATTTTTGATAAAAAAGGAAAGCATTATTACAGTGAAATTCAGGCTTCCCCAAATAAGTAGCAGAGCACGATAGTGCGGTCGGTAACTTACAGGACTTGTAACCGGGGAGTCGCTGGTTCGATACCTGCTAGGCCATTATTTTTCCGAGGAATGATGTAAGTCATTACGATAGTCTCTAACTGGTGATCAGTGTTTCGACCATGGTTACGTGGAAAGCAAACAGTGGCGTGGGGAAAATATAGTGCGAAGTAGGTATACTTGTGAAAGAAGCTCCAGGAAAGAATGGATAGGTGCACTGGTCACCGTGGTATAACTAAAGTAAGTTTGAAACGACGATAAACAAACTAACCAACAAACCAAACAATCAGACATGCCAAATAAGGAATCATAAGTTTGTTTTTCAGTGCCCCGCCATAGAATGCGCGCCATGGGAAACGGTCACCCTCCGCTATCAAATATAATTACAGCAATATATTTTATGATTCCGATCATAACTTTCCGATTATCGATGAACTTTTAAGCTTCAATAGAATATCTCAAACCCTTTCAACAAGGGACTCTTGCCGACGGCATAGATTAAGATCAGACTGCACAGAACGTGCAGTCTGATCTTGGATCTATACCGTCCGCTTGTTTAGTCAAGCCTTTAAGATTAAAAAAAATCTTTTTGAGTTTTTATGGATTATATTTT
This sequence comes from Hippopus hippopus, assembly GCA_946811185.2. Classification (NCBI taxonomy): domain Eukaryota; kingdom Metazoa; phylum Mollusca; class Bivalvia; order Cardiida; family Cardiidae; genus Hippopus; species Hippopus hippopus. Next base: position 5,784,874 of record OX328107.1, read on the forward strand.
TTGGCCGTCGAAAGAGGTGGAGTTTATATATTTGTCGCAGAAAGGGAAAATCAATCGTCGTGATTTTTTTTATTCAGATGTGATTTACCCGCGCATAAAAAAGACGAAATCATTGAGGACACGGTGTGAAAAATTTATTGAGATTCGGTGGATTTTAGATACCGGTAACTTTTATTTTTCTTTTGATGGGCGATTTTCAGAAATACTTTCTTATTACAAATCAACTTTTCTAACTGTTTTATTTTTAAAAATATTTTTCGTTAGATTTTGGTCATTATAAACCACAGTGAAATACTTAACTTTTTTTTTTAAAAAAAATGCTTTATTAGCAACGTCCATTGGCACGTGACGTTGAATCTTTTTATTTAATTCTCTACCAGACGACAAAATTTTAGACTTGTCCAATTTGAAAAGCAATTGCAGGCAGCAAATTACAAGTGGCTCAAATGATGAGTCTGTCTATGAAAGAGTTGAAAACATTGTGGAAAAAAGAGAAAATGCTGGTTACCAGCATTTTCTCCTTTTTCCACAATGTTTTTTATGTGCCGTTTTCGCATTAAATTAAGCAATTTCTCCATGTGACACGATGTTTTCTTGTTCTCGATTCTCAGAAAAAAAAAAAATGAGATCATAGTTAACAAAATTTACACCGTTCTTTTAATCAATTCTGGAACGGAACGGTCAATCATCCATGACATAGAATGGACAAGTATTGGGATTTGAATGCTATTTTGGCCAGAGTTTATCCACAGAACGGACAGTGCAGATCGGAGATAAGACAAAATCTTCTGCAGACTGGGTCCGGATTCACCAACCATTCTTAAGAACATTTTTTTTGGTGGTCTAATTATAGAATTAGAAAGTAACACAACTTCTGATTGGCTAAACCATTTGGTTTAGCCAATCAGAAGTTGTGTTACTTTCAAATTTAGAAAATTCTTCAGAATAAGACTAAGAATGATCTAAAGAATGGTTGGTGAATACGGACATTGCTTTTTGTCTGTACCTTCAACACACGCAATCGTTGTTGTAGAGCCAAACAAATTTAGGGATGAATTGTTGTTTACATACTGTTACATTTTTTGTACATAAATCATCAATCACTTAACCCTTTACCAGACGAAAAATTTTGAGCTTTGTCCAAATTGAAAGCTTTTGCAGACAATTTCAATGTGGCTCAAATAATGCAATTTTTCTTTGATAGGGGAGAAATCATTGTCTCCTTTTCCCACAATGTTTTTAAAAGGCTTCTTTCCCAGGGTTGTTAAAAGTCGGCATTGTGCGGTAAAGGGTAAAATAGCAAAAGTCATTGCACTGCGACGGCACTTGTATTTTGAATCCATGTTAGACATGTAAGTGGTGGAGTAAAAGTTATGTAAACAAGAGGTCGTGAATTTGAGGCCCCGCCTATTTTTTTTCAGTTTAACTAAGTATAATTCTAACCCGATAAACTTTTCATTCTCAGTTTATATTATTGTTTGTGTTTGGGTAAACAGGTATAAAATCACGGACCGTGACGAGATAATTTATAAACCCATCTGGATAATGTTTATATTATCTCGTCACGGTTCGTGGTTTTTAACTTGTATTCCAAAAAACAAATAATTATATAAACTCTTAATGAAAGGTTTATCAAGTTAGAGTTATACGGAGTTTTACCCAACAAAACTGGCTTGTCACTTAGTTACTTTCGTCAACACTGGAAGATTTTAGGGGGGTCATACTAAAACTTTTGTCGTACTATTTCATGTATGGTTTTTATATACAAACAAATGACCCCGCGAAATTTACCGAGTATTGACGAAAGTAAATAAGTACCAGGACAAAATTTGTTGAGTAATACTGAAAGGTATTTTTTAAAAAGAATTAATTATAAAATGATAACCCAAGCCAGATTTGAACCTTTGACCACAGAATCGAGAGCCAAACATCTTGCAAGAGTAGCTAATTATCTGTACCGTTAGAAAGTCGTAATTTTTTGTAAATTATCGTTTGAAAACCTATATTCAGAAAGTTCAGAACGTGCAGTCTGATATTGGACCTACACTGTCCGATCAGGAGATATTAATCCTCTTAAAATATCCTTGAAATAGCAAATTTGGACTTTTACAATGGGCTTGGAAGTTGCTTTTGACAGGTTAAAGGTTAAAATTTACCTTTGTGCTTGCCTAACACAGGTTGGACTGTATAAATAGTAAATGGACCATGTTCTGTTAAAATGGGTTTAAATGTATCTGCAAAAAGAATCGATACTTTTTGCTATTAGTCATTTTTTTTCATGTCAAAGGACCAGTTTACCTCTTGATTCAGTCGGAAAATTTGTTTTATGGATCCATAATTATGTGATGACTTGCTTGATATTATGTTATGTTAAAATTCTCATTAACACAGAATTTACACCTTTTTTTTTCTGCCGAAGACTGTTCATATTGACTCTGCTTTGCGGAAAAGCAGCCAGTGGCTTGAAAAAGAAACGTTAAGAACGCTTAGCTACTTTAGTCGCTAGAAGCTGGCCGTTGTATTACTGAAATATTGTTGACAACAAACAAACAAACAAACAAACAAACAAATTGTACAGAACAACGACCTTGTGAGTTCATAGGGTAAATATTTAACCCTTGACTAAACAATTCCCTCTTTTCACGGAGAAGAAGGCCTTCGAAAACATCGAGACAAAGGGAGAAAATGCTGGTAACCAGCATTTTCTCCTTTTTCCTCAATGTTTTCTTTCTTTTCAATGACAAATCTCGTCATTTGACCCACATTTGAATTATCGTCTGCAAATGCTCTCAATTTGGCCGAGTCTAAACTATTTTTCGTCTGGTAAAGAGTTAAAGATGATTGATTAATGAGATCCATAGAGAAGAAAAAAGAACTGTCCAAGTACATCTTTTATTCATTAAAAATAGACCTTCGACCTTTTGACTATTTAAAAATAGTCACCGAACGTCAATTAAACTTTATCTTGCTAAATAAGATAAATGAAACTTTCAAGCCGATAGTAAAAAACCCGAAAGTTGCAATTTCAAACTTATTTCACGGAGAAAAATATCTCCTTATCGGACAGTGTAGATCCAAGATCAGACTGCACGTTCTGTGCAGTCTGATCTTGATCTACACTGTCCGCAAAAGGTCAGTGAGTCACGCTTAGCAGCCCAAAGGTTAATAGAAAAATAATAAAGATCGATCAGCATTGATCAATAATGTTTTTCCTGTCAAAAGGGCAGAGCTGTGTTTATCTATACATATCTGCTCACACAAACAAATGTCAATCTTTTTTTCCCCAACCCTTTACCACAAAATCCCGTGTTTCAAGGGCCATGAGGAAGACGGACTTCGAAAATATTGTGAGAAGAGGAAAAATGCTTTTAAATAGCATTTCTTCTCTTTTCCCCCACACTGTTTTTCACCCTGTCAAAGACAAAATTCCATCATCTCAGCAACAATTAACTTCTAATTTGAACTAGTGTAAAATTTTGATGTTTTGTACAGAGTTTTATTTCCTAAAGAGCGCGTTTGACTTTACCAACAACTTTTGACGTCCATTATAAAAGTAGGCCTATTCTTTTTTTAAAATAGTTTTGGAAAAAGAACGATGGTTTCAGTATGATTTGTAAAAGTAGTTTTATTTTTCTTAAGCTGTAGTGGTGTGCCGTAATGGCTTTAAAAACATAATACAGTATTGTCTGCAACCGCCACCACCACCACCACCACCACCATCAATAACAACAACAACAACAACAACAACAACAACAACAACAGCAAGCATAATAATGATGATACAGAAAATCACTTTTTACAACAACATCAAGAACGACTACGACGCCATCAACAAGGACAGCGACAACAACACCGACGACAAGGACAACGACGACCCCAAAAAAATAAACGAGAACAACAGTGATGATGACGAGGACAAAAATGACGATGACGGCGGGAGCAAAAAATGAAGACGACTACAAAATGACGACGATGACGACTATAACGAAGTGATAAAACCGATTATGACAACAAAATGACTACAACTTTTAAAAATAATTACAATAGCGGGGACAAAAAAGACGACAAACAGGTTAAAAATAGACGTAGACGTCGAGGAGGAAAGAAAAGGATACGTCTTCAAAAAGAGACGACGGCGAGGACGGAAATTACGACGACAGGGAGGAGAAACAAAATCAATTACGTCTTGAAAGATAACGACAATGACATTAAGAAAATTACGAAATAAGGGGATTATTATTTTCCCCCCCCAATTTGTATCTCACTTATATCATTGTATAGAATCGAAGTTGACTTAAAAGATATATGAGTAATCAAATTATTGTTTATCACTAGAACCAATTAAGTTTGTACTCATTCATCCGGATGTATTTCTATGACAAAAAATATCTAGCTTTTTGAAGAAGAATATTCCTAGCTATCTTGACAGCATGAAGATCACATGTACGCGAAGCAAGACTGATAACGGAGACAGAGCTATAAAATCAATTGTTTTTCTTTAGCGTAATCGAATGGTTTCTTGAATGCTTTATTATTTTAAACGTCTGACCTTTGACCTTTGTGCAAACATATTTTGTTATCAAGAAAATTGAAGTAATAATGATTCCAATATTTTCTTCGCATTTAAAGACAGAAATTCATTTTTACTAAAATTAACCCCTTTTTTTTTTTCAATTTTACATCTTCGAATACAAGGTATTTTCTACATATGAGCTATACTGTGGCAAAATAGACTATACATGTATTATATTTCATGTGTCTATTTTTAGAAATGTTATGGGTAAAGAAATGTCGTAATTTAAGCTGGGGGGAATTATTTCCCCGTCACAGTGAATATTTTCCTCCTGCCGAAAATCTGGAACTACTTTTTTAAGTTTTTTAAGTTTTTAAGTTTTAAAAGTGGCACTCGTTGACAAAATAATCTGAGGAAATATAATATGTAATTTATTTCATCAACTTGTGGTTAATATGGGGAAATATTTGCCGAAAAAGGGAAAGGTATGCGAAAATAACGAGTGCCTTACGGCACTCGTTATTTTCGCGGACCTTTCCCTTTTGAGGCAAATATTTCCCCATATTAACCACAAGCTGATGAAATAAACTCTATTTAATGCATCTCTGTGATACATTATACCAAGCAGGTCATCACATAATTATGGATCCATAAAATCCATGGAGTCTTACAATTGACAGATTGTGGAGGTAGAATGGTCTTTGGGCATGAACAAAATTTACAAATAGCAATCATTTTCGATCCGTATGAAGCAATTAATAGGTAATTGAAGCACCGCGGTGCATATTGATTAAAGAAAGAACCGTAAGCATTAAAAACATGACTAAAAATACGAGAAAAGGTTGGATTCAGAATGTCTACGGACTTTGTGAACAACCCTCACAGATTGATTGTATGAAATTTAAGGATTACGACCCCTAACTCATCGGTAGATAACATGTAGCATCGACGTTTTCGTAAAGGCTATTCGGCCAAGCTCGGCAGCTTCCGTCTTTTAATATTTGACTTGGGGGCCGTAGACTCACTAACTCATCGGTAAATATTGTGTAACATCGACGTTTTCGTAAAGGCTATGTGGCCAATCTCGGCAGCTTCCGTCTTTTAACATGGGAGTTAGGGGCCGTAGACCTTAAAGTCGTATTTTTTACATTATTTTAGTGATAGCGTGGCGGCCAATGCACCTATCCATGCTTTCATAGAGTTTCTGTTACCAGTATTTCGCACAGTATTTTTCCCCAGCCAAATGCTGCTTTTCGACATAACTAATGTCGAAACAATGATCAGCGGACTTTGTGATCAACCCTCACAGAACATGATTTATGAAAATGCCGTTTGTTGGAAAGTTCTCTCTTTTTTAGAATGTCGTCTGAAGCCCTAGATATCTGATTTACCAGAGTGCACACTTTTAAAGTAAGAACCCAAGAGTTTTAAAAAAAAATCTAACAAAATACGAGAAAATGTGATGTCGATTGTTTTACGCACTTTGTGACCAACCCTCGTAAGATATGATTTATGGAAAACGCTCTAAATGTCATCGCACTGTTTGACGAGCATTCTTGAAGATTGGTTTCCTGCTTTTATTCAGCTATAATTACTATAAAGCATTAACTTTGATCCGTTCAAAACACTCAGAGTCCATATGATTTAATCGGAAACCAGTCAACCAAGTAACAGCTCGTGTGATAAAGCACTCTTTTGCCATTATTCATCTTATTTATAGATCTCGTCAATAAACTCATTCGACCCTTAAGCTGCTAAGGATGACTCATTACCCTTTTGCGGACAGTGTAGACCCAAGATCAGACTGCACAGAACGTGCAGTCTGATCTTGGATCAACACCGTCCAATACGGTGAGATCTGCCTGTGAAAAGAAATCTGAAATTGCATTTATTTTACCACTGGCTTGAAAATTTCTATTGGTTTATCTAGAAGTTTCTGAGTTAAACGCGAAATTCCTTGAATATAACGTTGATGTTTATTCAACATGCTTTACCCGCCTACCATACCGTGAGATGCTTCATTTTTCAGCCTGTGCTTTAGCCTGTCATTGTGACGCTGTTCAACCGGAAGTCGTAGAACGCAAAACCATCAATAATATATACTGCAGCGAAAAAAGTAGATCCTCGGTATTCATGAAGAATTTTTTATATATGAATCATGCTTTTGCAAATGAAATTAATGCATCTCCGTGTTGCATGATACCGTGCAAGTCATCACATAATAATTGGTCCATAAAATCCATTTTGTATAACAACCGACTGTATCATGAGGTAGACTGATCCTTACTCCATAGACATGCAGAAAATTGACCATTACCAAAAAGGTTTCGACACAGGTTAGCCTGTGCGGAATGCGCTGGCTGACCTGTGTCGTTACTTTTTTGCAGATGCAGTAAGACCTTTTTTCACAGAGTATGCCTCCTATTTATTGTACAAACACAAATTTTTACGCCTCTACATTCAAACCTTGAGAAAAGGTTGTAAGAAAATGAGCTTTTCGCTTTAATAAAAGCGACTTTTCCGGTGATATTTTCCTAATGTTATAAAACGATTGTTGCCATGTGTATTTTTACAGTGTTTTGTAGGGTGAAAATATCATTTTCATTAACTGTTTAAGTCTAGTCTTTTGGATATTTTCAGGTAGATGTTTTTTTTTTAATTGTCCGCTTTCATTCTTTCCGTTGTTTGAAAACATTGTTATGAGCGATTTCTCATATTTTCATAACGTTTTTAAAGGCCGAGTAGCAACCCAAAGTAAACAATGCAGGTGTAAACTGTATTTACATTTAAATCAGTTAATTTTAAATAAATATAAAAAATATTGTAAAGATGACATTCTGTAATTGTATGGCCGGTCCAAGTGTAAGTCACTGGCAGAAAAAGGAAATTTAAAACCATGTAAGAAGTAAAAAAAAATAGAGCGACTTGGGAACTGTTTACCTAGTTTTAAAATTCATTTCTCTGCCAGGGTCTTTCGCATGGACCGACTGTACAATAACAGATTTATCATCTTCTTAAAAAAATAAATACCTTTAAATAGTATGATTTAAGTCTAAACGCATTTTAACATCCGCATTATTTACTTTTGGCCGCCACTGGGTCTTTAAAAGTAGACTGTTGCAAGACGAAAAATATTTGCCGAAATTTATTTTTCTGTATGCGACTTACGGTTGCACTGATTGTACAATAACAGATTGTCTTCTTCACAATAATTTCCATACTTTTAAATTGTATGATCCAAAATTTAGATAAGTTTTAACACCGGCATTGTTTATTTACTTTTGGCCGCCACTGGACCTTTAAGTTCAGCCCCGTTTGATTTATATATAAAAAAAAAGAAACCCTTGAAGGATGGAAATCGACTCCACCCTTACAAAAAGCAATTGTGTAAAAGTAATTTAAGATCTGCGAAATCTTTAAGAGATAGGGTCTAATCTAGATGATTGATGAGGTTTGATTGTAAGTCGTTGTCGTCTCGAATAAAACATTTTAACACAAAGAAGGCACCGTAATCGACGATGGCGTTATTGCGTAACTAGACGATGAAACATTAAAGTAAACAAATCGAATGTTTAAAATAAAACTTTTCTTCTCTACATCACTTGGAACATAAGTTTTGGGACAAATATATTCGAGCCTCGTTCCGACAAAAGGGGGGGGGGGTGTTTAATGTATCTCCGTAATGTATCATACCAAGCAAGTCATCATATAATTATGGATACCGTACATAAAATCCATTCTGACTAACAACCAACTAATTCCTAAGGTAGAATGAACCCTTGACATGCAGAAAATATACAACCAGCAAAAAGTTTCGATTCAGGTCAGCCTGCGCGGACTGCGCAGGCTGACCTGAATCGATACTTTTTGCATATGCATTAAACCCCCTTTTCACAGAGTATGGCTCCTTAATGATTACACCGATTTATATCTCATGATGACAACTTCCTGGATTTGAACTAAATGAGGTAGTTTTATTTTTAATCAGTCTCAATTTTCAGCTCGGCTTTTTTCAAAGAAAACGTCGAGCTAAATTGTCGTAGCCCTGGCGTCGTTCTCGTCTGTGTCGTCTTCTCTCGTGTAAAACTTTGGCATTTTGTGATATTTTTGTTATCACTGAAGATATTTACTTCAAACTCGGACAAGTTGCTAACTATCAAAAGGAGAACCTATATACACAACTAGGGCCGATTACTATCAAAGTATTTTTGAAACAGTCATGCCACTTTTTCGACTTTAAATTTTCACTGAAAATCAAGCACTTGCAGTCGAGCGTTGGCACCCGCATGCGGTGCTCTTGTATGAATAAGCATTCTAACATCCTGCTTTTCACTCACTTCAAGCCTGCTTTTTTCGTTCTCTCTCTCTCCCTCCTTACATAAACGCTTTTCTTCACGACAAAAAGTTTAGTTTAAACAAATCTATTTTACATCGATTGAGAAACAAGTTCTTACAACTCATACTGCTCTCTCTCGATTTTGCTTCTTGAGAACTACTCCAGTAGCGGGCCAATGAACGATCCCAAAGTTGACACCTGCTTCCCGGTTATCGAACTCGGGACCTTATGGTTACGAGGCCGACGATCTACCTCTCAACCCAGACACCACGAGAAAGTAATGGTGAATGAGATAATAATATTGCACAGATAAAGAGTATTCGACTGAACAGATAAAAAAAAGTGTTGCAAACAAAGAAAACAAAAATGTATGGAAAATGAAGCAGAACAATTCTGAACAATAACAATATCTTCATTTACCCTAACGTTTTTCCAGATTCTTTTGCTTGAATCGGGAAAAAGGATAGATCCATTGGATCATTGGATGAAGTAACTTATTTTGTTCTTGCATTATGGATAAGATTGAGCGAGAACTTTGGTATTGGTTCACCGTAATTTTGCTGAACACTTCGCCACACAATACCGAGTTTTACCGACCCTGAAGAAGAATTTTATGAAAACACTGTGGGAAAAGGAGAAAATGCTGGTAACCAGCATTTTCTCCCTTTTCCACAATGTTTTCAACCCTACTAAAGACGGCAATTATCATTTTAGCCACATTCAATTTGTCGGCTGCCAATGCTTTGAATTTGGAAGATTACAAAATTTTGTCGTCTGTTAAAGAGTTGTCTCTTCACCAGGCAACGAAATTTTAGATTTGCTCAAATTGAAAGCGATTGCATTTGACAAAATTTAAATATGGCCCAACTGATGGATTTGTTTTTAAAGAGATAGAAAACATAATGGAAAAGGACAATATCTTTAAAGTGCTTCTTTCTCAGGGTCGTTAAAACCCGGATGTGTTTGGTACAGGGTTAACTCATAATTTATTCATACTTTACAATTCCAGGTTTGTGTTAACAGAAACATACACGAGATTGACTTCCACTGCGAGACTGAAGGTAAGTGTTCTTTCATGCAGTTTTCATTATATGTGACTGCTTTTTTTTTTATTTGGTTCATTTTTTCAATGAAAATTGACTAAAATCACTACCAAACCATTCTGTATTTTAATTACTTTAAAAAAAGAATGCTTTTGAAAATATTTGCTACCTTATCACTCTTTACTGAACGACGAAATTCTAGACTTGTCCAGTTTAAAAGTACTTGCAGACAGCATTTAGGATACGACTCGACAATTAAAATTTGTTTTTGGAAGGTTTGAAAACATGTTTGAAGAAGGAGAAAATGCTGGTAACCAGCATTTTCTCCTTTTTCCAAAATGTTTTTAAAGTCTTATTCTCCAGGGTCGTTAAAATTTGGACTGGGCAAGTGTAGAATGTTGTATAATAAAGGGTGATGTATAAACTGAGGAACCGATGTTTGTTTGTTCGTATGGTGTTTAACGCCGTTTTCAACACAATTTCGGCTAAATCGCGGCGGCCAGTGCACCTATCCATGCTTTCCTGGAGTTTCTTTGACCAGTTCTCTGCACAATATTCTTTCCAAGCCACTGGCTGCTTTCCAACATGACCATCGTCAAGACAATGATCAGAGATGGGAGAGGAATCTTTTTGGTATCATTTAACTCTTTAATAAACAACTATTGCTAGACTTCTCCATTTTGGATGCATTTACAAATAATGAATTTGGCTAAAATAGTGGATTTTGCCTATGAAAGAGCAGAAAAACTCGTAGAAAAAGGCTAGTTACCAGCATTTTCTCCTTTACCAGCAATGTTTTTTTGAGGCCTTTTTTCTCAGGGTTGTTTAAACGCGGATTTCTTTTGTGAAAGTTTGAATATTACGTTTTACGGTCTTTTCTTTATTTAGAAGCACGTGTTAGCGTATTTTATGCTTTTTAAAAGTCAAATAAGGATCGCAATTTGACGTAAATTTCAATTAATATTCTATAGACTCTAAGATTTCGCCACCGCAAAAAGTCGACAAATGGCCATTGATCATGCAATTTGTATACGGATTCTTTTTTTCTTTCATACAGAAAATGTGAAGACGAACGTGCTAAATATGCAGATGAATACAAAGGACACGATAAATAACTGACGTAGATCTATATCAGACAGTTTGAATAGAAAGCGGTTTTCTCGTATTTCACCGTGACACTCGAGATTTGAATGAACGAGAATTCGGTAGTTGGATTTGTCATGGGAGAATAAGTACACGTGATTTACGCGCACCTGCTAGTGACGAAGACACAATGTCGTTATTGTATGAGAAAGTAATATCTATAGTGAATAAATCACCGGAGGACAGATCTGAGACGGAAATCGAACAAATTTTACCATGGTTCAGAAAGAAATCGGAGCTGTTCAAGTCACAAAAAAGCGGTAAGTCTTTAACTCTTTACCAGAAGACAAAATTTTGGACTCCTTCAAAATGATAGCACCTGCAGACGACAATGAAACGTGACTTAAATGGTGCAAATTTCCACTGAAAGGAGAAAACATTGTGAGAAAAGGAGAAAGTGCTGGTTATCAGCATTTTCTTCTTTTAGTACATTGTTTTCAAATGTCTTTTCCCACAGGGTCGTTCGAAGTAGGGGTTACCAGCATTTTCTCCTTTTTCCACAACATTTTCAGATACCTTTTCCCTCAGGGTCGTTAAAACTCGGGATTATTTGATATAGGGTTAAAGCGACTCATAACTAGGTTAGTTTTTCCGTTGATCTCGGGGTAGTCGTAAGACGTAAAGATACCTTTAAAAAGTCATAAATAGATTTCACATATTGCAGCAGATCATTAGGGTTAACTTTTGCGATCTTAAAGGGGCCTTTTTAGTTTTTATGCCGTAAGTCAAAAATCTTTGCAAATATCGACAGAAACAACGAGTTATATTTTTCTTTGCAATCGTAATAATTAAACAGTTATATTGATTAAAAAAAAGAGCAGTTATATGTCGTTTGAGTAACTGGATGATCGTTCCGCAATTTTTATCAGATATGACGTCATCATGCTAATTTGAATACGAGTTCTCGAAATCGAACCTTGGTATCGATCATGTGATTTTCCCACAAGTCTTTGCAAAACTCTGGTGTGAAATATAAAAATACATTAGGAGGCTATGAAGCCCATTTAGGAAATTCAATTGAAAAATATATATCTTTTTACTTTTTTTATGTCTTTTTTACTGATGATTTGCCAGCTGTCGACTTACTTAATTCTGGGATAAATTATTTTCAAAGTGTGGTGAGATTATAAAAATTATAAAATAGTTCCGTTGAAGCCTGTTGCTGTGGTTCAAATCTCGTAATGGGTGAAAGAAACACAATACGCTTTTTCTTACTAAATCTATGTTTTAAATCTTTGTCGATGAATTAAGTAAACACTATCTAAATGCATTTATGAAAAAAAAAAAAAAAAACGCTTATTAAAAAAAAAAAAAAAAAAAGATTTTAGTGTAAGATTTCAGGCTTTTTCTATCTAACATTTGGGGGTAGTGACACAAAGAACCTTTGCAAGGAATTTGTAAGAAGCAACCTGTAACATTGCAATATATCGAAAGGGTGGTGACTTATCTCGAATTCTTTGGATGGGGGATGCTGCAAGAAAAGCGCACAAGTGCTGTAAGAAAGGACCGTACGATTACCAGAATTTTACTGCGCCATTTTCCCTTCCTTATGAAATAAGACCCACTCGCACATTTATAGGCATTTATAAATTTTGACTTTTTTATTCCAGATAGTTTTATTAAATCTTTGTCGATTTATTTAAAGTAAACACCATCAAAATGCAATTATGATAAAGAAAATGACACTTATTTTAAGAAAAAATAAATTCAGGTTTTTTATCCCTTCCTCTGATCACATGTGAAAACATTTTGACAAAAGGTGATAGTACGCGTAACGAGTAATTTGTCTTATAAAACGCACTTTCCACAACTATAGATGTGTAGCTCAAGATCAGAATGCAGAACACGTATAGTCTGATCTTTGATCTATACCGGTCCGCTTGTTTAGTTCAACCTTTAACCCTTAAGCTGCTAAGCGCGACTCACTGGCCTTTTGCGGACAGTGTAGATCAAGATCAGACTGCACAGATCTACACTGTCGGATACAGAGATATTTGTTTCTAAAAATTAAGTTTGGAATAATATTATTTTGGTTTTTTTCGTTATGGCCTGCAACACATGAAAAGGGGTATTCGGACATGTGCGTAAAGTGTCGTCTCGGATCAGCCTGCGCAGTCCGCGCAGGCTAATCCGAGACGGCACTTTACGACTACGTTAGATTTTGTCGTACAGTAGACTTTCACAAAACAGAGAATTACATAAAAACGAAAAGTGTCGTTTCGGATTGCGCAGGCCGATCCAAGACGACGCTTTACGCAAATGTCCGAATGCCCCTTTTCGCATGTTGTAGGCCTTATGCATTGTACCAAGGAAGACGTCACATAAAACGTATCCGTTTGGTGCTAAAAACGACTGATTCATGAGGTAGACTTGTGCTTTGAAATGGAGAAAATTTACCTATAGCAAAACGTTTTGATCCAAGTCAGCCTGCGTGGGTTGCGCAGGTTGACCTTGATCGAAAGTTTTTAGATGTGCATGAGACCACCTTTTCACAGAGAATGTCTAAATTATAATTAAAAAGGTATAAGTGCATGTGGTATTTAAAGTGTTAACGATTTCTTATTGAGTGAAATGCGAAAGACATGCCTTTTCAAATCATCGGTTGACATTTTATGAAATTCAATTCAACTTTTCTTTATACATAATCAGAACACATTAAGAAATGAATAGATTAACGCTAATCCATCAGTGGACCAACGAAACAAGATGTAAACATTATGGTCGTGGGTGTTATAACTTTTATTATCACTCTACAAAATTATGGCAATGGCCAAACTCAAAGCATTGCTGGTGACAAAATTATATAAACCAAGCTCTGGCAAAAGGGGGCTTAATGCATCTCAATGATCCATGGTACCAACCAAGCCATCACATACTGATGGATTCATAATTTCCACTCTTTTTAACAACCAAGTTAAATATGAGATAGACTAGTCCTTGGACAAACAGAAAATTAACCAATAGCGAAAAGTTTCGGCCCAGGTCAGCCTGGGAGTACTGCGCAGGTTCAACTGGGTCGATACTTTTCGCAGATGCATTAAGCCCCCTTTTCACACAGCACTATGGGCGACAAAATTATATAGAGTTTATTTCATCAGCTTGTGGTTAATATGGGGAAATATTTGCCGAAAAAGGGAAAGGTATGCGAAAATAACGAGTGCTGTAAGGCACGAGTTATTTTCGCGGACCTTTCCCTTTTGAGGCAAATATTTCCCCATATTAACCACAAGCTGATGAAATAAATTATATACTATATTTCCTCTGATTATTTTGTCAACGAATGCCACTTTTAAAACTTAAAAACTTAAAGAACTTAAAAAAGTAGTTCCACATTTTCGGCAGGAGGAAAATATTCACTGTGACGGGGAAATAATTCCCCCCAGCTTAAATTACGACATTTGTTTACCCATAACATTTCTAAAAATAGACACATGAAATATAATATATGTTGTTTATGATGGGTTTTGACTTTGAAAGAGATAGAAAACGTTTTGAGAAAAAGAGAAAATGCTGGTTACTAGCATTGTCTTCTCTTTTTACACAATGTTTTCGTAAGCCCATAAAAATAAAGTAAAAAAAAAAAACCTCGCCTGCTACCTAATGGTTTAGCCAATCAGAAATTGTGTTACTTTCTAACTCTCTGATATATAAGCCTAAGAGCGCAATTTAGACCGGTTGTTGAATACGGGCGCTTGACTTTAAGCAACAACGTAAACGAAATACATATACCATCTTCGCAACCCATGGATACGGCCCACTTTGTTCCTTACGCGGGATCAAGAATATTTTTGTTAAACTTTCCGAGTAAACTTTTGGCATGCCAAGGTACTGAGATAGAGGATATCAAGCAAGAATAAAGCAAGCAGTAGCCAAAGAAACAAACAATACAATATATGACTCTTTTCAAAATTTATTCAATCAGTATCTTGCAATGTTAAAAATTGTCTCAAATGTTGGTCCATTCAACGTTCTTCTACCACTCTCAATTGATGATGTTTTCCTGAAATTGAAAGAATTTCTTAATTTTTAGACTGTTCAGCGAATACTTTACTGAACGCCGCTATTCTTGACCGCGATAGAATAGATTATGGGAATAGAAGCAATGGATTGGAGCGACTATTTGCTTCTTTCTTCACAACGTTTTTTATACCATTAAAAACCTCTACAAATAATTCTGTGGTAATTACTAGATTAAATAAATGATCTTGATAATATTCAGTGAGAAGGAAAAGCTAAATTGATTGAGTCAAAAGCTAATAAGACTGCATGTGCTGACCAGTTTGCAGTCTGTGACCTGTCCGGTGCAAAACGCAGCATTATTCTGCGTAATCGGCGGTGCACATGTAATGGGACTTTTCAGGAAGAAAAGAGATACACTAACAATTTTTTGGCAAAAAATTGACTCAGTAGCAGAGCAATACTGTAGTTTATTTCAGTTGCGGGTAAGAATCTCGGCCCTCTTCTGTCACGAGATTTATGATAGTCAGTGTTGCGACATCTTTGTTTTCTCTTTTGTCGCTGAAAGAAATAAGTTAACTTTGCGAGGTGTATAGGAATCGTCACAGCTAGTCCGATTCTGTAACTAAATATAACCTCGTTCGTATCAATGAGGCTTCCATTCTGAATTACTTTCAACCACGTGACATTAAACATGGCGGCAGTCATAAAAAGCATAATCAACTACAACAACTATAGTAAAAAAATATTCATAAGCAGCCTGTGAAACAAGAAATATACTGTAGGCCTACATGGCATCAGAATGGAAAGAAAAGCACACTTGCTTAGAGGTTAAAAACCCCCAGAGTAATTGTGACATTTAAGAAAAGAAAACTTGTAAACAAACTTCTCGCAATTTCGAGCACGTTGCACAACATTCTGTCAAACCATACTCGTTACACCAATGATCCGGGTTGGTATGGAGACCCCAAAGCGAAGCTTGTTCTAAATATTTACAGCTCACGGGACCGTCAGCTATCCATATATGTTTGTCTGTGCATCCACCGTCTACAAACCTGGCAACATGATTCACACTTCTCCCTAAAAGTAGATACATCATACATATAAGACTTGATGGACAACTCTGCGCCTTTGAGCTGCCTTTCACTAAACTGCATACATACGAAATTTGTCTACGCAGTTTAAGTAAGCAAGCATCAAGTTTGAAAACGAGTTTCAATAAATTGCATAACTTTGTGTGTGTATATACAATCCCAAATACTAGTAATTTGCGTAAATCTACGCAGTTTATTGAAATGCAGTCCTATTGCTCAAGGCTTATACTAATCAAGAGTTGTGAGTTAACCCTTTACCATACAATTCCAAATTTAAATGACTGTAAGGATGAAGGCTTTTGAAAACATTCTGGGAAAAGGAGAAAGTGCTGGTAAAGCATTTTCTTCTATTCCCACAATGTTTTTTTCTATCAAAGACATATGATATCATTTGAACAAATTTGATTTGTGATCTACAAACGCTTTGATTATGGACAGGATCCAGATATTGTCGTCTGGTGAAGGACCAATTTGAGTTTCATCATGTGATGGGAGTTAAAGGAGGAGGAAAACATGCACTAAAAGTGTAAAACAAACTCAAATACTAGTATGTCAGAGACGTTTGCTCAATATTTTTTAACAGATATATTATATAAGCCTTACACCCTTTTCATTTTTCCAACTTTCTCTTAAAAAGACGTGAAATACTAATGAGATTCTGTGAAACAAATCAGAGAAATAGAGGATATTTGTTTATTTCGGCGAAAGATCGAAATTTATTTCATCGAGTGAACATTATCGGTAATATTTTCATGAGTGGCGCAGCCACAAGTGAAAATATTACCGGTGATGTTTGTGAGATGAAATAAATTTCGACCGTTCGCCGAAATAAACAAATATTCTATTTATTTCATGCCTCTAACCCTTTTTTGTTTGGATTTTCATCAAAATCCAGCACAGTTGTTTTCGGTAATTCCCCGTGGCGTGTCCCCTCCACAAAGCAACGCATTACAATATTACCTAAAGCGCGAAAACTGTAGGGTAAATGCACGTAAATTACTTCATGTTTCCGTCTTGTTGAATAGCACGCGCTGTTTACCTAGGTAGCTAGTGCGCGGAAACTACTGTTTCCGCCTTCAATCAAAGAGTTAAAAACAACGAAATCGGTATTTTTCACTGGTCGTAACCATGAAATACCAAACCATATTCCACCATTATTTCTCGAAAAACCAGCAGAAAGCATGAAATAAATATAGGATCTGACATGAGTTGGCGTTTGAGATAAGATTAAGAAGCACGCGCGGTAATATCCATAAAACCCATTCACTTCTACGAAACACGTACAAAATGACGTCGAAAATGACGTCACACAATTGTGATATCAAACGTGTATTATATAAGTAAATTCGTGACGGGTATATTATACTGAAAACATGGGAGGTTATGTGATAAATCTGAACATGTATCTATAAAATAACGAAATCAATCATACCTTTTACAAAAGCCGTCTGTACCATCAATGTCATAACAATAATTCCCAGTACGATTTTCATTGTGTATCTTTTTTTTCTTCTACCTTTCTACAGGATTATTTTGTCATAAATACAGAAATTAAGACAATAAAAGGCTTATCTTCGTTAGAAGAATGTGGGGCGAAGATAAAGGTCAGATTCAAAATGGACTCCAACACTGCATTAATCCTTTAACACACAATCCCGAGCTTTAACGACTCTGGGGGAAAAAGGTCTTTTGAAAACATTGTAGGAAAAGGAGAAAATGCTGGATACCAGCATTTTCTCCATTTCCTACAATGTTTTCTAACCAATTACAGACAAATTCCATCATTTGAGCCACATTTAAATTGTCGTCTGCAAATGCTTTCAATTTAGACAGGTCTATATTTTTGTCTTATGGTGAAGATTTAACCCTTTACCAGACGACAGAATTCCACCCACCCAAACTGTCAGGTGATGAGATATGTCTTTGGTTGGGAAGAAAACAATGTGGGAAGCATCGTTTTCTCCTTTTCCCATGAATTTTTTTCAAAGACCTTTTCCCCTAGGATTTTTAAAACTTTTGATACTTTTGTAAAGGGTTTATCATTTGCCAAAGGATCTCATGGTTAACGCCTCCGAGGAGAAAGCCTTCGAAAACATTGCGGGAAAAAGGAGAAATGCTTTTTGCCAACATTCGATCGCTTGATCCACGTTTGATTTGCAATATACAAATCCTTGTAATATGGACAAATCGCAACAATTGAGCCGCATTTGTCTGCAAATGCTTTCAATCGAATAAGTCTTAAAATTTGTCATTCTGTAAGGAGACGATTTAAGCTATGGTCATTTTCTCCCTTCTTCCACAATGCTTTCTACCCCTTAAAAAACAAATCGCATCATTCAAGCCACATTTTATTTGTCGTCTGTAAATGCTTTCAATTTGGACAAGCCTAAAAATTTGTCGTCTGGTAAAGTGTTAACTCATGTTATCACATAAAATGACGTCATTGTGGTGGACAGTTATCGAAAGCATGAGGCTAGAGGACCAAACGTCTGTTTCTATTGCTTTAATCTTTCACTTATAGTTTACCCCATGCTATTCGACAAATATTGCACAATAATGTTACTGCTATGTTTTTAACCCTTCAGCTTTAGGCTGCTAAGGGCGACTCACTGACCTTTTGCGGACAGTGTAGATCAAGATCAGACTGCACAGAACGTGCAGTCTGATCTTGGATCTACACTGTCCGATAAGGTGATATCTTCCCCCCCACCTCCCAAATACTTTTGAAATTGCAAAATTTGAGTTTTTACTATCGGCCTGAAAGTTTTGTTTCACTTGTTTAGCTGGATCAGGGTTAAGTTGCTCAAGAAATGGAACAAAATTTTTCCCACAATAGTAAAAACCCCAAAATTGCGATTTCAAAGTTAATTTCACTGTGAAAAAAAAAAAAACGTATCGGACAGTGCAGATCCAAGATCAGACTGCACGTTTTGTGCAGTCTGATCTTGATCTACAATGTCCGCAAAAGCGCCCCGAGTCACGCTTAGCAGCTGAGGGTTAAATGCGCCAACCCTTTACCAAACAATTTCAGGTTTTAATGACCCTGTAGAAAAAGTCTTTGAAAACATTGTTGGATTCTGAAGGGAAGTCATTTGAATACTTTAAGTGGCTACGTATCACTTTAATCATTTGCCATACAACCGCCCCCTTTTTTTTCTGGAAAAAGCTTTTTTTGAAAAACATTGTAAGTTGTTGTGCCTTTGGAAAACATTGTGAGGAAAAAGAGAAAATGCTGGCAGCCAGCAATTTCTCCTGTTCCAATAATGTTTTCAATCCTCTCTAAATCCCATTATTTCGGTCATATTTGATTTGTCGAATGCAAATTCTTTCAATTTGACAAGTCCAAAATTCTGTCTTCTGGTAAAGAGATAGGAAACTGACAATGAAATTCTTAAAAAAAAACATGTTCCCTCTCAGGATACACTCTTTGATATGTTGTTGGATATCAAATTATTATCGCTATAAATTCAGCGATAGAACTTAACTGAATTTTGGTTTAAGCATAATAAACTGAATTGCCTTCACTGATGCTACAACAGATTTCACTGTCAACTCTTTTCTTTTTTTTTTCAGAAATCGTAAAGGACATTTTGAAGAACTGTCAGTTTATGACGTGTAAACGAGATTATGTCATCATCAAACAGGGGGATAAAGGTGATTGGTACGTCATAATAATAATCATCATCATCACCATCATCATCACCATTATCATCATCACATTTGTGTAATTGGTGATTTAACTTAAAAAATCGCACCCAAAATTTATCAACCATATTGATTCATTGATAGACAGATCAACAAATAAAAACATCCCCTTTTGTGAAATAAATGATTATTTCAAACCCTTTCTGAAGAACAGAATATCTCAAAATATTGATCAGTGTCAATATTTGTCCTTTGATCAGTTAGACTAGTTAACCCTTGGTCTGCTAAGGGCGATTCAAGGACCTTTTGCGGACAGTGTAGATCAAGATCAGACTGCACAGAACGTGCAGTCTGATCTTGGATCTACACTGTCCGATAAAGAGATATTTTTATCCAAAAATATAGGTTTGAAATAGTATCATTCGAGTTTTTAGTATCGGTTTGAAAGCTTCATTCAACTTATTTAGCTGGATAAGGGTTAAAATGTATTTCTGAAAATAGTCCGGTATGGTAATGATTAAATGCGCAAAGATGGTATAATCTATGAAAGGGGTTAATCTCACATTAAAATTCAAAATTTCCCTTTTCAGTTTCTTTATAATACTCAACGGTTCAGTGGCAATCCATATTCATACCACCCTAGGTGAAGAGGGCATACATTATGAAGAAAATACAGAAGACGACGATGATTTTCTGGTTTCGAAAAAGAAAAAGGAATTAGATCGTTCCCTCTTTGGGAACTATGTCGGCAAAATACGTGAGTGTATGGTAAAAGTCAGATTGGTTCAGCTCTGAACGATACAAATACGATTCTTTTACGTTTTTTTTAATTAAAGAACTTCTGAAAACATTACTGAAAATATATACCTAGAAAAATGTTTGTAATATTACTACGCCATTAGAATTTTATAAGTTGTTGCCAGTAGGACACACAAAAGTCATAACTTCAAAGTAATCTCAAACAGGAAATATTTTTAAAACAGATAGACGGCGTAAATTTGCCAGCAAATAGGCAGGGGCCCTTAGAATAAACATGTCCACATTTTTGACCACATGGGCCCTTAGAATAAACATGTCTACATTTTTGACCAATCACAAATTTATATTCATTTATTTGTTATCAGTATCAAAAAGTATGTCAAAAGCCAGCACATTCAGCTACGCCGGAAAAAAAAAAGTTCCATGAAATTGTAATAGAAAATCGTAGAAAATATACCTTTAAAACTGCTAAATGGAGGAAAACTGCAATTGATTTAGTCAACCTTCTTACATGTTGTGGGCAAGATTTAGTACAAATTAATATTCCTTTTTAACCCTTTCGGCGCCAAAGGTGAATACAGTGACTTTTTTGCGGACGGCATAGAAAAAGATCAGACTGCACAAAACGTGCAGTCTGATCTTAGATCTATACCGTCCGCTTATGCAGTTAAGCCTTTACAATCAAATTCTCCGTAAGTGTCAACAGATTGTATTTAGAGCCATCGAAAGAGGTCGAGTTTATTTATTTGGCGCTGAACAGCAATGCAGTCAGATTACATTCAAAGGATTCACAAAGTTAGATCACAGGACGGTTATTTAGACTTAGTGGTGAGGAACAGGCAAATATACAGTTCTGTTGCGAGTAACCCACGCGATTTTATTTATAATAACTCTTTACCAAACGACAAAACTTGAGACTTGTCCGACTTGAAAGCATTTGCAGACAACAAAACATGTATGACTCAAAAGTTGACATTTGTTTTGGAAAGGGTAGAAAACATTGTGGGGAAAAGGGAGAAAATGCTGGTTACCAGCATTTTCTCCTTTTTCCCACAATGTTTTCTAAAGTCTCCTTCAGGGTAGTGAAAAAAAAAAAAAATGGCCACACAAAATGATGGCAGTCAAAAGTTGGGTGAAAAAAGTTGTTCGAGCAATCTAGGTAATCATTAATAAGGTATTAGTTTATCCTTAGTTTTGAATTAAAGGGTCATTAATCATTTCAACACTGTGGTCTGTCACTGTTTTGGGTAAATTTTCCCTCTATTGACTGTTAAACTGTCTTGGGGTAAGAAGAGTCGAAAATTCAGGTTGTACGGGAAGGAGGCTGTAGGAGGAATATAGGATTTGACATATAAGTTGGCGTTTGAGATAGAATTCTTTGATAGCTTGAATCTACATGACATTGTATTAGCGTTAAATTTTGCTCTACGTTGAATCTACGTGACATTGTATTAGCATTTGCTCTACGATCATGGGGATCAGCATGACTTTACTAGCTCTTGCCCTACGATCATGGGGATCAGCATGACTTTATTAGCTCTTGCCCTACGATCATGGGGATCAGCATGACTTTATTAGCTCTTGCCCTACGATCATGGGGATCAGCATGACTTTACTAACTCTTGCCCTACGATCATGGGGATCAGCATGACTTTATTAGATCTTGCCCTACGATCATGGGGATCAGCATGACTTTACTAACTCTTGCCCTACGATCATGGGGATCAGCATGACTTTATTAGCTCTTGCCCTACGATCATGGGGATCAGCATGACTTTACTAACTCTTGCCCTACGATCATGGGGATCAGCATGACTTTACTAACTCTTGCCCTACGATCATGGGGATCAGCATGACTTTATTAGCTCTTGCCCTACGATCATGGGGATCAGCATGACTTTACTAACTCTTGCCCTACGATCATGGGGATCAGCATGACTTTACTAGCTCTTGCCCTACGATCATGGGGATCAGCATGACTTTATTAGCTCTTGCCCTACGATCATGGGGATCAGCCTGAGTTTACTAGCTCTTGCCCTACGATCATGGGGATCAGCATGAATTTACTAACTCTTGCCCTACGATCATGGCGGTGTTGTCAAGAAATATTGTATGTTTGGACCACAGAAGACAAACGATCATTGCAGTCACAGAAAATAAGGGATTTTTGAAAAGTATGGAAACACATTGTGAGAAAAGGAGCTATTGGTTTTACATGCAAGAGCTCCAATGTTAACAATGTTTTCCATAATGGTAAAGAGAAGAAAAAGGGTGTAGAACACAGGATTTGTCACAGTAAAGGGTGTACTCTTTGAGTGCCAAATGTAATGAATTGGTTATATTCAGAGAGTAACGAAGCGGGCTGTTCTAATTGCATGCATTCTTATCAAAGATGGTATCATAATACTATCTAGTAGAATACCTGACATGTAGATCTAAGATCCCTCTGTAAAGAACCTATAGTCTGATCTTGATTTACACATTCTGCACTAGCGAAGAAAGTTTGCTCTTAAAATTCCAAAGATTAAACGATCCGAGTCGATTCTTGTATACACCATGAGGCTCCCATTTTCTCACGTATTGGCGCATATAAAATGATGCTTAATGGATTTTCTATAGATATAGATTTTTAGCCATCCAGCCTATTCAATTAATATTTTTATGATTTAAAAGTTTCTTCGATGACCCCAGACCCTGTATTTTTTTTCTAAAACTGACTCCAGGTGTATAAAGTATAGAAACGGTCTTCGATTGTAAAGAGATTTCCTTCAGTTGTCCATTTCTTGGACTACAAACATTTAGGTAGATTCAAAACCTTGTTCGTAAATAAAATGATTACTTTTATTTTAAGTTCTCTATAAAATTTATTAAAATACATCATTTGTCTGCCGATTTATTTTTATATATACCATTTAAATGGAGAATATAACAACTCTTTCACTGCTAGAAAAATTCCATTTTCACCCAGGTCTAAGGGTATTGTACCCTACCAAATGAGATAGATTTTTGGTCAAAGTTTAATACCAGATAGCGGGCGGCGTAGATCAAAGCTTCAGGTCAATGAATTATAGAGGAACGTTAGCAACTAACAACTCACAGGCGCTTACAAACATGGATCTATCCTCTAGTATAACCAGCAGTTCCAGCAAACGCACAGCATAAGAAAATATATGAGCCGCGCTCTGTGAAAAGGGGGCTTAATGCATCTGCGAAAAGTTTCGACCCAGGTCAGCCTGCGCAGTCCGCGCAGGCTGACCTGGGCCGAAACTTTTCGCTATTGGTCGATTTTCTGCATGTCAAAGGATCAGTCTACCTCATGATTGAGTCGGTTGTTAAAAAAAGTGGCTATTATGGATCCATAAGTATGTGATGGCTTTCTTGGTATGATGGATTACGGAGATGCATTAAGCCCCCTTTTGCCAGAGCACGGCTCATATACTTTATTTATTTGCCATACATGTACACATAAGTACAAAAGCAAAACAAAATGTAAATCAAACAGCCTAAGAAAATAGCAAGATTTAGATATAATTGTTTTGATAATTACGAAAACCTGGAGCACTGAATTATGTAGTGGCATCTATTATATCAGTAAAATCTAATAGCCTAAGTAGCTTATTATTAATTAAAAAGACATCCATACTTTCCGCCACCAAGTTTGGTTTGAATTGATTTGCATATACCATAAGGTATGCTTAAAGGGATGTAAGAACATAAATCTTAATACAGTAAACAAACACATAAAATTAAACAGTCATTTCCGGTCAATAGTAAAGACCCTAGCATTACAAAGTTCGTTTTGCAGGAAAATCTCACCGTATCAGCTAGTGTACATCAAAGATCAGACTGCAGTGTCCGTTAAGGCGCCTTGAGTCGCACTTAACAGTTCACGGTTTCTATTTCTTTTCTCTATCATACATTTCAGCCGCCGGGAGAAGTTTCGGGGAACTTGCCTTGATTAACGCCGACTGTGTCAGAAACGCTTCAATCATCGCAGACGAGATGACAGATCTGATCATTGTGAACCGTGATCTTTACAACAGATCGCTTAAAGTAAGTAAAAAAAAAATCACCATCCGAGCGAAATATTACGTTGATATTGGTTCATCATCCATGGGGGACAGCGAGCTTGCATTCTCTATGAACATTCATTACGCCAGTAACAACTTCAATAACTATCGAAATGTCGAGCAATATATAACCATTGTGGCAGCACAATACATCTTTAAAATGTAATTGCCAGTGTTACTGGAGAAATATAAATAAAAGAATTTTGACTTACAAATAGTGCATATATAAGACATGCAAGATTAATATTATCCTCCCTAATGTTGTTTTCATTAGAGTGTTGATCTCAACGAGGAAGGTAGGAGGTTCACGTAATACCCGAATCATAACATGAATCAAAGAGCAACCTTTACTATAGCTCCCTTCATTGCTTCGAGCATTTACGGGATTGTATCACAATAAGTCCACCAGTTTTAGGATAATGTGATTGTTTAAATAAAAAGATTCAAACTCATCCAGAAAAGTGATATTGTAAATGGTCACGGGGTCAAAAATGTTACAAGAGAGAAAGAAAGAAAGGAAGAGAGAAAGAAAGAAAGAAAGAAAGAAAGGAAGAGAGAGAAAGAAAGAAAGAAAGAAAAAAAGAAAGAAAGAAAGAAAGAAAGAAAGAAAGAAAGAAAGAAAGAATCACGATCATATAACACATGTCAGGAGGAATTGACTCGACTCCATTACCTCCCCAACAAATTAGCGGCGTACGACTCTGTATACATTCTTGTATGAATATAGAGATACACCCAAACATTGGTCTTCTAAAAGAAAGTTTTATTATACTGCGAAGAAATTTCTCGTGATCTGATTGGATAATATGGCCCGAACATATATATCATGTACACTGGCAAAACCAACGTAAAAGCAGTTCCCCTTTCGGGAGCCCCGTATACATGACTACACTTTCAACACAACATCCAAAATGGCGGCGTCGATCAAGATTAACATCAAGATTATGCACCAAACTGCACTTTTTACCAAGGTTTCAGTGACGTCATTTCCCAGTGACGTCAGTCTTCATTGAATTGGGGCACTCAGAAGGGAAATTCTACTTCCTCAGCGTATTCAATTTTTGAAACCAAAAACAGGTAAAATTTGCTTAACACACGTTGGAATGGTAAAACTTTGCAGTATAATAAATTAGTTGTACGGTCAGGTGGCAGGGGACTTGGAAACTTGTTCACGGCCGTGGCAAATCATGTCGCCACCTCGCCTTCGGCTCGGGGCGACATGATTTGCCACAGCCGTGAACAAGTTTCCAAGTCCCCTGCCACCTGACCGTACAACTAATAATGTCTTCAAGAGGCATTGAAACTGAAAACAATGCATGGGCGGCGCCTCTTAAAAGGTAGTTCAATGCATCACGCCAAGCAAGTCATCATATAATTACGATTCCATGAAATACATTTTGTTGAATACCTGACCGAGTCATGCGGTGGACTTGTCCTTTGACAGGCAGAAAATTGACCGATAACAAAGAATTTCGATCCAAGTCAGCCTGCGTCAACTACGCAACTACGTCATCTACGCAGGCTGACATAGTTCGACAGTTTTTGCAGATTCATTAAGCCCCCTATTCACCCGAGCATGCCTCACATGTAACGGCGATTAATTCTGTATATTTTGCTTTGCAGGCCTTTCAAGAAAAAGAGTTCAATGAAAAGAAACATTTTGTAGAAGAGTTTCATCTTTTCCGAGGTTGGCAACATCGTTACAAGAAACAACTGGCGATGAGTTTGAGAAAGGAGAAGATAACTTTTGATGGTATCATAGTAAAACAAGGGTGTCCTTTGGATGGGATATGCTTCTTACTGAGGTATAGTGACATTCATCTCCAAGTCATGTAAGAGAAGATATCGATAATGACGATTTACTTGTTATCATTTGATTTGGACGATCTAAAAAGAGGACGCCCGGGTACAATACCGTAGCTACTCTTGGAACAAAACTGTTTGTTCTGTATGTTACAAATGTACAATGTCGATGCACACAAGGCTGTACTTCGGTTTTGGTTTTTTAGTGTCTCCGAAAATTTTCCCACCAGGCCTGGAATCGAATCAGAAACCTTCAAACTGGTAATCATGTGTCGTTAGCACTGTACCCGCGATCCACCTTGAGTACAAATTGCAAAAACACTATGGCAAAAAACATGTACATGTGTCTACATCTGCCTGAATCATAATGTCGGTCGCTATAAACAATTATGAAGGATTTTGTTTGTTTCACACCATTTTCAGTATTATTTTAGGTATATCACGGCAGCTAGTGCACTTATCCATGCGTTTCTGGAATCCCATTTACTAGTACTTCGCAACACTTTGTTTAAACCATTTCCTGCCTTTCAAAAAATGTCTTTGACACAGTGTTTAGTGTTTGTAAAGAAAAGAAACTTTTCGCATTGACTTCTATAAATCCTCGACAAGATTTTGCCATGCTTTCACTACCGCTGCACTACAAATGTATCTTTCATCATAAACCTTCAGACAATCTCTATATCATCTGCAATTATGACCAGTTCATAGTCATTGTTTTTCTTGTCTGTATGTACACGCAATGTCTGAGCCATGCTGAGGCAAAAGGTGGTTAAATGCATCTCCGTGATGCATGATACCATACAAGCCATCACATAAATATTGATCCATAAAATCCATTTTGTCAACCGACTGAACAATGAGGTAAAGTGGTATGTTAACAAGTAGAAAACTGACAAATTGCAAAGAGCTTCCACCCAGATCAGCACAGTCCTCGCAGGCTGACCTGGGTCGACATTCTTTGCATGTTATTATTATAGTGTTATATTATTATATATGAGCCATGCTCTGTAAAAAGGGGGCTTAATGCATCTCCGTAATCCTTGGTACCAGGCAAGCCGTCACATACTTATGGACCCATAATAGCCACCGTTTTTAACAACCCAATCAATCCTGAGGTAGACTGGTCCTTGGACATACAGAAAATTGACCAGTAGCGAAAAGTTTCGGCCCAGGTCAGCCTGCGCGGACTGCGCAGGCTGACCTGGGTCGATACTTTTCGCAGATGCATTAAGCCCCCTTTTCACAGAGCATGGCTCATATATTATTATAGTATTATATCGCGTCTGAAGGTATCGCTGTTACTGCTCAGTAGGCTACTTATTTTTCAGTGGTCAGGCAAAGATGATTATGGAACCCACACAGCATGAGGTACAGTATCCGGAGCAGTTCCCGTTACCGGATATAGAGGAACTAGAAAAAGTGGAGGCCAGAGAATCTATACGAAGGCTTGTTATATCTGTTATTATACGTTATAGGAGACCATGAAAATCCTTTATAGAACTAGTGTGATTGATTGCTAGATCCTGGTCAAGATATCTTTTCGTCGTAGGAACGTAAGAACTACCGTGTATTTCATCAGTTTGCTATCGAACCCCTCTTTGGGGACTTATATGATATTCCGCCATCTACCACTATTTCTTCCGGCATTCCAACTGGCTATTGGTGTATATCTTGGTGTTGTAAATGCTCATAGAAAACGCGGTTTTTCATGTTAACTGTTACTGAATTACTGAATGGGGTTTAAGATAATAATCCACAACTTGGTTAACGAGTTTAGTGTTAATTAGGAGAGAAAGGGACAAAACTTGATTGTCATTCAATGCTATTTTTTAACGGACAACATTACCTGGAGAAGGCCATCTAGGGCGGTCCCTTCATGAAAGCAATTTGAAAAGAAAATGATAGTCGCATCAAGTTGTCGCTCCGCCAATGGTATTAAAATCTTGGTAACTTTTCGTCCATGTAATATTTGTCAACTTACATTGTGTTTCCAGAGAGATGAATATGGCTGTGCCAAAAACTGAAGACAGACGTCCCACACATAGACCTAGGTCTCCCACGATAGCTGAAAAACGGAAAGCACACAAAAATGTAGAAGTGTGCGTAATGGGTGCTTACGAAATTATAGGTAAGTGGCGTAGCTAGTGTAATACAACGACGACTTTTTGGGTGTAATTAAATAAAAAATATCGTGTGGATTGATCCTGGAGCTGCACTGTTTGATACTTTTACTGGAAAACCGAGTTAAAACACCTGTTAAATTGCAAAAAATACGCCTTTTTATGTAGTTTTAATTCAATCATTATTCTTGTCATGTCTTATTCAAGTGAATATTTTTCTAGAGAAGGCTCAGTTACAACTTCATGAACATGTTAATCGAGGTATCTCACAAAACCCCGCATATTGCTGAAACAAGGTCAGTCTGCACGTTTGGACAAAAGGGTTGTTTCACAGTTTATCTATATAAGGAGGCTGTGAACTCATTAGAAGTTTAGACTACATCCGTACTCAGATACTATATAGCATTTTTTTATCTTTGTTAGGTGACTTTGAACTAACTTTTGGACTAAATTCCTACGCCGAGACAATACAGTGTACTCAAGAAGCAGAGATATTTATACTGGATCACAAAAACTACGAAAGATTAATCGAAAAACGCAACCCGCAGGCGCTTGATGTGATGCGAGACGCTTTACATGAAAAATTAAAACTTCGGCTAACATGGATTGCCGGGGACGACTTGCCTCTTTGCAGATATTTCATTTATAAACTAGATGAACGAAAAAGACACGAATTAAATAAATTGAGGGAATATAATAGAAAACGTGATATACGTGGAGAGATTGACTATTGGAAAAGTGGAAAACTACAGAATGGACCATTAATTGATCAATATGGCCCAGGTAGCGTGTTTTATACCATTCGAATGCGAGCCATGAAGAAAGGGTTGTCACGTGCCAGGGTGAAACCTGGCGCTGTTGGTTTTGGTATTACAAGATCAGTTGGTGCAAATAAACACAGTCCTGGCGCTTTTCTCTCACGTAAACCTGACACAAATACAGTCAAAATAACTGTTTCTGAAAGCGATATCGGAAACATGACAAACAGCTTCCACGACATCGATCAAGATCATCTTAACGAATCTGATGATGAATTAAGTGAAGATCTAGCAGACGGTTCTCCCGGTGTTTTACGCCGAAGTAGGATTTTATGTGACTCTTCCAATGAACGCAATGAATCCGGAACCAGTAAGGGGCAGAAGTCTAGAAGCGATTGCTCTGTAGACGATTTCATGGACCAGGAAGTGAATGAACTTTTTCTATCACGTCTTGAAACACGTATAGAGGCTTGGCACAGTAAGCTCAATGATAATAGTATGTCGAAATCGGCCAAATCAAGAAAGCACACGGTTAAACTACATCGATACAATATGGAGGTAGGATATTTAGGTTTACTTATCGCTATTTTGTATTTTCAGTTTCTTTAGTGTTCACTGTCACATTAAGTATTGAACATGTAAACGCAAAGTGAACGTTTTGAAATTCAGTTAGGAAATATAACCCCTACTATGCCAAAAGCAGATTTTTATTAGAAAATACTCAGTAATTTTCTGATCTCTCAAACCGTCAATTTTGGTCTTTAACTCGGTGTTCGCTTTGCAAAATGGAAAAACATCCAGTCCTTGCTACAAAAACATGCTTAATTTCCAATTTTAGTAGACCAAGATCGTTATACGTTCAAACATATACAAAGAGTAGAGTGCATATACGTAGAATTTGCAGCGTTTGGGTTCTATGGTGTATCCCACATAGGGCTATATTCCACAGTAGATTTGGACATTATTCCAAAGCTAAATGTCCAGCCTGGCCATCCGGAACGTCTAGTCCCATCAGATGGTCAGTGTTGGAATATATAATATAAACTAATAGTTGGTGCATAAGGTGCTAAATAAGCTGAAGCTGATGTAACATTATAATATTCAAAATTTCATGATCATTACTCTCTGTACAAATTGACACAAAGACATGTTGTAGACGCGTGACAACAACGTCAACAGGATCTGTGTTCGTTTCAGGACCATCAGAAACCTCACCCAGGGAAGAAGATCATATTGAAGCCAAAAGTACGTAACAAACCTAATTTGCTTACACTCCGCCTTGAAGCTATGGAAAATGCAAATAGGCCTGTCTCGCCAGCCGCTTTTCTCACAGAAAATAGGTATAGAAAACTTTTCCTCTTTCCCTTTCTTTTTAGATACGGTCTTTTGTCTTTTTGAGCTTTTAAATATCTCACAAGTCTGAGATTTACGAACATTTTAGACGTTTTATTATTGTACTTTTGTCTTTAAACACCCACCCCATGAATCTGAAAGAAAGACTATCAATCAATCAATTTATTTCATTCTCAAGAAGTTTGCATTGTACAAGAAAAAACAGTCTGCATGAGTAGAATGATAGAGCAATATGCAACCTAAATTTAGAGGATGTGCTGTAAGAGATACACAAAAGTTTTTCAAATAAGTGGTGAACGCGGTTCTTTTAACTGATTTTGTAAGATATTTTTACACAGTTTATTCTATTTTGACTTGAACAAATCTGTTCCGCATTAATCACATGTACTCGTATTATGTATGAATGACCATCATTTCATACAGTTGACCTGTTGCCTTGACTACTGTTTGATGCGTTTTTCATTTTCAGAGCGTCATATCATTTACTTGATTCTATGTACGTGCACAGTAAGAATTAATTTTTTTTTTCAGTTGTATTTTTAACTGAATTCGTTTGGAAAGATCTTTTATCATTAATCAATGCAATATATATGAACCCGAAAACTGTCACGTCAGCATTTTGTATGAAGAACTTTACCATCGTGTAATTATTATTATTATTATTTTCTATTTCTTAATGGGGCCTTTAAATGTAGGGGGTATTCATATTAAAGATTTTTACGAATGAACGCGTGCAGATATGAATTTGTAAGTTTTTCTTTTAGCGAGCTTGTTTGCTCTTTTATGGGTCATTTCAGTTGCAACACATAATCCTATCAAGCAGGTCTATAAATTGTTTTAATTTTGATGTTTTATTTTTCTTTCTTTTTACTGTGTGCATTTGTCAGTGTTATGAATTTCTGTTTCCCCCCTTTTTTGATAAGAAGAAATATAGATAATTTCTTTTCAGTCTTTTGTGAATAACTACTACACAGTAAAATTGGATTACATCTAAACAATATTTATTTCAATATTACTGTTCGTCCTACTTATATCAGCAGCTCACGTGATCCAAATCTTGTAAGCCCACGTGACATGTATGTCGAAACAGACTGTGAGAATGAAGAACAAGGTTTGGTATACATATAGTTAAGATGGTGTGAAATTTCTCGGATGTAAGAGGCTGCAAGACATGAATTTTCCTTTTTCTCCCATTTAAAAAGATATATTTAATATCCAGAATTTTACCACTTGTGCAGTTATTAATGTTATAAATATATTATATAATTTTTGTTGATGATTATGCAATTAATTCAGATTATATTTTTTAGCTGACAAAACAAATGCAATTTTACATTGTACAATCTGTACTTCAGGTCATTATCCTAATGCAGTTCATTACAGTTAATGTTTTACCTTAAAAACTAATCTTTGACATGGTTTACTGTTACTAACTAATTATCCAAAAACATTTCGTCAGCAGTCTCCTTTTGTCGCGAAGAACATTATGATAAACTTACTACTAGCTTTTTTATATGTCTAAAACTGAATTGTTTCAGAAAGTTTGAACCCTAAACTGCTTTGTGGAATTAACATTGGTCTGCAAATACATGAGACATTCGAATACAGACTTGTTAAAATTATTTAGGCCATAGTTTTTTATTTAAGACAATTAAGTTCTACATGTTACGATGTCAGCTAAAATTTTCGATAGCCATTTAAAATATTTAACGTAGAGACTGTGCTTCTTAACTTGGTGATAGTGCATGTAACATTTTCCTTATCGTCCTGTTTTGTTTGTGGCATATAGTAGTAACTTAACTGTTCTTGCAGCTTCTTACGCAAGCATGTGCTTCGCTTTTGACAAATCTTTGACTCGAAAACTAACAGTTGTTTACATCATGTCAATGTTGTGTAATGATTAAATTGTTTTTTTTTTTTTTTCATTCTCTCTTTGTTAAATAAAAGACGATGTATGTTAGCACAGATTATTTACCAAGTCAAAGCTGTGTAATAACCTTGTCCAGAAAAAGTTATGGATAACGCAGAAACCCGTGAATCATGGGGTTGTGAATTCGAATGCCAGCTCAGCCGCATGCTTTTCAGGGATATATTATAGTCATTGCGATAAGATTCATTTATAACTGCTGAACACGGTATAGTTTCTTACGTTGTGGTTTATCAGCCAGTGACTTGAAAAGAACGCTGTACTCGAGTATAACTGGTAAATGAAAAATAAAGGCCACGTGGATAAGTACACTTATCAACGTTCCATGTCTAAAATACTGTTTAAAACAGCATAAAATTTCAATCAATAGAAATACGAATCAGTCAACGAGCGTGTGCAGAATGTGTTGAGTCGGCATATATAAGTGTCGAAGCCATGTTGCTGTATATATGAGTGTATATATGAGTGTGTAAGTGTTGCAACTTTGTTGCTGTGTGCGTAAGTGTTGCATATGTGTTTATTAAGGTCATTGCAGCTGTGTAGCTAAGTAACTAAACGCCGAATTTACTTTGCTGAGCGCAAATGCAATTTTGTTGTGCCTGTAAGTGTTGCAACTTTGTTGCTAAGTGTATAAGTGTTGCAACTGGTCCTATGTGTGTAAATGTCGCTGCTGTGTTACTGAGCAAATAAGTGTTGCACTGGGGTTGTTAAATCAGTAAGTGTTGTTGCTGTAATACTGAGTGTATAAGTTTTGCAGCTGTATAGATGTGCTTAAAAGTGTTACAATTGCATCACTGAGTGTTTAAATGTAGCAACTGTTTCTGTGTATGTAAGTGGTGAAACTTCCTTGCTATGTGTAAACGTGATGCAATTTTGTCGCTTAGTTTATAAGTGTCGCAGTTACAACTTGCTGTGAAGCATTGCAACTTTGTTTCAAGAGCAAGTATAACTGTCGCAGTTTTGTTGCTGTGTGCTAAAAATTTTAACTTTGATAAGCGTGTAAGTGTCGCAAATATTGCTTTGTACGTAAGTGTTGCAACTGTGTTGCTGTGTGTATTAGTGTTGCAGGTGTGTTCCTGTGTGTTTAAGTGTCTTGGCTGTGAGTATGAGCGTTGTAACTTTTGCTGAGTGTATTACTGTTGCGACTGTGTAGTTATGGCTGTAAGTGTCACAGATGTGTAGCTGAAAGTACTGAGGGTACTTAGTGTTGCATAAGTGTTGCAGCTATGTAACAGAGCACCTTGAATTACTCATAATCTAAGTATTATTGAAATACGTGTATAAATTGTATGAAATCACTGACAACTTGTACTAATCTCACAATTTCCAATCCTTTGCAGCAGCGAACGCTCTGAACTAATCACATATAATACTTCTTTTTTCACTGTATTATATAGTTATCTTTTATCACCAGAGTCTGAGATCAACTTTTGTACAGCTTTTGTATCTTTTAAATTTGTCTTCACTTCAAATTATCTATGTCCCAAATATTTCCGTTTTGAACTTACTGTCTTTCAAGTACATGTACATCAGTTCATCTTTTTTGTGGGCTAAAAGACAAATTTAAGCGACTTAAAAAGAATTTGTGGCCATAGTTTATAGTTGCAGAGACAAAGATTATTGAAGTCACTTTATGGATATCATCAGTGAGAATAATTACTGCTGAATGATTCAGGAAAATAATAGTTCGAAATCACTTAATGGATATCATTGCTAAGATACCTACAGGTGAAAAACCCAGGAAAACATCTGGATAGTTCCGTAAGTCAAGAAAGAAAATCATAGTTCTCCAACCTACCTTCTAGAATTATGTTCACGTTACAATGCATGAAAATCAGTCCTATCATTTTGTCTTCCCTACTCTTACTGTGACTACTTGTAATGTTTCTATTCAATTCCTACTTATTGTATGGAATCAGACCAAATATATCTGGACATGTTTTAGAGCAAAGATTTTTAAGCGGTATATGAAAATATATCTATCTCCAGTTTGCCTTTTTTCAGTCCATTGTCCAATTGCTCTACAAAAATACACATTACCTGTTCTAAAACTCTGTGACTTTTTGGTATTACTAATCATGGGAAAATACCGTCCAATCTTGAAACCTTCTACCAAATACTCACACGTTTAAACCACCCTGGAGAATAAACCTTTCGTAAATAGTGTGGGGGAGGGGAAAAAATCCTGCAAACCAGCATTTCTTCTTTTCCCACAATATGTCCTATCTTTCTAAAAATAAAAAAAAAATCATACGAGCCATGTTCTGTGTAAAGGAGGTTTAATGCATCTGCAAAAGGCATCGGCCCAGATCAGCCAGCGCTGACCTGCGTCAAAACTTTTTGCTTTTGCTCCATTTTTTTACTCTTCCAAGGACCCTGCTACCTCATAATTTAGTTAGTTGTTATACAAAATTGATTTATGGATCCATAATTATATGATGACTTGCTTGGTATAATGAATGACATATACGCATTCAACCCCCTTTTACCAGAGCACGGCTCATATCGATTGAACCACTTTTAATTTGTCATCTGCACATGCTTTAGATTTGGGTATGTCCAGCATTTTGTTGGCTGGTAAATAGTTAAGACTCTCAGAAACATGCAATAACCTTTTACTTCTCGGATGATTCACATTTACATTTTCCGTGCATAAAAAAGAATACCACATATATTTCATTCTCAAACTGAACATGTTCAGTTCTACTCCATCTTATTTTTATATTCCCTAGCTTTTGAATATGTGTATTTTCATGTAGCATTGTGTATTCTGTGGTGAAAGCTAGTACATTTTAATTCATGCTATGGATCACGATACACAATTCTCGTATGTGTCGATGTGCACACTGAGGTTTTTTTTCCATTGTAATCGTTCTGACCATGCGAAAAAAACACAACAAAACTTTGTTCCTTAAAGGTTTTACTATTTCAGATTCCCTGAGCCCTTTACTAAATTATAAAATTTTAGCCTTGCCCTAAACGAAATAATTTAGGCCTACCAACAACATATTAAACCCGGCTCAAATAATGAAATTTGTCTTTGAAATTGGAGAAGTTATTGTGGGAAAAAAGAGAAAATGCTGTTTACCAGCATTTTCTCCCTTTCCAAAAATGTTTTCAAAAATCTTTTTTCAAAGGTTCATTAAAATTCGGAATTATATGGTAGAGGGCTAAACATGTTTGAAAATTTATTTTCACTTTCTACATTGCTACTTACTGCCCCGTTTATAATCTAGCATAAATCCGCTTTTCAGGACTTTCAGTCCTTTGATTCAAATCTGTGTCTCACCTGTATTATTAATGTAAGCAATTTTTGGATAACCATTACCTCTGTACCTTAGGGAAAAGGTAGTGTCTTTCTTTAACGCGATGAAAGTCATTGTGGTCACAGGATAAATTGCTTTTAACAGGCAGTTGCTGATTTACCTGTAATATTTTTATGGTTACTAACCATATGGGGGTAAAAGTCTTTCTATTAATGGGTCAATCGTCTGTCGTTTGGTTAATTGTATAATAGAAGAACTACCCAATGTTGTAAATCAAGTCGCACATGGGTCAACATTAAAAGGCAATGATTTCAAATCGAATATCCCAATGTTTCAATGAAATGTAGCATACGTCATGGATTATTCGGATATCGTAACCTTGAGCTTAAATTTACAATTTGTTAATCTCGGCGCCATGGGCGAAAACGGAAGCTTATGTAATGCGGACGGCAAAGATCAAGATCAGACTGCTCAGAACGTGCAGTCTGATCTTGATCTATACCGCCCGCTAAGCTTGTAGAATAAAACAAATCTTATAGAGTTTCATTTGGTTGTACTTTCAGCGGTCAAAAAAGTCATTTTTGGTACTGAAGTTTTAACTATTTCAGCGCCAGATAAATAAACTCGACCCTATAGACAGCTGAAAGTCTAATCCATAGAAAACGAAACAGATTTATCGCGTTGACTTGACTTATGAAGCGGACGGTATAAATTCAAGATCAGAGTGCACATTATGTGCGGTCTAATCTTGATTTAGATCTATGTCGGTTGCAAATGCTCATGTTTTCGTTTGTGGCGCTGAAATAGTGAAAGGCAAAACAAATAAATTCTGCGTTAAAGGGAAATTTTACATTGCATATAATATCTTTCTTCTATAATGAGTAAATGATGATAAGGTAGTTGCATGGTACAGGTGAAATAAATGTAGTTCTTTTGCGGGACTATCGGAGAGAAAGTATCAGGAAAAAAAGTATCGGGAAAAAAGTATCAATTTTTGCTAGGAAAAAAAGTATCAGGAAAAGAAGAACCAGTTTCTGTCAAGGTTGTGATACTTTATCAATGTTTATTTCAAATTATTTAATTATGATTTTGATACTTAATGTAATCAATTTAT
Source organism: Hippopus hippopus (assembly GCA_946811185.2). Taxonomy (NCBI): domain Eukaryota; kingdom Metazoa; phylum Mollusca; class Bivalvia; order Cardiida; family Cardiidae; genus Hippopus; species Hippopus hippopus. The sequence continues at coordinate 5,821,775 of OX328107.1, forward strand.
GACATTTTAGTACACTAAAAATTCTAGTTAGAAACATTTTATCTTCTTCCTACAATGTTTTCAAAGGCCTCAATTAGGATTATACAGATTGCAATTTACGAAAATTACACAAATGAATAAACACAAAACAAAAACATTTCAATGACTATTGTTATACCCCAATCTCTTGCAGGTATCAACAACCAAACATGAGTGTTTGCACATTTCTTCCGAATTTCAGCAAGAAAAAGTAAAATGAAAAATGTACAAATATCACATTTTTTAAAAACAAATTCAATATAACATATCAACTTAATTCTTACAACATATACTATATTTACTAAGTCTCTTTTTTGTAAATGATACTTTTTTTCCTGGTTCTTTTTTTCCTGATACTTTCTTTCCTACAATCCTTTTGCGTAATGTATAAATCAAGATCAGGCTTCACATTCTATGCAATCTGATCTTCGATATTCGCTGTCCGATTTCGGTATTGTAATACATATATTCAAAGACGGTCTGAAAATTTCAATAAGGTCGCTCTTTGAAGACGATAGGACTAACATTTAGGTTCGTTTCTTCACGAAACGACGAAATCTTAGGCCATACGCGGGCATATTGAAAGCATTTGTAGACGAGAAATTTAAAGTGGCTGAAAAGATGGAATTTGTGTTTGCAAGTGTAAATCATAGTGTGAGAAATGAGAAAATGCAAGTTAACTACATGTACTTTTCTCCTTTTCACATAGTGCTTTTAATAGCCCTTTTCCTTATGGTCGTTAAAATGCTAGATTGTTTGGTAAAGAGTTAAGCAGTCTGTAAAGTAAGGTCTACGGCCCCTAACTCTCTTATTAAAAGACGGAAGCTGCCGAGATTGGCCGAATACTTTACGAAAACGTCGATGTTACACGATATTTACCGATGAGTTCGTGAGTCTACGGCCCCTTACTGTCATATTAAAAGACGGAAGCTGCCGAGATTGGCCGAATAGCCTTTACGAAAACGTCGATATTACACGATATTTACCGATGAGTTAAGAGTCGTAATGACAACCTTTTTGTTTCTTTTTGTTGGTTAGGAGGCCGAAGATGCCTGACAAAGCGACCACTGTCTTCTAACTGCACCAGAAGTTCACCCGCTTTACAGATCAGGATTCGGGTAAATACTCTGTTTTTATAACGGATTCCATATCCACAAAGATACATGTATATTACTTGGTTTTATAACGGATTCCATATCCACAAAGATACATGTATATTACTTGGTTTTATAACGGATTCCATATCCACAAAGATACATGTATATTACTTGGTTTTATAACGGATTCCATATCCACAAAGATACATGTATATTACTTGGTTTTATAACGGATTCCATATCCACAAAGATACATGTATATTACTTGGTTTTATAACGGATTCCATATCCACAAAGATACATGTATATTACTTGGTTTTAGATGAAATAAAATGTTAATCACTATGCTGCTTTGCGTGACTTTATGTGGTTTAACGTACAATGTAGATCAAGATAAGACTGCACAGAACGCGCAGTCTGATCTTGGATCTACACTGGCCTATGTGGAGAGACTTTTTGGGCAATTAGACTATTGAATTCGGGATATCTAGGTTTTTACTTTTGGTAGAAAATTAAAAATTTATTCACCTATTTAGGGTTAACTCACAAAGGAACAAAATAATTATCTTTTTACCACATGACGAATTCTAGACTTGTTGATCTTGAAAGCTTCTGTACACTACAAATTAGTTGAGATCCATATGATGGGACAAGTCTACATTTTTGTATCTCGTGCGCAGAAAACATGTGTGGGAATGGAAACTGCTGGCTGCTAGCGTTTTCTTCATTTCTAACAATGTTTTTAAAAGGCTTTAACCCACAGGGCAGTTAATGGGTTAATACGACTTTTAACACCCTTGCATTCCGGCGTCAAATTTTAGAACTGTAGGAAAGTGGCAACAGCTTGGAACAACAAATTGCTCCTTTTTCCAATAATTTTTTCCATACCTTTAACATTTGTTTTCTGCCTTTTCTTCACATGTATGGCATATGTGAAAATTATAACAGTTTGTTGAAAGGTCCAAAAATGGGCATATAACATAATAAGTACTTCTGTTCCATATTAACAATGAATATTTTTTGAGCTCGTATACGAGTAGTTCGAAAGTTAATGAGAACCTATATTTTGTGGAGATTGAAGAATTATTCATTTTGAGATACGTTAATGCAAGTTTTACTTTCACTCTAAATTTAGATTCTATATTGTCATGAAATGGACCCGTCTATCTGAACATCTATGTGAAATCCTGTTAAAAACGGTGTTAAAACTTCGATTTTGTCTTTCAATATCATGATCTTCAGCCACAATTATACTTTCTGTCGCAATGTTAATTGATAAAAATCTTTTTCAGAGTTAATAAATCATTAAAAACAAATACTTTTCTGAGTCTAATATCTAAATTAACTTTATGCTGTTCATCTTTCACAGCCAAAGTCAGCCAGGAAATACACTGCGGAGGAATATGTCAGTTTGAAACAGGAACTTCGCCGGAAACAGATAGCTTATCGTTCTATGTTAACACGTTGTGACGCCATCTTCTAGGACTCAAGCTCCGGTGGTCTTCCTTTGATCAAACTAAACTTGTTTAGAGTAAGGGAGTATGAAATTACAGTTGAGTTTCATGCAAGTTAAAAATAAATTACGAAATCTTCACTTACAAAATTTGTAGGTCTTCTCTTTCTTTCCAAATTCATGTAATCCATGGTATATGATTTATTGCTGGTCTAATTAAAAAAGTTTTAAGAAAGGGCCTTATCATCAGCGCTTGTCAAATCAGAGTGATGATAGTGATGACTTCCCTTCTACATCTTGTCATGGATGAAAACGTTTCAAATATCTAAATATGATGGGAAAAAAAGGAAAAAGAAAACGTTGCTGAGATTCATTTTACAAAGCACATGTACATGTATAGCGATTACTTTGTACTGTTTAACATTTTTTCCCAAGCCAATTCAAAACTGTCTTTCATCCAAGGATTAACGAGATAATGATATAATAATTACATTAATACTCTACATGTAGGCTTTACATATCTAAGTTTATTCCATTCATGGATTGTTAGTTTCAAACAGCTGTAGTCAAATTATGCTTTTTTTCAATAAAACTTGATATATTTCAATTTTCTGTTATTTTGTAAATGTTAAGCCAAATTAAGCTTTTACCACAATCCTATGTTTTTACGACCCTAAAAAGACAGACTTTAACCCTTTACCACACGGCAAAATTTAAGACCTATCCAAATTGAAAGCATTTGCAGATGACAATTTCATAGTTGCTCAAATGACGCAATTTTTCTTTGATAGGGTAGAAAACTTTGTGGGAAAAGGAGAAAATGCTGGTTACCAGCATTTTCTCCTTTTCCCACAATGTTTTCAAAAAGGCCTCTTCTTCAGGGGCGTTAAAAGGCGTCATTGTGTGGTAAAGGGTTAAACACAAGGCAGGAAGATAAGAAAATGCTGTTAACCAGCATTAAATCCTTTTCCCACAATGTTTTCTACATTTTTCAAAATAGATACCATCGTTTGAGCCCTATTTAATGTTATCTGAAAATGCTTTGATATTGGACAAGTTTTAAATGTTGCTGTTTCATAAAGACTTAACTCTTTACCAATCAACAAAATGTAGACTTGTCCAAATCCAAAGCGTTTGCAGAGGACATTAAATGTGACAACAAATGGGAGAAATTGTCTTTGAAAGGGTAGAAAACATTATGGGTTACCAGCATTTTCTCCTTTTCCTTAAATGTTTTCAAAAATTCTTGTTTAGGGTCCCTGAAAATCGGGAATGTTTGATAAAGGGTGCAAAGAATTTCTGGAGTTTTAAGACTCAAATATTGAAATCTCTCTTGATTTCTGAACAGAGAATGAGTGTTTGACAAACACGGTCTTTTAATGCCTACAGAGCTAAGCACAACTTTAGTTGTTTCTGCAAATAATGCAGGTCATAATCAGACTGCACTGTGCAAGCAAGGTAGATCACGACTAGACTGCACAGACTGCATTGTCTGGTCTCTGATCAACACTGTCTGCAGTTTTGGTAAGACTAAAAAAAAACAAACCTTGAAAATACAATGTTTTAGTATGTTCTCATATTTAAGACAGTCCATTACATTTATTTAGTCATTTGAGGGTAAAATGAAAACTGAAAGATTTATTGTTTGAAACTAGAATTTCCAAATTTAGTCGCAAGAGATGAATTGCTGTTCATTTGTTGATCACATTTAATGGGGATGTAGGATTAGACAAAAAGACAAATTGTCATAGAAAATGTTGTTTACTAGTATTTTAGCAACACAGTGAGCATTAAGCAAAAGATAAATAAATAAGAGGCCTTTGAGGGCCTGAATCGCTCTACTGGCTGTCATTTTGCTTATTTTCTTGCATACATCATTAACTCATGATACAAAAAGGAAAAAGACAAACACACACACTAAAAAAATAGGGGAGGGGAGGTATAACTAAGCTCAAACCTACTAAGACAGTACGTATAATAAGTAGGCATGATGAATTGATGGATGACAGAAACCACGCCTTGACATGCTGGCCTTTGTCCAGTAGATCTAAAAAGAAAGACCAGCAGAGCTAAAAATGAAGCTTTAGAGTGCCAAGTTAACCCTTTACTACACAATCCCAAGTTTTAACGACCCTGTCGAAGAAGCAATTTGAAAACATTATGGGAAAAGGAGAAAATGCTTGTAACAAGCATTTTTTCCTTTTCCCACAATGCTTCTTCATATTCAAAGGACAATTCAATCATTTGAGCCACATTTAAACTGTCCCTTGCAAATACTTTCAATTTTGACAAGTCTATGATTTTGTCCTGTGGTAAAGAGTTAATGAAATGTACATGTATATCTCAATTACCAGTAAGTTAGAGTATTGAATGAATGACGTGTTGATTTCATTCAAGTTTAAAAAATATCCAAACGATTTATTGAAAAAACTTTTTTATTTCACACAGTCAAAGACAGTGTAGATACAAGGTCAGGCTGCATGTTCTCTGCAGCCAGTTCTTGATCTGCACTGTGTCCAAAAGTATCTTTAAACATACTTAACACTCTATAAGGATGAAATGCAGTAGATCCTGCATCCTTCTAACCCTTTCCCACATGACAGAATTTTAGACTCATCCATATTGAAAGCATTTGTGGAGGACAAACTAAGCATGACTCAAATGATGAGATTTGGTTTCTGACAGAGTGGAAAACATTGTGGGAAAAGGAGAAAATGCTGGTTTCCAGCATTTTCTCCTTTTCCCACAATGTTTTCAAAAGCCCTCTTTCTTAGGGTTGTTAAAACTTGTGATTGTGTGGTAAAGTGTTCAACAAAACACCACAATTACTAAATCTAACAAATAAATAGCATCAATATCACATGATTCTCAACATGGCAGGGAATGTTGCAATAAATTACAAATTACTAATTAACATTTAATCTTTATCAGATGACAAAAGTTTGGACTGGTCTACATTGAAAGCATTTACAGACAACAAATCAAATGTGGCGCAAATGATGGAATTTGTCTTTGAGAGGAAAGAAGTTATTGTGTGAAAAGGAGAAAATGCTAGTTATCAGCATTTTCTACCATTCCCACAGAGTTTTCAAAAGCGTTCTTTTCCATGGTTGTTAATAAATGGGATTCTTTGGTCATGGGTAAATCATTGTTTCAATACTTGATATGTGATATTTAGGACTAGTAGAAGACTTGAATATTTGAAATGTAAGCAAGAAATAGAGGATATTTGTTTTTTTCAGTGTAAGATCAACATTTATTTCATCGAATGAACATCATCGATAACATTTTCACAAGAGGCACAACCATGACTGAAAATATTACTCACAAGATGAAATAAACATAGATCTTTCACCAAAAAAAAATTTGTTTATTCCATGCTTCTAACCCTTTTTATGTTGAGACTGTAGTCAAAATCCAGTATGTCATTTTCCGTAATTCCCCGTGGCATACCCCTCTCAACAATATTACGTAAAGCCCGAGAAATGTAGGTACATGGGCATGAACTTCATCATATTTCCCTCTGGTTGAATGACCACACTGTTTACGTAGGTAACTAGTGAGCGGGAACTACTGTTTCCGCCTTCAACTGAAGAGTTAGCAAATATGAAATTGGTATTTTTCACTGGTCGTAACCATGAAAAATCAATGAACCATAATCAACCATTATTTCTCAATAAACTACAGAAAAGCTTGAAATAAATATTTCTAGACTATGAGGTATCTAAAGGTTACTTCCTCTGTTTTAAAAACAGAACTAAATACTATTACATGTTAAAGAAGTTTAAGTTTCCTAATAATCATTAACAGTTTAGTTACAGAGCCAGACAGCCCAGTATTGCTTGGCAGTAGCAGGACTCTCAACACTTACTTTATGGTATTCTTTTGCAATACATAATAAATATTTCATAAATAAAAAAAATATGCACACAAATATGCAATTGTGAACACATCAAAGGATATATTTTACAAAATAATGTTTCTATAAGTAAATAAATGTGAGATATTCACATATTTTGCTGCAAAAACAGTAGAAATAAAAATAAATAGGGACTACAAACCTTCAACAGTTGTTGGCTGAGCTGGAATTCAAACTCACAATGCCTGAATTACCAGCCCTGCCTTTCGCTACTCAGGTATCAAATCTTGGCAGTTACAGATTGACCTTTAGTAAACAATCCAATGTTTGAGTGACCCTGAAGTAGTTACCTTTGAACAGACTGTGGGGAAAAGGAATGAGAGCACTGCATGCAGGGGGCAACGCAGTTGCTTGATTTGTAGTGAAATATTAAGTCGAAAAAAGGGCATAACTGAGTCAAAAATTGTTTGATGGTTATCTGCCCTTGCTGTATAGGTTCCCCTTTTGATAGTGAACATCTTGTTCAAGTTTGAATGAATATATCATTATAAAATGTCAAAGTTTTCACATGACTACACAGACAACGACGCCAGGGCTACGGCAATACTTCAATTTTTCTTCGAAAATAGCTGAGCTAAAAATGCTGATGACCATCATTTTCTCCTTTTCACACAATTTTCTCTATCCTATTAAAGATCTCATAATTTAGTCACATTTGATCTGTCATCTGCAAATGCTTTCAATTTGGATGAGTATAAAATTTTGTCAACTGATAAAAGGTTAAACTGCCCAAAAATTAAATGAAAACTTCTAGCTGAAAGTAAAAACACACACACAAAGTGCATTGTGATTTCAAATAAAAAATTCTCAACATATTGGACAGTGTAGATCCAAGATCAGACTGCACTTTCTGTGCAGTCTGATCTTGATCTTCATTGTTCAGAAAAGCATACTCAGTTGCGCTTAGCAGCCTAACAGTAAATCTACTAACTAGATTACAATTCAGAAGATTGATCCCCTCTTTTTACCCCCACCCCACCCCACTGACTGGTTGACCTTGGGGTTCCTGAAGGACATTCTCTCCTTTACATGATTGGTAGGTGCTGATGATGACTGTATGGGTGGCAGCTTGCTTGATGAACCTGAAAGACATTGAACATCATTTTACTACTTACATTCTGTTGACAAATATTTTGTGTCATGCAACAGGTCAATTTTGTAAAATATTTCATCAAAAGGAGAAAACGTACCTAACAATTAAAACACTTGTTTTTGAACCATGCTCTGGCAAAGGGGGGTTTAATGAATTTTCTGCGATGTATGATTCCAAGCAAGTCATCGCATAATTATGGGTCCATAAAACCCATCATGTTTAACTCTTTACCAAATGACAAAATTTAAGACAGGTCCAAGTTCAAAGTATTTGCAGACAACAAAATAAACATGGCTCAAAATATGAAATTTGTGTTGGGGAAGGGTAGAAAACATTGTGGGAAAAGGAGAAAATGCTGGTTACCAGCATTTTCTCCTTTTTCCACAATGTTTTCAAAAGGCTTTTTCTTCAGGGTCGTTAAAACTCGGGATTGTGTGGTAAAGGGTTAACAATAGAAAGAATGATGAGTACACTGGTCCTTTCACATGCAGAAAACTGACCAAGAGCAAAATGTTTTGACACATGTCAAATTCATTTATAAAACGTTAATTCATGTTTGTTTATCAATATTCTAAATGTATATCATCCTATTTGAAGGCTGCAAATTTGTTTCAAAAGGAAACTACATTGTAACCTCATATTTTGAGACTCAAAGCAGCAAGACCAAACTTCTGAAACTAACCCTACAATTTAATTTTAACCCATCAAAAATTCTTGCAAGGTACACAAAAGACTAACATTTAACCCTTTACAACACAATTCCATGTTTTAATGACCCTGAGAGATGCTGAAAACCAAAATTTTCACTTTTTTCCACAATTATTTCTTCCTGTTCACAGACAAACTCCATTATTTGAGCCCCACTTCAGTTGTCATATGCAAATTCTTTCAATTTGGATGAATTTTTTCATTGAGTAGTACAGAGTTTAAGAAAGAAAATTATTATTTTCAGACAGAATGGAGAACACTAAAGAAAAAAATAAACATTTCATTGTTACAACTAACTGCTTGTCAGCACGTAGAGTAAATGGGTTAAAACTGAGAATTCAATGGTTATTTTTCCATTCTGCAAAGAACTAAGTACCAACCTGTAGCTGATCCTGATCTACATTTGCCGCAACAACAACTATAGTTTTGAAATCCCTTTACGGTTTAGACTATATTGATGTCGTCAGTTGAAAAATTAAAAGTCACCCTAAAGTCCATAATCTGATAGAAAAAAACCTCCATTACAAAAAAAAAAAGCGAAAGTACATGTGCGCTGACTATCTCTCTACTCTCAATTTTCTTTCAACTTTATTTCTATTTAGTATCATTCATATCTAATATATTGTACTGAATGTAAACAATTGTAATATATATTGAAAAAAATGTTTGTATATTATGTACAGAGTAGAAATAAAGGTGTGACAAAAAAAAGTACCAACCTGTACCTGCTGAAGATCTCCTAGGTTTGTGCCCTGCAGAACTAACACTCTCAACTGACTGTAGGTCAATGGACCCAGGGCTCTGAAAATGGTACAAGAAAATGAACAAAAGGGAAATCAAAGACACTTCTTTGTATATAACTTTAGCCCAGGCCTGTGGCTAAGTCTGTAGCCTAGAGGACTTTAAACCCAGGGGTCACTGTTCTTTCCAAGGATTGATTACAGTCACTGAGAAAGAATCCATTTGACTCTGAACCACTGAACATCATTTTGTCAAAATCTATGTGGAAAAGCAGCCAGTGGCTTGGGAAGAATGTTGCCCAAAGTAATGGTAAAAAGAAATTCCAGGAAAGCATGAATAGGTGCAAATGTTCCTGTGATACAACTGACACTGAAAACAGTTAACCTTTAAACTGTTAGATATATCAAATATTGGTATTTTCAGTCAAAAGTGAAAATCCTTACATTCTGATTTCAGAGTTCTTTCTGATGCAAAAAAATGTAATATTTTCAGACAATGTAGATCCAAGATCAAGCTACTTGGGTCTGATCTTGATCTAGACTGTCTGCAAAAGAGCACTGAGTTGCACTTCATATCCAAAGGGTTAAGTAACCGAATTCAAATCCACAAAAAAATTCTGTATAAAATACTTACAGTGAGTTGTACTCTCCGAATTCCTTGAAGGTTTGGTAAGTTTCCTGGAATGTATCTCGGGCCATCTACATAACTGTAATTAACAGAATAACCCTACCACTGTGAAACCTTGCCAATCGTTTACTCCATTATGAACAGTCTTGTGGGTATTGTGTCGAAATCTCTACTTCTTCAAGGCTTCATTTAGATGATATTTGTTCACAGAAGTCATCAGTGGATGATTATGTGTTAAACCTCGTCATGCTTTTCAATATGTATCTGTTAACTTTGAATGAGAAAATCCTATCTTTTAATGAACTTAATTTAATTCTTTAATTAGTATCTTTTAATTCTCAATCAGTTCAGCTTCAGTTAATTTTATTGTCTCCAAATGCTATGAATTTGCACAAGTCTAGTATTTTGTTGTCCAGTACAGAATAAACTCTTTACCTAACAGTTCTGTGTTTTAATGATCCTGAGGAAAAAGTCTTTTAAAAATACTGTGATAAAAGAAAGAAATGTTCATTACCAGCATTTTCTCCTTTTCCCAGTATCTTTTCACCCTATCACAGACAAATCCCATCATTTGAGCCAATTTGTCGTCTGCAAATGCTTTGACTTTGGACAAGTTTATCATTTTGTTGTATGGTAGAGAGTTAATAGACAAGATATTGTGCTTACCCTTTATTGATGACAGAGTCCGACACATAGTGGTCTCCAACTTGCGTATGGAGCCATTCAAATGTTCTTGACACTCGAACACTGTACTCTTCCTGTTTCTCACGTTCTTGTCTGTGTATCTCCTCTTGACGAGCTTTAAGTAATACAAATCAAAAAAACAAAAACAGGTAAAAAAAGTGACAGAATACCCACGGCCAAGTGCTTGGATGGAGAATACTAATTTTCAAACCTTAAGTGAATCATGTACAAAAACTTTTCAGATGAATCAATATACATGTCTTAACCCTTTATCACACAATCCCGAGTTTTAACGACCCTGAGAAAGAAGGCTTTTGAAAACACTGCGGGAAAAGGAGAAAATGCTGCTAACCAGCATTTTCTCCTTTTACCACAATGTTATCCACCCTTCTAAAGACAAATCCAATCATTATAGTTACATATGAATTGTCGTATGTAATTGCTTTCAATTTATACAGGTTGAAAATTTCGTTGTTTGGTAAAGAGTTAATCAGTTATTCTAAACCTATCTTCAAAGTCAAGATAGATTACTTTCATCATTATCACTTGTCTTAAACAAATCTTCAAGAGGCAAACTTAAAAACACATCACTAAAAGACAAATGATCAACATGAATTCAGGCTCAGTACATAAATACAAGTGAAAACATTTTGGCAAAAGGAGAAATGGCTTGTTACAAGCCATTTCTCCTTTTGTAAAAACGGTTTCAAGAGAGACCTTTGTAAGACACAAAATATTCCCGGCAAGATATATATAGTTACCCAAAAGGTCCTGTAACACCTAATGCAATAAATCAAATGTGAAACGAAGTTGAAAAATTTGACTTTTTGTAGGTTTGCTAAAAAATTAAAACTATAATTGAGTTTGAATTGATAGATATTTGTACCTTTGAAGTACTCTTTACGTGGCAAAGTTTTCCTCTGTGGTGCAGGGACAGTTCTTGGATGTGTCACTTCCTCCAGTTTTCTGAACAGGGCCAGTCTCTGTCTTGGATCTAAAACAGTGTGAAATTAATTTGAGCCATGATCTGTGAAAAGGGGGCTTAATGCATCTGCAGTCCACGAAGGCTGACCTGTGCTGAAACTTTTCGCTATTGGTCAATTTTTTGTATGTCCAAGGACCAGTCCATCTCATGATTAAGTTTGTTGTTAAAAGAAGTGGATACTATGGGTCCATAAGTTTGTGATGGCTTGCTTGGTACCATGGTACATGAAGATGCATTAAGCCCCCTTTTGCCAAGGCATGGCTCATTTGTTTTTGTATTGTTTCTAAGTAAACATAAACCAAAGGACATAGTAAATTTCAGTAAAAGTTCCCTAGAAACAAGACAGCCTGTATCAAATGTGTGTTTATAGCAATGTTAGTGAATATATTATGCAAACTTGGAAAGGAAAATATTTTTCTGAAAGTTGTAAAGTAACAGTAAAGCAAAATGAACTCCACTGACTCCAGACAAATTACAAGGTCAAGAACTGCATTGTGGGGGTATAAACAAAACACCTATTTATACTATTGCCAGGTCCCATCTTTGAGAATCTCTCAGTAAATATCAGAGAGTATGTAGCCAGGATAAGACTAAATATCTGATCAAGGATTTTCATGATCCATAAGAGCAACAAACAAATAATATCTGCAAGCAAAGAAATTGAGAATGAAAAGGGGGTTTAATGCATCTTCATAATGTATTATACCAAACGAGTCATCACATAATTATTGATCCTTAAAATCCATTTTGTTTAACAGACAACTGAATCATGAGGTAGAATGACCCTTTGACATGCAGAAAATTTAAAGATAGCAAAAAGTTTTGGCAAATGTCAGCCTGCGCAGGCTCCACTGCACAGGCTGACCTGGGTCAGCACTTTTGCGGATGCATTTAAACCCCTTTTTACAGCATGGCTCAAATAACATCTGCAATCAAGGAGAATGAGACTGATTTCATTGTCTACCTAATTTACTGATCTTGTTTCTTCTTTCAGCATTATATTTCATCTTTTTGGCTCTCTGCATCATCAGATGGGCTGTTGTTGTATCTTTGAAACCCCTGAAATGGTCCAAAATGGTAGCACATTTAAATGTTTATTTCAACCATTCGAGAAAATTTACATAACCATGGAGCAGTTTGGTAAAATATGTCTACATTTTCTTCTTTCATACTCAAAGAGGCTTTTCTTCGGACAAACCAAAAACCACACAATCCCTAGTTTTAATAACAATACGGAAGAAGGCTTACGACAACACTGCTGGAAAAGGAGAAAATGCAAGTAACCAGCATTTTCTCCTTTACCTACAATGTTTACTACACTTCCAAAGAGAAGTTTTAGTTTTTTTGTCACATCTTATTTGTTGCCTGCATATGCTTTAAATCTTGACAGGTCTAAATTTTTGTCGTATGGTAGAGTTCAAGGCAAGAAAGAAAAACAAAAGCAACCATGTGGGTGCCAATGCTTGGCTGCAGTTGCTTAATTTTCAGTGAAAATTTTAAGTTGGTGACTTAAATATTTTTTGCAGACAGTGAAGATCACGATCAGACTATAGAATATGCAGCCTGTTTTTGAATTTACACTGCCTCTTTCACCACAGTTTTTTTCAAAAATGGTTTCCATGATGAGGAAAAAAGTCATCTATTGATAGTAATGTGTTGACATAGAATAAAAACACAATCTGACAAATAGGCTGTAAGAATTGATCTGGAAGGGCGTGGTTAACCCTTGACATAAACTGACCAGATTATTCTCCATTTCAGTGGTCTCGAGCAAGTTTGAAATTGTTCATCGTAACTCTATGTAAACATACACATCATAACAGTACTTTATCGATCCTTTATGGCTAATTCTGATGATTTCCAAATTACTTATTTCACCTCAATCTAAAATGCAGTAAACTGTAACATAGCTCCGCCCTACCAGGTCAATTCTTACAGCCAAAAATTTGAGGTAAAAAGCCCCAAACAATCTTCTTGAAGAAGAACCCTTACCATTCCTCAGTAATTCTCTCTTCTTTCTTTGATACACCAGTTCTAGCCGTCAGCTCTGTTGAAGCTAGGCTTGATGGGGGTCTCGATATTTTATCTACATCTGTCATGGGAGATTCCGCATTTCTCCAGGCTCGACGTGGATTACTTGGTGGTTGATGATCGTTGAGTGGAATGGGTGGAATTTTAGTTCGTCCTGAGGGAGGTTTCTTCAATACAGGATGACTGTTACGGAATGTAAAATATGTTTATGAAATACATGTATACAAAGGTCATCAAAACTTTTTTCCACGCTGTCAAGTTTTTTTTATGTTTTGCAGCTGATCACTTCTCAAAATGTGCAAGAGGAAAGGTCCTTTTTGAATGATATGTAAAACACTGTGTGGAAAAAAAAAAAAAAAAAACAATTGCTTCTTTTCATGCACTGTTATGAAAAGCTGTCCTTATAAAGCATCTAGGAAGTTGAATTTATGCCTTAACCCTTCACAACATTATCCCGAGTTTAAGGGACTCTAAAAAAGGAGGCTTCTGAAAATATTGGAGAAAAAGGAGAAAATGCTAGTAACCAGCATTTTCTCCTTTTACTATAATGTTTTACACTTTTTCACAGACATATCTTGTAATTTACGAGTCTACTATTTTGTCTATCTAGTAAATGATTAATGGGTGAAGTGCTTGCAAGCCATTGGTCTGTATATCAAAGAAAATGTCATGATAACTTACTGTGATGGAATGTCTGGAGTCTCAGGGGGTTTCCAGTCGTCATCTAGCAAATTCTAAATAAAAAAAGAGAAGACAGTCTCAGCCATAGACACACAAAAATATTTTTTCAATCAAGGAAATATCAACATAACTGCATGACTATTTGACAATAATGAACATTTGAACATTTGACAATAATGACTGAAAGTGATTGAAATAAAACTTACTGGCCAAATGACCTAACCTTGTAATTTAACCCTTTCAGAAACAATCCCTGGTTTTAGGACCCTGAGACAGAAGCCTTTTGAAAACATTGTGGGAAAAGGAGAAAATGCTGGTAACCAGGATATTTGTCCGCACGGGTTCGAATCCCGCTAGGTGCGGTTTGTATTTGAGCTATGCATTTGTTGCAAACTTTCATGTTCGTATGATGGGGACTCATCCAGGATTGGCCATTGAGCCATTTGTTGTCTAATTAATAGACTTACTGCCTAATAAGGCTTTCTGTCATCAAAATGATAACATTTAAGAGGGGGTGTGTTACGGGAGATCACTCCTTCCTTACTGCATAGCTTTCCCGTATAAAATCAATACCTAACAACTGCGTTAGGGAGATTTCTCTTTGGCATAGTGGTTATGGTGTCGGTCTTTTAAACCTTGAAAAACGAGGTTATTTGTCCGCACGAGTTCGAATCCAGCCAGGTGAGGTTTGTATTTGAGCTACGCATTTGTTGCGAACTTTCATGTTTGTAAGATTGGTGTATCACAGAGATGCATAAAACCTCCTTTTGCCATAACCTTTTCACTGCCAAATAACTCTTTACCAAACAATCCCGACTTTTAACGACCCTGAAGAAGGGGACTTTTGAAAACATTGTGGAAAAAGGAGAAAATGCTGGTAACCAGCATTTTCTCCTTTTCCCACAATGTTTTCTACCCTTCCTAAGACAAATTTCCATTTTTCAGTCATATTCATTTTGTGCTCTGCAAATGCTTTCAATTTGGGCGAGTCTAAAATTTTGTCGTTTGGTAAAGAGTTAAATGGACCAAATTTTTATTGCTTGCTAAAACTTGCTGAAAATACACTTCCACTTCAAATGAAAAAGATGTCTGGTTAAAGAGTCTGGAACTAATAAGTGGAACTTTTTTATCAAAGATCAGACTGTGCAGTCTTTTCTTGATCTACACTGTCCTCATAAGCTTCTATCCTTCCATGCTATTCTAGCCTGAATAAAAGATAGCCTGAATAAGACAATGTAGGGCCGAGATCAGACTGGCTGCTGAGTCTGATTTTGATCAACTATGTCTGTAGAAGTAACTTTAATTCTGTTGGTCTTCATAAACACATAAGTATAGAAATAAGAAATATTTGAGATGAATTTACCTGATCTAGAGAGACAAACTTATCCAGGTCAAAATCATCACCAAAGATCATGGCATCTTCATCCTCTTCATCATCATCAAAGTTACACTGAGCATATTCCAGAGCAGCCAGCAACTTTCTACGCAAGTTGTAACCTCTCCACATTGCCTGTTTGAATGTTTTGGACTTATGAGCAAGTTACAATGTACAGTTTTTTGGAGGTCTTCATACAACAACGATGATGACAACAACATCAACAACACAAATAAGAATATACTTAAATTCATACATAAAATTTTGATTTAAAAACCACAGAGAGAAACCACACTAAAAAATAAAACATTTCTAGATTTTTTTCCTAATACCAGACAAAAATAACTGTAATTTGGATTTAAAGAAGCCTTTTGAAAACATTGTGGGAAAAGGAGAAAATGCTGGTTTCCAGCATTTTCTCCTTTTTTTCACAATTTTTACTATTATATTAAGGACAAATTCCATCATTTGAGCCTCATGCAAATTTCCGTCTGCAAATGCTTTAAATTTGGACAAGTCTACATTTTTGTTGTGCGGTAAAGATTTAACTCATCATTGTACAGACTGGTGTTTAGCAAACCAAAAGCCATTGCAAGTGACACTACTAAGAAAGATTTGCAGAAGAGAACGAATGCTTTCATTAAATGGTATAGGGAACTATGTTTGAAAAAGAGCCATTACTTGTCACAATGTCTGAAAAGCTCTGCCAGCATCAAGACTCAAAAAGTCAAATTTGTGAGGGAACATTTTAACGAGTCACAATTCTCAACTCTTTACCACACAATCCCGACTTTTAACGACCCTGAGAAAGAAGCCTATAGAAAACATTGTGAGAAAAGGAGAAAATGCTGGTAACCAGCAATTTCTCCTTTTCCCACAATATTTTCTACCCTATCAAAGTCAGATATCATCATATTAACAAGATTTAATTTGTTGTCTGCAGATGCTTTGAATTTGGTCGAGTCCAAAAATTTGTCGTTTGGTAAAGAGTTAAGTGTCTTAATACCAACATTCCGAACACTCATTTGAATTTTCTCAATGAAACAATAGTGACAAGGACGAACAACATAGGTTTGGGTTACAACAAAGTGATTTTATAATAATAATAGCCCTATTTCTATTGAGCTCTATACAAACAATGTCTTTGAT
Source organism: Hippopus hippopus (assembly GCA_946811185.2). Taxonomy (NCBI): domain Eukaryota; kingdom Metazoa; phylum Mollusca; class Bivalvia; order Cardiida; family Cardiidae; genus Hippopus; species Hippopus hippopus. Next base: position 5,838,336 of record OX328107.1, read on the forward strand.
GACAGCTATGTGGCAAAGCAGCCAGTGGCTTGAGGAGAATAATGTGCAAAGTACTGGTAAAAAAACCTCCAGGACAGCATAGATAGGTGCACTAGCCGGTGCAATATAACTGGAATAATGTTGAAAACAGCATTAAAGATCATAAAATCAATCAAAAAACAAACAATATCAAATTGTTCATGATCATCTCTAAAACTACCTGTATTTTTGTCGCTGACTTATTGAGATAATCCAGTCTATCTGCAGGCATATCTCTATATATTTTCTCCATGTGGGAACTTTTCCTCAGCTGTTTTCTTACCCAGTGACCCCTCCAGTGGGCCTGTATGGCAGTGGCAGCCAGCCAGATCCTTGTGTGTTCAGCAATCTCATGTCTAACCAACCATCCACGCCAATATGCTTGTATTGTAACAATAGCCCTCAATCTGGTGAAAGAGTAAACATTTTCTGGATTATTCAAACTTTTATCTAAAGAATTCCATATTTTCTATTATACTGAGGAAGAAAAGCTTTTGAAAGCATTGTGGCATTAGAGTAAATGTTGGTAGCATTTTCTCTTTCTGCCGCAATTTTTTTTTTAATCTTTCCAAAGACAAATCCCATTAATTAAATCACATTAAGCGCTCCAACACAATGATTAAACAGATGAATGTAGAATTTTTTTTTTTTTTTCATGTATGATTGAGGGTTTTCTCACTGTGTGAGCACTAAATTTCATCTTTTTATGCCAGCTTTTTTTTGCTGTATGTTTGCAATCTTATGTCATATGTCATTATGTTTGTCTTGTAGGCATAGCCCTAGCTCTGCTTAACACTTTGAAAGGACAGAAAATATTGTGTGAAAAGTGAAAAATGCTGGTATGTACAATGCCTTCTACAGCATCCCTTCCCAGGGTCATTAAAGCTTGGTATTGTTTTACCACACAATCCAAGAGCTTTAAATAGCCTGAGGTAGAAGGCTCTTGAAACATTTTGGAGGAAAGAGGAAACACTGGTAACAAGCATTTTCTCCTTTTCCTAAAACATTTCCTATCCTTTTGAAGGCAAATTATATTATCTAGCCATGTTTAAATTGTCATCTGCAAATGCTTTCAGTATGTATCAGTCCAAAATTTTGTTGTTTTGTAAAGGGTTAAGCAAATATTGAAACATGATAACCGAATTGCAGTTCATGAAAGAATCCAATTTATCTATTTTGGACTGCAAATTATTTTGCTTGAACAGTTTTTGATGCTCAGTGCCAAATCGATTTCTTCTTTATAATATGCAATTCAAATGTCACTGTGAGATAAAGATATATCATAAAAAATACCTTTTCTCTTGCAAGGTTTCAGGTTTATGATTAGTTGTTATACCATTCACCAAGTTTGCACTATCATTTGATAACACATTTTTCTTCTCATTTTGAACACATCCAGCTGATTTTAAAGCTTGTTCAAATAAATCCTTTGGATTTGGGTCTAAAGTAGTCACAGTATCTGTTGTTCTGGTACATACATTAGAATCTATAGCACCGTTTACAGCATTAGGTTGACTTGAAGCCCTTAGGGCATTTTCAAACATATCTTTTGGGCTTATAAATGTTTCTTTCTGCCTTCCTGATTTTGGACGACCAGATTTTGGGGTGGTCGGAGCTGTTGGCATGGTAACAGAAATTTCTCCATATTCATGAGCATATCTGTGTTCAACAGCAGTGTTGAATGTCTTTTCACAATATTTGTAATGGATGTCACATAGTGATGCAAGATCTTGGCTTTTACCATTCCTGCAACATTGACATATAAAAAAAAGTAATTTGTAAAGAAATAAGAAGAAGTACATGTTTTTTGAAGATATAATTTCCCTTTTCCTGATAATACAATGCTAAACAGGCCTTTTCAAATCTTCCAAACTACATTACCAATGAAACAAAAGTCAATTATTGAGGGGAAAGGAAAATTATGTTTTTTAAAGGTACAGAAAACATTGTGGGAAAAGAAGCAACAACAGCAGAATGCTATGAGGAAAAGACCAAGCATGTCATGTATGTCTGTTTAGTGCTTAACCCTTTACCAAACAATGAAATTTTGGCCTAAATCAAATTGAAAGCATGTGCAGACAATTCAAATGTGGCTCAAATGATGAATTTGTTCTTTGATTGGGTGGAAAACATTGTGGGAAAAGGAGAAAATGCTGGTTACAAGCATTTTCTCTGTTTTCCACAATGTTTTCAATACTTTCTTTCTTCAGGGTGCTTAATATTTGGGATTGTGTGGTAAAAAGTTAATCCTTTACCAAACAATCATCTGCTTCAGCAACCCTTAGGAACAAGTCTTTTTAGAACATTTGGGGGAAAAGGAGAAAATGCTGGTTACCAGCATTGTCTCCTTTTCCCACAATATTTTCTAAAATCCTCTTTCTCAAGGCCGTTAAAATTTGGTAAAAGGTTAAACAAATGACCAGTAGATTATGAATTCAAAACCTTCATTAGCATTGCACAAACTAGGCTAGGCTGACATTTACATACATGTATTATGAGTGAATGGGTGCTGTATGGTTTATGTGATAATCTCCAAGTGTCAAACAAAAAAGAAAGAAGACATAAAGGATATTTGTTTTTTTCAGTGAAAGATCGAAATACATTTCAATGGGTGAACATCATCGGTGATATTTTCATGAGTGGTGCAGGCATGAGTGAAAATATAACTGATGATGTTCACGAGATGAAATAAATTTCGACCTTTCACTGAAAAAAACAAATTTTCTATTTATTTCATGCTTTTAACCCCTTTTTTGCTTGGACTTTCTTTAAAATCAAACACAGTTGTTTTCGGTTATTCCCTGTTGCCTACCCCCTCCACATAAGAAGGCATTACAATATTACGCAAAGTGCGAGAAATGTAGGGTAAATGCATTTATTATATACCAGTAAATTTTCCCGATCAAATACATGCGTTGAATCGGGTGAAATAACACACACGACAGAAAAAAAATCCGTATCTACACTCAGTGAAATATGGTCCCAAATATGGTATGCTGACGTGTCTCGCACACAGACTAAGCATGCATTGATTTGCGATTGGATTGGTCAAAATGTTACGCTGTAATATTAATCCGCCATTCATGAAAAGAGAGTTACTACCATCCACACTATTAATTGTCTCTTTTTGTTTGCTGTTTTCAAATAAAATGTCAACAATTGCAAAATGTTGTAGTTAAAAGTTGTAGGTATATAATAAAAGGAATATTATGTTGTAGTAACTTTCCTGGTGCTTGAATTTACTACTCGCTGTGTAAGAAAATTTTGACATTGTGCGAGACCAAAGTAAATACAAGCACCAGGAAAGTTGCTACAACATAATATTCCGTATGTATATTACGTCATATTTCCCTCTGGTTGAATAGCACACACTGTTTACCTAGGTAACTAGTGCACAGAAACTACTGTTTCTGCCTTCTAATGAAGAGTTAGAAAAAATGAAATCTGTATTTTTCACAGGTCGTAACCATGAAATATTAAACCATAATCCACCATTATTTCTCTATAAACTACTGAAAAGCATGAACTAAAAAGCAAACTATCTGTGTAATCACTCACTTTAGACTGGTATCCAAATGAGACCAGATATCTCTATAAACCTGTGACTGTGTCAAACACATTGTCTCAAAACTTGTCCTTGGCTTCAATGGTTCATGTTTTCTTGGTGTTCTTAATTTCATCAGTTGTAGTCTTGGACATGACGTTTGTAAAGTTTTAGAGGAACTGAAACAATACAACAAAGCATGTCATACATTTTTACCTTTTAGGGTGACAGGTGACTAAAATTTCAGTGCGGATAAAAACAGAACAGAAGTATGTATTGCATGTGGATGCCTTACCTTAGCTTCAGTTGGTTTGTTAGTGAAAATTGTAAGTCAAAATAGGTATATATAGCCTTGTCAAAAATATTTTGAGGGTTACCTGCTGGTAATGGTTTCTCTTCTGACAGTTATCAAGCCAAAGTGTGAAGTAAAATATTTTCAATAATGACAGAGCTATGAGAAAATGTCAATGTTTTGCAGTACAGGCTAATGCAATACTTTTACACTTTCTTCAAAAACAGCTAAGCCAGTAGTGCAATTTTAAGGTTGTTTTTTGGCCAAAGTGATTCATTAAAGTAGACATGTAAATTAATAGATCAGACTACATACTCTGTTATTATAGATAATGGTTCAAGGGGGCTACCAGATTTTTTTAATTACTTTTGAGCAATTCTCATTTTTGCGAATCGTTTCAAAGTCTGATGCAAGATGAAAAGAAAAATGTTTGAAATCTACTAAAACAAATTTACCTTGCAGTGAGGTCAGCAGTCACTGGATTGTCATCCAGTAATAAAGTTTCCAAATAGAAACATCCTTCAATACACTTCATTATTGTATTAAACTCTACAAAATAATATCAATGGCAAGTTAACAAATAAAACTTATCCTTTACCAAAAAATTCCAAGTTTCAAAGACCCTGATAATGGAGGTTTTTGAATTCCAAGTTTCAAAGACCCTGATAATGGAGGTTTTTGAAAATACTGTGGGAGAAGGTGATATGTGAGAAGCTTTTGAAAACATTGTGGGAAAAGGAGAAAATGCTGGTAACCAGCATTTTCTCTTTTTCCCACAAACTTTTCAGCCCTTTTTATGACAAATTCCATGATTTGAGCCACATTTGATTTTTTTCGTTCACAAATAATTTCAATACAGTGGAGTCCAAGATTTTGTTGTGCAGTAAATGTTTAACCCTTTACCAAACGCCAAAATTTTAGCCTAGTCCAAATTGAAAGTATTTGCAAACAACAATTTCAATGTGGCTCAAATGGTGCAATTTTTCTTTGATAAGGTGGGAAACACTGTGGGTAAAAGAAGAAAATGCTGGTTATCAGCATTTTCTCCTTTTCCCAATATGTTTTCAAAAAGCTTCTTTCCCTGAATTGTTAAGTCGGCATTGTGCGGTAAAGGGTTAAACTAGTTTTCATGCTATACCATGTTTTCACAACCCTGAGGAAAAAGGCATGCTCTTGGTTTTCCAGTATTTTCAACCCTATTAAAGACGAATCAAATCATTTTAGCCTTGTGTATGATTTGTTATCTTTGTGTGCTTTCAATTTGGACAAGTCTACAATTTTGTCATCTAGTAAACAGCTAACCCTTTAACAAACAAACTATTTTACTCTTCAAAATTAAGCACATATGTAGATGAATCAATTTGCCAAAGATCTTTGGTAGGGCAGAAAACACTATGTGGAAATGTGAAAATGCTAAATATCATTTCACTTTTTTCCTTATCCATTTCAGTTGTGAAAAGAGACATTCATGGCAAGATTTGTTTGACATCATTCATATTTTTAAGCCTGTGTATAGAGATATAAAACTGCATGAGAAGTAAAGAACTTTAAAATAATGATATTATAAGGTTAAAATCCACAGATATCTTTCTAAATGTACTGGATAGCACATAAGAAAAGTTGATTAACATTAACTCTTTACCACACAATCCCATGTTTAAACAAGATGTCTGTTTGTAAAACAGTCATGCCCCCCTACTGCCACACTGATACAGGAAGTGGCACAGTTCATAAACTGATATCAAAAGAATTGATTGGGAAATATCGATGTCATCTTTTTGATTTATAGCCCACTTCAATTGTTAAACGTGATAATCTGTCAACAGTTCGCATAATCATACACACCACCGTGTGTATACATACAAGATTGTAAACAGTCGCTGATACACAGACTGGGTTATCGATTTTCTTTTTGGCACGGATTAACCTTAAAATCGATAGGGATCATTTACACTCCAAGATGAATATCTGTACAGAATTTGAAGGACCTAGGTCAATTCTGTGTCTAGTTATATTCTGGACAAGGTTAGGTCTAAATATCATTAAGTTGAAGGCCACTGTGACCTTGACTTTTGATGAATTAATCTCAAAATCGATAGGGATCATCTACACTCCGAGACAAATGTCTGTGCCAAATTTGACGAACCTAGGTCAATTCTGTGTCTAGTTATCATCCGGACAAGGTTAGGTCTATATATCAACATGTTGACGGTCACTGTGACCTTGACCTTTGACCGAATGACCTCAAAATCAATAGGGATCATCTACACTACGAGACGCATGTCTGTGCCAAATTTGACAAACCTAGGTCAATTCTGTGTCTAGTTATCATCCAGACAAGGTTTGGTCTATATATCAACATGTTGACGGTCACTGTGACCTTGACCTTTGACCGATTGACCTCAAAATCAATAGGGATCATCTACACTCCGAGACGCATGTCTGTGCCAAATTTGACGAACCTAGGTCCGACCGACGGACCGACCGACATTAGCAAAGCAATATACTCCCACTTCGTTGAAGGGGGGCATAATTATTCTGGGGAAAAAGGTTTTGGAAAACAGTTTGGTAAAAGGAGAAAATGCTGGTAACCAGCATTTTCTCCTTTACCCACAATGTTTTCTACCATTTGCTTGAAATTTCTCAACATAAGTCACATTTCATTTCTTGTCTGCAAATGAAATATGACTTTCGAGGAAAATATGGCCAATTCTAAAATTTTGTTGTGTGATAAAGAGTCAACTCCTTATCAAACAAAAATTTCGAACTTGTCCATTTTGAAAGCAATTGACGACAAATAAAAATTGTTGAAATAGAGGAAGTTGTCTTTTGAAGGGTAGAAAACATTGTGGGAAAAGGAGAAAATGCTGTTTACCAGCATTTTTTCCTTTTCCAAAAATGTTTTCTAAAGCCGTCTTTCTCAGGGTTGTTGAAACTCTGGTAAATAGGCTACAAATTACAATACTAAGGAATTGTGCCATTGTAACTTCAAAGATTCATGAAAAAGTCCTTGTTTGTTGAGCAGTAAAGCAGACTGTTGTATAAAGCACGAGAAAAGATTTCTTCATGAGAAAAGATTTTTTACCTATAAGCTGGTTGTCACCAAGATCTAATGTCTTCAAAGTCAAACAATTCTCTAATGATGTGAGGGCACTTAGACTGAAAAAGAGCATGATGAGTGTTTAACACTTTGTCAGGTGGCAAAATTTTAGACTTATTCAAATTGTAAGGCTCAGTAAATGAAATATAAATTGTGTATTTGAGGATTCAATTCTCTGTTAACTGTACAAATATAACAATCACTCGATCAAATCACAATGGACTATAGTCACTGAATCATATGATGCATGTGTGATACATGTACTATGTTTGACATAACTGATGCACTGTTTTCTAGTCATACTGATAAAAAGTTGAGCAGATGAATTTTATGTAGATCACACTTTTAACCAACAGACAAAATTTTTGACTTGTCTAAACTGAAAGCATTTGCAGAGAACAATTCAAATGAAGCTGAAATGATGAGATTTGAAGTTGACAATTTGACCGAGGCTACAATGACAGAATTTGTCTTTGAATGGGTTGAAAACATTGTGGTAAAAGGAGAATATATTTGTTACCACACTTTCTTCTTTTCCCACCATATTCTAAAAAGAATATTTCCTACGGGTCTATTAAATATACGAGTGTGTGGATAATTACCTTTTTGAAACAAATTTTCAGCAAACCAGAAATAGCCTTGTGAAAAAGTATGGATGATCAATAAATTAACCCTTCACCAGATAACAAATCTTATAACTGTTAAACAGGAAAGCATTTTCAGTGGACACTTTTATTGTCGCTCAAATGACAGAATTTGATATTTGAAAAAGTAGAGAACATTGTGGGAAAAGAAAAAAATGTATACTGGTTACCAGCATTTCTTCCTTTTCCAACAATGTTATCAAAAGCTTTCTTTTTTGGGGCTGTTAAAACAAGGGATTGTTTGATAGCGTGTTTTAACCCTTTACCACACAATCCAGAGTTCCATCGACCCCGAGATAAAAAACTTTTGAAAACATTGTGGGAAAAGGAGAAAATGCTGGTAACCAGCATTTTCTCCTTTTTCCACAATGTTTTCTATCCTATCAGAATCAGAAGTCATCATTTGAACTACATTTAAGTTATGCTTGCAAATGCTCTCAATATGTTCAAGTACAACATTTTGTTGGTTGGTACAGGTTTAAATCATTATATGGAAGGTAAACTTACCTGTTCTGACTAAGATTTAGTGTAGTTAATAATGGCAACCATACAGAGGACATGCCATCCAAACTTGATATACTGTTGTCAGACAAATTCAGTTCTTGCAACAACACTTGGTTCTTTAATTCAGGCACCTACAAAAACAGAATAACTGTATCAAACAACTATTTAAGTCTCACTAGCAGCAAAAAGCAAGCAAATTTAAATCATACAATTTGAAAGCATAGAAGTGTCTATGAGTCTGACATTGTATTACAGTACAGTCTGTCAAAGTTCCAAATACTTGCCAAAAAATGAATCTCAAAACTAGAATTAAGGTTGCCTGCTATGGAATAAATACATTTTAACATAGGTACGTGTAAATGTCAGTTGGCTCCATCGCTCAGTGGTTGAGTTGCAGACTATAGTCTTGAAAGTTATTGGTTTTGTTTTTCCCCAACTAAGGGTTAACAAAGTCAAGTACTGATGATATTTCCTAACAAAATACCAAGTTTCCCTGCCCCAAAAATTTTTGGTCAAATCTGGTTTAATTTCCCTTTAGAAGACATTGATGGCAAAACTACCTTACCATTAGCAAATTATTTGAAGACAGATCTAGGGAAAGCAAGAGACACAACTTTTCAAGGTCACTTATTTCTTGAAGGTGATTGTGGGACAAATCAATCATCTGGAGAGTGGGCGTGGCTCCCAGACCTTCAGCGCTTATCAGCTGATTGTGGGACAGAATTAATGTGTTGAGTCTTCTTAGTGTGTCCAAACCCCCTGAAATCAGAAAAAAAAAGTTCTTACTCCTTATTTCCTACAAAGACAAGTCAAGTATACCTATTTAACCCTTTACCGTACAATGCAGACTTTTAACGACTCTGGGAAACAAGCCTTTTGAAAACATTGTGGGAAAAGGAGAAAATGCTGGTAACCAGTATTTTCTCCGTTTCCCACAATGTTTTCTACCCTATCAAAGAAAAATTGTACCATTTGAGCTAGATCGAAATTGTCGTCTGCAATTGCTTTCAATTTGGACAAGGCTAAAATTTTGTCGTCTGGTAAAGGGTTAAACCTTTAGAAAACAATGTTATCTTTTTACAACCCTGGGAAAGAAGGCTTTCAAGAACATTGTGGAAATGAAAGTAAATGCTAGTTACCAGCATTTTCTTCTTCTCCCACATTATTTCATACTTGTACAGTAATCCTTCATAACAAGGTTGAATTTGAATCAGTGGTGTCCGTGGTCGTGAGGTAGAGCATCGGCCTCGTAACCAAAAGGTCCCGAGTTCGATACCCGGGAGCGGGTATCAACTTTGGGATTTTTCATAGGCCCACACATTCGGCGCGAGTACTGGTGTAGTTCCCAGGAAGCAGAATCAAGAGAGATTAGTATAAGTTGTAAGAACCTGTTTCTCAATCAATGTAAAATAAATATGTTTAAACTAAGGCTGAATCATATTATTTTGTGACAAAAGACCTACCCTATTCAGCATCATTATTGTGACTTAAGATTCCCCAATTCAAAATGCAAACTTTTTATCCAGATTTGACCAGAGTAGGTCATCATCAACATACATATAAACCATGCGCTGTGAAAAGGGGATTTAATGCACCTTTTAAAACATATCAACCCGTCAGCCTGCACAGTCCGCAAAGGCCGACCTTGGTCAAAACATTTTACTATGGGTCAATTTTCTACATGTACATGAACCATTCTACCTCATGATTCAATCAACTGTTGGACAAAATGGATTTTATGGATAAAAAATTATGCGAGATGCATTAAATCTCCTTTTGCCAGAGCATCGCTCACTTATATTTTTCTTTTAAAGAAGAAACTGTCTATTGTCCTTTTATTCTGAGACAAATTCTCAACTATGTATATCCATCACACTTTATGATTTCTTCCAGGGAACTGTTTCCAGCACTCATGCCATGAAATGGGTATTTCCATAGGTTGACCTCTCTTATCAAGAGATTCGAACCCAGACCTTCTGATGTGAGAGGCAGACGCTCTATGCCCACATCACTGTTTTCCGCAGTCTGTAATGTGATAAATCTAGATATTGATACTGACAGCCATGATTCATTTATCATTACTGATCACAAGACAAGAAATCCACTTATTTAACTCAGTAATATAGCTATGACTTAGATCTAACCGGCGTTGAACACACCAGTTAATGCCATGTATGGAGGACAGTCAATTATAACACAGATTTAGGTACTGAAGCTTACTAACATGGCGGGTCCAATGCTACATATCATGAAAGTACCATCCACTAACCTAATTTAGTGATATTGTTATGACTCAGATCTAACCAGCGTAGACTGGAGCAGTTATCTATGCCATGTATGGAGGAGAGTCGATTATGAGACAGATTCAGATACTGAAGTTGACCTACATCTCTCAGATCTAAATACTCTATCCTGTTTTCCTGTAAAGAAAATGAAACATTCTAAATTGTTTTGTTTAACTCATTACCATACAGTACTGAGTTTAATTTTCTTGAGGAAGGAGGCTTTTGAAAACATTGTTTGAAAACATTGGTAACCAGCATATTCTCTTTTTCCAACAATAATTTCTTTCGTTTCAAAGACATATTTCATCAAAAGAGCAACATTTGATGAGTCGTCTGCAAAATGCTTTCAAATTGGAAAAATCTAAATTTTGTTGGATGATCAAGGGCAAGTCATTATACAAATATGAATTCATTAAATCCATTTGTCTGTTTACTCTTTACAAAACGACAAAATTTTAAACTGGTCCAAATTGAAAGCATTTGCAGACGACAAATTAAAGATGGCTCAATTGCTGGAATTTGTCCTCCACAGAGTAGAAAACATTGTGGGAAAAGGAGAAAATGCTGGTTACCAGCATTTTCTCCTTTTTCCACAATGTTTTCAAAAGGCTTCTTTCCAAGGGTCGTTAAAACCCGGGATTGTTTGGTAAAGGGTTAACTAACTAAATAATGAGGTAGAATGGTCCAAGGACATGAGAACAAAAAGCAAAAAGTTTTGACTCATGTCAGCCTGCTCGGATTGTGGAGGCCGCCATGGGTCGATACTTTATGCTGATGCATTCAACCCCCTTTTCATAGAGCATAACTCACATACAAAGACCACTGAAAATTCGAAAAGGTAGACAGAAACATTATAGGACATAATTCATAACACAATGAAGATGGAAGGAAATTAATGTTTTTACCTACCCTCATATCAATATACTGTAACTGTTTACACTGGCCTAAACTGTCCACTGCCACTAAGTTACAGTTAGTCATGGACAGATATTTGAGTCCCCAACACTGACCTAATGGTGACATGTTGTTACCCGGTAAGTCTCTTAACTGGACTGTGGTCACCTGAAGTTAGAAACCATGTGACATGTAAATCTTGTAGATGACTGCATACAGGCACAGCCCTAAAACTGCCTGAAGTTTATGTATGTCATACTGAGAAATTTATCTTTAACTTTTTACCAAACAACAAAATTTCAGACTTATCCAAATTGAAAGCGTATGCAAACGACAAAATAAATCTTGCACAGCTTAGGAATGTTTTCCATGAAAAGGATAGAAAACATTGTGGGAAAAGGAGAAAATGCTGGTTACCAGCATTTTCTCCTTTTCCCACAATGTTTTCAATAGTCCTTTTCCTAGGGGTAGTTAGAACTCGGGATTGTGTGGTAATGAGTTAACCTAGCCTACAAAGCAGTCTGAGAATTAATAAGCTGAACCAGATAGCTGAACACACTGTCTTCAACCCATTGCCAAATTATCCCATCTTTTACGTCATTGCAGAAAAAAGCTTCTTATGAACAAAGTCCGTAACAAAGAAACAAATGAAAAAATGCATGGCAGAAATACAGGGACCAGGCAGGATTCGAACCTAGAACGCCCAGACGAAAGGCCAATACCATAACCACTGAGCTAAAGAGAATTCTCCCTAATGCAGTTATCAGGTATTGTATTTAAATTGGGATGAAGCCATGCATGAAGGAGTGGTCTCCCGTAACACACCCCCACTTAAAGTCATCATTTATTGATGACTCAAAGCCTTAATAGGCAGAAAGTCCGTTTTTGGACAACAAATGGGATTAATGGCTCAATGGCCAATCCCGGACGAGCCCCCATCTTACGAACAAAGTACATAACAATGAAACAAATGAACGAATGCATGGCAGAAATACAGGGACTGGGCAGGATTTGAACCTAGAACGCCCAGACGAAAGGCCAATACCATAACCACTGAGCTAAAGAGAATTCTCCCTAACGCAGTTGTCAGGTATTGTATTTAAATCGGGATGAAGCCATGCATGAAGGAGTTGTCTCCTGTAACAAGCTTTTGAAAACATTGTCAGAAAGAGAAAATGCTGGTAACCAGCATTTTCTCCTTTTCCCATACTGTTTTCAACACTTTCACAGACAAATCCCATTACTTGAGCCAAATACAATTTTTTTCCACAAAACACTTGCAATATGGAAAACCTTGTCATCTGGTAAACAGTGCAATTATCAAATTGCCTTTGCCTATTATGATAATACATGTATTGTAAATACCTGTTGGAGAGAGGCAGCACTTGCCACTTGTAAAATAACACTTTCTGAAATAAGTGGCAGTTTTTTTGCTGATGAAGGTCTTCGAAGTGGCTTTCTACTCAGTCCTGTTTTCAGTTTCCATGGCTCATTGCTCACTTTGCTGAAAAAGAATGAACTGACAATATAAAAAGTAATGTCTGCTAGCTCATTTTATGATGTGATTCTTTAACTCTTTACTAAACAATAAAATTTTAGACTTATCCAAATTAAAAGCATTTGCAGATAACCAATTAAATGCACCTGAAATGATGGTAATTGTCTCTGAAAGAGTAGAAAACTTTGTAAGAAAAGGAGAAAATGCTGGTTACCAGCATTTTCTCCTTTTCCCACAATGTTTTCAAAAGGCTATTCCCTCAGTGTCATTAAAACTCAGGATTGTGTGGTAAAGAGTTAAAACAGAAGATGTCTTTATGAAGCTTCCTACTATTACCTTATTTTGTCTGACAGAATACCACTTTTGTAAACATTGTGACAGACTGAGAACTTTCTAATAACAGGCAATGTTAATTAATAACAGGTAATGTTAATTCATTAGGTTCCCTTTAACAATTTATTAGATATTAATATTTCAGATTTATCTCATCTGAAAAATAAAAATTCTATAGAAAAATGAAAAACAATGTGGGAAAAAGAGAAAATGCTGGTTATCAGCAGTTTCTCCTTTTCCAAATAAGATTATGTTTGAATAAGCTTTCTTCCTCAAAGTCATGAAAACACAGGACTGTTTGGTAAAGGGTTCATTAATTCACTTTTACATTCTTAAAATCAAAGGGAGCCATTCCTATGAGTCAAATTATCTCCCTTGCGAGATAAAGACTAAAGGTAACCAAATAGCAGATTGGTCCTTTCACCCATATTCCTTTGTTTTTATCCTTGATTCCTTTGGGGATAATGCAACTATGTAACATGATTTATGATGTATCTGTACGGTCCCCTTGAAGTTTGAAATCAAATTCAGTTCACAATCATCAGAAAATATATTTATATCGATTTGTAAACCAATCTAACAAAATTTAGCTGAGATATTATCTCAAAAACATGGCTGTGTAGTGCAAGAAAATCAAGGATAAAAACCAAGTAATCCCCTTATTAGGACCATTGTAGTACTAGAGAGGAACCAAGGGAAATAACTGAAGAATGGCCCTCATTACATTTCTTTTGTTGGCTATAAAGACCTACACCTTCACAATTTAAGTCATTAACTCTTGAGCAAATGACAAAATTTTACAGTGGCCGAAATTGAGAGCACTTGAGGATGACAGATTAAATGTGGCTGAATGATGGAATTTCTCTGAAAGAGTAGAAAACATTGTGGGAAAAGCAGAAACTGCTGGATACCAATATTTCCTCCTTTTCTCTCAATGCTTTGAAAAGACCTCCTCCAAAGGATTGCTAAACCCTGGGATTGTATGATAAAGGTTTAACTGTGCTGGCTAGCTCAAAGCTTGTCAAAAACTTTAAGAAAATACAATAGAGAAAAATCTTTGAAAGAAAGTAAAGTACTGAATTTCAACACTGTTGAAAAAAAGGGCAACTACTCCTTGTCCCAAATTGCTTTCCAAAGCTGTCAAATACAGAGGCATAACAAAGTGTATAAACATAAAACCCTTAAAAGTACACTTGTAGCACTATTTTACCTCCATGGCTGACACTCCTTCATGAATTTTAGCCTCAATGTCTCCAGCTGATCTGGTAAACAGTCAAGTTTTGTGATCTCAGCAGAAACTTCGGTCTTCTCTGGTTGTTCTTTACTGAAATTAAACTTGACATTTTCACATCCTATGGAAAGTGCATCTACTGCATCTACCTATGCCTTTAACTTCTGCAGACAACTTTTGAAAACTCTGAGGCAAATAGAGAAATTTCTTGTCACTTACAAGCATTTCTTCTTTTGCAACAATGCTTTCACTTATATTCATGTACTGAACCTTAATTTATCCCTTTCCCATACGATACATTTTCGACTTTTCCAAAATCAAAACCTCTGCAGAAGACAAATTAAAAAACTGGTATAAATATCCTTAAGTTCTATGACAAGGTAGGAAAGTTGTTGGAATAGGAGAAAATGCTATTTATCAACATTTGCTCCTTTTCCCACAATGTTTTCAATAGCCTTTCTACTCAGGGTCATTAAAACTCAGGATAGTGTGGTGAAGGGTTAAGTTGATTTTTTTGTCATTTTAAGGGTAATCTTAAATTAGTTTCAGCTGAAAATTAGTCTCAGAAGGTAATTGGTTTAACTCTTAAAGCACTGGCACCAACTTAAATTTTTTGGGGGAACAGAATAGATCAAGATCTGACTGCTACTTTGTTATGTTCTCTGGAAGAAACAAACTCTAAAAAGCAATATTTTGGTTGTTTTTCCAAATTAAAAAGGTCCTACTCATTAATTTGGTGCTTCAAGCGTTTACTGACATTACAAATAATTTTTATTTTTTATCTCTTTACCAAGCAATCCTGTGTTTTAATGACCCTTGGGAAAAAACATTTGTGGGAAAAGGAGAAAATGCTGGTAACCAGCATTTTCTCCTTTTCCTACATTGCTTTCAACCTTTTCAAAGACAAATCCTATCATGTGAGCAATACTTAGTTTGTCATCTGCAAATAACATAAATCTTGACCATTCTAGAAGTTTGTCCTTGCAGGTAAATGTGTTAATGATTTGTAATGACTGGTTGCTGTCCACGATATTCTTGAAGCCTTCTATTTAGTTTACAAATGCATAATCCTTCTCCAAAATGAAACGAAAAAGAAAAAGGAAACAATAGCACATACAGGATGCAGGCAAGGACAGGGCTATGACAATACTTCAATGTTTTCTCAAAACAAGCAAATCTAAAAATGTACAAACCTTTCCAGGTTTGACTTATTCCTTTTCCTTGGTGAGGGTGGATGAGGAATATGACCACTCTGTTGTATTTTCTCCAGGGTGTCATGTCTGTCACTTTTATCACCTGATGCTTTTATCACTCTAAACTCTTTGAGATTTTCCTTCTCTCCTTGCTCAGAACTAATGGCCTCTGTTTCTGTAGCATTCCCGATTACCAAAGTACCTGCCCGGGCCTTGCCTACAGGCTTTTGGCTTTCAGTAACAAGTTCTGTTTTGTTCGGATCATTTGTAGAATCTGTTTCCTTTATTTGTGTTTCAGTGTTGGAGACTACCTCAGAAATACTTCCTGCAAATTTTTCTTTGCAGTTACCCATAATTGATGCATCAGAGTTATTCTTTTGCTTGTTTACCAACTCATCAGTTTCACTGCTCTTTTCTCCTCTGTCTAATGAGGTTAACTTTGTACTTTTTGGTACATAATTTTCTTCTTGTAATGTTAAGTTGTTATGATTGTCTTCCTGTATAGTTAAATTGTTATGGTTTTCTGGTACGTTTTCTTTTTGTATAAGTATTTTGTCACCATCCGTCGCAATACCAGTTTGTTCTGCCAAAACTTTTTCCTCCTCTTGTTCTAGCCTCTGCCTCTCCTCTTTCAATTGTTTTTCTTCCTCAGCTTGTTTCTTTTCTTCTTCCTTTTGTCTTTTCTCCTCTTCTTTTCTTTTTTTCTCCTCTTCTTTCCTTTTTTTCTCCTCCTCTTTTCTTTGTTTCTCTTGTTCTTCTTTTAGCCTTTTTTCTTCTTTCTTTCTCTGCTCTTCTTCTTCCTTTCTCCTCTTTTCCTCCTCTTTCTTCTTCCTTTCTTCCTCTTTCTTTCTCTGCTTTTCTTCCTCTTTTCTTCTTTTCTCTTCTTGCTGAAGTTTGATTATAACCAATACTATCTTTCAATTACACATATTATGACAAGTGACAAAGTATCATTGTTTGCTTGGTGTTGAAAGGTCTCTTTCAACATCATTTTAGTTGTATCACGGCCAGTGCACCTTTCCATGCTTTTGTGGGGGTTTCTTTTACCTCTGCTTTGCACAACACCCTTTCTAAGCCACTGGCTGCTCTCCCAAATAAACAATCAAACTGAGCTACGGCACTAGACAACAAAGTTATGACAACACCCTGAATCAGTATTTTTGAATACATTTTCTATTTTTTCTTTTAAATGATCATCTCCTTACCTATCTTTCCATTTCTAATTTTTTATGACACAGTCAGAAAACATGAAGAAAAAGTGTACATAAGACAGATACCACGGTAATATGTTGAGATGGCACTTAGCTTTTAACCCTTTACCACACAATCCTGACTTTTAACAACCCTGAGAAAGAAGCCTTTTGAAAACATTGTGGGAAAAGGAGAAAATGCTGGTAACCAGCATTTTCTCCTTTACCAACAATGATTTCTACCCTTCCCAAAACAAATTTTAAATTTTCAGTCACTTTTATTTTGTCGTCTGCAAATGCTTTCAATTTGGACAGGTCCAAAATTTTGTCGTTTGGTAGTGAGTTAACCAGATGACATAAGAGGTACCTATATTCATCCTTAACCACACAACAAAACTGTGAACTCATCCATACCAAAAGCATTTGCAGACGACAAATTAACCCTCTCCCAAACAAACCCGTGTTTTTACATGTCTGGAGTTCAAGTCTT
Organism: Hippopus hippopus; assembly: GCA_946811185.2. NCBI lineage: Eukaryota > Metazoa > Mollusca > Bivalvia > Cardiida > Cardiidae > Hippopus > Hippopus hippopus. Next base: position 5,855,552 of record OX328107.1, read on the forward strand.
TTGAAAACACTGTGGGAAAAGGAAAAAATGCTCGTAACGAGCAATTTCTCCTTTTCCCACAATGTTTTCTACCCTATTAGACAACTTTCTACCACTTTTATTAAATTTAACACTGTCGTCTGCAAGGTCTTTCAGTTTGGAAGAGTCTGAAATTTGTTGTTTGGGAAAGGGTTAAATGTGGCTCAAATTATGGAAGTTGTCTTTGATACAGTAGAAATACGGTGGTTAACAGGATTTTCTCCTTTTCCCACAATGTTTTTCTACAGCCTTCTCTCTCAAGGTTGATAAAAGTTGGGATTGCATGGTAAAGGCTTGATCCATTTACTCTTCATGTAGTGGTCCCTCAGATAGACATAACTTCATAACTTGTGTTTTTATAAGGGGTCACTTATACTACCTTCCTACAGAGATACGATAGAGCAGTTGCCTAGAGACCTAGAGATTTTGGGTTCAATCCCCGTCCCGGAAGTTTATCTATCACAGCTATTACATTTTAAGTATCTGGCGCAAAACTACCAAGGCAGTATAAGTGTCCCTTTATATAAACACAAGCTACTTACAGTTATGTCTGTCTCAGGGATAGACCACTATACTACACATGTAAGTGCAAAACATTTTTACCTTTTTCTGCTCTTCTTCTTCCTTCTTTCTCCTTTTTTCTTCCTCTCTTTGCTGTTTTTCTAATTCTTTCTGCTTTTTCAGCTCTTCCTGTTTTCTTTTCTCCTCCTCCTTTCTCAATCTAAAAAAATATAAGCAGATGATAATACAACTTTCAATTAATACATCCTGAAACAACATTTTCAGCAGGCAGCTAACCATTTAAAACAAAGACATATCCTAAACCATATTGTATCTTTCTGAAGCCCCCGGGGCATTACATTTTCTAAAAGGGGGAGGGAAATTAACTCTTTATCAAACGACAAAATTTTAGACTTATCAAAATCCAAAGCATTTGCAGGTGACAAAAAAGTTTTAACTACAATGGTTGAAATTATCTTTGACAGGGTTGAAAATATTGTGGGAAAAAGGAGAAAATGCTGGTTACCAGCATTTTCTCCTTTTCCCTCAATATTTTCAAAATCCATCTACCTCAAAGTCAGTAAAACTCAGTATTCTGTGGTAAAGGCTAAAAAGAGATAAAACAACCCATAATTTTGCAAACACAAGGATTACATTGCTGCATGAGTTTAAGTCAGTGCCGACAGTAAAGCCATCACCATATGAGAAACCCCTACTGTATTTAATGCAGACCATCAATTTTATCTCCAACCATGATTTATTTTGACATTAACCTTTTACCAAATGGCAAAATTTTTGGCTGAACCAAATTGAAAGCATTTGCAGACCACAAATTAAATGTTACTAAAATGACAATTTTTGTCTTTCATAGAGTAGAAAACATTGTGGGAAAAGGAGAAAATGCTGGTTACCAGCATTTTCTCCTTTTCCCTCAATGTTTTCAAAAGCCTTCTTTTTCAGGGTCATTAAAAGTCAGGATTGTGTTGTACAGGGTTAAATAGCATTCATGATTAGTAGGGAACACTCATCTTCAATACATTCTCTTTTTTGAAGTTCTTCCAAATTAGCTGACAAATTTCATAAATGTGTATAAGATTCAATGATACAAACTTATTAGCAAATCTATTCTTGTATCAAACTAAGTTTGCTTTGTACAAAATATAGGTTATTCTGACCCATAAATTGCAGCCAAGTTAAAAAGTGTTCATGACTTCAGCTATTTACCAATAAGTTGAATTTAGATTGTATGGTGTTTAAGGCCATTTTCAACATTTTTTTACTTACATTGCAGCGGCAAGTGCACCTATCCATGCTTTCCTGGAGTTTCTTATACCAGTATTTTGCACACTATTCTTTCCAAGCCACTGGCTGCTTTCCCACATAACCATTCCCAAAACAATGGCCAGCAATGAGAGAGGAATGAATCCTGTCGCAATGACAATCATCAATCCCTGCAAAGAAATTAGCCGAGCCAGGGATCGAACCAGGGACCCCCTTTTTTAAAGTCCTGTATGCTACCGATTGAGCTACCGGGGCTTGGCAACTCAAATTTAGAGAAATAACTTATTTGTACACCTGAATGACAGGAAAATTATCTCATGAAATGGAAGTTATCTCCTTTAGATTGACCAGAAAATATTATGGAAAAAAGAGCAGTAGCTTGCAACTAATGTAGTGTAATATTTCACCTTTCCTCCTCCTCTTTTTTCTTCTTTTCTTCTTGTCTTGCCACAATTTCTTGTTCAATTTCTTTAATCCTCTTTTCTTCTTTTTCCTTCAATCTGATTTCTCTTTTTTCTTTCAAAACTGGCACAGTTTGCTTCCTTACCCTAGTTTAAAAACAATTGCAGAAAGGCATCTATCAATATTGTAATTAGAACACTCTTACTCAGCATCTACCAGTATTTATAGCAATGGCTTTAATACAAGAAGCTTGAGTAATAACAACAAAGTTTCACTACAGCTCAAAAAAAGCAAACAAGTAAAATGTCCATCCTAAAATCCTAAAATCACCTTCTTAAGGAACATAGCAGATGCAAAATTTTGATTAGCCAAACCAGAAGCAAGAATTTGATGGCTAAATATTGACATTAAAATGAGAGTGTATAATCCTGTCATTGGTTTACAAGATGTCAAGATTACCCAGTAAGGTAACCAAGGATCCAATCAATCAGGCATAGTTTTCATTTCTGATAATACTAATATAGTCATAAAGGGCAATGTATTTTTGGGAAGAATTTTCTATTAGGCCTTTGGCATTATAACCCATCCTTGCATGTAGAGTAGAGGGACCGTATTCACCAACCATTCTCAAGAACATTCTTAGTCTAATTCTGGATTTAGAAAGTAACACTACTGCTGATTGGCTAATCCATTTGGTTAGGCCAATCAGAAGTTGTGTTACTTTCAAATTTAGCAAAACGCTTGAGACAAGACTGAGAATATTCTTAAGAAGGGTTGGTGAATACAGCCCAAGATGACTTTGAAAACATTGTTGTACAGTTCGCCCTATTAAAAGGAAATAAGGTTTAAACTTGAACACATGTGATAAAATTATGGGCAATGGAGGCATTTCTTCTTCTGCAACAACATTTTCAAACATGGTCCTTTGCCAGATACAACATTTAAACTTTAACCCTTTATGAAGCAATCCCATGTTTTTACAACTTCGAGGAAAGAAGCTTTTGAAAATATTATGAGAAGAAAGAGAAATTCCTAGTGTCTTCTCTATCCACAATGTTTTCCACCCTTTCAAAGAGGAAAATCATCATTTGAGCTACATCTAATGTTTTGTCTGCAATTGCCTTCAATACGGTTGAGCCTAAAATTGTGCCATTTGTTGAAGAATTTCAGTCAACCCTTTACCAAACAACAAAATTTAAGACTAATAGAAATTGAAAGCATTTGCAGGCCACAAATCAAATTTTACTCAAAATATGAAATTTGTCAATCAAAGGGCAGAAAACATTGTGAGAAAAAGGAGAAAATGCTGGTTACCATCATTTTCTCCTTTACTTACAATGTTTTAGGATAGCTTCTTTCCCAGGGTTGTTAAAACCCAGGATTGTTTGGTAAAGGATTAAGTGACAGAAGAAATACAGTACCTATAGCCCCTGTAGTTACTCTGTATCTTTAGGGCAGCTCTAGCCTTCTTCTCTGCTTGTCTTTGTCTCTCATCCTCTATACTTTTCTCAAGCTCTACCTTCTGAAATTCTCTCTCTGCTTCAAGTTCTGCCATTTCCTTCTGTAAAATATAGCACATGAACCCTTTACAACACAATCCTGAGTTTTACAACCCTAGTGTTGTGAAGTACACAAAAGTAATTTTCTCCTTGTTTGTTTTTTTTTATGTTTATGTTCCTTTCTGCTCCTTTCCGAATCTCTTAGCTCCATCTTTTGTGTAAACATTAAGTGAGCTCTAAAATCATTGGTTTCACGTTATTCATGTGAGTTTTATCCCTTTTGGCGGGAAAATGTCAGTATATAAAGAAAAACGCACTTCGAGGGTGTGGGCTTTCGAAAGGTGTTACAAGCGAGTTGTAAATGAGCAAGATTGAGACAGGAACAGAATGTTTAAAGTAATATGTCGATTTTGTGGATCTTAGAACTTAAAGTAAAAGGTAATCTGTTCTTTTCTCGTTTATTCATTCAAAAAGTAAAAATTCTACATGTGGACGTCACCTAGTAGTGATGACTTTTGAAAACAATGAGGAAAAAAGAGAAAATGCTGGTAACCAGCATTTTCTCCTTTTCCCACAATGTTTTCTACCCTTTTACAGAAACATCTCATAGTTTGAGTCATGCCTAATTTGTTGACTGCAAGTCCTTTCAATGCAGACTACACTAAGACCTTGTCATCTGGTAAAGCAGAGCTCCAGACAGAGGGAGTGATTTTGATTTCAAAATTGAAAATATTAATTATTCTCCAATAAACCCTATGTTATGGGTACTCATTAGAATCGTCTCATCGAGACGATTCTAATGAGTACCCACAACATAGGGTTTGGAAGAAAAATAATGGTTTTAGAATACTGTCACTCCCCCCTTATCTGGAGCTCTGGTAAAGGGTTAAACCATTAACATATGGCCAAATTTGTACTTGTCCATATTAAAAGCATTTTCAGACATTAAATTCAATATAAGTCAAATGATGGCATATGTCTTTGAAAACATAGCACTTCAAGGTAAAAAAAAAGTTTCAGCAACTAACTAAACATGTTAAGAAAAAATGTTTAAGCCTGCTAAAATCTCACTTAATAACATTTTTGAGAACTGTTTCATAGAATTTTATCTAAAATGCCAACTTATGTCAAATCCTATATTTCTTACCTGAAACTTCATTGTTTGCTCAGCAAGTTCTTTTTCTACTTCAGATGTTTCTGCTTTAATCTTACGCTCAGCAAGCTAAACAATTATGAAAAAAAAATAAGAAAGTTTAACACATGTCTTTATATGGGCATGCCATACAACTTATGAGGTCCTACCGGACGTAGAATACAGGTATTTCATTACAGTGTACAGAAGTGAGCAATGATTGCACATTTCTGGGCTCTTTCACATTGAGAGTACTTGCTGACGACAAATTAAATGTGGCTTAAATGATGGAATTTGTCTTTGAAAAAGCAGAAAAGATTGTGGGAGAAGGGGGAAAATACTGTTTACCAGCATTTTTCTCCTTTTCCCATGATGTTCGCCAAGGGCCATTAAAACATGGAATTGTTTGGTAAAGGGTTTAACAGTTTCCAGGAAATATTTGTCAAAAAAGTGACTGAGGAATCTATTTTCTTTCCAAGATCTTTAACACAAAAGCTGCTGCAAACAACCTTCTTAGTCTCGAAGCAGACCATTTTTTAAAAACATAGAGGCAGGAGAAGAAATTGCTCAAAGTTATTTATTTCTCCTTTTGCAACAAAGTTATCACATGTAATTCTAAAATTCATGGGTCAAACCTTGATCCATGTTAATTATCAGTGCTTGACAAGAACATTAACTCAGTTACTTCCACTTAACTCTTTAACAAACAACAAAATTTTGTACTGGACCAAATCCAAAGCATTTGCAGATGAAAAACTAAATGCCGCTAAACTGATGATTTATCTGTCTGGTAGGATAGAAAACGTTGAGGGAAAAGGAGAAAATGTTGGTTACCAGCATTTTCTCCTTTTCCCACAATGTTTTCAAAAGCTTTCTTCTTTAGGGTCGTTAAAAGTCAGGATTGTGTGGTAAAGTGTTAACCCTTTACTACCAAATCCAGACGTTGAGATAACATTGTGGCAACCAGCATTTTCTCCTTTTCCCACAAAATTTCATACCATTCTACAAACAAATTTCACTTTTTGAGTCACTTTTATGTTGTTGTTGTTGTCTGCAAATGCTTTCACTTGTCCAAACAAGTCTGAAATCTTGCCACTTGGTAAGAGTTAATGCTTTTATCAGACAGAAGAGATCTAGCATGCTCAGCCAACATTTTTGACACTTGGAAAAAAAAACAAACAAAACAGATCAAAGAGTTACTAATTAAATTTGAATGTAAAAAATGTCGAGAGAAGGATAACGACAAATGAAAAAATTCAATGTCATGTGTTTTCCTTAGTTTTAGCCATTTATTTGTATGTTATCATTATGGAAGGAAGAAATAACAGCAGTTACCTCTCTTTCAAGCTTCAGTTTCTGCTCTTCTCTTTCCAATTTCTGTTTTTTCCACAATCTTTCTTCTTCCGATCTCTTTTCTCTCACTTCTTCTTCATTTTTGCGAAAAGCTTCCTCCTGTAAATATTTTTGTTACTAAAATAATTTTCTTCACACATTACCACCTGCATAGAACTGTTTTTCCTCTTTCACATGCTGCTTTTAACTCATATTGACACGCTCTGAGATTGCTAGTCACAATCTGTTTCTTCCTTTGCCATAATGTCTACACATGCATTATTGTCTTAACTCTTTCACCAAACGACAAAATTTAAGACCAGTCGAGATAAAGCATTTGCAGACAATAAAGGTGGCCCAAGTGACAAAATTAGTCCTTAATAGGGGAGAAATCATTGTCGGAAAAGTGAAAATGCTGTTACCAGCATTTTCTCCATTCCCACAATGTTTTCAAAAACCTTCTCCCACAGGGTTGTTAAGAACACAGAGAACACTATTACTGTGTATCTGTTTTGCAGTTTAATTAAGTGTGTGTATTTGTTTTTTCTTAGAAAAAAAGATTAATACCAGCCTACTTTTGTTTGTTTGTATGGTGTTTAACTCTGCTTTTAACATTGTTTCAGTTATATGGTGATAGCCAGTGCACCTATCTATGCTTTCCTCGAGTTTCTTTTACCAGTACTTGCACAATATTTTTCCTTAGCCACTAGCTGCTTTCCCATATAACCATTGTCCAAAAATGATCAGCTATGAGAGAGGAATGAATCCTGTGATTCCTGTCACAATGACTGTCATCGATCCTTGGAAAGAAATTGGCAGAGCTGAGGATTCGAACCAGTGACCTCCCTGGTCTCAAGTCCTGTATGCCACAAACTGAGGTACCAGGCTTACCCAAACCAGCCTATTACTAGTGTCATAAAAGCAAAAAAAAAAAATAGTCACAGCATGATCACTGAACATAATATTGGAACAGATGTTATGTTTACCTTTTTAAGTTTTTCCAACCTCTCCTCATATCGTATCTCTAACTTCTCGAGCTGTTCCCTCAGTTTGTTCTGTATTTCAATATATGCATTAGTTTTACCATTAGTCTGCTGACTTGTAGGCAACATGTCTTGAGACACAGGTATTTCTGATGGATCTAAAATAAATGAAATCTTTGATAATTTCTCAAGTTAATCCTTCACCACACAATCCTGAGTTCTCACGACCCTAAGTAGAAGCTTTTTGAAAACATTGTGGGAACAGGAGAAAATGCTGATAACCAGCATTCTCTCCTTTTCCCAGAATGTTTTCTACTCTTTAACAAGCAAACCCACTCATTTGAGCCAAATTCAATTTGTCAAGTGCAAATGCTTTGGATTTGGACAAATCCAAAATTTTCTAGTTTGGTAGAGGGTTAAATAGAGGATATTTGTTTTTTTCGGTGAAAGATCGAAATTTATTTCATCGAGTGAACACCATCGGTAATATTTTCACGAGTGGCTGCACCACTCGTGAAAATATTACCGATGGTGTTCACGAGATGAAATAAATTTCAATCTTTCACTGAAAAAAACAAATATTCTATTTATTTCATGCTTTTAACCCTTTCTTGGAGGAGCTTTATCAAAATCCAGTACAGTTCTTTTCAATTATTCCCCGTGGCGTACCCCACACGCATAGCAACACATTGAAATATTACGTCAAGCGCGAGAAATGTAAGGTAAATGACGTCATATTTCCATCTGATTGTGAGTCGCGTGCAATTTACCTAGGTAACTAGAATATAAAAATCGGTATTTTCACTGGTCGTACCCGTGTAATATCGAAAAATATTTTTACTGCTATTTCTCGATATCCTACCGGGAAGCATGAAATAATGATCGATAATAGTAAAAGCTGGCAACTGCAGCCATGCTTTTGAGCCCCAGTCTTGTTTTACTTGCATTAGCCAAAGCAGTCAAACCGTTACCAAACAATCCTAAGTTTTAATGACCCTATCAGAGAGGGCTATTTGAAAACATTGTGGGAAAAGGAGAATTTTCTCACAATGTTTTCTACCCTATAAAAGATAAATTTCACCATTTGAGCCACATATGATTTGTCGTCTGCAAATGCTTTCAAATTAAACAGATCCAAAATTTTATTGTCTGGTAAAGAGTTAAACCATTAACAAGACATGACTTTCTGTATCACTAACCTACTCCTTCTTCGATATCTTTTTGTATTTCACTGTCGAGTTTAAGATCTTGTTCCCCACGAAGAACTATCTCTTGACCATCAGTAATGGATGGAAGACTGCCATTAAAAATATCATTTGATTGGTCAGTTCCTTCTTGAGTGTCATCCACCTTTTCATCAGTAATAAAATCTGCCAGTTCATCTTTAATCTCAAAATCATCTTGTTCAATTTCATCCAAAATCTGTAAAGGAAAGGATTTGTTATTCTAAATCTAGTCCATTCTTGTTATCAAATACAGTTACACATTTTTTAACCGTTTGTAAAATAATCCCAAGTTTTAACGATCCTGAGAGGAAAAGCTTTATAAAATGTTGTGGTAAAAGGAGAAAATGCTGGTTATCAGCATTTTCTCCATTTTCCACAATGTTTTTATACCCTATGAAGACAAATTTCATGTTTTGAGTAACAACAGGTTTGTCGTCTGAAAGGTTTTTGATTTGGAAAAGTCCAAAAATGTTTTTACAGAGTCAAGCTTCAAATACCTTATACACTGGACCCTTTCCAAAATGACAATGTTTAATTATTTCTTAACTCTTTATCAAACAACAAAATTTCAGACTCGTCCAAATTCAAAGCTGTTGCAGACGACAAATTGAATGTGGCTCATTTGAAGAAAGATGTCCTTGAAAGGGTAGAAAACATTGTGGGAAAAGAGGAAAATGCTGGCTAAAGGGGTCCTGCGTGGCTCAGTGGTAAAGTGCAGGACTCATGACTTGGTGGCCCGGGGTAAGAGCCTCACTGGATAAACTGAGTTTTTCATGGGAGTGTTCTTGGGCTAGACGCGTCAGAGCCCTCGCCTAGTACTGGCGAAACCCAGGGAATATATGAATATGTGAGCTGTCACCATAAGACTGAAATAATGTTGAAAGTGGCGTAAAACACCATTCATTCATTCACTCAATCAATCAACCATTTCCCACTATGCTTTAAAAAGACTATTTCTCAGGGTTATTAAAATACAGGATTATTTGGTAAGGGGATAACTGAAAGTATGTACAGACAACGAATTCCAAAACATGAGAATGTATGATGTAGGGCAAAACACAAATGAAAAACATAGTATTCTATAATTCTTTATGGGGCACTCAGTTTAGTATCAATTGGAGTTGCTTTAGGATTCATCAGTCATTTCATAAGTTACCACATATACATGTACTTTGAACTAACCTTCCCTTATGGACCTATGGCTCGATGGACGGACAGACCAAGAACAATATCCCTCTGCTTTAAGACCAGGTTTAACAACAATGACATGTATCTCAGAAAAATCATATGTTTCTAATTAACCCTTTACCACATAATGCCGACTTTTAACAATCCTGGAAAAGAAGCTTTTTGAAAACATTGTGGGAAAAGGAGAAAATGCTGGTAACCAGCATTTTCTCCTTTTCCCACAATGTTTTCTACCCTATCAAAGAAAAATTGCACCATTTGTGCCAAATTGTCATCTGCAAATGCTTTCAATTTGGACAAGGCTAAACTTTTGTAGACTGGTAAAGTGTTAAGAATTACTGGCCAAATATCTGTAAAAGCAAAGAACTTCCATGGAAACTTTATAGGGGGCTGAACAGACCAATTTGTAAATCTGCAACCTTCCGAATAAGTTATAGTGAGTATCAGTACATTAAAAAAGAAGAGAAACAAGATTTGATTAATACTTCTTACTTTTTTCTTGTATTCCTCTACAGAACAGCCCAGTTCACAAGCAAGCCTATCCAACAACTGCTGATCCTCATAGGGTATAAATGCCAAATTACTCTGTGACTCTGTAAAAAAGTGTTTATACATGAGCCATGCTCTGTGAAAAGGGGGCTTAATGCATCTGCAAATAGTATTAACCCATGTCAGCCTGCGCAATCCGCGCAGACTGACATGGGTCGAAACTTTTTGCTATTGGTCAATTTTTTTGCATATCAAAGGACCATTCTACCTCATGGATTGGTCGGTTTTAAGATAAAGTGGATTTCATGTATCCATTATCATGTAATGTCTTGCTTGGTACAACGTATTACGGAGATGCATTAAGCCTCCTTTTCACAGAGCGTGGTTCACATGAAATACAATATACCCATCCAACCAACTGGACAGAAACATGAACTTATCACAGTAAATGTTCTTCATGCAAAAAGACAAGCTGACTCAATCTGAGAAGATCCTACTAATTCAAAATTCCTCAACTCTTTACCACACAACAAATATTAGACTGGTTCAAATTGAAAGCATGTGCAGACGACAATTTCAATATAGTTCAATGTAATTTGTCTTTGATAGAGTTGAAAACATTGTGGGAAAGGAGAAAATGCTGGTTATCAGCATTTTCTCCTTTTCCAATAATGTTTTCAAAAGCCTTCTTCCTCAGGGTCGTTAAAACTCGGCATTGTGTGGTGAAGGGTTAAAGTCTTCACCAAAAGACAAAATTTAAGCTTTTTACAGTGATTTAAACCTTTATTGTGTTTTAAAAACTCTGACAAAAAGGGCTTTTGAAAACATGGTGGAAAAAGAAGAAAAATCTGCTTACCAAGTATACAATGTTTTCTTACCTATTGGAGAACTTAAACTCATTTATACCAATTTCAAATCTGTCGTCTGCAGAATCTGATGCTTTCAATCTAGAAGGCTTCAAATTCTGTCATCTTGCTAAAAGTTTTAAATATTATCTGTACCCGACAATTAAACCTATATTGGAATTTTCTACTCACCTTTTTGAAGGCCAGATTCTTCTAAGAGATTATCACATTCTTCCAGCTCCTCTTCAAACTTCCTTGTCTGATCTTGTATTCTCTTTATGTAATCATCAATCTCATTTGAAGTTTCCTGTGAATTAAGAACAAGAGGTACATGTACTTAAAAGTTTATCACATAAAGCAAGATACAACAGCATCGTGAGAGATTAGTATAAGTTGTAAGAGTAAGAACTTGTTTCTCAATCGATGTAAAATAAATATGTTTAAACTAAACTAAACTACAACAGCAGGGTTTTTCCTGTATCCCGGGTCCATATTCATCAACCATTCTTGAGAATATACTTAGTCTCAAGAATTTTTTAAGTTTGAAAGTAACACAATTTCTGACTGGCTAAACCAAATGGTTTAGCTAATCAGAAGTTGTGTTACTTTAACCCTTTACCGCACAATGCCGACTTTTAACGACCCTGGGAAAGAAGTCTTTTGAAAACATTGTGGGAAATGGAGAAAATGCTCGTGACCATCATTTTCTCCCTTTCCCACAATGTTTTCTACCTTATCAAAGAAAAATTGCACCAGTTCAGCCACACTGAAATTGCCGTCTGCAAATGCTTTCAATTTGGACAAGGCTAAAATTTGTCATCTGCTAAAGAGTTAAAATCTGTCAACCATTCTTTAGAACATACTTAGTATCAAATATTTTTTTAAGTCTAAAAGTAACACAACTTCTGATTGACTAAACCAAAAATGGTTTAGCCAATCAGAAGTTGTGTTACTTTCTAAATCTATAATTAGACAAAGAATGTTCTTAAGAATGGTTGGTGAATATGGAACTCTGTTTCTTTGAATTTGGATCCCAAAACTGTCTAAATGTCCCCTAAAATTTAAATGTTTGTCCTGATCCAATTCATCTGAATTGGGTCAAATGACCCCTATGTGGGAAAATCCAGGGACATCCCTGAGACCGATAGAGGCTCAAAACACACAAAAATTAAAATACACATGTACCCAATTTCACTGAGTTAAACCTAAATAAATCATCTTAGGAACATGAAAATTTGCAATAGGTGAAATACAAACCGCCCCGGCTGGGATTCGAACCCATGTGGCAAAGATCCTCAATTTTTGAGGTTTAAAAGACCAATACACCAACCACTAAGCTAAAGAGAATTCTCCCTAACACAGTTGTCAGGTATTGATGTTATACAGGAAGAAGCTATGCAGTAAGGAAGAAGTGATCTCCTGTAACAATCAGAATCTATTTCCAGAATATTTTTGTGTTAAAAAATTAATGTTTCTTTTATTTCTTGCTAAAACCTACCATGGTACTCATTAGATACTGTTTTATTGTACCCATTCAGAGACCAATCTCAGCATGTGAACCACATTTAATTTATTGCCTGTAAATGCTTTCCAACATGAAAAAGTCTAAAATTTTGTTGTCTGGTAAAGATGTAGAAATGGAAAAATTTTTTAGCCAGACAACAAAATTTTGGACTTAACAATACAGAAACCATTTTGCAGACCACAAATTCGGTGTGACTAAATGATGGTATTGGTCTGTGAATTTTAGCAGAAAACATTGTGAAAGAAGGAGAAAATGCTGGTTACCAGTATTTTCTCTTTCTCCTACAATGTTTCCAAAAGTTTTCTGTTTCATGGTCATTAAACTGGAAAGGGTTAGGAATAGAATGATCCCATGCATGTACATGTATATGCCTATACAAGAGTATGCTTCTAAATCTACATGAAAAAAGAGAAAAACCTACTCTGTGTAGTTATTTCTTAAACCCTTTACCACCCAATCCTGTGTGTTAATGACCCTGGGGAAAAAACCTTTTGAAAACATGGTGGGAAAAGTAGAAAATGCTGGTAATCAGCTTGTTTTCCTTTTCCCACAATATTTTCTATCATATTAAAGACAAATATAACCATTAGAGCAAAAATTAATTTGCTGTCTACAAAACCTTTCAAATTGGACCAGTCTAACATTTTGTTGTTTGTTAAAGGGTTAATACCCTCCTACACTGTTGTTCTCAACTTCTGTAACTACCGGTAGTACTAAATAAAGCAAATCAGAAAACCAAGATTTGGCACCATTGTTTTCCTAGCTTTGCAGAAGGGGATGCCCTGAATACTTCATACACAATACTGAATGTACATGAATAGACGGCTAGCTATATGCCTTGGATGAAATCCCCCTTCCCCCATACACACACATACACAATTATCTTGACCTCTGATTTCAGTCAATATGATTAGCAGCACATCAGCACATACCAAATCTGCATTGAACATTTCTCCTTCATTAATGAGACCATCATCTGGATCAAGGTCACCATTATCAGCAAACTGATCGTTGTCCAAGTTGATATTGTCCAACTCAAACTGAATCTCTGCTTCAATGATAGCTTCTTCATCCATACCTTGTCCATTCAAGCCAGATGGTGGCATGCTCATTACAACTGAAAAAAAAATCCCATAATAGCACAACAAAACAATAAAATCAGCATCTTCCTCTAGTGAAGAAAAATATGAAAATAAAAAAAAAACTGCAATTTCTTGTTATAGTTTTCTTCCAGAATATCTAATTTATCTGATGTACTAAAAATAAAAAAGAAATCAGCATTTTCCTTCATTTTTTTTTTTATTTTGCTAGAGTTTCTTAAGTTACCTGATAATCTAAAACTTGAAATCTTGATCTCTATATTTCTATCCACAAAAGCACCCTAAGAATATCATAGTTCAGACGTGCCTGCATACCTTCAGTCTTCATACATTTTCTTTTATTCATTCTTTAAAGTAAATGATACATAATTTTTCTTTCACACTTTTTCTAACAGTCCTCCAATTTAACCATTTCAGTGCCATAGGTGAAATCATAGGGTTTCTGCGGTGGCATACATGTAGATCAAGATCAGACAGTAGAGAATGCCATATGATCTTGAATGTGCACAGTCTGCTTTTTTTAAAGTCTATTCTATGAGCTAAAAATCTTGCTGATTTTTGGTGGGTTGTATTTTCAGCTTTCGAAAGATGTGGCGTTTATTATACTTGGTGCTGAAAGAGTTAACAACACAGCTGGAGAAGCCTTTTGAAAATATTGTGGGAAAAAGAGAAAATGCATTTTCACTATTTTCCCACTGTTTTTGTTATCCTTTAAAAGAGTTATGGTATCAGTTGAACACATTAATTCTATCATCTGTAGAAGCTTTCATTTTGGTGAAATCTAAACTTTTGTTGTCTGATAAAGAGTTAAATAAATGATACACTCATTTGAAATACTTCAACTTTGATTTTAAGCAGAAAAATGGTTTGTTGGCGATTCAGTTAGTAGGAGTTATGAGGCAACTTCCTCAAAAAGAGTGGATAGTACAAAGCCTGCATAACAGAAAACTTGTTTCATTTTTCTTTTAAACCAAAAAACATGCTGGTGCTTCTTTGTGAATGCTTCTTCTCTACCATCCAACAAAATGGTGCATACCTTGGAAACGAGGGGTAAATCCAATGTTATTTTTGTGACTGTTTCTTCGCTTCGGGAACACAATAACAAAATAACATCTAAGCTAACCTCCAAGTCCGGCTTGATTCAATCAAATGTCTCCACAATGGTTTAGCTATTTGACAATTACAGATCACTATGTGTTATTGTGACCAAGTTGTCAGTATGTATTATCATTTGATGAAAGCCATTGCAGAAATACTTAGTCAAGACAGAAATTAAAACTAATCCCTGATTCTCATATTCTCAGATCACTATCAGGATGGAGAGAATTCCAGTAGACTACTGCAGTTGGGAATATATTGGACTAGGCGAGATCCAGTGCTTTAAATTCAGAATAACTTACAGTACCTACAATTAATCACCTTTCTTTAGCATAAATCGATATCATTCGAAATTTTACAAAAATTGCACTTCATCGCTTTCTACCAAACGATATTAATAAGAGTATTGTTTACGATGGAAACCAAACCAAAAATGTTCAGACCACTAATGGTTTGTCGTAAAATCATAGTCATTGATTGATTGCCATTTTTATAGATGTTATAGATCCATGACGACATATTTATTAGCATGGTAAGAAAACAGCAAACAACAGAATAAACGGTGAAAGAAAAGACGAATGTATCTGTTTTAAATTAAAAATCTTGTTACGACATTGTCTGTATTGTTGTCGTAAAACGTTAACCAACAAAAGCGGGAGGAGAAGCTTCCGAGGAAACTAATAATCTTGTAATTACAACAACACTCGTAAAAATGGCCATCGAAACAAGCGCTGA
The DNA here is from genome assembly GCA_946811185.2 of Hippopus hippopus. Lineage (NCBI taxonomy): Eukaryota > Metazoa > Mollusca > Bivalvia > Cardiida > Cardiidae > Hippopus > Hippopus hippopus. The sequence goes on from OX328107.1 coordinate 5,870,906, forward strand.
TGTTCCAGAAGACCTATTCAAAGATGTCACTTTCTATATTTGTGGAGAAATATCAGATCAGGTACACATGAAGCCAAGATTGTCGTAGTCAATATTAAGTCTCTTCGACACCCGGTCACTTCGACATTACTTTCATCTTTTTTCGTCATTTGTAGAAGGGTCTTGTAGAATGTGTAAAAAATAATTACAAAAAAATTAAAGGGCGCTGTGACTGAAAAGGGGTGTATACATCTCTCTGATGCATTGTACCTAGCAAGTCGATCACTATTTTGGATTCGTAAAATCCATTTTGTATGAAAACTGGCAGAATCACATGGTATATCCTCTTCACCTCAATTATCGTGCATGTAAGGAGACTGGAGTTCTGTGTATTTCAGAATCCAGCTTTTTATATGATGTCATATTTTATAAATTGGATAGACCTTATTTTATCTTTGAATGAAATTTGGTCCAGTTCTGTTTTTTATATCAACAGCATTTTTCGAGAAATGTTGCCATGTTGACCTTTGTAAAATTTTGGACTACTTCTTATATTATCGTGCATGCAATCGAAGTTTGGTTACACTAGTTAGCAAAAAAACTGCAAAATCAATTATTTGTAGCATAATATTTAATGAGGTTCACTTATTCTAACTGTAAAAATAAAAACCTTGATTCTGCAGAATACCCTTATTCATTCATTAATTACATTTGAGATAGAAAAAAAAAGTCAAAAGTTATTGCTTGAAAACATTTTCCTGTTTTTGCAGCTTTTTTGCTCACAAGTGTAAATTTTGCATTGTCATGTAAGTAACGTGACCTGTTCAGACACTGTAACCAAAACATTCGGCAAAAAATCACCTGTTTTAATACCTGTATGGAAGACATTTCATTGCACAGTAATTGAGGTATGCACGATAATTGAGATTTGGCAATACTAGTCATTTGACATGCAGAGATTTACATTATTTACATTTCTATGAACTTGGTCTCTGTTAATACTATTGTTTTCCCTTGTTTAACTCTACAACAAAACAACATTTTAGACTCGTCCGAATCGGAAGTATCGTCGACTGACCTGTTTTTGAGGGGTACCTGTTCTCAAGCCCCTAAATGATATCTGTATTTTCTTGCGATCTATGAAGTGAATTACGTCACTGTTTTGTGTGAACTGCTAATTTGAATGTAAACAAAGGTGTCACTGTTGTTATTTTACAAAATGCAATAGAGACAAATCAGTATGAATGTTTCTAAAGAGAAGATCGGTTTTAGTGACAAATTTCTTATAACCTTTTTTACCGCAATACATGCCCAATATAAATTTTCTGTCTAGCATTTAATTTTAATTCTGTAAAGTTTCCGATATGTGGCATAGTAAGTATGGATGCTAAAAAGTCATGTGACCATACCTGAATAATGTAACAAGATTCCGATCTATAATTAGATCAGAGAATTTTGTGACCTATTTCGTTCGGTCACTTATTTTCGAACAATTTTTGCAGAACTTTCCCTGCTACTGATAGTAAATGTTTCAAACTGTTTTGTTCAATCATGCAATATTTTTAGATGTTTTATGATAAAGTAGTGTTTAAAAGAATTCCTAAACTGTGCGCTAAGGTGCATATATATATATATTGATAGAAGGGACTAAAATGCTTTGATTTTCGCTGTTCTGGTATTCTGTGCTGCTGCCTTGAGAGTGCCAATGGGCGCCATGACATTCTTCCGTCCCTTTCATCTTGCTTCAACAACTGAAAGTAATTGACTTAGAAATGTTCATTTATTTTGTTCAAAACAGTTCCTTATTGTGATAGAAAGCATTTGAGTTGAGATTTGGTGTACATGATTTTTATGCTCCCAGAAAGGGGAGCATATAGTCGCCGCTTCGTCTGTCCCTCTGTCTGTCAGTCCATCCAAAGCCATTTCTCCACAAACCTTGGACCAAATTGGATGAAACTTCATATATGAACTCCTTAGGATATTGCGCCGATATTTTTTTCCCGGTTTTTCAATTTGAGGCTGTCTCTTGGAAAAAGGGGGTTTCTTGTAAAATTCCAATTTTTACTAATATCTCCTTCAGTTTTCGTCAAAATTTCATGAAACTTTGCATTTATATTATTAGCTCACCTGAGCACAAAGTGCTCATGGTGAGCTTTTGTGATCGTGCTGTGTCCGGTGTCCGTTGTCAACTTTTACCTTGTGTATGCTCTACAGGCCACATTTTCAGTCCAATACTCTTGAAAATTGGTCAGAATGTTTGTCTTGATGATATCTCGGACGAGTTCGAAAATGGGTCATGTCGGGTCAAAAACTAGGTCACTAGGGCAAATCTTAGAAAAACCTTGTGAACGCTCTAGCGGCCATATTTTCAGTCCAATGCTGTTGAAAGTTTGTCAGAATGTTTGTCTTGATGATATCTCGGATGAGTTTGAAAATTGGTTATGTTGGGTCAAAAACTAGGTCACTAGGGCAAATCTGAGAAAAACCTTGTGTATGCTCTAGAGGCCATATTTTCATTCCAAAACTCTTGAAAAGTGGTCAGAATGTTTGTCTTGATGATATCTCGGACGAGTTCGAAAATGGATCATGTCGGGTCCAAAAGTAGGTCACTAGGGCAAATCTTAGGAAAACCTTGTGTACGCTCTAGCGGCCATATTTTTAGTCCAATGCTGTTGAAAGTTTGTCAGAACGTTTGTCTTGATGATATCTTGAATGAGTGTGAAAATTGGTTTTGTCAGCTGAAAAACTGGGTCACTAGGGCAAATCTTAGAAAAACCTTTTGTATGCTCTAGAGGCCATATTTTCATTCCAAAACTCTTGAAAATTGATCAGAATGTTTGTCTTGATGACATCTCGGATGAGTTAAAAAATGGGTCATGTTGGGTCAAAAACTAGGTCACTAGGTCAAATCTTAGAAAAACCTTGTGTGTGCTCTAGAGGCCATATTTTCAGTCCAAAACTCTTGAAAGTTGGTCAGAATGTTTGTCTTGATAATATCTTAGATGAGTTTGAAAATGGGCTATGTTGGGTCAAAAACTAGGTCACAAGGTCAAATCTTAGAAAAACCTTGTGTACGCTCAAGAGGTCACATTTTTAGTCCAATACTCTTGAAAATTGGTCAGAATGTTTGGCTTGATCATATTTCAGATGACTTTGAAAATGGATCATGTTCGGTGAAAAACTAGGTCACTCGGCCAAGTCTTCGAAAAACCTTGTGTTTGCTCTAAAGGCCACATTTTTAGTCCAATACTCTTGAAAATTGGTCAGAATGTTTGTCTTGGTGATATCTTGGATGAGTTTGAGAATTGGTCATGTCAGGTCGAAAACTAGGTCACAAGGTCAAATCTTAGAAAAACCTTGTGTACACTTTTGAAAGAGATTTAGAATGGATCATGTTTGGTTGAAAGGCTCAGGTGAGCGACTTCAGGGCCATAATGGCCCTCTTGTTTATTAAAAGTTTCACCATGTGTCCTTGTATTTTTATCTGTGCAAAACCATGTTACGGGAAAAGGGTGCTTAATGTCTTATAACTTTAGATTCTGTTTTTTTGGACTCTGACATTAAACATTTCCCAGTTTCTTCAAGACTATTCAAGATATATGTTGCTGATCAAAAGCCCCAGACTATGATTTCATTCTTTCCTATTTATACTAAGCTGTGTTATAGCAAAAGAGGGCTTAATGACAAACTCAAACACGAAGTTTACAAATGTTTAATCTGATTTTTTTTCCAGGCAATTTTGCCATTACTATAATAGTAATGTTTGATTTATAGATTGTTCACATTGACAGGAAGTTTTACTCCACTGTTCCAAGAGTTATGCCCCATCTTTATTTAATTATTTGAACATTGGCGAATGCAGTTTGGCAGACGGGACCAAACACAAGTAGCCTGTTTCACCCCCCACCCTCCTCTCCCGTGACCTACCATTTACTGACAGCCTTCACTTTCCTAAAAAGAGACCTGTTCGGGGAGCATAAACCGTCTTCGACGGCTCTTGTTTTTATTTATGAACTGTTCAATAAATACTGAAAGCCACAAAATGAGGGCAGGTTTTCCTATGCACCAATTCAGCTTTCAGCAAAAGATTAACAAGTGAAAATTTATAGTTACGGATTAATATGCGTGATTCAAGCAGAATTGGTGGTTATAGATGCATTTAAAACTGATTTTTTTGGTTATCAAACATTTTTGGTCATCAGTACTTCATTTAACTCTTTACCACACAATCCCAACTTTTAATGACCCTGAGAAAGAAGCCTTTTGAAAACATTGTGGGAAAGGAAGAAAATGCTGGTAACCAGCATTTTCTTCTTATCCCAAAATGTTTTCTGCCCCTCACAAAACAAATTTCAATTTTTCAGTCACTTATCATCTGCTAATGCTTTCAATTTGGACTGGTCTGATATTTTGTTGTTTGATAAAGAGTTAAATATGCATTAACTAAAATTGTCAATTACGGTAAGTCCCATGAAAACAGGTCAGTCCACACTTCTTTTAACTCAGAAATTTGAATTTTTTTTTTTTGGAAAGGTAGAAAACAATGTGGGAAAAGAGGAAAATTCTGTTAACCAGCATTTTCTCCTCTTCCCACAATGTTTCCAAAAACTCTTTTAGAGCTGTTTACACTTGGAATGGTGTGGTAAAGGGTTAGCCTGAAAACTTTTAACTCTTTACCAAACGAGAAAATTTTAGACTTGTCCAAATTGAAAGCATTTGCAGACGACAAAATAAACGTGACTCAGAAATCGAAACTTGACCTTAGAAGAGTAGAAAACATTGTGGGAAAAGGAGAAAATGCTGGTTACCAGCATTTTCTCCTTTTCCCACAATGTTTTCAAAAGGCTTCTTCCTCTGGGTCGTAAAAACCAGGGATTGTTTGATAAAGGGTTAAAGGGTAAATGAAATTGAGTTGCAAGAGATAACAAGGGTTTGTGTTTTTTACCTAATTTGGCGTCAGAAGAGAACATGAGCACAATCAAAGAGGCTAGATATTACTATTTTCAAGCATGTCAGATCTGAGATCAGACTGTTCCGTGTTGTCTGATTTTGGTCAACACTGTCTGCAAGGCCTTTTAAATTGTGCTAGGCATTATTTTTTAACACCAAGGACAACGTCAATAACTTGCACAGAATTCTTACTTTAAGCCATCTGTAATAGATTCTTGCCGGTATGGTGATGTACAATTTAAATTTTTACCTCACAGTCACAATCCTAAGTTTTAACGACCTCTGGAAAGAAGGCTTTTGAAAACATTGTGGGAAAAGAAGAAAATGCTGTTAACCAGAATTTTCTCCTTTTCCCTCAATGTTTTCTATCCTTTCAGAGACGAATTTCATCATTTTGGCCACATTTGATTTGTCATCTGCAAATGCTTTTAGTTTAGATGTGTCCAAAATTCCATCGTATGGTACAGAGTTAAAAACAATAATTCTTTATGATTGCAGGTTATCGATTTGTTGACAAAGTATGGAGGCAAAAGGGACACCTACCTCAGTGAGATGGTCAGCCATGTTATTGCTGATGATGTGGAAAACAGTGAATACCAGGAGGCCAGGGAGCTGTTTGAACTGCCTTGTGTCATGGTGGGTTTTTTTTTTTTTTTTTTTTTGTAGGCCGAGCTCTGATAGCGTAGGTGGTAGCGTTCAGGACTTGAGAATATTGGGTCGCTGGCTCAAATCCCCAGCTTGGCCAAATTCTTTCAAAGGATTGATGATAGCCATTGCCACAGGTTTCATTTCTCTCTCACTACTGATCATTGCTTTGAAAATCATTATATGGGAAAGAAGCCAGTGGCAGGAGAAGAATTGTGCAGAGTACTGGTGAAAGAAAGTCCAGGAACCCATGGATAGTTATGCTGACTGCCATAATATGACTGAAATGATGTTGTAAACAGGCCTTACAAGCCAAACAATATTCCATGACTCCCTATTCTAGCATATCTAATGTAATATAGTTTATAAATAGTACTGAATATTAGTCAATAAAAGTGTTCTAACTTAATTGCTTATTTTGCCTTAAAATGAATTTTGATTGATTATGTTTTATTAATTTATCATTGCCACTGGTTGCCCATATTGGCAACATCTTCAGAAGATGTTTATGTTGGAGTGGGGGTTGCAAGATGCAGGACAAAACCCATCCTAAGTTACACCTGGTCTTTATTTTGTATATAGCACCATCATAAGGGACCTAGGTTTTAAGGTCTCATCTGAAAGGTTTTTTCCCCCTAGATGGCCAGCTGTGGAAATCAACCTCATAAGCACCCTCAGGTGTGCCAAGATTTGTCTTTAACTTTTTTTACATGCCTTTCCGTTTGAGATATTCCACCTGGCCAAAAATGTATTTTGAAAACATAGATGTAAAATACAGGTAATTAATATAAATTAATGGTCAATACATATGCTTGGTCTGCTGCTACATAAAGTCTAACAAAAACAATATCTGCGTTTAGGGTTTCCATCCGAGATGCTGTAGGTAGGGATTTTTTTTTTTTCCAGAAACTTTTTACATGGACCTTGTACCAAAATCACATCCGACAGATTATTTTTTTTCAATCGTGGCGTAAAAAGTTTAGGGTCGGCAGCATTTTCTAGGTAGGGTCGGGAAACCCTAAACACAGATACTTTTTTGATACGCCTAACAAAAGTTGTTATTGATAAGATATCTGGGGTATCTTTCACTAAACTGCGTAGATTTATGCCAATTATTTGGGACTGAAAATACACACGTACGATCCCTACTTTACCCAAATGTATGAATTGGCTTAAAGTCATGCACATATTTACTCAAATTGTTAAGTTATGCAGTTCAGCGAAACTTGTTTTCAGACTTGATGTTTGCCTACAAAAATTGCGTATGCAAATTTCAAGTGTACGCAGTTTAGTGAAAGGTACCCCTGGTGTTTACCACCCGACAAAAATGTAGACTTGGCCAATTTACCTCTTTACCAAACAACAAAATTTTAGACTAGTCCAAATTGAAAGCTTTTACCGACGACAAATTCAACATGACTCAAATAATGAAATTTGTCTGTGATAGGGTAAAAAACGTTGTTGGAAAAGGAGAAAATGCTGGTTACCAGCATTTTCTCCTATTCCAACAATGTTTTCAAAAGCTTTCTTCTCCAGGGTCATTAAAAGTCGGGATTGTATGGTAAAGGGTCAAAAGTTCTTGCAGACGACAATTAAAACATGGCTTAAATGGTCGAATTTGTATTTGATAGGATAGAAAACATTGTAGGAAAGGAGAAAATGCTGATGCCAGCATTTTCTCCTTTTCCCAGAATGTTTTCAAAAACTGCCTACTTCAGAGTTGTAAAACGTGGGCATTGTGTGGTAAAAGCTCAACTCTTTACTATACAATCATGAGTTTTCACAACCTTGTGGAGATAAGAATTTGAAAACATTCTGGGAAAAGGAGGAAATACTGGTTACCAGCATTTTCTCCTTTTCCCACTTTGTTTTCTTCCTTTTTAGAAAATTTTTCCACTATTTGAGTCACATTTAGTTTGTCGTCTGCATGCACCCGTAAATTAGACTGGTATAAAATTTTGCCATTTGGTAAAGAGTCAACTTTTTACGAGACCCTTTACCAATTTGAAGAAGAGAGCTGTGGAGAACAATATGGGAAAAGTAGAAAATACCCGTAACCAACATTCCCACTTTATTTTTGCACATTGCTTTTTTGTATTACGTGTATTTCTGAAACAAGGTCCATCATTTGATCCCACATTTTGTTGTCTGCAATAGCTCTACAGGTCTAAAGTTTTATTGTCTGATAAAAAATGAAACAAAGAGAGTTGTAACTGATGTTCTCTTTCCATTTCAGAGCGAATGGGTGCTGTATTCAGTCAAGCTAAAGAAGATTTTAGAGTATCCTTTTCCTTGATTATCAGATATTTGACCACTAATCAAATGATCCCAAATTCGAACAACATTGAAGAGAAAGGGCTAGGCCTTGAAAAACATTGTGGGAAAAGGAGAAAATGATGGTTATTAGTTATCTAATGGCATGTACTTCACTTTTGAAGAATGATTCATTGACACTTTATCAAACAGTCTGCTGAGGAGGAAAACTTCTTAAAAAAGATGTGGAAAATTTATTTTTTGACACAATCGTTAAATTACAGAAATTACAGATTCCTTGACTCTAGATTAGTAAGGAATTATTTGCCCCTGAAGAAAGGCTGTTTTCTGGTGTTGTTGCTTGTCCATCAAAGGTATGCCTACAGATTATATGTTGTTATCTTTATTTTCTCCTCCCTCCCCCTTTCATCCCTAAAGGCAGAGGGATATTGGTTTGATGTTATCCATATTTGTCACATAACTAGGCTCTGTAATCATGCTCATTACTCTTGAACATTGCTGACCAAGAATTCTCTGTGAAATTAACTTTCATCATTCATGATCTTGCCAAAGCTGCGAATTATTATTATTCTTTAGATTCAAAACAAAATCATTGTATGCAAGTTCCTTTGGAACTATTTTTTGTCGGTGATGTACATACCTGTCAACGGTCCTACTAAATACCACAAAGGCACCCTAAATACCACAAAGACACACAAAGACACCACAAAGACGCACAAAGACATATAGAAAACGAAAAAATTATCTTCATGTTTCTTTTACTAGCGCTCTGCGCAATTTTCTTTCCAAGCCACTGGCAACTTTCCCGCATTGCCATCGTCGAAACAAAGGTCAGCGGTGAGAGAGGAATGAAATGTCATCTGCAGATGCTTTCAATAAAGACAAGTGTAAAATTTCGTCGTGTCGTTTAAAGTTAATTAATTTTGTTTAAAATTTCATATATCATAAAAGTGAATGTTCAAGAGGTGAAAACAATGAAAAGTTACTTTTTAGGTACGTTTTCGTGTGTTTTTTGCGTGTTTGTGTTTGTGTGAGGCTTAACGATCCAGTCAACAACTAGGGACATATTGGGACAGTCACTTACCAAACCTAACTTTTCCTGGACAGGCTTAGACCTCCTAATCGGGCTATCAGTACTCAGTGCACATTTTTTCACCGAGAACTGACAAATTCCTTTTGTTTTTTAATTTATTCTTTATTACTCTCATTTACAAATAGTACAAAATGAGGAAATGTTCAAGAAAAATACAATAACCAAAGAAAAGTCAGGTACTTAACCCTTTACAACGCCGTCCCGAGTTTTTTCGATCCTACGAAAGAAAGTCTTTGAAAACAATGTGGAAAAAGAGAAAATACTGGTTACCAGTGTTTCCTCTCTTCACAACGTTCTCCACCATTCAGAAACCAATTTCATAATTTGAACCACTCTTGATTTGTCGTCTGCAACTTTGAACCACTCTTGATTTGTCGTCTGCAACTTTGAGTTTTGAGGAGTCTGATAATTTGTCGTTTGATGAGTAGCTAACAAGCGTAGCAGTGCAGAATAACAAAAAGAAAATGGTAAATGATAAATTGTCAACTTTGCCTCTGAATGTGCATAAGTGAACTTTATAGAATATTTCAAGAAGAAATGCAAACAAGTACATGTCTTTATCATCGTTGTCAGCAGTATCATCATCATCATCATTATCAAACATTCATCAAAGTGTTTAAGTACAGGGAATTTTTGGTAGATATGAAATCAGCAGAACAAGTAGAAAGATCCGCCTGACCCGGCGGATGCTCGAACCCACGTGTGTGTTTGCGTGATTCTGTGCATTTTTTAACCTAGCATAATGCAAACAACTCAAAATACTAATTTTTTTTCCTTTTTCTTTGTCTTTGTGCGTCTTTGCGGTGTCTTTGTGTGTTTTTGTAGCGTCTTTGTGTGTCTTTGTGCGTCTTTGTGGTATTTAGAGTGTCTTTGTGGTATTTAGTAGGACCCCCTGTCAAAGAAGCTTCATGTCATGATAGTTTTGACTTACATGTAAATATAGCTTATTAAACAAATCTGATAAGGTAAAACTATTTATAGTAACACACAATTATTTCAAAGCTGACAATCAAATTTCATTGACCAATTAGATTTATTCAATTTACTCACCTTGGAGGTAAATTTTTCATCTCACTAAAGGAAATAATGAGATTGTTTTCAAAAGGGTAGAAAATATTGGAAAAGGGGAAAAATGCTGGTTATGAGCATAAGATTATAACTATTGATGTTATTTTCAGCTGGAAGAAGGGGACTGGCTGTCATTGTGGGGTATGATCATATTTAATGGCGGGAGATGTCAAACTACTTTAACTAGTAAATGTACACACCTTATTACTCCTGTTATGGAAGGGGTAAGTTGTTAATATATCCATTGAATGTATTGCAATCATCATAAGTCTGATAATCTGTTAACTCTTTAGCAGACGACATTAATGTAAACTTGTACAAATTGAAAGCATTTACAGACAACAACAAAAATGTTTTTCAGATGCTGGAATTTGTCTTTGGTAGAGTAGAAAACAATGTGGACAAAGGAGAAAATACTGGTTACCAGCATTTTTTTTACTATTCCCACAATGTTTCTATAAGGCCTCTTATTCAGGGATTGTGTGATAAAAGGTTTAAATATGGTTGGTCAAAGTTCCAGCTGCTGTGCATAGCAATGAATATCAAAACTAGAATTAGTATTGGCAACATATATGCTAGTTTTAATATTAACTGTAAATAAGTAACCTTGTTAACTGTTCTGCCAGTGCAACCTTGACAAACTAAACTTTTTTGAATTGTCAGATTAACAATAATCACCATACTTTTAAGGCCTGGTATGAATGAAATTAACCTGTATTTCAGACACAAAATTGTTTAAATTAGGCTGCTATTGAGACTTTAACCCATTACCACACAATCCCTACTTTTGACGACCCTGAGAAAGAAGCCTTTAGAAAACATTGTGGGAAAAGGAGAAAATGCTGGTAACCAGCATTTTCTCCTTTTCCCACAATGTTTTCTACCCTTCACTAAACAAATTTCAGATTTTGAGTCACTTTTATTTTATCGTCTGCAAATGCTTTCGATTTGGACAAACCTAAAATTTTGTCGTTTGGTAATGAGTTATTTAGTCTTTCGTGGAATGCCTCATGCAGACAATGTTTGTTTTTCACTATCTTGTAGCCGACTACCTTTGAAAACATTGCAATAAAGAATAAGTTGTTTGGCAGAAGAATGCTCCCAAAGTCTGCTACATATTTGGCAGAAATGATTTTTTTTTCTTAAATGATTGGTTTTCAATACATGTATTATGAAAGTTATTACAATTGCATGAATATCAGTTTGTAACTCAAATGACCAGAATTAGCACTTTTGCCTCTATATAGCATAAAGTTGTGTGGATGATCATTTATTTTCATGGTGTGAGATTGAATTGGCCAGGACTCTTAACTGTCTTGCCCAATGACACTCCAGGAAATGAACATGTCCTGGAAATCTTTTTAAAATTTTTTGGGGAAAAGAGCATAAGCTGATAACTAGCTTTCCTCGCTTTTGAAAGAATTCCCATCGTTTATGCCATTATAAATTTGTTGTCTTTGAATTCTTTTAATTGGACAAGTCTAAAATTTTGTTGTTTGGTAGAGTTAACATAGTGTGTCAACTCATACTAATAGAAGTGTTATTTTTGATCCTTTGAATATAGGAGAAATATGAGGAAGGCATCAAACATGAAGATAAATTGAAGATTGTGACTCCAGACTGGGTCTCAGACAGTGTAGAAAAAAGATCTAAGCTTGAGGAACTTGTATATCACCCAAAATTCATTGAAGTTCCCAAACCACCATCACCCCCTAAACCCCCAACACCCCCAAAACTGGAACCCATGGAGGTAAGTATACTGAATGATTTCATTTGTTTCTGATCTATTTCTGGCTTATTACAGGCAACTGGGTCAAAATTTTCATCTTTTAACCCTTTACCACACAATGACGCCTTTTGACGCCCCTAAAAAAGAGGCCTTTTGAAAACATTGTGGGAAAAGGAGAAAATGCTGGTAACCAGCATTTTCTCCTTTTCCCACAAAGTTTTCTACTCTATCAAAGAAAAGTTGCGTCATTTGAGCCACTATGAAATTGTCGTCTGCAAATGCTTTCAATTTGGATAGGTCTAAAATTTTGCCGTGTGGTAAAGGGTTAAGCTCTCCGGCAGTGTTGCACCTAGCTCTGAAATTTTAAGGGACACAAAGGCTCCCTGATCTTGAATATGGGACCCATTTTGAAATAAATAGAGGTCACTTATGGACTACAATAATAGATAATTTGGCAGGAAAAAAATTAAAAGCCCACAGGTATGGACTTGAAAAATTGCACTGGTAGGCCTGGGCTGTTGTCAATCTTAAGGGACAAAGTGAAAGATATTACAGGAAGCCCACTATCCCATGCTCTAGACGTAACACTGCACCAGTACAAAGTTTTTGTAACTCTATACAAAGCGGCAAATTCTAGACTTTTCCAAAATTGCAAGCAACTGCAGACAACATATTTGAAAGTGATGCAAATGAACTACAGTTCTTTGGCATGGTAAAAAACATTGTGGGAAAAGGAGAAAATGTTGGATACCAGCATTTTTTTTTTTCTCCCCATGATGTTTTCAAAAGCCTTTTCTTATGGCGTAGGTAAAACTCAGGAAAGAGTTAAAGGAGGGGATAAGATAGCATTACTTACTGTATAAGTGGAAATTTCTGCGACGTGGAAATTTTTGCGATTTCGCGAATTTAAAATATTCGAAAACTTTTGTGTCCACATATTTAAGAACTAGTACACCAACAAATAACAAGTGTCTTGAATTCGCAAACATTTCCATGCACAAAATGTCCGTAATAGGTTATTCACAAATTTTTTGACACGCGTATATATCCACATATACAGTAACTTTTCACCGCTGACCATTGCTTCAGTGATGGTTTTGTGGAAAAGTAGCCAGTGGCTTTGGAAGAATATTGTGCGGAGTACTGGTAACAGAAACTCCAGGCAGGTATGGATAGGTGCAGTGGCCGCCGTGATTTAACTGAAATAATCTTGAAAATGGCATTAAACACCATACAATCAATCAATCAAAAAGTCATCTGTCAGTGATGATATGTAAGTTTAGAATAAACTTGTTTAACCCTTTACCAAACAACCCTGTGTTTTAATGACCCTGAGGAAGAAGGCTTTTGAAAACAGTGTGGGAAAAAGAGAAAATACTTGTTACCAAAAATAAATAACATGCTTTTATTACTTATACAGGTAACACCCAGTATAACAGAGGAGGTTCCCAAGCCAGCAGTAGAGAAGATGGAAGAACCTGTAGTTACAGGCAGGCCTCTCACCCCAGGCAGTGCCAGTACCAAAGAGGCTTTGGCAAAGCTTGTTAACAATAGAATGCATGTAAGTGACTTTTTTCTCAACTCTAAAGGGTTAAACAATGTCATGTTTTCATGACCTCATTAAAGAAGGCTTCCTAAAACATTTTGGAAAAAGGAGAAAATCCTGGAAACCAGCATTTTCTCCTTTTCCTACATGGCTTTCTACCCTTTCTAAGGACAAATTCCACCATTTAAAAACACATTTGTTCTGTAGTTTTGAAACCTCAAATGATTTCAGAGTGATTTCTTTTCATTGGGGTCCTCCATGGCTCAGTTAAGGTTTAAATATATGATCAGGAAATCCTGTTACTTTTTCTGCCTGTGGCACTGGTCATGTTGGAATGTCCTTTGGCAAGACACTGCAGAAACTTAGCCAAGAAAAAAATGATTGTCAGGTGAGATATTCTTACCTTGGTGGACAATGTTTTGAAACATATGGAAACAAAATTGAAGTCTGAAAAAAAATAAATGATGTTTCATCTTTCTTGTTGAAATGCCACATTCAATGCCATTCATACATTGGTGTTATTTTTACAGGACATACCTCCCCCAAGGGCTCATCCCCCAGGTGTACCTCCAGGTCACTTTCAAGGTCAAGTTCACGGTCCTCCAGGACACTTCCCAGGCCAGCAGCAAGTCCCACACCCAGGTCTTCCCCCAGGTCATGTGCCATTTTTAAGACCAGGGCACCAGCAGAGGCCTCATGGTTTTCCTCCAGGGCACCAGCCTGGCATGCATATGCAGCATCCAGGGCCTCGAGGACATCCGCCTCCACAGCATTCTGGGCCAGGACCTGGCCCTGGCCCTACACATCAAAAACTTAGAAACATTACAAATAATATGGAACTACATAGGCAACAACAACAGCAGATTCAACAGGCACAACAACAACAAATGAAACAAGCACAGAGTAAAATGCCATTTCCAGGGCCACAGCCTCAAGCTGGAACCAGACCACCACCTCCACAGTATGGCCCACCAGTCAATTTTCCGGCACAGCCTCAGCAGTGGCCACAGTTTTGGGGTCATGACCCCTCTGAAAATGGTATAGCTATTTTCTGCTATGTTCTTTTCTTGTTAGTTACGATTTTATCTTTAACCTGTAGTATTGATAGAACCCCATGAATTTTAATGAAATGCTCAGACAGGGGGGGGGGGGGTTATGCATCTAGATCTGCATTATTCTTGGCAAGTTAAAAGAGTTAACTCTATATCAGACAATCCCATGTTTAAATGCCCCTGTCAGAGAAAAACACCTTTTGAAAACTTTGTGGGAAAAGGAGAAAATGCTGAATACCAGCATTTTCTTCTTTTCCCACAAAGTTTTCAACAACCTTCTTCAAGGACAATTTCCATTATTTTAGCTACATTTAACTAATTTGGTGTCTGCAAATACTTCCAAGCAATGTCTGCATTTGTAGCAATGTTTATAAAACATAAAATAGCTTCAGGGTTAAAAATGTGCAGGCCAGAGTGAAACATAAGCTTTTATATGCCCAGCTGAGTAGCTCCGTGGTTAGTGTATCTGACTTTTGCCCAGGTGGTTGAGGGTTCGATATCCATTTGAAGCAAGCTTTCTTTCTGGCAATGTTTAGCCTCACATCTCTTATGCATGTGAGAAAAGTACATGTATTCAGTAGCTTGGAAAGAAATTTATGTCGGTACTGGTGTGGGAAAGCAAGGAAACACATGCATAGGTGCATTGACTGTAGTGACACGAGCTAAGCTATTAAAACGGCATTAAACTCCAGTACAATTAACTTTTATAGCCAAAGATGAATGAAATGTTACTCCTCAATCAGGAAAATCGACCAATGCACTGCGTTTGGAATGTTGATTTTAAGGAAAGAAAAGAACTAGACCAGGAATGATTCTAGTTCATAAATGGATCTTGCTCTTGCAGACTAGCTACAGTCGAGTAGTATAGTATTTCATCAAATATAGTATATTTTACTGTAGTATACTACTATGGCATTTCATCAAATTCAAAATGCCGATTGATTCACATGCATTTTTCACTGTGGGAGAATATTTGTCATGCTGCTTCTGATAATGCTTTGATAAGGAATACATGTACTTTATTCCTAGAAAGCAAGGCTGCTGTAACTGTAGTTTTTACAGACACCCTGGTTCAGGAGATCTTTCACAAAAACAGAAGACTTTTTCAAATTTAATTATTTTTGAGAGAAATGGTATCAAGTACAAGTATAAGACAGAGAAACATTACCGTTTTCAAATGCACGGGGAATTCCCCCCCCCCCCCCTTTTTTTTTTTTTCAATTTCAAGAATAAACAGCTTGTCATATTGTATGTTTCAGTACCACCAGAGATGTGTTTACTAGGATGTATATTCTATATCAATGATTACCCTAAAATTGTTGGAATGGAGCAAATAGCAATATGGAAAAAGGTAAGGTTTCCCTTGGCTTCTATTTGCCTAGTTCTTTACAAAAGAACAAAATTTTAGGCTTCCCCAAATTGAAAGCATTTGCAGATGATAAAGTAAATGCTACTAAAAACGTTGAAAAGTGTCTTTGTAAGGGTAGAAAGCAATGTGGATAAAGGAGAAAAAGTTGGTAACCAGACAAATCCCATCACTTGAGCCACATTTTATTTGTTGACTGGCAATTATTCAGAGTGGACAAGCCTTAAACTCAATTGCGTTTTTGATAAAAAGTGCAGCAACTTTACTTTTTCCTGAGTCAGAATGAAAAGTGGCAATTTACTTGTGAAGCAGCCTAAGTTTCTAAGTTAACCTGTGGAATGGAGTGCTAAACAAATTAACCCTAGGCTGCTAAGCGCGAGTCACTGACCTTTTGGGGACAGTGTGGATCAAGATCAGACTGCACAGAATGTGCAGTCTGATCTTTGATCTACACTGTCCGATAAGGAGATATCTTTTTCTGAAATACAGATTTCAAATATCGTCAATCAGGATTTTACTATTAGCTTGAAAGTTTTATTTAATTTATGTACCAGGATGAGGGTTAACTACTAAATTTCCAGCAGGAGCAAACCTCCAAATAGTGCACTTTCAAGCTGGTTTATTGTAAGACTGTCTCCAAGAGGCAGACAGTGTACATACAAGATCAGATCACACAAACTGTGCTGTCTGATCTTAATCTACAATGGCCACAAAAGCAATTATAGTCATGGAAAGCTCTTTTTTGAAATTCTGAACAAATTTTAGACTTGTCCAAACTCAATGTATTTGCTGACGACAAAATTAAATTATTGTGGCTCACATTGAATTTTGCTTAATAAGGGTTGAAAACATTAATGGAAAATAAGTTAACTGTCCTTTTACCACAATTTTTTCAAAAGCCATCATCCTGAAGGTTGTTAAAACTCGGCATTGGTGGTAAAGGGTTAAGATTGATTGATTGATTGTATGTTGTTCAGTACAGTTTTTAACATTATTTCAGTTACAGTGTGGGAGTCAGTGCATCTGTCCATGTTTTCATGGAGTTTCTTTTTACCTGTTCTCCACACTATATTCTTTCCAAACCACTGGCTGGTTTTCCCGCATAAACATCATTGAAACAATGGTCAGAGGTGAGAGAGGAATGTATCCTGTGGCAATGACTATCATCAATCCTCGGAAAGAAATTTGCTGAGTGGGGGATCAAATAAGTGACCTCCTGTTCTGAAGTCCTGTACTTTACTGGTGGAGCTACTTGGGCTCAGCGGTAAAGGGTCAAGAAAGACTAACAAGCATTATAGCATATTGTGCTATAATAGGATCAAATTCTTATTACTTGTTTTGCAGGTGATAGAGCAATATGGTGGACAAGTTGATGCATCTTATTCTAACAGAGTGACCCATGTCATGTGTGCTAACCAGAATAGTGACGTGTATTTATTGGTAAGTCTAATTTGAAACACTTCTTCATTTTAATATATTCAAACTTTACCAGACGACAAAGTTTTAAACTAATCCAAATTGAAAGCAGTTACAGACAACAAAATAAATGTGACTGAAAGATTGAAATTCGTGTTGAGAAGGGTAGAAAACATTGTGGGAAAAGGATAAAATGCTGGTTACTAGCATTTTCTCCTTTTCCCACAATGTTTTCAAAAGGCTTTTTTTTAGGGTCATTAAAAGTTGGGATTGTGTGGTAAACTGTACCATATTAACCCTTATCCTCTGCTATATAACTGAAACGAAACTTTCAAGTTGATAGTAAAAACCCAAATTTCGCTATTTCAAATGTAGTTTTTTGTAAAGATATCTCCTTATCGGACAGTGTAGATCCAAGATCAGACTGCACGTTCTGTGCAGTCTGATCTTGATCTACATTGTCCGCAAAAGGTCTGCAAGTCGTGCTTAGCAGCCTAAAGGTTAATGCATTCTTGCACAAACACAACTAATGAAGACAGAGTCTGGTAGCCTCAAACCTAGGAGGTCATTGATACAATTTGCAGGTCAGCTAAGAGCTTCCTGAGAATTGATGATGGTCATTGCTACAGGATTTACTCTTCTCTCACTACTGAACATGATTTTGAGGATGTTTATGTTGGAAAGCAGCCAGTGGCTGGGAAAGAACATAGTGAGTTCTGAGAAAAGACACTGTAGGAAAGCATGGAGAGGTGTATTGGTCACGCTGAAAAAAACTGATATATGTTGAAAATGATGTTAAATTCAAAGGAAGCAACTATTAAAATAAATTCATTGTTTTTGTATTAATATTGGTAAAAAGAAGACACAAAAAAAATGTTTTTTCCAGGCATTAAGGGATCAACGTAGAATTGTCACGGCCTTCTGGTTAAATGATGTACTGCTGAAAAAGAAACTCAGTCCTCCCTGGCAGGCCTTACATCTACCCTTGTTGTATAGTGAGGGAAATAAGAAACCTTGTAGCAATCAGGTATTATATAGGATATTTGTGGGGTCTTTTTTTTTCACTATGAAAGCTCAAAGTTTATTTCATTGAGTGAACATCATCAGTAATATTTTCATGAGTGGTGCAGTCAGGAGTGAAAGTATTACTGATGATGTTCACGAGATGAAATAAATTTCAATCTTTCACTGAAAAAAAAAAACAAATATTCTATTTATTTCATGCTTCTAACCCCTTTTTTGTTGGAACTGACATAAAAATCAAGTACAGTTGTTTTCGGTAATTCCGCTTGTCGTACTCCCCTGCATAGTCTGTGCAGGCTGACCTGGGTCGGACCTTTTTGCTATTCATCAATATTCTGCATGGCAAAGGACCAGCCTACCTTGTGATACAGTTGGTTGTTAGACAAAATGAATTTTCTGGATCCATTATTATGTGATGACTTGCATGGTATAATGCATCATGGGAAGCACTAAAACTACTTTTGCCAGAGCATGAATCAAATGAATAAGATTAAATGCCTATTTCTACACAGTTATATTCAATGGTGTTGGTTGATACAAACAAAATGTTTAAGAAATAGTAAAGATGCATGTGAGCTATTAACAGTAAAAGGCTTAAAATACCTAAAAATCGTTCAAACTTTACAGGTTTGTCAGATTAAGTATTGGGGAAATATAATGTGCTAGAACAGTTTCTAAAACCACTATTCATTGCTACAAACATGAAGATTGATAAAACTGTATGACTGGGTTATAAAAGAAACAATATGTTTCTGATCAGGACCTGTATTAAAAAGAAGTCATCAAAGTGTATACATAGGTATGTTTTGAGATTTTTCTCAAAAATGTCAACAGACACTGTTTGCTGGATACAAGAGGGCATATTGTTTGATAACTTTGGCCCAAATGCACCAAAACTTCTGTGATTAAACATTGTTCATACTCATTTCAGATAATCAGTATTACAAATTTTGATGGAGATGATAGAATGAGGGTCAAACAGATGATTAATGCCCTGGGGGCTAAATACACAGGTTATATGACCAGGACAAATTCAGCTTTAGTGTGTCGAAGGTAAGGTATTTTAGAATTAGGATTAGCTCTTTTCCATACAACCATGTGGTTTAGCAGTACTGAGAAAGGAAGCCTTTTGAAAACATTGTGGGAAAAGGAGAAAATGCTGGTAACCAGCATTTTCTCCTTTTCCCACAATGTTTTCTACTCTTTCTCCTTTTCCCACAGTGTTTTCTACTCTACATTTAAATTTTCATATGACCAGGACAAATTCAGCTTTAGTGTGTCGAAGGTGAGATCTCTGAGAATTAAGACTAAGCCTTTACCATATAATCTCGACTTTTAAGGACCCTGAGAAAGAAAGCCTGTGAAAATATTGTGGGAAAAGGAGAAAATGCTGGTAACCAGCATTTTCTCCTTTTCCCACAATGTTTTCTACTCTTTCTCCTTTTCCCACTATGTTTTCTACTCTACATTTGAATTTTCAACTGCAAAGGCTTCCAATTTGGACAAGTCTTAATTTTTGTAGTTTGGGAAGGGAAAACCCTTTATCATACACTCATCTGTTTTAGCAAGCCTGAGGAAGAAGGCTTTTGAAAACGTCAAGGGGAATAGAGAAAATGCTCATACCCAATATGTTTATCCGTCATACTGAAAACAAATTTCTTTGATTTGAGCCTAATTTTATTTGCATTTATTTTATTTACTGTAGTGACAGACAAATCAGGAATCACTGCCTTAGCACAAAAGAGAAACCATTGAAGGAAAGCAAAAGTACCACTAGTCTTGAGTTCTTGGTACAAAAACAATTTCAGCATTTCCTCCTTTTTCCACTCTTTTAGCGACTAATCCCGTCATTTGATCAATATTTTATTTGTTGTATTCAAACACTTGAATAATTATGTACAAGTCTAAAATTTTGTTGTCTGCCTAAGATTTAACGCTTTACCAGATGACAAAATTTTATATCCGTCCAAATTGAAAGCAATTGCAGACGACAATGACTCAAATGACGGAATGTCTCTGCTGAAATGGCAGAAACATTGTGGGTAAAGAAGTATTTCGAGTATTTTCCCCTTATCTCACATGTACTCAAAAGCCTTCTATCTTAGGGTCATTAAAACTTGGGATTGTGTGGTTAAAGGTTAATAAATTATAATTTAATTGTCTTTATGGCAAGCTATGTTTGATACTCTAAGGATTTTCTCAACATTAGGGTACTGAATAGAAACTTTGTATGAGGACCCTCACATTGGTTTTGGTGAAGAACTAATGATCTCAACATTTACTAGATGACAAAATTTTAGATGTGTCCAAACTAAAAGTACTTGCAAGTGACTTGTTTACAGTTGCTCAAATATTAGGATTTGTCTTTGAAAGAGTCGGAAACATTATGGAAAAGGGAAAAAATGCTGATCATCAGCATTTTCTCCTTTTCTTGCAATGTTTCAAAATCCTCTTTCCTTACGGCTCATTAAAATGGAGGATTTTTTGGTAGAGGGTAAAAACGTATGGTCATCTTTTATTCCAATTCCAGACCTGATGGGGTCAAATATCAAAAAGCCAAAGAATGGAGAACACCTGTCGTGAATGTTCAATGGCTGTCAGATCTCATTCTGGGTCACATGGATGCCTTACGTCTTCCTATACATAACAAATATCTGCAAGTCGGACAAGGTGATGAATTCCAGATGGATGTCAATAAAGTGCTTCCCCTCATGGGTAATTAGTTAATATTATATTTCATGTGTCTATTTTTAGAAATGTTACGGGTAAAGAAATGTCGTAATTTAAGCTGGGGGGAATTATTTCCCCGTCACAGTGAATATTTTCCTCCTGCCGAAAATCTGGAACTACTTTTTTAAGTTTTTAAGTTTTAAAAGTGGCATTCGTTGACAAAATAATCAGAGGAAATATAATATATAATTTATTTCATCAGCTTGTGGTTAATATGGGGAAATATTTGCCTCAAAAGGGAAAGGTCCGTGAAAATAACTTGTGCCTTACGGCACTCGTTATTTTCGCATACCTTTCCCTTTTTTGGCAAATATTTCCCCATATTAACTACAAGCTGATGAAATAAACTCTATTTATACCCCCACAAACGAAGTTGGGGGGGGGAGGGGTATACTGGAGTCACCTTGTCCGTCCGTCCGTCCGTCCGTCTGTCCATGCATCATGAAAAGCTTGTCCGGGGCATAACTTCCAGAGTATAAAAGCTAGTGACTTCAAACTTCAGGTCACGTGAAGGAGAAGTGCAGTGTACAAGAACCATAACTCTGTCTTCAGTATATTCAGAGTTATTGCCCCTTGTAAATTTTTAACTGGATTTTTGTCCGGGGCATAACTTCGAAAGTATAGAAGCTAGTAACTTCAAACTTCACACACAGATAGATCACATTTAGGAGAAGTGCAGTGTACAAGAACCATAACTCTAGTTTCAACTATTTGTGGGGTTTTTGCCCTTTGTAAAGTTTAACTTTGGATTTTTGTCCAGGGCATAACTTCAAAAGTAAAAAAGCTAGTAACTTCATACTTCATATACAAATAGGCCGCATTAACGAGAAGTGCAGTGTACAAGAACCATAACTCTGTTCCCACTACTTTGAGAGTTATTGCCCTTCGTACATTTTGACTTTGGATTTTTATCTGGGGCATAACTTGTGAAGTACAAAAGCTAGTAACTTCAAACTTCATATACAATTAGATCACCATAAAACAAAGTTTACTTTGCAAGAACCATAACTCTATTCCCACTATTTTTAGAGTTATTACCCTTTGTAAATTTTAACTTTGGATTTTTGTCTGGGTTATAACTTCCCAAGTATAAAAGCTAGTGACTTCAAACTTCATATACAGATAGACCACATTAATGAGAAGTGCGGTGTACAAAAACCATAACTTTATTCTCACTATATATAGAGTTATTGCATTTTGTAAATTTTACTTTTGGATTTTTATCTGGGGCATAACTTGCAAAGTACAAAAGCTAGTAACTTCAAACTTCATTTACAATTAGATAATGTTAAAGCAAAGTGCACTGTCTGTGCAAGAACCATAACTCTATTCCCACTATTTTCAGAGATATTGCCCTTTGTAAATTTTAACTATGGATTTTTGTCTTGGGCATAACTTCCAAAATATAAAAGCTAGTGACTTCAAATTTCATATATAGATAGACTACATTAACAAGAAGTACAGTATACAAGAACCATGACTCTATTCCCACTAGTTTTAGAGTTGTTGCACTTTGTAAGTTTTAAATTTCAATTTTTGTTTCTAGCACATCTTCAAAAGTATAAATATGATTGGCTTGAAACTTTTGTTATAATGTAATGATTTTTCACCCAGTTAAGGCACTTTGCTGATATTTTTTTCTGTAAAATGACACCTGTTCTGTGACAAGGCACTGTGTGGGGGTATGTGGCACTTTCGTGACAGTTCTAGTTATACCTCTCCACAATGTAGATATGGGGAGGGGACTTGTTGATAGGTTGTCCCTGTGAGTCTCTGTCTATCCACACATATCTTGTGTTCTCTGCAGACTGTGCAGGCTTATATAGGTTGATTTCTTTTGCATGTGCATTTAGCCCTGTTCTGTAGGAGCATGGCTGTCTTTTCTGCAGAGTGAAGGCAGAAATATTCTGTTTTGTAAGTGATCACATCTTTAAAACAAGAAACATGTTTTAACTCTTTACTATACAACAGACCCATCCAAATTGAAAGCATTTGCAGACTATAAATTGGATATGACTCAGATGACAAGGTGTGTTTTTGAAAGGGTAGAAAAGATGGTTACCAGCATTTTCTCCTTTTCCCACAATCCTTTCTACCACTTGAATGTCAAAACCCATTATGTAGCCAACTTGAATTTGTTGTCTGCAAATGCTTTCAGTATGATTAGTCTAAAAATTTTTTGTTTCGTAAAGAGTTAAAAGTTACATTGTCATAAAACTGACAATAATTAAGTTGATATTATGTTTTCTAGCTGCTTGGAGAACTCCCCTGAAAGTATCAAAAGAAATTTGGAAGGTAAATGCTTTTGTAATAAATTCTTGTCTGTATTTTATTATCCGCCGCCAAAGACGGAGGGATATAGTTTTAGCATTGTCCGTCCGTCCGCCCGTCCGTGTGTCCGTCCAGGAGAATATGTCCAATACCATTGGACGGAATTTCATGAAACTTTATAAGTGTGTACAATAACCCATTCTGCCGATATACTCTCTTTTTTTTTTTTTTTTGGGATTCGATGAAAAATGGCTGACTGGGAGTTATTTTAAGTTACATGGTCAAGTAAATTTTTCGGTGGGGGTATCATTTCAACGAAAGTGCTTGTTATCATAATATTTTATTTACACTGTGCCTATACTTTTCCACACAACATTTTGGATTAGTCCAAGTCCAAATCATTGGTAGACAACAAGTTAAAGGGGGCTGAAATAGTGGTTATTGTCTCATAAAAAATAGAAAACATTGAGAGAAAAGGAGATAGTGCTGGTTTCACTTATCAATTATTACTCCTTGCAAAGATTTTTCAAGTCCTTCTTAAACCTTAATTAAACAGTCTGGTGTGTTTACAGCCATAGGAAGACTTCATTTGAAAACATTGTGCAAAAAGGATTAATTGTTATCATTCTCTCCTTTTGCTACCATGTTTTCTACCTTTTGAGAGTTTGGTTTCATCATTTGAATAACATTTAATTTGTTTCCTGCAAGTAGTTTTCTAATTGACCAGTCTAAAGTTTTGTTGTCTTGTACAGAGTCAAGCAAAATCATGTGACTTGCTTCAGATTATATATATGAGCCATGCTCTGAGAAAAGGGCGCTTAATGCATTTGCGAAAAGTATCGACCCAGGTCAGCCTGCGCAGTCCGCGCAAGCTGACCTTGGCTGAAACTTTACTATCAGTCGATTTTCTGTATGTACAAGGACCAGTATACCTAATGATACAGCCAGTCGTCAGAAAAAAATAGATATTATGGATCCATAATTATGTGATGACTTGCTTGGTATCATGGATTACGTGGATGCATTAAGCCCCCTTTTACCAGATCATGGCTCATATGTAAGTAAAGACATGTCTATGTTATTCCAGAAATTTTTGAATACCAAAAAACCACTACAACCATCTATACTTGGACAAGAAAATATACCTGCTAATGTGCGTCACTCTCCTGCCAAGAAACAACGACTGGAAGAAGATGTGAAGATTGTGATGAATTCTAAAGGACCTAGAATACTCTTCACAGGTTTTACAAGGGGAATTACTAAGAGATTACATATGGTATGTATACATAAGTATAGAGGACAGAATTTCACCGTTTTCCTTACTACACCCTTGTTTCAACTAACAGCAGACTCTTCTTGAAAACATTGAGGAAAAAGTAGGAATTGCTTGTAAAGAGCAATTTAAATGTTTTAAGTTGTATCCAATTGAAGTTTCATTCATGTATTATATTTCAATCTGTGTAAACCGCCACGTTTGTTCAGCACCCACTTGTAATTAACAAACATCATTTAAAGATCCAAATTTGTTTCCAGTGTAAGAGAAAATGTTCAATAGCTTCTTGTCATGAGAGATAAGTTTTGATGTCCATAAGATACTTTCTGAACTCTTTACCAAATGATAAATTTAGAATTGTTCTACTTGAAAGCATTTGAAGATGATTCATGGAATGTGGTTTAAATGATGGAATTTATCTTTTATTAGAAAACTTTGTGAGAAAAGGGTTACCAGCATTTTCTCCATTGCCCACAATATTTCCCAAAACATGATTTTGTATTAAAGGTCTTACCCTTTACCACACAATCCCCAGTTTAATGATCCTAAGAAATATGGCTTTCGATAAATAGTGATAAAAGGAATAAATGTTGGTCACTAGTATTTTCACCCTGTCCTAAAATGTTTTCTACCCTATCTGTGACAGCTTTGCTTATTTGAACCATATCTAATTTGTAGCTTAGAGAAGTCTAAAATTTTGTTGTTTGGTAAAGAGTAAAGACTGTACCCCTACTCTAAATAGATGCTGTCAAACTTGACAGTGGCTAATGTGTCGTTTTATTATTTATTGAATTCTTTTTATTATAAAATACCAACTTTTGATGACCTTGGGAAGAAAAGGGGTTGAAAAATTCAACATTTTCTCCTTTTTCCACATTGTTTTCTACCCGTTCAAAGACGATTTCAACAATTTTAGCCACATCTTATTTATTGTCTGCAAATGATTTGGATTTGGACAGGTCCAAAATTTTTCAATTAGTTACCCCTTTTACCACACAATCCTTTGTTTTAATGTTCCTGAGAAAGAAAGCTTTTGAAAACATTGTGGGTAAAGGAGAAAATGCTGAAAGGTAGCATTTTGCCCTTTTTCTACAAAGTATTCTACCGATTTAACACTTTACCAAACGACAAAATTTTGGACTAGTCCAAATTGAAAGCATTTGCAGATGACAACATAAATGTAAATCAAAAATTGAAATTTGATTTGGGAACGGTAGAAAACATTGTGGGAAAAGGAGGAAGTGCTGGTTACCAGCATTTTCTCCTTTTCCCACAATGTTTTCAAAAGCTTTCTTTCTCAGGGTCGTTAAAAGTTGGGATTGTGTGGTAAAGGGTTAAATCAATTTCCTCTACTTGAGCCACATTTATTTGTTGTCTGCCAATACTTTTGGAATTGAACAAGTTGATAATTATGATGTATTCCTATTTTCTTAAAGATGATAACACAGCTGGGAGGTAATGTTGTAGAGAACCCACAGTTCTGTACCCATCTTGTGGCTCAGTCATTTTCCAGAACCATGAAGTTTTTTGTTGCTATAAATGTTTGTCAGTTCATCCTGGGTAGACAGTGGATTGAAGAAAGTCATCAGAAAGGCGTCTTACAACGTGAGTTTTTGCCTATTTTTTGCTTCTATAATTAGTTATAGCTGTTTGAGATGCATTTTCACATGTGTCTGCAGGTTTGTACAAGTCCTGTCTTTTACTTTTTCAGTCTCTGACATTGTGCAAAATCTCTGTCATTACCAGAAATGTTTAATATTACCCTTTACCAAACAGTTCTAAGTTTTAATGACCATGAGAGAGAAGGCTTTCGAATGTTCATGGGAAAAAGAGAAAATGCTGGTATCCAGCATTTCCTCCCTTTCCCCCAATGTTTTCTTCCCTATCAAAGACAAATTATCCATTGAACTACATTCAGTCTGTCATCTGCAACTGCTTTCATTTGTATCTAGTCCAAAATTTTGTTGTTTTGTAGAGAGACAAGCTAGGGCTAGTTGTTTACTATCAAAAGGGGAATCCATACCAGCAGGGC
The DNA here is from genome assembly GCA_946811185.2 of Hippopus hippopus. NCBI lineage: Eukaryota > Metazoa > Mollusca > Bivalvia > Cardiida > Cardiidae > Hippopus > Hippopus hippopus. The sequence goes on from OX328107.1 coordinate 5,897,353, forward strand.
AGGTTACCAGGAAGAATGCTATTACTGTGACTTTCAACAGGACTGAGAAGGAATTTTTGTATAACTTAATTATTTGCCAAGCAATTATTCTAGGTTTTAATGACCCTGAGAATAAACGTTTGTAGAAACATGGGAGAAGAAGGTAACCATCATTTTCTTCTGATCCCACAATGTTTTTTAAAGCATTTCAAGTACAAATTGAATTATTTGAGCTACGCTTAATTTGTCATCTGCAAATGCTTATGATTTGAACGAAGTCCAGGAACAAATTTCAGTATTTGAATCACATTTATTTTGTCATTTGCAAATGCTTTCAGTTTGGACAAGTTTAAAATTTTGTTGTTTTGTTAAGAGTTAAAGATGTGATAAGCCAAGGACTGGTAGTCTGAATCCTGGCATGTTGGAGATTCTTTGGATGTTTGATGACAAATCAATAGGTTAAGACTTATACATTGTAGGATAGCTGCTCATCTATTACATTCTTCCTTTCAGCTGAGAGTATTTACATGTTACATGACCCAGTTGGTGAAGCAGAAATCAAATGTACACTGGCAGAGTCCTTGAGAAGAGCAAGGGGGCAAAGGCTTTTTAGGGTAAGTTCCAACATTTATTTTTCCAGTGTATGGCCTGTCTTGTTAACTTGGCTGTTTTGAAGAAATGTCAAGGTATTGGCATTGCCCTGTCGTTGGCATCATCAGTGTGCTATCATCATCTTACTTCATGTTTTTCGGTAGTTTATCGAGAAGTAACGATGAAATATTTTTAGATATTTCATGGTTACGACCAGTGAAAAATACCAATTGAATCAATTGAAGGCAGAAACAGTAGTTCCTGCGCACTGGTTACCTAGGTAAAATGCGCATGCCTCTAAACCAGATGGAAATATGACATAATTTACCCCACATTTCTTGTGCTTTACGTAATATTGTAATGCATTGCTATGTGGAGGGGGTACGCCACAGGTAATAACCGAAAAGAACTGTATATGGATTTAAGTCCCCCCCCCCAAGGATTAAAAGCATGAAATGAATAGACTATTTTGTTTTTTTTATGGTGAAAGATCAAAATTTATTTCGATTGAACATCATAGGTAATATTTTCACTTGTGGCAGCCACAAGTGAAAATATTACCGATGATGTTCACTCGACGAAATAAATTTCGATCTTTCACTGTAAAAAACAAATATCCTCTATATCACAGTGCAAAAACTTGACATTTTCTCATATGTCTGTTATTATTGAAGATATTCACTTCAAACTTGGGTCATTTGTGAACTCTTAGGCCGAGCCCCGGTAGCTCGGTCTGTAGCGTTCAGGACTTGAGAACAGGGTCAGGACTTGAGAACAGGGGGTTGTGGGTTCGATCCCTGGCTCGGCCAATTTCCTTCTGAGGATTGATGATAGTCATTGTGACAGGATTCATTCCTCTCTCACTGCTGACCATTGTTTCGACGATGGTTATTTGGGAAAGCAGCCAGTGGCTTGGAAAGAAAATTGTGCGGAGTACTGGTAAAAGAGACTCCAGGAAAGCATGGATAGGTGCACTGGCCGCCGCGATATAACTGAAATAATGTTGAAAACGGCGTTAAACACCATACAATCAATCAACTTAGGAGAAAATACTAGTAACCTGCAATACCTGCTTCTCTCTAAACTTGCTTTTTTCTCTCAAAGACAGTCTTTTTCATTTGAGTCACTCTCAGTTGTTATCTGCAAGGAATACATGTCTGAGTCTAGCACTTTATCATCTGGTAAAGAGTTATATATGAGCCATGCTCTGTGAAAGAGGGTGAAATGTATCTGCCAAAAGTATTGACACAGGTCAGCCTGCACAGCTGGTTACCAGTATTTTCTGTTTTTCTGCTATGTTTTCAAAAGTGTTATTATTAAGGGCCATTCAAACTTGGGATTGTTTGGTAAAGGGATAATACCTATGTTGTTTATCTTTTACTTGCAGGGACTGACATTCTTTATAACGCCAAGTGTTCAACCACCAGTTTGTGATTTAAAGAAGATTATAGAGAGTGCTGGAGGTATAATAGCCAAGCAACGACTGGCACCTAGAATAATATCATCTCTCGTAGATGATCAGGTAATGCATAGGAACATACTGATTTACTTGAGGATGTTTGTTTTTTACCTCTTTATCAAATGACAAAATTTTAGGCTTGTCAAAATTGAATACAATTGCAGACGACTGGTCAAATGCAGCTCAAATAATAAAATTTGTCTCTGAAAGCCTAGAAAACATTGTTGGAAAAGGAGTAAATGCTGGTTACCATCATTTTCTCCTTTTCTCACAATGTTTTCATAGCCAGTGCCTATGTTTCCACTTAATCCTTTACCACTTGACAAAATTTTACTCTCTATGCAAATTAGAATAATAAGCAGATAACATATTACACGAAGATCAAGTCATGATATTTGTCTTTGACAGAGTAGAAAACATTGTGGAAAGATGAGAAAATGCTGTCTACTAGCATTTTCTCCTTTTGCCACATTAGTTTTAATAGCCCTTTTCTCAGAGGTTGGTAAACTCTGGTTTGTGTAATAAGGGATGAACAAAGTTGAAACCAGTTTGAAATTATTAAAATTAAAATGAGAAACAAATCCTTTTGCTTTGGATCTGCTTCATCATTTCCTTGGGGCTGGGGAAGAATCATGGTTTAGCATGGATTCAAACAGGCAACCACTTGTAATTCAAAGATATAAAATATATTTATTAATTTTGAACATTGATAGCTCAGTATGCCCTTTTTGATTCTTTTTATTTTTCTCATGATTATAATTTTTAAATCTTTAGGGTAACACGGGACATTGTTATGGACAGTGCAGATCAAAAAAACCCTAGATTAATGGGTCATGCTCTGGCGAAAGGGGGCTTAATGCAATTCGTGACATAATTACAGAGCCATAGAGTACATTTTGTCTCACAACCTACAGAATCATGAGGTAGACTGGTCCATTGACATGCAGAAAATTGGACAAAAGCAAAAGTTCCAACCCAGGTCAGCCTGTGTGGACTGTGCAGGCTGGCCTGGGTCAATACTTTTTGCATATGCATTAAGCCCCCTTTTCACAGAGTATGGCTCAATTGTTTTGTGCTTCTCGGTTTAAGTAAAGTTTGTAGCATTTGGAATGATTTCTACCTTCAGGGCAACCCTACATATATTGTGATTACATGTGCTGATGATATTCATCTATGTGAGGACTTATTGAACAGCAAAATCAGTAAGTTTTCAGTTTTTATCAGATTTTTAGCTCGGCCATCTTTGAAGAAAGCATTAAGGTATTTTGTAGCCTTGGCATAGTCATCAGTATCTCTATTATGAATGAAGATATTTTCTTCAGACTTGGACAACTTGTTAACTATCAAAAGGGAAACATTTAACAGGGGAAGGTAATCACCAAGGTATTTTGACACAGTTATGCCCCTTTTTCAATCTGAAATTTTCACTAAAAATCAAGCAACTGCAGCGTAGGATTGGCACCTGCATGAGGTGCTCTTATTTTTGCCTGAAAATTATGTTCTGAATTCTTAAGTAACAAGCAGTTGTTCCTTGTGCTATTGTGTATATATATAAAGCTCAGCTGTTATAGAGAAAAGTAAAATGATGAAATGTAGAACTTGTATGAAGAAGCATGATGGAATGTGTTGTACACCTTGGTGCTTTCCGAATCCTAAAAACTTTGACATGCTTGAAAAGGGACATACTGATTTTATTTCCAGCCTTCATTATAACAAACCAATGAAATTGCTTTACTCCTTACCACAGGACAAAATCTTAGACTTGTCCAAATTGAAAGCATTGGCAGATGAAGATTTATATTTGGCTCAGATGATGGGAATTTGATTTTGATGGGGTTGGAAATAATGTTGGAAAAGGAGAAAATGCTGGTGACCATGTCAATATGTAAGTGTGAAATAAAGAGGCCATTTACCATGCTTAGATATGATACTGAATTAAATTAGATTTGTACAGTCAGTCTGTGTTTTGGACTCTGCTGTATGGAGACTATATGGGTATGGTATATGGTTGTTGTTGGTAAAGAGTTAAAGTATTTGTAGTATTAAGACTTTTTATGTTCAAGTTCTAACAACGACCCTGAGGAAGAAGCCCATTGAATAAAATGTAGGAAAAATAGATAATGCTGGTAACAAGCATTTTCTCCTTTCTACACAATCTTTACTACCATTTCTTGGACAAATCCCATCATTTGAGGGCAATCTGTTGACTGCAAATATTTTCAATTTGAACCAATCCAAGAATTTGTGGTTTGGTAAAAAGTTAGTCCTTTACCACACAATCAAAAAGTTTTAATGACCTTTTACAAAGAAGGCTTTGGAAAACATTGCGGGAAAGGGAGAGAATGCTGGTTACCAGCATTTTCTCCTTTTCCCACAATGCTTTCTACCCTTCCAAAGGCGAATTTCAGTTTTAGAGCAATGTTTAATTCATTGACTGCAAATGCTTTCAGTTTTAAACAGTCCAAGAATTTGTTATTTAGCAAAGGGTCAATATACCAATAAATTAATGGAAGTTTTTTTTTTATTTTTTCAGAAATGTACACAACAGAATTTGTGCTGACAGGGGTACTCAGGCAGGAAAAGAACTTTACACAGTTTCAAATAGAGGTGCAACGATGATACACTAAATTCACACAAAACTATGATCCTTCAAGAAGACAGGGAATTGGAATATATATACACATTTCCAGCGGCAGAGAGCCTTGTTTCCTTTCTTCAGCTGACCACTTAGTTGAAACTTAAGTTTTTTTACATCAAGTGTGCCAAAGGTTTACCCCGTGCATCATGGGATTCAAACTCAGAACCTTTAGTGTGAGTGGCTGACGCTCCACCAATACACCACTGTCTCCCAGCCAACCACTTTTTTCAGTACACTTATGATAAAAGGATAAATTGCTCTGTAACAGCAGTTTTTTGTTTCTTTCACAATGTTTTCACGTTTGTTCTATTAAGCTATTACAAAACAAACCTGTTTTTATGACTTTAAGGAAAAGGGCCTTTGAAAACATTGTGGAAAAATTATGAAATGCTGCTTACAGATGATTAATTTGCAAGGGGTCTAAAACTGAAGATCGAAATTGTATCTGTTAATCAAAGACACTTGGATTTTGACAAGCTTTGCTTTCTATAACCAAATATATGAGACTAGGTGTCTACCTCTACTACATACCATACATGACCCCCTATCATTTGTCAGTGCATTTTGACACAATTCTAAACTAGACTTTTATTCTAAACTTGTGGCAAAGTTAGTTAATTTTATCTTACTCAATGGTAATTTACTTTCGCTCTTTTACATTGAATGAAATAAACAGATGAATTTTAAGAGAGGAATTTAAGGTTGAAATTTATTAGGTGGACAAATATTTGTCTTCCCACCATGAGATGAACATTTTAATACTGCAGTTAATATATATTCATCAAATTTGATTGGTCAATGAATTTGAATATCAGCTTTAACCACAATGCTAGACAGCATTTTCTCCTTTTCCAACAATGTTTCCAAAAGCCTCCTTCCCCATGTTGTTAAAACTTGGGATTGTGTTGTATAAAATTAATCTTTTTGTTCTATTCTGAAGATGATTTATCTCAGAATACCGTAAAAAAAACTACTTTTTCCATTCAAGTTTGTCAATACATGTAAGTGAAAAGCACTGACGACTGACAGTTTTTGTTTGGTAGGTGATACAGTTGGACACCTTGTCTTATAAGGTTATAGAGTGTAAAGCTTTTCACAAGTCAAGCACCTGTGGTATTAATCCTAGGTGTACAGCTACCAAAGAAGGTTGCATGAGGAAATGGATGAGGAAAGCTGGGGTATGAGACCGATGATAAAATGTTCCAAGATGCCATTTTAATACGAGGAAAGAAGCCTGAGGAACAATCTCTTAGTTTTGTAGAAAGTGTAGACCCAGATCAGACTGCATGAAAGATGCAGTATGATCTTGATCCATATTTTCTGTTTCTTGTCCCGAAATCTGCAATAATTCAATCCAATTTCCTATATGAATATGTCTGTTTTATTTATGAATGCTGTCAACTCTTCTTTGCCAATGATAAAATGTTTGACGAAAGCATTGGCAAACTACAAATGAAATGATGGAGGCTGTCTTTGGTAGGGTAGAAAACACTTTGGGAAAAGAAGAAAATTATGTTGACCAGCATTTTCTCCTTTTCCAACAATGTTTTAAATGGCCTTTTTCCTCAGGGCTGTTAAACATCAGAATTGTGTAAAAGGGGATTTAAGTCAAAGTTGAATGTGAAGATTTAGAATTTTATCTATGGATAGGTTTCAGAAACTAAATTGTGCAAATCTATTGGTTATAGAAGTAATTGAATATGAAGGTTGTGCAATAGTACTCACTTTTTCCTTTATCTCTTTATTATCCCCTTTTTCTCTTCACTTTATCCATTATCTGTTCATTTACTTTTAACTCTTTACAAACCAACCCTTGGTTTTAACTACCTTGAAGTAGAGGACTTTTGAAAACATTGTGGGAAAAGTAGAAAATGCTGGTAACCAGCATTTTCTACTTTTCCCACAATGTTTTCTACCCTGTCAAAGAACTTCAGTTTATGGGTACCACTTTCAGATTTGTTGTCTGCAGATTCTTTCAATTGGAAAGTCTAAAATTTGTTGTTTGGGAAAGGGTTACCATGGTACGTTTAATTTTGGCTGTCAGAATGGACAAGTCTACAGTATCCTTGTCTTGCAAGCTGAAGTTGGAGGTTATTGGTTTGATGATTAATAACTTACTTCCTTACTCTCATAAAGTTACTTATCTCTTGATGGTTGTTTGACAAACTCACCAACCATCATCCTGAATCTTTGTTGTTATCTTGATATTTTTTTGATATCTTTTTTACTAAATAATGCAATAATTTGCACTCTGTGCATTCTTTTTGGTCCTGTTTGTATTTACCAGTGCTTACAGAATAAAATGAATATTATGAAGCATTCATACTTGGTATTTTTGCAAAGATCTCTTAAGATAGTATCTTAGTTACAGTTGCTATGGATACACTGTCATCTGGAATTTTCTTCTACTCTTTACTAGACAACAAAATCTTAAACTCTTTCAAACTGAAAGCATTTGCAGACAACAAATACAATGAGCCATGCTCTGACAAAAGGAGGCTTAATGCATCTCCATTATGCATTATACCAATCAAGCCATCACATAATTATGGATTCATAATAGGCACATTTTTTAACAACCACCTTAACTTTCAGGTAGACTGGTCCATGGACATACAGAAAATTGACCTGTAGCAAAAAATTTCGGCCCAGGTCGGCCTTCGTGGACTGCGCAGGCTGACCTGGGTCGATACTTTCCGCAGATGCATTAAGCCCGCGTTTAACAGAGCATGGCTTAAATACATGTATGACTCGGGTCAAGGAGTTTGATTGTGAAAGACGAAAACATTGTGGGAAAAGGAGAAAATGCTGGTCACCAGCATCTTTTCCTTTTTCCACAATATTTTCAAAAGACTTTTCCAGACCTTTAAAACACAGGACTGTTTAGTAAATGATTAACCAGTCAAAATGCTTACTTGCAAAAAACCTGTTTTCAGCTGGAGGATATGTTGTAATTGATCTATCTGCAAACCTTTTGAATAAACATGAAAAAAAAAGCCCCTCTCCATCCTTCTCCCTTCGATCTGCTTGTTATGCAGGTTCTTCCTTAAGGGAGTTCTTTATAATTATATGGCTCATGTTTTTATCATCTGTGTAAAGTTGCAGAGCAATTTTTGTATGCACTTACGTTGCAGTCAAGTTGTTTTTTAACTGTACTGGATGATAAAATTGATCACATGTCCATTTTGAAATCTTCTGCAGACAACAAATTCAATATGGCTCATACAACAGGAATTGTCATAGGAGGAGTAGAAGCCTTTGTTAGAAAAGGAAATATGCTTGTTACTATCAATTTTTAGCTCCACTGGCCGAAGGCCAACAGGCTTATGTCATGGCCTGGTGTCTGTAGTGCGTGTGTCCTTCCGTCCGTCCGTCTGTTTGTGCATTAACTTTTATTTCAAACATCATCTCTGAAACTACTCATCCAATTTTGATGAAACTTCACAGAGATGATCCTACCATGGTCCTCTTCAGAATTTCTTGAAAGAATTTGATTCCTTCAAAAACTGTGGTTGCCATGGCAGCAAAACTGAAAAATATTGGAAATCTTTGAAAATCTTGTCTGAAACCATAAGGCCTAAGGCTAACAAATTTAGCATGTAGCTTTATCTAGTAGACCTCTATCAAGTTTCTTCAAATTATAGCCCTGGGGTCAAAATTGGCCCAACCCTGGGGGTCACAAGTTTTACATGGGCTTATATAGAGAAAACTTTAGAAATCTTCCTTTACCTATCCATTTGGCCTAGGGCTACCAAATTCTGCATGCAGCTTTGTCTAGTAGACGTCTATGGGGCGGGCCCAAATTATAGCCCTTGGGTCAAATTAGACCCCGACCCCGGGGGGGGGGGGTCACAAGTTTTACATGGGCTTATATAGAGGAAACTTTAGGTATCTCCCTGTACTTAGCCATAAAGCCTCAAAAGATAAAGCCCCAAATCAAATAAAACAGGTCTAGAATGTGTGGTTATAAACAAGAAAATTCTCAAAGTTTCCTCAATAAGAGACCCTGTAAAACATGAGATCCCTGAGACAGGGCTAAATTCGGTAGCCCTAGCTTATGACTAGTAACAAGAAGATTTCTAAAGTTTTCACTACAAAAGTCCATGTAAAACTTGAGACTACTGGGGTGGGGGCAAACTTGACCCCAGGGCTATAATTTTGGCCCTCTTGGTAGAGGCTAACTAGATAAAGCTAGATACAAAATTTGGTAGCCCTAGGCCTTATGGCTAGATACTAGATGATTTTTAAAGTTTTCCTTATACAAACCCATGTAAAACTTGTGACTCCTGGGATGGGATCAAATTTGACCCTAGGGCTATAATTTGGGCACTCTTGGTACCTCTACCAGGATTCAAGTAATTATAGCTCTGTGGTCAAAAATGGCTTTGCCCTGGGGTCATAACTTTCTCGTAGGATTTTGTAGAGAAAATTTTGTATGTCTACTCTTTCAAAACCAATTTGACAAGTATTGTAATATTTGGCATGTAGGGTTTTTGCTTATTAGCCAGTGGAGCGATACAGGCCCATCATGGCCCTCTTGTTTTCCTTTTCCAACAATGTTTTCAAAAGCTGTCTGCCATAAGATCGTATAAACATAGGATTCACAGGTACAGGCTCAAATGTTTTTGTATTTGCAGTATTTACATGGGCAGCTTTGTTTTAATCTACACTGTCTGCAAAAACAACAATTATAATTTTTTTCTATTGATCCAAGGGGATGATTGTTCCGAGTTTGCATACAAACACTTAGTTTCTAAACTCTTTACCAGAAGACCTGTACATGTGGCTTAAATTCTGGTCGCAGTGCGGGGGTATCCGTGTCGGTGATACATTTCTTATATTTTATGATGATGATGTTACAGTTCCAAAACTATTTTTGCCAGAGTATTTCGCTAAGAAACTGACAGTGTAGATCCAAGATGAGACTGCATGTTCTGTACAGTCTGATCTGATGTACACTGTATGCAAAAGCAATGGAATCCAGGTTAAGCATTACAAAGGTTAAGACTAGTTCAATTTGAAAGCATTTGCAGACGACAAACTAAATGTGGCTCAAGTAAAGGAATTTTGTTCTAAAAATTGTAGAAAAACAAATTTGGAAAATATAAAAAATACTGCCTACCAACATTTTCTTTTTTTTCCCCAATGTTTACTTACTTTGCCCCTTGGTAAATAATCGGTGTGTCTGAGCATAACCTTAACCATCAAAGTTTACCATTTTTCCTGAAACTGAACACTGTCTAACCAGTAAACTTTAATACACAGTACCAACCATGTCCATGAGTGGAATAATAATCAAGGGAGACAAATAGTACTTAACTTTTTCTTTACCATACTATCCTGAGTTTTAACAGCCCTAAGAAAGATGCCTTTTGAGAACATAGTGAGAAAAGTAGAAAATTCCGGTAACCAGGATTATCTTCTTTTTCCACAACATTTTCTTCCTCATCAAAGAAAGGACAAGTCTACAATTTTGTTTTGTGGTAAAGAGTTAACAAATATGTCACGAAAAAAAAAATCAGTTATTTCCTTTGATCATTATAACCAAACAAGGGTTATTTCCATTAATAGGTTGTTGGGATGTATATTTAGACCAATACCGTAGCAGCCAGTTTTTTGACAGATCAAATTATATAAAAAAAATCTAAAAAAGGTCCAATCATGGATCATCTTTGCTCATGTGCAGCAAATCCCAACTTTGGTTTGAGAGATTTTTTTTTATGAAGGATTTTCAACATTTTTTCAGTTGTGTTGCCATGGCTACCATAATTCTGCGTGGAATTTAATCATTTAAAGGCATTTTGATACAGAGGACTATAGTGGAATCAGTTCTGTGAATTTTGGTCAAAATTAGATGTAGTTAGTAATTTCAGAGATGTTTGGTATAGACGTTAGTTAACGCATGATTTTGACAATGTTTATGTAGGAAAGCACCCAATGGCTTGCAAAGAATGCTTTGTGAAGTACTGGGGAACGAAACTCTGGGAAAGCATAAATAGGTACACTGGCCGCTGCGATATAACAGAAAAAAATGTTGAAAATAGCATTAAACACCAAACTGGAAACGGACACACGCACTCACGATGGACACAGGGCCTACCTCCTACCCCTTCTCCGATTCAACTGGTGGTACCGATGTCACTTCGTGATCACGAAAATGCCATCGGAGCTACCCACTGTAACGGAGATAACACATGACCATGAGGTCGCTGACCTTTAGCCAATGGAGCTGATTATAGCTCTTCGCCAGCCAGCAACATTTTCGACTTGTTTAAACTGAAAGCGTTTGCAGACGGCAAATTACATGTGGCTCAAATTATGGATTTTTTTCTTTTTTCGATTGGGTAAACATTGTGGGAAAAGGAGAAAATGCTGGTTACCAGCATTTTCTCCTTTTCCTACAATATTTTCAGACGGCTTCTTAATCAGGGTTGTTAAAACACGGGATTGTATGGTAAAGGGTTCAAATAATGAATACTAAACGGCAAATTCTACGGCAGGCAGGGTCAAGTGCAAGGGTAATATCACTTGACGTTACGTAGTGGTGCTTCACATGAAAGAGAAGATTGATTATAAATATTAGTTTATCACCCACTTCTTTATCTTACATTGTTATATTTCTGAAACTGTTTATAATAAACCGAGCTGAACGATTGAGCACAGGTTGAACATGTGTTTTAAATAGATCTAGCACATTCTCAGTGGTAAACGGCAACATGTAGTGTCCAGGGTCGTGAGGTAGAGCGTCGGCCTTGTAACCTAAAGGTCCCGAGTTCGATACCCGGGAGCGGGTATGAACTTCGGCATTTATCATTGGCCCACACATTCGGCGCGAGCACTGGTGTATTTCCCAAGAAGCAGAATTGAGAGAAATTAGTATAATTTGTAAGAAACTTGTTTCCCAATCGATGTAAAAAACAAATATATTTAAACTAAACGGCAACACACTTCAAATTTCTAGTCTTGTCCCGATCGAGAGCATTTGCAAATGACAAATGTTACTCAAAACGTGAAAATTGTCTTTTGAAGAGTTCAAAACACTGTTGGAAAAGGAGAAAATGTTGGTCACTAGAATTTTCACATATTTCAACGTTTTCAAGTCTTTTTTCAGGAAAGGGTCGTTAAACTCGATGTTAGTCTAGTTGATAAAAGGTTATTCAAAGCGCTAAATAAATGAAATGTACTTTTTCATTCATGGAAACAGTCTAAAAGATTGAAATTTCAAGGATATATTTGTCAGAATATTCCACGCATTACAATGTAGATCAAAGATCAAACTACATGGTTTGTGCGGTTTCATCTTGATCTACACTGTTCGCCCAGGGGACACTGATATTAATCTAGTCTTAGATCAAACTGACTCGACAAAATGGCGAACGCCAAAATATCATTTGGTTAAAGTGCATGTAGATCTACCCGTAAAATTTTTCGGAATTGGTTCACATAAGCAGTGTTATCTACGCATATGTAATTCACACGGGGCCACCGTGTGCTCAGGTCAAAATGAGGTCAATTTTTTGTAATGCGTCGTCTGCTGCAGTAAAAATTTACAGGAATCTGTCAAGAAAGAGTAAAGATCACCAGAAAATTATTATAAAACTCTCGAATGACAACATTAGTGGCTCAAACATTGCACAGATATTAGGACTGAACCGTTTATCCGTCGCCAAGTTTTTGAAACGATACAGAATCTTTGGTACGGTCGAAATTCAAGTGACGAAGTGGGAGACCGGAAAAGACAACGATTGTGCAGGTTGACGACTTTTACTTGGTGTTGGAAATTACCGAAGTAAGTGTTTTAAAGACATTTCCTCGATTAGATCTATCAACAATTATAGAGAGATTACCTCTATTTCTTATGCCCATACACCAACTGAACTATCACAGGAATCTGTGAAACGACGTTTTAACTTGTGTTCTATGGCTTCTGGCAAAAGTAGAAAATTCGTTTGGAAATAATTTAGCCTAATCAACCACCAGAACCGTGTCAGAAGAAGGGCCCAGTGTAGAATGAAGTTACGTATGACTTGAAAATTAGTGGGCCAAGTTGGCAACTTTTGGTCTAGTTTTACAGTGCACTTTTCTACCAGCACCTGGAACTTGATTCCACTTTAAATTACACATTTTACGATAATTGGCATGCAACACGCGAAAAGGGGCATTCGGAATAATCTGAAACGACACATTTCGTTTTTCTGTAATTTTCCGTTTTGCGCAAGTCTAGGCTTACTGTCTACATTCCTACAGGACAAAATCTAATGCAGTCGGAAAGTGCCGTGTCGGATTAGCTTGTGCGGACTGCGCAGGCTGATCCGAAACTACACTTTACGAAAATGTCCGACTGTCCCTTTTCACGTGTTGCAGGCCATATATGACTCAAAATAATATCCACAAGCAATTTTAATGGTATAATTTAAATTTGTCAGCAATTTGACCCCAATTTGTTTACTTTTGGCCGCTAGTGGGTCTTTAAACGTTATGACGTTGCAATCTACGAGCAGTATGCCCACTTGTAGAATCCAGTCGCCTTCGAGTTACTAAATGGGGAGAAACGTAACCCAATAAACAGTACTGATCTCTGCTGTTTAACTCCACAACATTCAAAGTACATTTTCATTTTCCTACAATTTAGGGGGGAGAGAGAGAGCTCAAAACTCAGAATGTTTATTTGTAAATTAGGCCAGCGGCCCATATTACATAACAAGATTTCTTATTGTCCATCATGTTTCAGAAAAGCGGACAGTGTTGACCATAGGTCATACTGAACAATTTGTGCACAGAGAGAGAAAGAGAGAGAGAGAGAGAGAGAGAGAGAGAGAGAGTTTCAGATGAAGCGTTTATCAGGTGAGGTATGTGTATATTAATGAAAAATCGAATTAATTTAAAAAAAAAAAAAATCGAAAATTTTTAATTGAAAGGTTTGGATCAGGAGCATGACCGCTATGTCGAATGGCGTTGATGATTCCGCTGAACTTCCGGAAATTACAAATTTGTCAAATTTATTACGACCAAAATAAATTTACTTTAGAGTTATCAAATCAAATAATGGCATGTATTTGCTGGACAGGGCATTCAACATTCTCTGTAACTGTTTGCTTCTCCAGCCCCACGTGTTTTATTTACGGTCATTATTGGCTTTCGTTTTGCTACTTATACGATTTACAGGTTTAACCCCTTATCAAACAATCCCAGGTTTTATCGACCCTGAGCAAGACGGCCTTTGAAAACATTGTGGGAAAAGGAGAAAATGCTAACCAGCATTTTCTCCATTTCCCACAATGTTTTCTAGTCTTACAAAGACAAATTTCAATATTTGAGTCATGTTTATTTTGTCGTCTACAAATGCTTTTAGATTTGAAAAGTCTAAAATTTTGTCGCTTGTAAGGAGTTAAATGAACTGAGTGTTGTAACTTAACAATATCTTAATCATATCTCGAAGACATCTTAGTTATTGATGTCTTTTTATAGATTTACCGGTGCTATAGACCTGGGATTTGCAGTTTCTCGCCGAAGGGAAACTCTGCAATGATGATCTATGTGTAGTGTAATCTTCATCTGCACTCTCGGTAAAAGACATAAAATTTTTGTTACGTTTCCTTAAGTCCAAATTCCAAGCATTTGCAGAAAACAGAATAGAACAGAACTTTATTTCCAAATGACTTGAACTAAGTTCATCGTCATTGCAAAGCTTTAACGTAAATAGACATAAAAAATAGTATGTACATACATGTAACAATAGCTGACAGTGAATGAATAATATATTTGCGGAAATCACGCTTCGGTGCTATAATATCGTTTTGTCACTACGTTCGGCTTGTATAGATCAAGACCAACAAACGACTTAGTGTATGTACATCTTGATCTATGCGCCCCGAAGACGTCATGAGTATTGTATAGTGACACAAAATTATTTCATCACTGTTTGCGCTAATTTTTCAGACCTGGCAGAGTATGGGAGAAAAATCGTGGGTTTTATTACAATTTCGACGAGTCAGTAAAATGATAAACGAAATGAAACAAATGAAATAGAGCTCAGAGCCTCAAACGATTGGATTTGTCTTTGGCGGGGTAGTAAACAATGTGGGTAAAGGAGAAAATGCTGGGTACCAGCATTTTCTCCTTTTCCCACAGTGTTTTCAAAAGGCTTCTTCCCCAGGGTCATTAAAATCCGTGATTATTTGGAAAAGGATTAAACAACCAAATCCTCACTGCATGTTTTGTAAATATTTGAAACTGATTCAATACACGTCATCGCGTTTGTGGGGGGAAAAAACGACAAACCTGAATAGCAAAATTTTTATGCATTTTACAATAAAACAGAGAAAAAGAAATTTGTGTTACCTTCCCTATAGTTTAAACAACCAAAATACAAACTGGATGTTTCGTAATTTTTTGAAAACGATTCAAAACACGTCATCGCGTCTGGAAAAAAACACACCAACAAACCTGTATATCAAATTTTTTATGCGTTTTTAAGTACAGCATTTTATAATAAAAACAAAGAATGATGCAAGCAGTCCACAATAAAATATCTAATTAATTCATTTTTTTTTTCTTATCATTATGAAATTCAGATGTAGGGATGAGTAATAATAGCGCTCGTCTAGAAGCTGAAAATTTTGGTAATACTGGGAAAAGATTACAGTCTTTTTTCGACATACCGAACCATTGCAAGTTGATTATGGATTAACCCTTAGGCCGCTAAGCGCGACCCACTGACCTTATCCGGACAGTGTAGATCAAGATCAGACTGCACAGAACGTGCAGTCTGATCTTAGATCTACACTGTCCGATAAGAAGATGTCTGTTAATCAAGAATGGTAAAAGACGCGATTCTTGTTTGTATGGTCATAGGACACTGGAACTCCACTGACTTACCACAGAATACCGAAATTTTCATTGCTCGATTATCGGGCAGTGACGGCTACCGTTATGCTGTCGGTGCTCCTGGGTTGCGCGGTTCTTTTCGGAGCGTTGTGAGTTCGACCCAAGTGACGGATATATCATTTATTGTGGCATCTTTTATTTCCTCCCTAATCCATGGAGTGCACAGTCACCTCAGTATCCATTACTAGCTAATGAAATACCAATCCTCTTCTTCTTCTTCTTCGTCGTCGTCGTCGTCTTCTTCTTCCTATAATAAGTTGGGGATTGTCAAGTTTTAACCAGCTTCATGGTTCTGTGATGAACTTCAAATACAAATGAGCCAAGCTATGTAAATTGGGCTTAATGCATCTGAAAAAAAAAATGCATCTGCAGTCGGCGCAGGCTGGCCTGGATCGATACCTTTTTCTAAAGGAATTTTTCTACCCGTCAAAGGACCATTCTACTTCATGATCACGTCGGGTTTTCGGAAAAATTGGGTTATCATATGAGACAACTTGCTAGGTGTAAGGTTGCAGCTGAAAGAAAAAAATAATTTATTACATAACTCCCCTTGTTTTCAATGTAATACAGCCGTTACGAATTTTCTTGTCTCACACACGTGTGAGATAAGAAAATAGTGCTGTATTTGGTCAACACTCTGTAATTATACGCTTCATTTCTAAACCGTTGCTGACCTAGGTTCCTAAAGGAAATTAAAGGTCAAAATTCTTAATCATGATAAAGTTGTTAATATAATCACTTTAAGATTCAAAACAAAATCAATATATGCAGGTTTCTTCGGAACTATTTTGCATTCGTAATGTACCTGTCAAAGAAGCGCGTAGACTTCATGTAAATTTCACTACACATTATACATGTATACCTCTGTTTTAACACATTATGGACAATAATTCTTGTTATACAGTTATGTGATAAAAAGAATCTAACACTCGTTGGCTTTTGAGGTAAAAACTTATTAAACTCGTCCACAAAAAATGTTATTAAGCTGGCCAAAGGCTCGCTTAATAACATTTTTTGTAGACTCGTTCAATAAAATTTTTATCTCAAAAACCAACTTATGTCAGATCCTATATATCTACAGTTTTAAGCAGCTGCACGAGTGAATGCGAACATTAGATACACAATATAGTTTAGCGGAACTCTGGTGAAAGGGGGTTTGATGTATCCCTGTGATGCATTATAAACAAGCCAGTCATCACATAATTATGGATCCATAAAAATCAATTTTGTCTGACAACTGCCTGAATCATGAGGCAGGTCATTTCTTTTGACTTGCAGAAATATATAAAACTGCAAAACTATTCGACTCAGATCAGCCTGCGCGGACCGCGCAGGCTGATCTGAGTCGGTATGTTTTGCAGATGCATTAAGCCCCCTTTTCACAGAACATGGCTCCATTAGGAATTGCCACAACACCATGGTTTGGCTGTACAAGTTAACCTTTGCGTTTGTACGGTCTGGGTGGCGAACGAGTGAATTAGCGCTTTCGAGTATTTTTCGTAATTACGCTGAGATATAGAGATAAAGGCAAGGGAACAAAATGTTACGTGTGCGATTTCTCTGGTTATTCTATTTGTTTATGTTCAAAACGAAAATAAGCGTAAACAACGGTATTTTGAAATTCAGAACTTCATTTTTTTTTCTGGTATTTTTTTTTCTTTGGTAATGATGGTGGTTGTAAGATTAATCGACGGAACAGACGTTTATTTCAGATCTATTATTTTGTTTCAAATGCTCTCTCTCTCTCTCTCTTTTCTCTCTTTTTCTCTGTCTGTCTGTCTGTCTGTCTGTCTGTCTATCTATCTATCTATCTATCTATCTATCTATCTGTCTATCTATCTATCTACCTGTCTGTCTGTCTGCCTATCTATCTATCTATCTATCTATCTTTATCTCCTTCTCTCTGTGTCTCTCTCTGTTTGTGTCTCTGTCTCCCTCTCCTACTGCGTATGTCTATATATCTCTGTCTCCTTCTGTTTCTCTCTCTCTCTCTCTCTCTTTCTCTCTCTACTTGTTGCCCCTACTGCGTACATCAAAATCGGAAAAGAAAGTCTGATGATGGATCTTCACGTGTCAACGTTTTTGCGATCTTACCGAATATTTCGAAAATTACAGTGGTCGTATTTCTTTCATGCGCTTAGTTACCTCTACGCAAGTATGCGGCAGAACCTACATGATTCTGACCATTTGTTTAGTAATTAAGCCCTTCTCCTGATAAATAAGTTCAATGAAACTTTCAAGCCGATAGTAGAAAAAAACCCGAATAATGCTATTTCAAACTTACTTTTTTGAGAAAAATATCTCTTTATCGGACAGTGTAGATCCAAGATCAGACTGCACGTTCTGTGCAGTCTGATCTTGATCTACAGTGTCCGCAAAAGGTCAGTGACTTGCGCTTAGCAGCCTAAGGGTTATGCCCTTGTCACGAAAAAGAAACAAAATTGCCGATGAAAAGGTTCATTACTTGCTCTCTGCCGCTTTCATTGTCAAAAGAAATCATCAGAAATTCGTATTGCGCCATTTTCAAGCTTTTTTCACTGGGAGGGGAGGACGAAAATGGTGACTTGGGGAAGAAGTAGGAATGTAGCGGCACCCTCCTGCAGTAATTATGAATCCACGTGAACAGGTGGCTAGGTCCGCCCTTCTCTTTTTACAAATTGCAGCCATTTTGCGCTGAAAAGATTGTATGGTGTTTAACGCCGTTTTCAACATTATTTCAGTTATATCACAGCGGCCAGTGCACCTACCCATGCTTTCCTGGAGTTTCTTTTACCAGTACTCCGCATAATATTCTTTCCAAGCCACTGGCTGCTTTCCCACCTTCGTCGAAACAATGGTCAGCGGTGAGAGAGTGAAAAGATTAACCTTATCAATGCTGAGCAACGTCATAAAGATGAGACCATTGTCTGATATTTGATCTATAGTGTCCAGGTCAAGTCTTTTTTTCACTTGTTAAAGGGCCTTAACTCTATGCCAACCCATCCCGTGTTTTAACAGTCCTGAGAAAGACGATTTGGAAACATTTTGAGAAAAGAAGAAAATGCTGGTAACAAGCATTTTGTCCTTTTCTCGAAATGTTTTCTATTTCTTAAATGACAAATTTCATTTGAACAATATTTTAAGGATTATCTACAAACGCTTTGAAGTTCAACAAGTCTAAAATTTTATCGCCTGGTAAAAGAGTTAGACTTTCAACTTTGATGTTTTCTCTAGAATGGCAAATATCGGTTTCATTTATTCAGCCGATTCTAACAGTTAAGCCGTCTCACAGTGCAGGATCAGGCCGTCATGAAAAAGAGATTTATAGGATTGCATTATTGCATATCTTACGTTGTTTTTTTTTTATTTGCACGTGATATAAAAAGGCTAAATTTTCAGCAGAGAAATGCAGCACGCTCCTAAATACACTTCACAACCCCTGGGTTAGGCTAAGATACCTGGCGTGTTTATCAGCTATTTAGGTGAATGAACTTAACGAACTGTAAGTGATATTATATCGTCAATGCCTCGTTTACATTTTGACCTCTGATGAGCTTGTAAAAGATGCTCATGCGATGCCCATATCTCTCTTTCCGTGCGTCCGGCGGCCGCACGATTATCGTACGAATTCGGGGATAATCATACGGACTCACGGGGGGTAGGGGCGTAGCCTCTACGATTTTGTTTAACTCCGCACAATGACAGATTTAGAAAAATTCATGTCCGTAGTCCGTAGAGACGTCGTGGACAGCATGGCACGATCCTCGGACGAGCACCAAACAGAGGTCACGCGATGATCGTGCGGACAAAGCACATTTCTAGATGGTCAGTTGGGCCAAAAATTCTTGGTATAATCGTACGGGCCTCGCCCGCATATTTCAAACTTACCACACGTTGCCCCATGCGAAATCCTTAGAATCGCACGGATATTGAGCAGTCGTCCTGCTGCAATAGCACAGTCATCATGCTATCCCCGCGCAACATCCGAACGAAAGCCGTATGGGCTTCGTTCGATTTCTGTGCGGAGCTTGCACGATCTCCGTAGGGCTTTGCCTCTCTCTGTCGCCGAAAGATAGCACAAGAAATCGCAAGATCCTCGTGAAGGGTACAATGTAAACACATACGTTGCCCAGCCAGTAACCACTTTACAGTGCCTGAGAAATCGTAAGAAAAATCGTAGAAAAATCCTACGGCGCCGGTGGCAAATGTAATCGGGACATAAGTCTTCACCAAACGACAAAATTTCGGACTGGTCCAAATTCGAAACTTATGCGGCGGCAAAGTTAGATGTCTCACAAATTATTTGGAAGAAAAATTTCTCCTTTTTCCACAATGTTTTCAAAAGCTACCTTCCTTAGGCTACCTTAAGAAGCGTAAGGATACGGGATTATGTGATAAAGGATAAACCATAAGCTTTTAACGGGAAAAACCGCTCTATTTTAGGATATATCTTTCCTACACTATAATTTGGGCTAGTTTACATATTAACATACAGATCATTAGTCCTCGATATTGATTCAACGCATAGATGTTTCTAAGTAAAGAATAGTGCTTTCAGTGATACATACAGGAAACATTGCGGGGACAAGAAGAATTCCTTGCATAGAGAAAATGCTCCTCGTTTTGCAATGTTTTTGACGTAAAGTGTCACTGCAGAGACCTAAAAACCGAACTCACAAATTTAGACGTGAGCCCGTATTCACCAATCATTCTTATGGATATTCTTGGTCTACTTCTATATTTAGAAAGTAACATAACTTCTGATTGGCTAAACCATTTGGTTTAGCCAATCAGAAGTTGTGATACTTTCAGATTTAGAATTTTTTAAATAATAAGACTAAGAATGTTCGTAATGATGGTTGATGAATACGGACCTTGGTTGCTAAATTTGAAAAGCGATACTTCAGATGTTTTTTTTTTTGCTTTGTCCATCTATAGACATTTGATTAATGACAAAGAAACCAAAAGCATTAAATCTTATACAAAATTTAATTGGTCGAGCCCGTCACGTGAGCTTGATTTAAAAATGTAGCCCTCGATACCTGAAAGGTATAGCGTATCGGACTCGTGACCGGGTGGTTGTGAGTTCGATACCAGGTTGGGGCAAACTTTGTTTCCGGCGATTTTTCGCCTCTCACCTCTGATGCATGTGAGAAAAGTAGTCAGTGACTTGGAAATAAATTTGTGTCAGTGCTGGTGTGAGAGAGCCACGAAACACATGCGTAGGTGCACTGACCGCCGTGATATGACCTGCACGAAAGCTGTTACACCGGCGTTAATTAGACTCCAATTCAATCAATCTGTCAAATCGTCATCCTGCGCATACTAGAATTCTGTAAACCTTTTTACCCTTATTTGGATTCCGAAGTCTTATCCGATGCAGGTATTTTTAACCCTTTACCTCGCAATCCCGAGTTTTCACGACCTTGGGGAAGTAGGTTTTTGAAAACATTGTGGGAAAATGAGTAAATGATGGTTACCAGCATTTTCTCCCTTTTTCCCTAATGTTTTCTACTCTTTCAAATAAAAATGTCATCAGTTGCATCAAATTTAATTTGTTGTCTGCACATGCTTCCAATTTTAGACGAGTTTAAAATTTTGTCGTTGGGTAAAGAGTTAATTCTTAGGCTGGTAAAAAGCCCGACTCAAGGACCATTTGCCGACAGTGTAGATCCAAGATCAGACTGCACAGAACGTGCAGTCTGATCTTGGATCTACACTGTCCGGTAAGGAGATATCTTACCCTCAAAAGTACATTTGAAGTAGCAGAGTTTTTACTGTCGGCTTGAAAGTTTCAGTTCACTTATTTAGCAGTATAAGGATTAACCCTTAGGTTGCCGAATAAACCCCAGGACCACTTTCATTCTCTAAACAAGGCCATTATAGTCGCAGTACTCATGTGTTATTGCCCTGAATGTCTCAGCAAAGCGGACAGTGCAGATCAAAGATAAGACTGCACGTCTTGTGCAGTCTGGTCTTAATATACGTACACCGACCGCAAAAGGCACCAAAAGTCGTAAAAGGCGCTTTAAGGGTTTAATCTCTCCACTGCACTTGAGTGGTGTGACCAATAGCTCGTTTATCTCGTGCGAATTGCGAATTGCTAATAATTAAAAAAATGTCCAAGTTGTTAGAAATAGAAATACATGCAGTCATATACAGTGGTCGGTTTACATTTCACAAGGTAAAACAGATAAAAAAGATTAAAATTCTGGGCTATACTAAATTTTGAACTCTCGACTCAAGGACCTCTTGCGGACGGTGTTTATCAAGCTCAGGTTGCACAGAACGTGCAGATTGATATTGCATCTACACTGTCCGATAAGGAGATATTTTTCCTCCTAAAATTGCCTTTGAAACAGCAAAAATTGGATTTTTACCTGAGGCTTCAAAGTTTGATTTCAATTACTTAGTAGATTAACGGTTAGATACCGCACTAGGCTTTCACACTTTACCAGACGACAAAATTTTAGCCTTATCCAAATTCAAAGCATTTGCAGACGACATTTTCAATGTGGCTCAAATGGTGCATTTTTTTAATAGGGTAGAAAACATTGTGAATAAAGGAGAAAATGCTGGTTACCAGAAAACATTGTGAGAAAAGGAGAAAATGATGGTTACCAGCATTTTCTCCTTTTCCCACAATGTTTTCAAAAGGCTTCTTTCCCAGGGTCGTTGGAAGCCGGCATTGTGCGGTGAAGTGTTAAATAAATCCAAAGCGGACATTTCTCATATTTGTGTCCGGAGTGGTAGAATGAGACACAAACAAACACAAAAATAATAAAAAAAAAATACTAGTTAACGCTCACTCGATGGGTGACTTGCTTCTTGGAAGTGAAGCGTATTGGTTTTGGTTACTATGTGGCGATACTTTGGTTGGAAATAACCGCCGATAAACGCGCGTTCAGCACGAGAGCGTTTCTAGACGCGGTGTATATTGGTTCTCGTCTGCTTTTTTTGGAACAATTTTCCTGCCAGTGAAAAAAGCAGATGTAATGTGATTGAATTGACAATAGTGATTTGGATTAAATTGACATGTGAATATATATGTAAGAGCATTAGCTAATTGTAAATGTAATGGGAGTATTCTTGGCGGTATAGTTTTACTGTCAGTGAGAACCTTTTTTTTTTCGTAAATATATATTAAAAGTTTTAATAGGTTTTCAGGCTTTTGTTTTCCTAACTAGACTTTCTTGTGAGACTCCGTGTAATGATTGGATAAATTCTTTAAGAAATTGCTGAGGTATTTCCATAACAAGAAAAAGAGACATATCTATAGCGGCTTGATAATTGTATACCGAGCATTCAGAAAAATGGAACCCTATTTTTTTGGATATCGTCTCAGCAAATTAAAATGTGGACAGAAAACTGTCCGTAAATATTCGGATGACTCTTTAAACGAAATTAAGCCGAGGTCGGTAGCGTACAGAACTTGAAACCGGCGGGGATTTGCTTGCTCGAATCCCTAGCTCGGCCAGTTTTTTTCGTAGGATTGATGTTATTCATTGCGATAGGATTCATTCCTCTCTCATTGCTGATCATTGTTTTGGCGATGGTTATGTGGGGTAGCAGTAAGTAGCTTGGAAAGAATATTGTGCGGAGCACTGGTGAAAAAAACCCAAAGAAAACATGGATAGGTTAATTGGCCGTCGCGATATAATTAGAATGACGTTGAAAACGGCGTTAAACACCATTCAAGCAAGTAAATTTAACAATATTGAAAAAAATATTGAGGACATTTACATAAAGTACACAGTGGATGTCCCATGTTTTTTTCCTATGAAAGTCCAAACCCTCTCTGTTAGGGGATTGGCGTCGAGTATTTGCCAAATTGTGGTACTGTTTAACACTTTACCAGACGACAAAATGTTAAACTTGTCCAAATTGAAAGCATTTGCAGACGACAAAACTAATTGTGTCCCAGATCATGGGATATGTTTGTGATAGGGTAGAAAACATTGTGGGAAAAGGAGAAAATGCTGGTTACCAGCATTTTCTCCTTTTCCCACAATGGTTTCAAAAGCCTTCTTTCTCGTGGTCGTTAAACTCAAGATTATGCGGTAAAGGGTTGACAGAAGCGCAACTGTCCAGTTAGTGCAAGGGGAAATGCATGAAACAGCTTTGCAACTTTTGATATGTAAACGATTTTTTCTGAACTTACTAAAATAATGCAGATACGTTATTTTTTTTTTCCAAATGCATGCGACGCGTAGAGGGCCTTTTATTACAAAATTAGCTTATGTCAAACCCAGCCCCGGGGGTAGATCCGTATACTCGCCTTTTGTTGGTCTAGTAGAGATACCATCTGATGGCTAGCCATTTCTACATGATTCCATAACTAAAGCACAATTCTTAAGCCAAATAGGAAGGTTTAATGCTCCCATAGCCTTGCAGTTTATATTTAGCTCGATCTAAATCTAAATTTGTTGGCAAGCAGTCTACGAAAATTTGCATTCCATTACTGAGGCGTCGTTTAAAACCAGTTCACCACTAAAGCGTCGTTCTTAATCTCAATTCGAAGGCTAAATGTCTGTATAGCTTTACAGTCCAGTGTCCTTATTCACCAGGCATTCGTAAGAACATTCTGAGTCTTATTCCCCAGAATTTTCTAAATTTGAAAGCAACACACCTTCTGATTGGCTAAACCAAATGGTTTAGCCAGTCAGAAGTTGTGTTACTTTCAAGTTTGGAAAATCTGTGAGAATGAGACAAAGAATGTTCTTAAGAATGGTTGGTGAATACAGATCCAGGGTTGTAGGTGTTGCTTAACAGCTGTCCGCAGATATTTATACCACGTAACTAAAGCACTATTCTAAATCTAAACTTGAAGACTTAATGTCTCCAAAGCTTGCAGTCCACGCTTTGGTTACCCACTGTTCTAAATCTAAATTTTAAGGAAAGCAGTCCATTTAGCTAGGTATCCTCTATGACGTTTCACAGCTACTGTCTCGTTTTTAGAAGTTTCATTTAGTTTGAAGGGATGTCTTTCAAGTGAGTGTTCTACAGCCCGACGACAGGAAGGGCCGTATTTGTGTCTTAATTAATCCCATACGAAATAATTCCATATTTTAAGGACCCAGAGGGAATAGGCCTTTGAAACATTGTGGAAAAAGAGAGAAAATACCAGTGGCCACTAATGATATATAACTGAAATAGTGTTGAAATAAGCATCAGAAAGCATACTATCAACCTTTAATCGTTTTACATACAGGAAGTGTTAGACTAGCATCCAGAGCTGACTCCCCGAACTGAATATACGTTGAGTTAAATACGAAGTTGTACTTGTTTCGAAGTTCTGTTCGCACACCTCGCCAAGAGCATTTCATAGCAGTTTTCATGGAAGGAATATCACAAAACTACGGGTGAGTACAAACTCTTTCATTCTTTCAGATGACCTGTTATATAATTTGCCCACGATAACTTTATGCAGACAAAACATTATGATAGGGCGTTTATAACGGATAACTTGTGTAAAAAATACGTGCTTGTTACTGAGTTTAAATGCACGAGTACTTATGAAAACATGTGACAAAAAGAGCAATTGCTCGTCACGAGCAATTGCTCTTTTTGCCATAATGTTTTCGTGAGCGCTCTATAAGTGATTTGCAGGTGCCAACGTGGAAATAAAATTGAGCCATGCTCAATGAAAATAGGGGTTTAATGCATCTGCAAAAAGTATCGACCCAGGTCAGCCTGCGCAAACCAGGCTGACATGGGTCGAACCTTTTGCTGTGTCTCAATTTTCTGCATGTTAAAGGACTAGTCGTCCGACATTTTTTAGCACTCAGAAAAATTATTCCCCCCTCCGCCTCCTTGAAGCAGGTTGGCAGCATGTTGACTTTGAAAGCATCTTTGAAAAGTATGTTAAATCGACAGGAAATAAAGTTAATAAAGTTGAACCATTTACTAAAAGACAAGATTTTAAACTTGTCAAGTTGAAATCATTTGCAGACGACAGATTAATACTTATCCTGCTAAGTAAAAGAAGCCGGTAGTAAAAACCCAAATATTCCTATTTCAAAGATATGTTTTTGAGGAAAGATATCTCCTTATCGGACAGTGTAGATCCAAGATCAGACTGGACGTTCTGTGCAGTCTGATCTTGATCTACGCTGTCCGCAAAAGGTCAGTGAGTCGCGCTTAGCAGCCTTAGGGTTAAACGTGTAACAAATCGTGGAACAGTATTTGAAAGGGAAGAAAGCATCGTAGAAAAAAGGAGAAAATGCTGGTCACCAGCTTTTTCGCCCTTTCCCACGATGTTTTCACAAGTTTTCTTCGGCAGGGTCACATAGGATTGTTTTGTTAACAGCCAGACTTTTTGAAATCCTATCTTACCAAGACGGCAACATTTAAGATATGGTCGAATTGAAGACGTTGCAGATGACAAGTTAAATTTGACGAAAAAACTGAATTGACGTTTCTTTGGAAGAGAAGAAGACAATGTGGGAAAGGAAAAAAATGCTTGTTACCAGCATTTTCTCTGTTTTCCCGCTATGTTTATAAAAGCCTTATTCAAAGTCTTTACACACGGAAAACTCGGTAACTAGTAATTAGAGGTACCGTTTACCTTGCAAAGAACTGAAAGTACAGAGAGTCCGTTCTACAGGGTGTCCAAAAAGTCGTGCACCATCCTGAAAACACATTCATTGTTACAGATGCTCAAATTGAGCACCATTTTCACAACATCCCACCGGATACCCTACGGAATGTTCAAAACAGCTTTTTGCGGAGAGTACAGCGTTGTATTACTGAAAATGTTGCTCAATTTGAGCATCTGTAACAATGAATGTGTTTTCAAGATGGTGCATGACTTTTTGGACACCCTGTATTTGTAATTTTTATGTGTAAAATAAGCGACACGGGTTAACCCTCAACATGCTTAATAACTTAAATGATACTTTCAAGCCAATGGTAAAAAAAAAAAAATTTTTTTTTTTTGCTTTTTCAAAGGTATTTTTGAGGGGAAATAACTCCTTATCGGACAGTGTCGGTCACGATCAGACTGCACGTTCTGTGCAGTCTGATCGTGATCGACATTGCCCGCAAAAGTTCTTGAATGCTGCTTTGCAGCCTAAGGGTTAACTCAACAAATAAAGGACCCAAACTGACATTTTTTTCAGTCTGATTTTTTAGAATGTGAATAAAGGTATATCGTTTACCTATCAAAGCACTGAAAGTACAGAAGTTCTAGCTTTTGTGCCGATTTTCTGAACACCAAATAAGAACGTAGGATCTATTAACTCTTTACCAAACGACAAAATTTTAGACCTGTCCAAACTGAAAGCATTTGCAGACGACAAAATTAACGTGACTCAGAAATTGAAATTTGTTCTGGGAGGGTAGAAAACAATGTGGGAAAAGGAGAAAATGCTGGTTACCAGCATTTTCTCTTTTTTCCGCGATGTTTTCAAAAGGCTTCTTTTTCAGGTTCGTGAAATCCAGGGATTGTTTGGGAAAGGGTTAAGTCAATGAAAAGGACGATAAAGATTTTGAAATATTGATACCATATGAATGAAAACCTCATTGTACAATGTGGATTAACGATATTGTTAAAATCAAGTTTGGTACATGAATACATGTGATAACATTGTGGAAAAAGCGATATTGTTGGTTACAATCAATGTCTGTCCTTGCCATAAGGTTTCCAAAAGAGGTCCGCTACAAAAAGAAAATATGGATTAAAGTCATAAAACCAGGTGCAATAGATGAAGACAAGGGGAAACATTGTTGGGAAAGCGAAACTTTTGTTCACGATCAGTTTCTCTTTTTGCCACAATACTCTCTAGAATGGTCTGTCGCAAGAGTATAAAAGGTCGTCTGCAGGTGGTTATATGTTCACAGATGCGGTAATAGAAAATCACGAAGAAAACCAAGTAAAAATATCACCTCATTAAAAAGCAATCAAAGAACAAAAATGATATGTCTCTGAATCCTTGGTATTTTACGAACTGAATCTTGAAAGGACTTTTGCGGACAGTTTATATCCAAGATCAGACGGCACAAAACGTGCAGTCTGATCTTGGATCCACATTGTCCGATATGTTGTTAGAAATCAAACAAACAACATTGAAATTGCAATATTTTGGTAGTTACAAAGTTTGAAGGTATTGAGTTAGTACAGTATACGTATTTAGTTGTCTTAAGTAGTAAAGAGAACAATACTTACATTATACGGAAATTCTAGGCGAATCTTTGTCTTGGTTACTATCCTGTTTAATGCAAGACATATTGTTCTAGATCTAGATGTACAAGCCTTCGCAAAACACATGATCTCAGCAGTGGTAATGTATTATAAATTCCGGTTTTAGAAGCCAATACATTTTCACTAAAAATCCGGTTTACGGAGATGACTACAGGAAAAGTAAATACAGCAGCTGAGTTCCGTCAGTTTGTTATTGTTTTTACGCAAATTTCAAAATTGTTTCACTGTATCTAGCGGCTAACGGTCACACGTCCAGTTTTTTTTATCTTTTTTTTTTAAATTCTTCTTAGTAATCGTGTACGTCATATTTAGACTCATAGACCAGTCGTACTACAAAGAGAAAGATTGACAGAGAGAGAAAGAGAGAGAGAGAGGGGGGGGGAGGGGGAGAAGGGGGGGACGGACGGATGGAGGGAAGGACAGAGAGGAGGTGTAAACTGTTATGAGAGGTGAGAAATCGAACCAAAATCAGATAGAAAGGGGAGAAATGGAGAGAAAACGAGAGATGAAAATAAAGAATGAAAGTAAGAAAGAAAGAAAGAAAGAAAGAAAGAAAGGGGAGGGCGGATAAGAATAAGGTGAAGGTACGAAAATTCCTTCTGTCAGTATCGGAGATTCGAGCAGGAAATAAAAGAGATGAACTATAAATATATCTACATAGATACGTAGAGTGGGAAGTAGGAAGACGCATAGACAGAGGAAAGTATTTATATAAGTAGGTAATTCAAGAAATTGGGTAAAGTTTCATCTTTAAAAACCAATTCCTACGGTCGTAACGTCCCATTACGCTGGGTGTATAGGAAAAACCGATTTACATGTCTGGTACGATGTATACTGATGACGGGAGAGTGTGCGTGATCGTAAAAAAATGGATTGTTACCATGGAACTCATTCTCGACATACTGACAACAATTTTGGTTTTCAGGATAATGTCGGTGAAGATCAGGCTGCACATTCTCTGCAATTTGATCTGGGATCTTCATCTAGCTGATAATTTGTTGAGATATTATGGCAAAAGCAGGCGTTGGAATGACGTTATTTCGGTAGTTTTCACTGACCAAAAGTGATCCTAATCGATCAAGTCATTGATTTAAACCTTTACGAAACAATGCGGGGAAACGGCTTTTGAAAACATCGTTGGCAAACGAGGAAATTCTGGTTACCAGCATTTTTTTCCTTTTTCTATCGTGTTTTCTACCTCTGGAAGTAAAACATCCATTGTTTGAGCCATATCAAATTGGTCTTCTTCAAATACTTCCAGTATGGCCGAGTCCAAACTTTTGTCGTCTGGTAAAGAGTTAAAAGGAAACCTAATTAACGAATGCAATACTAATAGCAGTTTCCGTGTTTCCCTGTCCAATGTATGTAACAGTGTAATAAAATAGACGGGACTATTTGCGCGGAAAGATATACGGTTTCGCAAACTCAGCACACCTCTCTTGGATTGTCTGTCGACTGACAGCCATGTCTTCTGTACATCAACGTGGTGAAAGCGTTTAAAGGGGACTCTATGCAGATTATCATAATAAAACCAAACTTCAAAATATTTTAGCACTGAATTCAAACCATCAATAAATAGGAAAGAGAAACGCAAGGAAAAAATATTTTTAAAGGCATTTCCTCAGAGTGACATATTCTCTCTAAAGTTATTTCTAGATTTCTCGCCGGAATTTCGCAAAAAGTGCGGCGGCTTGAAAAATAATTTTCAATGATTTTGTAAAACGGTTTTGTAAGATCGTTTTTCAGTGGATATGATGGCATCATATTTTGGCTCGTATTCACCAACCGTTCTTAGTTTCATTTTAAGCCTAATTCTGTAGATTTAGAAAGTAACACAACTTCTGATTGGCTAAACCGAACGGTTTAGCCAATCAGAAGCTGTGTTGCTTTCAACATTTTAATTTTTTTTGAATTGAACTTGAAATACTGTAAATAATGGTTAGTGAATACGGACCCTGGTCTCACAAAAATAGACAGGGTTCCGAATTTCAAATTGGCAGCTCGTTATGGCAATGCACCGAGACAGGTGCTACTATATTTTTTCTCTGTAAGAAAAGAAACCGGACGGTAAAATTCAGAAAAGGGTACGTATTCGAGTTTAATTAACTGGATGGTCGTTCGGAAGCTCCGTATATTTTTATGAGACCACATATTACGTCATCGTACCTATTTGGATACGATCCCAGATAGGCCTAACCGATCGCGTGTTACGCTTGTACTTATCTTAGGACAATCCCACAAGGTTTTGCGAAATTATGGCGGGGATAAAAAAAAGAAATACGTCAAGGGGCCACGTATCACTTCAAGAAAATACGATTAAAACAACTTTTCTCTTGCACCCCCATTATTTTTTATTGATAATTTGTAAAGCTTTGTCATATGAAATTTAATGATAAAACATTTCTTTTAACTTTGGGGTGATTAGGCCCAACAAAAAAATATCTGTGTTTAGGGTTTCGGTCCGAGATGCTGTAGGTAGGGTAGGTAGGGATTTATTATTTTTTTTCCAGAAACTTTTTACATGGATCATGAACTGAAATCACACCCGACAGATTTTTTTTTTCAATCATAGCGTAAAAAGTTTTGTCGGCAGCATTTTTCTAGGTAGGGTAGGGAAACCCTAAACATAGATTTTTTTTTAGGCCTTATAAAATCTGAACTTAGCGCCATTTAGATTGCGATTACGCTTGCATGATACCATTTCGTTAAATGTTTGTGTTGTGTATGAAGATTGGCGATTACCTTTTAAAGGGGCATTAAACCAGAATTTGTTTTCCCATATTTTTTTAAAGTCCAAAGGCTGCTAATTTTCATTTTGCAAAGGTGGCTTTGAAATTTTGAAAAGATAGATATATAAGCAGAAAACACCAAGATTTTTGTATTTTTACTGTAAAATTTCCCATTTCGTTAGTAACGGCACAGTCATTATTGCATACTAAGGAATTACTTTACTTTTACTGCAGAAATATACTATTTAGCTCCATAACTCAGTGGTAGAGTTGCCGATTATGGTTTTGAAGGTCATGGATGGGAGTCCCATAGGAAGCATTTTTCCACCTAAGGGTAAACAGTCCCCTTCTGATGATTTTTCCCTTATAAAATCTCACACACCCCTTGCCCCCCCTTGCCCCCCCCCCCCCCAAAAAAAAAAAAAAAAAAAAAAAAACAAGTCAAAATTTGGTTTAATGCACCTTTAAAATTTCAGGAAGGTTTAAATGCATTTCGGAGTCCGAGGTCGTGAGGTAGAGCGTTAGCCTTGCAACAGTAAGTTCTTAAATTCGATTTCCGAGTGCGGAGGTTAATTTTTGGACTGTTCATTGACCCACATATTTGGTGCTAGTACTTGTAGTTTCTAAGAAGCAGAATCGGGAGAGATTAGTATAAGTTGCAAGATCTTGTTTCTCAGTCGATGTAAAAACAAATATATAGCGTTAAAAAAAATGCTTTTTCAAGAAAAGTGTGTGTTACTTTGCATAATTATTTTAACGTTGGCCGTTGACTTTAAAAAATGAGGGCACAGTTTATTGGCAATCTTTCATTAAAAGTGTGTGTAGTTCAACTCATAAAACATTGCTGTGGGTGTGATGATTCATTTGAGACATGAAATTTTAATGCGTCAATCTTGTCTGGATGACTTTTAAACTGTAATTCAATCCTTCACCATACGACCCTATGCTTTAACGAACCTGAGACAGATAGTTATTGAAAACATTGTAAGAAAAGGAGAAAATGCTGGTAACCAGCATTTTCTCCTTTTTCCTGGATGTTTTTTTCTTACCCTTTCAAAGGACAAAGCCTATTACTTAAGGCATATTTAATATGTCGTCAATGAATACCTTTAATATATACGGAGAGTATTATTTGTCATAAAAAAAAAAACTTGACACCAGGCTGCAACGCACAAAAGTGGCTGCTTTCATGGTCAATGCAGATCGAGATCAATGCAGATCAAGATCAGACTGCATGGAACGCAGCTGTTGTCGTAAATACTAAGTTATAATCTGACTGAACAGAGCAAATATTTTATGTTTTTTTTTTCTCTCTCTTTTTTTCTTAAAACGAGCCGGAAGAACGAAATATTTGAAAACATTGTGAAAAAAAAAGGTGAAAAGCTTGTAAGTTAGTAACCATAACCAGCAGTTTTTTTCTTTTTCCACATTTTGTACGCTTTCAGAGACACAGTTCTATCATTACGGCACACAAGAATTGTCTTCAGCAAATGCCCCCAGTTTGGACAAGTGTAAAATTTTAATCGTCAGATTAAGTGTTTTACCACCCAGATATATAGAATCGACCTTTTTCGAGGGCTGAAAATAAAATCTATGGAAACTTAGAAAGCTTTTTATCTTATAGGCTTGACTAAGCAAGCGGACGGTATAGATCCAAGATCAGACTGCATGTTCTATGCAGTCAGATCTTGGATCTATTCTGTCCGCAAAAGACCTTTTTTTCGCCGACGGTGCTAAAACGGTTAAGTGTTACGTGTCACGTAAAAAGGGTTACAATCAAGCTGATCATTCGGGAGTCATCATGCTTTCAATCTGCGGCCGTCAATAATTACCAGTGTACAATTAAAGGGTAGGAAAACCCCACTAATTGATTGTAAAAAAACTGTTCAGGGAATTATAAAACAAGAAAAAAACACACGTTATCTAATCAAGACAATTTCTATTGAATGGCCCATTCACTACATCCCAATTTATACGATGCTTTCCTTGTGGGCGACAGCACGGTAGTTTACATGTTTATGGTGTGCAGTAGAAACTGCGGCATATGCACTTAAATACCCTGTCCTGAAATTCAAATGCCCTTGGTAGACGCAGCTTTCAACATTATTTCAGTTGTATCGTGCCGGCCTGTGGACCTATCGATGCTATTCTCGAGTTTCTTAACCAGTACTGCACACAATATTCTTCCCAAGCTACTAGCTGCTTTCACACATCGCCATCGCTAAAACAATGTTTGGCGGTGAGGACAGTGGTGTTGGGGTAGAGCGCAAGGCTCTCATATGAAAGGTTTCGGGTTCGAACCCCGTGATTGGTGGGGCCAAACTTTGGAACGACCATCATCACGGAGAGAGCACTGGTTATTGTTTCCAGAAAGCAATCAGCGATATAAGAATTAGTATACATATAAGTTGTTAAAATTTGTTTTACAGTCAATGAAAAATAAACCGGTTTAAGCTCTCCTTAATCCCCAACCATCCCCATATTTAACCCTTATCCTGCTAGATAACTGAAATGAAATTTTGAAGTCGATAGTAATGACCCGAATATTGCTATTTCAAAGTTATGTTTTTGGGAATAACATCTCCTTATCGGACAGTGTAGATCAAAGATCAGACTGCACGTCCTGTGCAGTCTGATCTTGATCTTCACTGTCCGCAAAGGGTCAGTGAGTCGTGCTTAGCAGCTTAGGGGTTAACGGCCCCTAAAAAGGAGGCTTTTGAAAACATTGTTGGCAAAGGAGAAAATGCTTTTCTCCGTTTTCCACAAATAATTTCTACCCTTTCAAAGACAAAATCCATCATTTGCAACGCATGTAATGTTTTGTCTGCAAATGCTTTCGAGTTTGACCATTGTAAATTTTTGTCGTCTATAAACGGGTTAGCAATGGATTGAAAACAGGAGACTGGGGGTCAGTCTAGGTGTGACTACTGGCACATATCGGCCTTCAACCCTTTTGGACTCATACCTTTGGTCGAGAAAATCACTTGACCCAGCCCTGGTAGCATAGTTGGTAGCGCAAATGACTTGAGGCCAGGAGGCCGCTGGCTCAAGCCCGTAGGTCGGCATATTTCTTCCGAGGATTGATAATAGTCATTGTGTCAGGATTCATTCCTTTCTCACCGCTGTTCATTGCTTCATCGATGGGCTTATTTGGTAAAGCAACCAGTGGCTTAGGAAGGATATTGTGCGAAGTGCAGGTAAAACCATAGGCCTCTTAAACTCCATTGGTCTATCAAGGGATAACAAAATTTTCATTA
Organism: Hippopus hippopus; assembly: GCA_946811185.2. Taxonomy (NCBI): domain Eukaryota; kingdom Metazoa; phylum Mollusca; class Bivalvia; order Cardiida; family Cardiidae; genus Hippopus; species Hippopus hippopus. The sequence continues at coordinate 5,931,074 of OX328107.1, forward strand.
TCGGACACTGTTAATATAAATAGCACATTGGCGATTCCCTCTTTATCGTATATAGTAAGATAAGGTGTGCAACGAAATCGAAGAAAATTTGACCCCTGCCCCCTTTCAGAGATGGTATTTAAACGAAAACGGATAAATGAACCTTGTTACAGGTGCAGATGGGTTCATAAATATTTTTTCTTCTGTACCCTGACCTTCAAAAGTTCCAAACGGCTCTTGCCATCAAGCAATAGCTCTCATCTAAAAAGATTTCAAAAGCTTCCATATTTTCCGGATCGCCATCAATCAATCACATTAAAACTCTGAAAGTATCCACCTTCTGTTTGTGTATTTTGTATGACTAAAAAAATGTATACTGGATTTTCCGAAATGGACCATGATTATGCATGGTGTATCGGGGAAGCAATAAAAACGGTCCTTTCAGAAGTGTTTTTCCAGATAACAAGGGTAATAGGAAGATAGCAGGCATCATTTTGCCCCATGACAATAATTGTGATTTAACTCATTACCCTTTGGAGTAGTTTTACGGCAGATCACTTTGAAGTAAGAAATTGATCGACGAAATGGTGTTTTACGTCGCATTCAACGTTGTTTTAGTCATATCATGCCCACAACTCATTATATTCATGTAGATGTATATCCTGGGTATCACCAGTACTGTATGCCATGGCTCTGAAGTGTCTTGCCCAAGGACACGCAACAACAACAACAAAAACTTAGTGCTTCCTGTGAGGCTGGAACCCTGGACTTCCAGGTTACGAGTCCTACCCGTTACTACTGAGCCACGCGGGGCCACTTGAAGTATGAAAGGAATCAAGCTGAACTCTTTACCAAACAACAAAATTTTAGAATAGTCCAGCATTTGCAGACCAGTTATAAAATATGGTCTAAATGATGAGACTTGTTTTTGAAAAGAATGCAAATATTTTGGGAAAAGGAGAAAATGCTGGTTACCAGCATTTTCTCCTTTTCCCAATATATTTCCAAAAGCCTCCTTTTGCACTAGTTTTAACGATTGTCTTGGAAAAGGTTAATACATCATTATTAGGAAAAGCATTGTGACGAAATGCAAAAAACAAACGCTTACCACACTTAACCCTTTTACAGTCTGAAAACGTTTTTTTTTTTTTGGTCTAAGGCAGACTTCCTAATGAACTGTGTGACAAACGGAGAAATCTCTAGTTACAAGCAATTTTTCCTTTGATACATTTTTTTCACGTGTGCCCATGTATCAGATCTAAAATTTTTACAATGATACGTTCAAAGTTGTTTGCTGCATTTTGTTTTAGGCGCGAAGGGACTCACTCGAGTCAATCACACACATTTTGAAGTATATAGGAATTACCTTAAACCTCTTAACCATACGACAAAACTGTAGTACTCCTCTAAATTCAAAGCAGACAACAATTCAAATGTGGGTCAAATAATAGGATTTGTCTTAGATAGGATAGAAAACTTTGCGGGAAAAGGAGAAAATACTGGTTACCACGTTTTCTGCAGTATAATCTTGATCTACACCGTCCGCCTATGCTATGTGTGTCGCCCAGAACGGTGAGAGGGTTGATTAGGTGTCAGCCGCTGAGATGCTAAAAATCAAGCGGTCAAGAACACATCTCTGGAAGAGAACGAGGCAATAAAAAACCTTCGTTAGTGGTTTGAGACGATGTTTTCAATTAGGATAATGTTTGAAGCGGACCTGCTCGACGTGACTCAGTAGGGTAGTGTACGGAGTCCTATTTGCGCCACTTAAATTTCGCCTCTGAAAAACACGATAGTAAGTTTAGCTAAACTCTTTAAAAGACGATAAAATTTTATACATATCCAAATTGAAAGCATTTGCAGATGGCAAGTTAAAGGTGCTTCAGACGTTGAAATTTGTTTTTTGAAAAAGGTAGAAAATATTGTGGAAACAGAAAAAAGAAATACTAATTACCACTGGTTTTTTTTTACCTTGAGGGTAGTTAAAAACGCGGGATCTTTGGGTTAAGGCTTTTTTTTTTCATTTTACATTGATCACGGAACAAGTTCTAATTCTTATATAGATTCCCTTTTGATGGCCCTCCCTAGAAACCCAACCATTACTCGCACCGTGATGTGGGTGGCATCAAAGTTTGAGACTCTGCTCATCAGGGGATTCTAACGCGCTAGAGAGAGACCGATGCTGTGACTATATACACTACTGTGTAAAATTTCGAGGGTTATCAAATTTTGCAGTAACTTTTATAAGTATTTCTTAGAAAGATAACGTTAAGATTATTCTCGCATTATCGCATTTGGCTACATGGCGAGATCTAAAGTGGTGCACAAAGTATTCCGTAGTGGCGGACCTGCACAAAATGACAGAACGGTGAAGTACTAGTGATTGATTTTCCAAATGCATTTTGCTTCTTTCGGTCAAGAATAGTTCACATCGACTTCAGTTGCGGAAAAATAATTATATGCTGTTTCCAAAAGGCTCATTGTATTGGTAGTTTGTGTGAAGACAGTATACTTTGGAATGCATATTTGAACTCATTACAACAGGAGTACGGATAAAATGTCCTTGCATAAAAATATGGGTTTCCCTTCTCCTTTTTTAAGGTTTATTTGCCATGTCAGCTCGAAAAAGAAGCTTCTTTGTATGATTTTAGTCCCTTCAAGTGTGAATGATTCGTGCACTTTGTTTGCAGGATATAAAACCTCTTTCACCGGTATATACCTCTGATCATTGTTTCGACGGTGGTTAGGCGTGGAATCAGCCTACTGCTTGGGAAGAATATTGTATGAAAACTCCCGGAACGCACGGATAGGTACACTGACAAAAGCAACATTACTAAGATAATGTTAAAAACGGCGTTAAACACCAAACAAACAACAAAAATTTAAGCTGTGACACATCACGAATTATTTCCTCTTTACGAACAATCTCTTTTTAGCCAGTATGATTTAAAAATGGGTCTTGAACAATTGAGTTGTTGTACAGGAGGTTATAATGTGTTGTAAAAAAGTACAAAAAAAGTACAGTTTCCATCAGGGCTAAATGGACCAAGAGCACGTGATTTAACTCTTTACCACACTACACAATTTTGGACCTGTCCAAATCAAAAGCATTTGCAGACGATACATCAAATATAGTTCAAATTGCGGAGGGTAGAAAACATTGTTGGAAAAGGAGAAAATGCTGGTTACCAGCATTTTCTCCTTTTCCAACAATGTTTTCAAAGGCCCTCTTCTGCCAGATCGTTAAAACTCGGAATTGTGTGGTAAAGGGTTGTCTCTTTCGCTGAAAATTGAATAATTCCGAAAATTTTTCGAGGTTTAAAAGCAGATTTCCATTGCAGTGGTCGGTGCTTTCGGTCACAATGTAGCATCTGGAAGCGGACGGTGTAGATCCAACATCAGACTGCACGTTTTGTGCAGACTGATCTTGATCTAAACTGTACGCAAAAGCTATTAACGCCCCCGCTGGCAGTGAAAGAGTTAATAGCATAACGACAACAATAATTATCTCTCGTGCATTATGGATTTAGATGACATTCGTCCCGGGTTTTATACCGAATCAACTTCCGGTGTGATATTAATCCTTTTTCGAAACGACCCAGTGTTTAACCGCCATCAAGGAATGGGGGTAATTGAAAACAGTGCGAGAAAAGGTGAAAATGCTGGTAACCATTTACACGATATTTACCGATGAGATAGTAAGTCTACGGCCCTTAACTCTCATATTAAAAGACGGAGGCTATCGAGATTGGCCGAATAGTCTTTGTGAAAAAGTCGATCGTACACGATATTTACCGATGAGTTAGGGGTCGTGATCCTTAAGACAATTGGTATTTTTTCTGCGTATCAGAGACTTTTTTTTTTTCATTTTCTGGATTCCAGGGACAAAGTACGGCAAACTGTCATAGAACACACTTTCTTATCTTGGGTAAAGTCTTAACTCTTTACCAGATGACAAAATTTTAGACTCTGCCAAGTTGAAAGCATTTGCTGACAGCAATTTCAATTTTGCTCAAATAATGATATTTGTCCTGGAAAGGGAAAAAAAAAAAACATCACGGAAAAAAAGAGAAAATGATGGTTTCCAGTATTTTTCTTCATCAAATGTGTTTTCAAAAGCCCTTTTTTAGGGTCGTTTAAACACAGGATAGTTTGGTCAAGGGTCAGCTGAATTATCAACCAATGTTTAAACGAGACCGAGAAATGAAGATGAGAACTTTTTAAAACATTACGGGAAAAGGAGACACGCTGGTAACCAGCAGTTTATACTTTTCCCACAATTTTTTTCTAACCTTTCAAAGACAAATTACATCGTTTTAACAGCATTTCTTTTGTCGTTGGCAAATTTCTAATACGATATGGCCAACTGTACAGGATGAAACTTTACCATCTGAAAATGTCTACACTTGTCTTTAGACGGACCAATTTTGAAAACATAGTGGCAAAAGGGCGAAGTGTCCTTAACGGAATGTTCTCACGCAAAATCGATGTTTTCTCATGTATTCAAGGAAGGATGCTTTCAGAATAAAAAAAAAAAAAAAAATGAGCTATGCTCTGGCATAAGGGGGCTTTACATTATACATGATACATTACACTAAGCCAGTCATCACATAATTATGGATCCATAAAACCCATTTTGTATATCAATCGACTGAATCATGAGGTAGACTGGTCCTTGGACATGCATAAAATTTACAAATGGCAAAAAGTATCAACCCAGGTCAGCCTGCGCAGTCCGCGCAGGCTGACCAGGGTTGATACTTTTTGCAAATGCGTTAAACCCCTTTTTCACAGAGCAACACTAAAATATGTTCTTCTGTAATTAGTTTCAGAAGCTAATGAGCTGTTCTTGATTTCTGCCTTTCTGATGCACTTGAAAGAGTTTGCTTTTACAGATTGTTGTTGTGCAGTAAGTCTTAACCAATCGAAAGGCTTTTCTTACAGTTAAGACTTAGAATAATTCTTAGAACTGTTGGTAAATTGGGACCCAGGCCTTGCCTAACCCTTAACCTGCTAAATAAATCTAGTGAAATTTTCCAGCTGATAGCTATAATCCAAATGGTGCTTTTTCAGAGATATTTGTGTAGGGAAAATTTTCACCTTATCGGACAGTGCAGATCCAAGATCAGACTGCACGTTTTGTGCAGTCTTATCTTGATCTACACTGTCCGCAAAATAACTTTAAGTCGCGCTTAGCGGGTTAAGACTTCGAAATTAGAATACTAGAAACTCTGCTTGATGCTATTGGTTATATTCGTATAGCGATGGAGGCCGGTCTAATGAACTACATGTATGTGTGGTATCAGGAAAATGTAACTGCTGTGAATCTATTTCACCCTTCATCAAACAACCCTGATTGTTAATGACACTGGAAAAGAAGCTTTTGAAAATACTGTGGGAAAAGAAGAAAAATGCTGGTAACCAAACCAAGGATGCAATCAAGAATGGTTGGTGTTTAAAGGCCCGGGGTCCCCACTGACGAACCATTTTTAGTAGCAATTTAGTCTAATTTTTCATGATTTTTTTCTTTAATTTCAAAGTAACGAAATTTCTTACTGGCCATGCTATGTGAAAAGGGGGTTAAATGCATTTGCAAAAAAAATATCGACCCAGGTCAGCCTGCGCTGACTGCGCAGGCTGACCTGGGCCGATACTTTTTGCTATTGGTCCATTTTCTGCAATTTTCTTCAAAGGAGCAGTCTACTTCATGATTCTGCCCGTTAATAGACAAAATGGATTTTATGGATCCATAGTTATGTGATTTGCTTGGTATAGGACATCATGGAGATGCATCAAACCCTTTTTTGCCAGAGCACGGCTTATCAATAGTTTTTAAAGTTTAGCAATGTGAATTTAATTTAGAATGGTTAGTGAATAACGGTCCCAAACTTGCACTTATGTGCCGGCTGATCTATGTCTACACTCGCCGAAAAATGTATATATCAATTCTCGCACAGTGATAAGCTCTAGGGATAAGCTCTAGGGTGCTAAACAAATACATAATTTAAAGGAAGCTTTTTGTCAGAATACCATTATGTGCCCTAAGAGAACGCACCGTGTACATATGCAAGATCAGACTACACATTTTCCAAGCCTTATTTTGATCGATACCAATTACAAATGCGCGTGAAAAACTTCTTTGCATTGCGAAGGGTTTACCTGTGAACTATCGCTGTTTTATCGCCGCAGTGGCTGAAACAATATTGAGACAGAGTAAATCTTCAGACAAACATAACAAAAACGCGTTACTTTATAGTCAATAGACAGAATTCCATGCTATTTACCGAGAGGGCATTGCCTCAGAGGTCCTTAATAGACTGGAGCAATTTCTCTTGAGTACTAGCTTTGTTAAATCGACATGTTCGGTTTGACCTTCACGAGTCAGGGTAACGCAGTCGGTAGCATACAGGTCTTGAAGCTAGAGCTCGCTGGTTCGAATCACCCAGCTCGGCCAATTTCTTTCCAACGATTGATGATGGTCATTACGACAGGATTCATTCCACTCTCAGCGCTTATCACTGTTTCGACGATGGTTATGTGGGAAAGCAGCCAGAACGCACCGTCCGAAAAAGCCCTATTTTCGCCTATCGCGCTTACAGGGTACTACACGAGCAGAAACAATTACTGAGTCATTCGTTATTGAAATTCTTAGTGAATATGCATTGTGACATTGTTTCGACGCGACGATGGTTATGTGGGAAAGCAGCCAGAACGCACCGTCCATAAAGCCCTTATTTTGGACCATGGTGCTGAAAGTATTGAACTAGCAGAATCAATTATTGAGTCATGCCGCATTGAAATTCATAGTGAATATGCATGGTGACAAAAGACTTAAAAATCATTTGTCTATCTGGAGCGATTGTCATACAATGACCCCCGGAGTAAATTGTTATAATGTGATGACATCCGGTACGGTTTAAAACGTTCGTGTGATGTCGCCATAACCGGCCCTTTACTCGAACACTATAGATCGCCATAGATCAAAGCTTTTTTTTCCAGGAAACTATGTGATAATCGTTTATCCCTTTGACTGTTAACTATTTTATGCATTGCTCTTGGCAGACGGTTGTTGTTGTTGTTGTTGTTTTTGAGAAGACCTCTATTGAAAACATTGTGACAAACGGAGAAATTGCTCGTAGCGATCAAGGATCAGACTATATTTTTGCAGCCTGATCTCGATGTATGCTAAACGCGGAGGTATTCATGTCCAGTCTTACCGTGATAAACGAGTTATATTGTCCTTTATATATAGAATTTTCTAGTTATGGATTTCAAGCTTTTTTTTTTTAATGCAATGGAAGTATAGTATCACTTTTCAATGTGAATTAAACTTTTAGACTCGTCCGGGATAAAACCATTGACAACAAAAAAAGAAAGTGCTTTTAAGTCTGCTATACAAATGTTTGCCATTTTTTATGTCCGTTTCTGTATTGTACCTGCAAATTTCACAAGAATTAGTCTTAAATTGATGAAAGGGAGAAAGTTGTCCATATAAGCATTTTTGTCCTTTTCCTACAATGTTTTCACAAGCCTTCTGTCTGATGGTCGTTAAACTATGGGTTTTTATTTTTTTTAGTCGGTGAAATAATTGTATATATTAACAATAAGTAAGGGGACGTATAACATGTTATATGCATATTTTTGGTAATGCTGTATTTTGGGCCGATGGCCTTCAGTTACAATAAAAAGTATTGTATTGTATTGCTCGTAGCGAGTAATATATAACAAGTGTTATTTGAATTACAAGGACTTTTTTAAAGTCGTCTGTTTCGAAAGGAGATGATCTTGATATTTTTTCTTCCCTCGATTTCTAAAAAGAATAGGTCTGCGGCACATTGATTTCTTCAGTGTCATGGGCGAATTCAGCGTCTTTTGCGGATGGCATAGATCAAGATTACACTGTATAGAACATGCAGTCTGATCTTTGATTCATACGGTCCACTTATTCAGGCAAGCCAATAAGAAAAAAGTCTTTTTCAGATGATATTATTTTCAGTCATCGACAGAGGTCGAGTTTATAATGTTTGGCGTTGTGAGAGTATCAACATTTTTCAGTCATAGATAGCGGTAGAAGACAGTTTAGAATGAAAGTCAGCCCAGGCGTTTCGTACAGTCTAATCTTGATATACGCTCACTGCTAAAGCTAGAATCTACTTATGTTTTAAACTTTTGACCTTTTACTACAAAATGCCCAATTTTAACGACCTTGACAGACAAGACTTTTGAAAATATTATGGAATGTTTTCTACCCTATCAAAGACGAATTCGACAGTTTTAACCACTTTTTCTTTGGTATCTGCATATGCTTTGGATTTGGACAGGTCTAATTTGTGTGTGTGTGTGTGTGTGTGTGTGTGTGGTAAAGGATTAAAGGCGTGGAAAAGGACTAAAAACCCTAGACTACTACATGTATATAAACGCAACAGACACGAATAACGTTACACCAAAATAATGGGAACTCTTACGATATTAGAAAAGAATTTATCACGTGATATGTACGACCCAAGATCTGCCGATCCAGCTAGCTCAGTCGGAAACGTACATGCGGCTTGAAACCAAGGGATTGCTGGTTCGAACCCTCGGCTCGGCCAGTATCTTTCCCAGGACTGATGATAGTCATTTAGACAGATTCATTCCACTCTCACCACTATTCATTCTTCCCTCGATTGTTATGTGTGAAAGCAGCCGGTGGCTTGGAAAGAATATTGTGCGAAGAGCTGGATAGAAACCCTAGAAAAGTATGTAAAGGTGTACTAGCCGCCGCGATGTAACTGAAATAGTGTTGTAAACGGTATTAATGATTGGTTGATTGAATGAATGGATGGTGTTTTACGCCTGTTTTAACAATGTTTTAGTCATATCACGGCGACAGCTCACCTATTTATGTATTTCCTGAGTTTCACCAGTACTAGGCTAGGGCTCTGAAGTGTCTTGTCCAAGTACAGTCTCACGAAAAAAACCCAGTGGATCCAGTAAGGCTCGAAACCGGGGCTTCCAGGTCACGAGTCCTACACCAGTCCTTACCACTGGGCCACGCAGGACCCCTGTAAACGGCATTAAATAGTATACCAACAAACAATCAGAGATCAGGCTGCTTACTGTATGCAACCTGATCTTGGTCTATACTATCACATTCTGTGCAACCTGATCTTAGTCTATGCCACCTGAAAAACATAAAAACGCAGCGCTTATGGAAGCTTTGTCTGTTAAATAAACGGCCATGATATGTCACTCATGGGAATACTGGTCGATTTTAATATTGTCAATTTAGTCATGCACGTGTACAGGCAAATGCAATTTTACGCGGAGAAGAAAAGCGCTTTTTTTTTTCAATTTGCTTCGCTATAAAATGCATCAACATGCCTATTCATGCTGAGTTTAACCCTTTAACAAACGACAAAGTTTTGGACCTGTCCAAATTGAAAGCATTTGCAGACAACAATTTAAATGTGGTTCAAGTAGTAGAATATGTCCTCAATAGGGTAGAAAACATTGTGGGGAAAAAGGAGAAAATGCTGGTTACCAGCATTTTCTCCTTTTTTCCCACAGTGTTTTCAAAGGGCTTTTTTCTCATAGTCGTTAAAAATCGGGATTGTCTTGTAATGGGTTAAACGTCACCTTTACCAAACAATTCAAAGACCATCCAAAGACCATTCTACCCGATGATTCAGTTGGTTGTTAGACAAATCGGATTTTACGGAACCTTATTCAAGAGATGACTTGCTTTGTTAAATGCATCACGAAGATGCATTAAGCCCCCTTTTGCCAGAGCATGGTTCAAAACCATTTACCAAACAAGCTCGTGTTTTCTGGTTACCATACAGCATTTTGTTATTTCACCGCAATGATTTGTACTCGTAAACATTTCAAAGACAAATGCCATCATTTGAGTCGCATTTAAGGCTTTCCTCCCCTGAAGCTTCTGGTCAACATGGCATAATTTTTTTGTTGTTGTTAGATTATTGAGAATTTATAGTGATTCAATAATTCTAAACACTTTTAACCGCCCAGAATTTCTTTAAATGTCTATCTAAAAAGTTTCTGTTCATACCTCTATTACTTTTTTGTAAAGGGAGGTAATAATAATCTCCCTTTGAATTGAGGATATAGTGATTTTAGAATTGAAAATGATAATTCTATGAAGGCAAAACCTCCAAAAGTGGATCGGTTCAGATGCTACAATAGTGATGATTTTTAATGATATCATATTTTCCAGAGTAAAATTACAGTGGAAATAGATGTTCCGCTTCAGGGTAGGAATACCTTAATTTATCGTCTGCAAGTGCTTTCAATTTGGACAAGCCTAAGTTTTTGCCGTCTGGTACAGGAGTAAACCTTAATTTAAAGGGCCATTAGACGAGATTTAACTCAATTTTTGAAAAATCATACGAACGTGACAGTTTATCCTTAGGTGAGGGAAAAATTCTGGGAAAAAACTGCTTCCGATGGGACTCAAACGCACCACCTTCAAAACCAGAGACGGCGACTCAATCACTGCCCTATCGAGCCAGCTGATAATTGATGGTGTTCAATAAAATGAGCTATGTACTGTGAAAAGAGCTTCGATGCATTTGCAAAAAGTATCCATCAGGTCTGCCTGTGCAGTCCGCGCAGGCTGACATGGGCCGAAACCTTTTGCTATTGGTCAACTTTATGCAAGTCCAAGGACCATTCTACCCCAGGATTCAGTCGATTGTTAGACAAAATGGACTTCATGGATGCATAATTCTGTGATGACTTGCTTGGCACATAGAGTTTATTTCATCAGCTTGTGGTTAATATGGGGAAATATTTGCCGAAAAAGGGAAAGGTATGCGAAAATAACGAGTGCCGTAAGGCACGAGTTATTTTCGAGGACCTTTCCCTTTTGAGGCAAATATTTCCCCATATTAACCACAAGCTGATGAAATAAATTATATATTATATTTCCTCTGATTATTTTTTCAACGAATGCCACTTTTAAAACTTAAAAACTTAAAAAAGTAGTTCCAGATTTTCGGCAGTAGGAAAATATTCACTGTGACGGGGAAATAATTCCCCCCAGCTTAAATTACGACATTTCTTTACCCATAACATTTTCTAAAAATAGACACATGAAATATAATATAATGCATTCCGGAAATGCATTAAGGGGTAAAGCCCCCTTTGGTCAGAGCATGGCTCAAATGTATCTATACCTGAATTGTTATGAAAAAAAAAACACTTCTATACCGTTACAAACGGCATGGGAAAGTTTTACAGTAAATTTACAAAAATCACGGTTATTCCCTGAGTTTTCTACATGTATCTGCATTCTATGTTTTTATCTTAAAGTAACACTGGCTTCCAAAACTTAACAAAGCGGGTGTTAAAATGCATTTAAATTTAAAACGTACCATTTAAAAGTACTGAAATTATTGTGAAGATGACAATCTGTTATTGTATGGTCGGTCCCAGTGTTAATCGCTGGGAGAGGAATTAGTTTAAACATATTTCATTCAATTTATTTACATGTATTAAAAAAAGTATAACAATAGCAATATGAAAAGGATTGGAACGAAAGGATAAAAGCTTATATAGTTCCGCTCCCTAACACAGTTGTATATTAACTACGTCAAAATCAAATAAATAAAGTTCAAAATTTTAAACTGATGGTGAAAACATCAAAGATTGACATAAAAAATAAAATGAAAGAAGAAGTGAAATTAATTTCAAAACTAGGTTAAAACCTGCCAGGTCACTCTATCTTTTGTTTACTTTTTGCCTGATTTTAGAATTCATTTTTCTGCCAGCCATTAACACTTGAACCGACCACACAATAACAGATTGTCATCTTCTCAATATTTCCCATACATTGTACTTTTAAATGGCTTGATTTCAATTCAAATGCGTTTTAACACCTACATTGATTTTTTTTTTGCCGTTATTGTCCCTTTAAATCCAGTTCATCTCTCGAATGAAACTTAGCCGTCTTTGTTAAGATTTTCTAAAAATCATACAAAAAAAACTCTAGTATTATTCCTCTTTAAGTCCTGTATCTGTATTTGATAAACAAGGATGTATCCAAATCGTCTATGCAAATGTATTTCCATAGAAACTGAGTTAACCCTTTACATGCTAAATAAATGAAATGAAACTTTCAAGCCGATAGTAAAAACCCAAATGTTGTTATTTCAAAAGTATATTTTTTAGGAAAAATATCTCCGTATCGGACAGTGTAGATCCAAGATCAGACTGCACGTTCTGTGCAGTCTGATCTTGATCTACACTGTCCGCTAAATGTCAGTGAGTTGCCCTTACCAGCCTAAGGTTAAAGATAACAAATATGCACAATGCACAACAACAACATGTTTACTAAATGGGGACCTGTTGCGTTTCTGACATTTCTACGGTGGCACAAAAGTGACATGGAAGATATATTTTATACTACGTGCGCACGCAGTAGCTAATACGTGCGCACGTATTAGTTATTACGTGCGCACGTATTAGCTACCGCGTGCGCACGTAGTATAAAATATATCTTCCATGTCACTTTTGTGCCACCGTACATTTCACTGTATCTGAAATTGGTGTTATTTTCTTCGGGTGAAATATTCACTCATAATTTACATAAGACCGTGGGCTGCTATTTTTTTTTTCAGAAAAGGAGAGGCTTTAAATGTTGCAAATCTTGTTTGTTTGTATTTGTATGTACGGTGTTTAACGCTGTTTTCAACATTATTCAAGTTATATCTCGGCAGTCAGGGCACCTATCCATGCTTTCCTGGAGTTTCTTTAACAAGTGCTTCGTAGGATAGTCTTCTCAAGCCACTGGCTGCTTCCCCACATCAGCGGTGAGAGATGAATGAATCGTGTCGCAGTGACTATCATCAATCCTCGGAAAGAAGTTGACCTAGCTGGGGATTCGACCAGCGACCACTTGGTTCGCAAATTTAAGCATGTTATGTACGGAAGATTTCCGGAAATCATTTACTAAACAACCCCAATTTTGACGACCCTGGGAAAGAAGGCTTTGAAATCTTAATAAGAAAAGAAGAAAATGTGGATAACCAGTATTTTCCTCTTCTCACACAATGTTTTCTTCCCATCAAAGAAAAATTCCAGAATTTGAGCCGCACTTGATTTGTCGTCTGCAAATACTTTGAATTTGTACGAGTAAAAAAATTTGTCGTTTGGTAAAGAGTTTATTAGGACGGTATTTGTACTTTGCAATCTGATCTTGATTTAAATTTACTTCCATGAAAAAGAAAGTGTGCGCTTGGAAGGGAAAAATTTTGTGATTATGCAGCACTCTTTGATGAATTACACCGAAAAAGTCATCGTGTATTTATGAAATCATAAATCTGTTTCGTTTAACAACCAACTGAATCATGAGGAAGAATAATCGTTTGACAAGCAGAAAATTGACCTAAGGCATATAATGATGCAAATTGTGATGCTAGATTTACTCAGGTTACTCACTCGTTTAAATCAGAGTAATATGACGTCAGTGAATTAAGAATTTAAGCGTATTTGTGGTCTATATCCTTACAACAGGAAGTTTAAAATAGAGTATGACGTCATAGATCAATTAAAAAGAAGATTTATGTGTTTTCTCAAGCAAGTATTGAACATTATCGATAATTGCGAAAAACACGCCTTGTACAGTGCTGCGACTTTTACGCAATGTCAAGGACAATTATCGATTCTTTAACCCTGTTGCAAAAAACATGAACTACTTTGTTGGTGGTAATTGAGTCCACATATGCGACTTCCGGTTGAACACTATTACGTAAGTATTGAAAATGGCCTTGCCCAAAATGATGGTAAACGCTTCTTTTTATAACGCTATGGGCCCAATTCTTTTGACGCTTAACTCCTCCTGTGTCAATTTTTGAGCCATGTTTTATGAAAAGAGGGCTTAATGCATTTGTGAAAAGTATCGACCCAGACCAGCCTGCACAGTCCACGCAGGCTGACCTGGGCCGAAGCTTTTCGCTCTTGGTCAATTTTCTGTGCGCCAAAGGACCAGTCTATCTCATGATTAATTTGGTTCAAAAATTGGATATTATGGATACATAAGTATGTAATGGATTGCTTGGTACCATGAAGCACGGAAACGCATTAAGCCCCCTTTTGTCAGAGCATGGCTCATATATGAGTGGCGCTCCGGAAAAAAGGGGGTTAAATGGGGTTCAACGATAGCAAGCAAGTCATTATACAATTATGGATCCATAAAATAGATTGCGTCTAATAATCAACTGAATCATGAGGTAAACTGGTCCTGTGAAATGCAGAAATTGCGCAGTAGCAAAAATGTTTCGATTCAGGTCAGCCTGCGCCGACTGCGCAGGCTTACCAGAGTCGATACTTTTTGCAGAGGAATTAAACCCCTTGGTTCATAATGTAAATCATGGCACATAATATAAAGTTGACCTCTCGACGGCAGGAAATCTTGTATACTGAATAAACAGGCGGATATTCTGTGCAATCTGGTCTTAATCTATGCCGTCCGCGATAACCATGGTTTTGATTAAAGCGCTGAATGCTAAGATAAAATATTGAAAATTTACAGCCTAAAACAGAAACCAAACTAGTGCTATTTTATAGGTGATTTTTGCAGAATAAGAATAACCTTGTTTGACATTGTGGATACAAGATCAGTCTGCACCCTGCACGTTCTCTCACAAACGAGCCTTGATCTGTGAAAAGGGAGCTAAATGTATCTTGTAAAAAGTATCGACCAAGGTCAACTCTTCTCAGTCCGCGCTTTTGATCAATTTTCTGCATGTCAAAGGACCAGTGTACCTCATGACTCGCCCTGCCCGGATAGCTCAGTGGTTAGCGTATCGGACTTGTGACCTGGTGGTTGTGAGTTCGATCCGGTTGAGGCAAACTTTCTTTCCAGCGATTTTTCGCCTCACACCTCCGATGCATGTGAGAAGGTTGTCAGTGACTTGGAAAGAAAGTTGTGTCAGTACTGGTGTGAGAAAGCCAGGAAACACATGTGTAGGTGCACCGACCGCCATGATATGAGCTAAGCTGTTAAATCGGCGTTTAAATCCAATTCAATCAATTAATAAAAACCTCGTGATTCAGCTGGTTGTTATAGAAGAAGGATTTTATGGATTCATAATTACGTGATGACTCGCTTTGTATGATGCATAAGGGAGATGCGTTAAACCCCTATTTACCAAAGCTTGGCTCGACCGTTTTCTCCTTTTCCGATATTTTTTTTTTCAAAAACCGTCTTCTTCTGGGTAGTCAAAATGCGAAATTCTTTGTGAAAGAATAAAGTGATTATAATGGACGAGCAGTGTTTTGATGTCTGTCTTGTGTTACACTTGGGACACTAATGTCAAAATTCATGCTGCAAGAAGAAATATCGGGTTCGGTCGTGATAGACATCTTGCATTAGTTACGTAAAACAAAATTATCCCTTGTTTTAAGGACCCTTAGGAAGAAGGCTTTTGAAAGCGCTTTTAGGATTAAAAAAACATTTGAAAACGTTGTTGAAAAAAGAGAAAATGCTGGTAAACAGCATTTTCTCTTTTTCCAACGACGTTTTCTGCCCTTGCAAAAACAACTCACAGCAACTGAGTCTAGTTTTAAATGTCGTATGTAAACGCTTTCAATTTCGATTGCTGTTCTATTTTGTCGTCTTAGAAACAGTTACACAGCTTTGCTTCGTGTTTCAAGATTTGCTTGGCTTTGAGATCCAGCATTTTAACACGTTCATCTTTAACATTTTTAATACCAGACGGCAGAGTTTTAGACTCCTCTGCAGCTACAGACGACAAATTAAGCGTTGCTTTAAAGATACATCTTCACTCGTTTTCATCCAGTTTTTAACCGGTTTTTTTTTTTCTTTATTTTATGAAACTATAATAACTCTTGTATTTTCATGCCAAATGTTGACCCTAATGGTTGCAAGGCTGCACAGATTACGGCAGATAGAAAATGCATTTCATTCTATTGCGGCTAGCCATAGACATAACAACCACAGTTTCCGGTTTAAATCGAAGACAAATCCCTACAGTTTATTTACCCCATACACCTTATATTGATTTTTTATCTACGTTTACACAGGTGACTAGATTACAACACCGTAAGGTTTAACAGCGTTTGTTTACTCTCTTGCTGTAGAGATGTCTCTTTAATGGTGGAATTTGGCACCGAACGGATAGAAAACATGACTTTTTATACGCCCGTCGAAGACGGGACGTATTATGGAATCGACCATGGCGTCCGGGCGGGAGTCCGGGCGTCCGGGCGGGAGTCCGGGCGGGCGGGCGGCCGTCCGGGTGACGTCCAGTTCTTTGTCCGAAGCATAGCTTTGTCATCTCCAGTCCGATTGACTTGAAATTTGGCATTTGTGTTTGTTGCAATAATACGGAGTGCAGTGCGAAAGAACCAGAACTCTACCTCGTGCTGTCTTTGAGTTATTTCCCTTTGATCGTCATTTTTACAGCATTTTCTGCTTGTCCGGAGCATAACTTTGTCATCTCCAGTCCGATTGACTTGAAACTTGGCATTTGTGTTTGTTGCAATAATACGGAGTGCAGTGCGAAAGAACCAGAACTCTACCTCGTGCTGTCTTTGAGTTATTTCCCTTTGATCGTCATTTTTACAGCATTTTCTGCTTGTCCGGAATATAACTGTCATCGTTAGTTTGAACATCTTCAAATTTTGTATGCATGATTGTTGAAAATTTACGGAGTGCAGTGCACAAGAAACATAACTCTTCCTAGCACGAATATTGAGTCATTCCCCCTTTGATCTTCATTTTTATAGCATTTCTTGCTTGTCCGGAGCAAAACTTTGTCATGTTAAGTAGGAATGACTTGAAATATGACAAATCATTTACGCCACGTTTAATTTTTCGTCTGCAAATGCTTAAAACTTAAGTATATGCTACATGTAAAGACTTAAGCATCCGGTACTTGTAAAAAGTAGAGTAAATGTATTTCTAAAATAAGCCTGTATAGTAACGAGTCAAACCCAGAAAGATCTTCAAAAAGTAAAAAAAGTCTTAGGTTGACTGCTTTTTTTTCCACATAAAAGGAGAATGCTTGAAATGCTCACCCGTATAATAGAAATGTCCATCCGTATAGTAGAAATGCTCATCCGTGTAATAGAAATGCTCACCCGTATTATAGACATGCACATCCGTATAATAGAAATGCTCATCCCTTTAATAGAAATGCTTATCCGTATAATAGAAATGCTCATCCGTATTATAGAAATGCTAATCCATATAATAGACATGCCTATCCGTATAAAAGAAAGATTAAGCTAGTTCTCTTTCGCATAACTACATATACATTTGTATTCTCTCTTTTATACAGCCAAGGTCTTTAGATTTATAGCTTGCTTACTTGTCTGAA
This sequence comes from Hippopus hippopus, assembly GCA_946811185.2. Lineage (NCBI taxonomy): Eukaryota > Metazoa > Mollusca > Bivalvia > Cardiida > Cardiidae > Hippopus > Hippopus hippopus. Next base: position 5,948,398 of record OX328107.1, read on the forward strand.
AAAATTTGCAAGCGATAAATAAACTGGATGTGAAATGATTTTTTTGTCCGTGTTTGGGTAGAAAACATGGTTTTCCCCACTACGTTTTCAAAAGCGTTTTTCTAAGGATCGTCAAAACTCGGAGATCATGTGGTAAAGGGTAATCTAGTCCAACATGTACAAATTCTTTACAATGCGACAAAATTTCGACTTGTCAATATTCAAAGCATTTAGACAAAATATCAAATGTAGCTCAATGTTTGAATTTGTCGGAGACTGGTGTCGCAAAGGACATTATTCATACTACATGTCGATTAATACCAAAAAGAGATGATTACACGTAATTTTCGGTGTAGCTGAATGTGCTGGCTTTTGACTTACATTTTGATACTGATAAAACATGAATAAATAGAAATTAGTGATTGGTCAAATATGTAGACATGTTTATTCTAAGGGCCCCTGTCTATTTGCTGGCAAATTTTACGCCGTCTATCTTTTTCTTAAGATATTTTTGTCTCTCTTCCCCACGATGTTTTGAATAGCAATTTCAATATCGTAAAACAACTTGGGATCGATTGGTAAAGTGTTCAAGAGATGAACACAAACAAAGAAAACCTTCGCCTCGTCTGGGAGACAATTATTTCCGATTGTCTGTCCAACGTCGCATCAAAAATAAACCTTTTGGCCTCGTTCTGGCACGAAAAAAAAAAAATCTTCTAAATGGAGACGGCTTCCTTCTCTATTGATTTTTAACCAAACGAAGAAATTTTGACTCGACCAAACTGAAAACATTTCCAGACGACAAATGAAGTGAAGCTCATATGAAGATTTCTGTTTTTGGTAGTGTAGAAAACATTGTTGCAAAAGGAGAAAATGCTGGTTACCAGCATTTTCTCCTTTTCCTACAATGTTTTCAAAAGTCTTCTTCTTCTTCAGGATCGTTAAGACTCGGGATTGTCTGGTAAAGGTTTTTTTTTTTTTAATCAAAGCGCGGACAGTACTGAGAACTAGTGACCATATTGATCCTTTCGGCGCCACGTATATCAAGTCGACCTCTTCTAGAGGTTGAAAATACAGTCTGTAGAAATGCAAAAGATTTTTATCTACGGGACTTGACCAAATAAGCGGACGGTGTAGACCAAAGATCAGACTGCAAATTCTGTTTAAGCCTGATCTTGATCTATGCCGTCCGCAAACGTCCCTATTTTCGCCAAAGACGCTGAAAAGGTTTAGCAATTATTCTGAATCTAGACTTAAATTTAGATACCAAGATCAGTCATTTGCTGAGAAAGAACGTGTAGCCAATCAGATGATTCTTCGGGGTACTTAGAATAAGAACAGCTTTTAGAAGGGATGTTGAAAATGGACATGTACTTTTCTTTATTGTAAAAATAAAATGAGAATTTTGACAGATTTTATACAATTAAAAAAAAGCCACCCCAGAAGCCAGACAGAAAATTACGGAATTACACGCACGCGTTAAAATTTAAAAATCTACTTTTCTTTTCGGAAATACATTTAGTTAACCGAAGTATGCTCTTTACACCCGGTTTAACCCTTACAGAACAAACCTGTGTTTTAACGACCATGAGGTAGAATGGTTTTAAAATATTGTGGGAAAAGGAAAAATGCTGGTTATCAGCATTTTTTCTTTCCCCAAAATGTGTTCTAATTTTCAAAGATAAAGCTCGTTGTTTGAATCGAATTTCATTTGTCGTCTGCAAATGCGTTCAGTTTGGACAAGTCTTAAATTTTCTTGTCTGGTATAGAGCTAATACCGTTACCAAAACTTACTATTTCCGGCTTTCCAAAATCTTCCTAGAAAAAACAAAAACAGTGTGTTTCGAATTCTCTGATTTATTTAGATTTGTGCACAATACAGGAAAGCATGTCGTCCATTCACGTTTATAAGCGCAAGAGTACAACCATGCGGTTCCATGGAAACATATGTAGTATTCGCTTCATCTGCAAACGTCACTTCCGTTGCAAACAGCATCCTACGCGCAGCGCCTTTTTATGTCCTCCGCGGTAAAAATAGTTCAAGGTTGGTCTTGTAGCTTGTTAGAATAATTAAGGTTTTACACAATGTTAGCGTTTTACAAGAGGACAAAACTTTAGACTTATCTTAATGAAGAGCATTTGTATAGGACAGGTAAAATGTGTGTTACTGAAAAGATGGGATTTGTCTGCTAGAAAATATTGGGGAGAGGGAGTGGGGGAGAGAAATGCTAGTTACGAGTATTTTCTCTTTTTCGCAAAATGTTTTCAGAAGCTTTCTTCAACAAGGTCATTTAAACAAGGAATTGTCTGATAAAAAGTTAAGCGGCTGGTAAAAGTGCAAAGATTTTATCTTTAACCCTAACACTTTCAAGCGCGACTGACTGACCTTTTGCGGACAGTGTAGATCAAGATCAGACTGCACAGAACATGCAGTCTGATCTTGGATCTACACTGTCCGATACGGAAATATCTTTCCCCGAAAAAATACCTTTGAAATAGCAAAATTCGGGTTTTTACTATCGGCTTGAGAATTTCATTTCACTTAGTTAGCGGGATAAGGGTTAAAAAGGCTTTATTTAACAGATCAAGGATAATTAACGCAAGCATAGACATCTCCCTAAAAATATCCGCTGCTAAAAGTACATAACTTTGTCAAACTATTGATGTACAGGTTATTTCAAAGTCACACATGGTCTAAAAACTCTTGAATGTCATACAACCGGGAAACATTTTACTTCTTTTCTCACGATGCTTTCTTGCCTTCTTAAGACACACCTTCCAATTTAGCCATCTTTAACGTTTCGTTTGCAAATGCTTTCAATGTAAAAAATCCTAAAGTCTTCTTGATCCGTATTCATCAATCATTCTTGAGAACATTCTTTGACTTATTCTCCAAGATTTTCAAAATTTGAAAGTAACACAACTTCTGATTGGCTAAACCATTTGGTTTAGCCAATCAGAAATTGTGTTGCTGTCAAAGTTAAAAAACAATCTTGAAAATAAGACTGAGAATGTTCTTAAGAATAGTTTGTGAATACGGACCCTTTTAAAAGATAAGGAATGCAAAGAAGCACTTTCTTGCTTATTAGTTCACAGTCCGCGCAGGCTGACTCTTACGAACAAAGTCCGTAACAAAGAAACAAATGAACAAATGCATGGCAGAAATACAGAGACCGGGCAGGATTTAAACCTAGAACGCCCGGACGAAAGGCCAATACCATAACCACAGAGCCAAAGAGAATTCTCCCTAACGCAGCTGTTAGGTATTGTATTTAATTCGGGATAAAGCCATGCATAAAGGAGTGGTCTCCCGTAACTTGACAGGAATCAAAACATTTTACTATTGGTCAATTTTCTGTATGTCCAAGGACCGGTCAACCTTAGGATTGTGTCGGTTGTTAGACAAATTGAATTTTATGGATCCATAATTATGTGATGACTTGCTTGGTATAATGCATCACGGGGATGCGTCAAACGCCCTTTTGCCACCCATTTTGCCTCTGCATGACTCATATATTGCATGGTATGAAAAGCATACTTTCATTATTCCATAACTTTGCCAGATACTGCCCTACAAATCCGTTTTTCTGGACTTCGGGACTTTTGATTCTTTCACCGACCACTTGTAATAGCATTCTGATTTTAATCCTTAATAATTTTTTTAAATTTCATAAGTACTGCAATTAATGATTGGCTAAGCTAAATGGTACAGCCAATGAGTAATTGCGTTACTTTTTAAATCGAGTTTTAGATTAAGAATGCAACACAGAATAGATGTTTTTACATATAATTCTGATTTCCTGACCTCTACCGTGTGAGAATAAATCGACTTTATACAATAATATTCTTGGCAAAGAATGGCACGTCTGCACGTTCCTAATATCAATGCGACACAGAAGGCTGAATAGAATTGATAAATTATACAGCAACGCTAAACCGATCTATTGTAGAATGCACAATGTGCAATAGAACATGTAAATGGGTGATTTCAGGGGAAAATTGTCCGTTTTGTTATTTCTCGTAATTTTCTTGATTTATGTACATTTGTATTTAATCTGCACAGTTCTTGAGAGGCTGTATAAATTGATTTAAACAACGCATACTGCTTGTGTTGTATATTCCCTATCAGGGGTCCAGCGTAGCTCAGAACGTGTGGGATTCGTAACGTCGGAGGCCTCACCCTGGTTTGATCCTCAGTCGTGTCTCTTGGCTTTTCGTGGTCCCAGTGTCCCTAGGCAAGACACCTCAGAGCCCTATCCTAGCGGCTGTTGAAACCCAGGGCACACGTGAATATATGAACTGTCACCGTAATATAACCAATATAATGTTGAAACCGGCTTTCTCTTTCTCTCTCTCTCTCTCTCTCTCTCTCTCTTTCGACAAAGCTTCCCCTCTCTCGTGCTGTCGCTCGTTCAGTTTCTCGAACGTCCATCCAATTAAAAAAAAAAACGAACCATGTTATGGAACAAGGGGCTCTTTTCTCCTATAAAAACAAAATCCTCTGCAGTATAATAACTAGGAAATAAAATCTGTTAAGCTTAATAAGGCTGTCCTGCAACTGTTAAAATTTAACGACCGTTTGTATCGAATTCTAATATATCTATTAGGGAGCGGCAATTTGGGAGGGAAAAAAAAAAAACATCTTACAACTTCCGGAATGTTCAGGGAGCGGTTATTATCAGTAACCCGTAACCTGCTAAATAACTTTTGACCCGATAGTTAAACGCCGAATAATGCTCTTTCAAAATAACTTGTTTGAGAAAAAAATATTTTGGTCCTTATCGGACAGTGTAGATCCAAGAGCAGACTGCACGTTCTGTGCAGTCTGATCTTGATCTACACTGTCCGCTAAAGGTCAGTTAATCGCGCTTAGAAGGCTAAGAGTTAATTTAAAAGAAAGAACATGTGCAATACCAGCCATCGATCATTTTCTGTGTGAGAGTTTTTTTTTTTAAGATTTTAAAGTGTGTTTTGCACTAATAGGGGCATCTGTGAGAGGAATTAAACAGACATGGGTTTCAAAATTATCCTGAATTTCGCTTCGAGCCTTTCCCTGCAATTTCCAAGGCTGTTTTACGCAGCTGCATTGTTTTAAATTTAACCATTAGGTTGGTATGCGCGACTCCATGACCTTTAGCGGACAGTGTAGATCAAGATCAGACTGCACAGACTATGCAGTCTGATCTTGGATCTACACTGTCCGATAAGGAGATATCTAGATAGCTTTCTCCCAAAAATAACTTTGATATCGCTATATTTGAGTTTTTTACTTCCGGCTTGAAAGTTTCATTTAACTTATTTACGAGGTTAACCCTTTACCACACAATCCCGACTCTTATCGGCCCTGACAAAGAAAGCTTTTGAAAACATTTTGGGAAAAGGAGAAAATGCTAGTAACCACAATTTTCTCCTTTTCCTACAATGCTTTTTACCCTTCCCAAAACAAATTTCAATTTTTGAGTCACATCTATTTGGTCGTCTGTAAATGCTTTCATTTTGGACCAGTCTAAGATTTTGTCGTTTGGAAAAGAGTTAAGGGTTGATATAGAGGACCAAGAATGGAATATGTTTGTGAAGAGTATTGTCTGCATTTGCCACATGCCCGGTGAGTGCGCAAGTATTTGAGCCGCGCTCTGGCAAAAGGGCGGATTTATTGCACATCTGTGACGCATTATATCAAGAAAATCATCACATTATTATAGATGTATAAAAACCACTTTTTTTTTCAAACAGTTGGAATCCTGAGGTAGAACGGTCCTTGGACATGCAGAAAATTGACACACAGCAAAAAGTTTTGACCCAGGTCAGCCTGCGCAGTTCCGCGCAGGCTGACCTGGGTCGATACTTTTTGCAGATGCATGAAACCCCCTGTTCACAAAGCACGGCTCATTTCTTTCAAAATATCTTCACAAAAGTTTCAATATTGTCATATAATCAACCTTTTTCTCAAAATGTCTTCTGCATTCAACGGTTTTATATTTCGTGTAATGAACTATGAAGTTATAATTAGTCTATTTGGCACACCTAGAGAAGGTCAATATCAGACTGCACATAACGCTCATTCTAATCTTGAATTTACACTGTACGGTTAAAAGAACCTTTAACGAGACACATAGGATACGTGATACTGACGTAAAGACTGTCAAATCCTTCACAATATCAATAATTTTCATAATTTCAATGTAATACAATTTCTGATTGGCTAAACCATTCGGTTAATCCAATCAGAAAATTATTCCTCCTTTCTATATTGAGAATAAGACTTAAAAGTTTTGTTTAGAAATGCTTGATGAATACTGTTCTAAGGTTGAGCTGCGCGCTCGCGTTTTTCCTCTATCAGTGGCGTAACTTGCCCAAAATAAAGTACATGTATACGCAAAAGTTACACCGAAGGCGCGAAGTACCAAGAGAGGGGAAGGGGATTTTCCTGGAGGGTCTGGAAGACTCTCACAGAAAAAAATGAATTTTAGAAGCTATTTGGTGGCATCTGGTGACGTTTTTTTTTTTTTGGAAAATTGTCTTTCTTGTTTATTTTCTTCTTATTTAGTGTACGCAGATGCATTTTTGCGTACAGTTTGCTACGCTCCTGTCTATGAAACAATTTTGAGGGTCACAAGGGAAATGAATCTTGACGCAATGACTTTATCCATGAATTCTAGTGCAATAACCCAAAGTTCGTTTCTGAAACGTGTTATAGCAGACTCGCTATTAAAAATAGTCCAGACAACCATTCCAGCACAAATAGCAATACTGTCTTGGTCGTTTGAAAAATCCGCTCCCAAAAACACCATCTGCTGCTATTTGACAAAAACACCCACTCGTAATTTGATAAAGGCCACAGAATCGTACATTTAGCGAGGACATCTTGGATCTTTTCGGTGACGAGTATATCTTGGATCCTATACGCGGCGAGCATATCGTGGATACTTTACGCGGAGACCACATCTTGGATCCTTTACGTGATGAGCATATCTTGGATTCTTTACACGGCGAATATATTTTGGATCCTGTACGAAGCATGCACATCTTGGATTCTTTATTTGACGAGCTCATCTTTTATCTTTTACAAGACGAATATATCTTGAATCCTTGTAAACGGCGAACAAATTTGGATCTTTAGGCCTACGTGGCGAATATAGCTTGGATCCTTTACATGGTAAGCACATCTTGGATTCTTTATTTGACGAGCTCATCTTGGATCCTTAACGTGACGAGGATATCTTGGATCCTTTACACGGCGAGATTATCTTGAATCCTTGTGTACACACGGCGAACAAATTTTGGATTCTTTACGTGGCGAATATAGTTTGGATCCTTTACATTGCGAGCACATCTCAGATCCCTTACGCGGCGAGCACATCTCAGATCCTTTACACTGTGACCATATTTTGAATCCTTTACGTGACGAGCATATCTTGGATCCTTGCCGTGACGAGTTCATATTGAATTCTTTACATGGCCCACACTTATCGGCTCTTTGGACTTTAGCTGACGAGCACGTCTTTGATCCTTGACGCGGTGGGTACATCTTGGATCCTTTACATAACAAAAGCACTTATTGGATCCTTTACGCTCTGATTAGAGCTAGGATCCTTTATGTGGCGAGCACATCTTTGATTCCTTATACGGGGAGCTTATCTTGGATCCTTTCCATTGTGAACACATGTATCCTCCTTTGCACGATGAGCACAACTTGGATCCTTTACATGACGAGCACATTATTGATAATTTACGCGACGAGAACATCTTTGATCCTTTACACGGCCAGTATATCTTTCATCCTTTACGAGTGTTCGTCGCAAGCAAAACAAAGTAGGTACCGTCTGATCCTATATCTACGCTGCTTTTTCGTGAAGTCTTATGACCAACACATCCACTGGGATTGCAATGGTATTGGTTTAATCTATTTAACTGATTTATGTTGGGATTAAACAATTTTCACCTGGACGACTTTGGAAAACATCCTTGTAAACGAGATATTATGGACTTAAATAAAGTTTTGGGTTAATTATTATATATACTTTTGCATTATTCATCTAGATGATACATGGTGGAAGAAACAGTATTAGTAATTTGAGAGTGAAAAAACAAGCAATAGAAAGCTTTAAAGTTTTTAAACATCAAAAGACAATGAAACATTTGGCTAATAGAGGTATAGCTTGTCACGAGCAATTTCTCCTTTTTCCACAATGTTTTATAAAAGCCGTCAGCTGTAAGAGAAAAAAGAAAAACGTTTGCGGAGGACGGCAAGTTCATATGTGATAAAATATGAAAAGGAGAGATCGCTTTTGAATGCTTCATTAGCTGCGAGGTCTTGTCAAACAATCTGAACGATTGTCGACCTTGACAATGACCTTAATTTATCATTCTATTAGGTAATTCCATAAATATACACCTTAATTAGATGTCACGTGAAAGTGTATACGTCGACTTTTTTTCTTAAAATAGAAAACTTGTAAATTACGAGAATTATTTGAAATTGTCGACAGACTTACCGTTTAGTGATATGTGAACTATTCCAGAAATAGCTCTGATGTTTTAAAACTTAGGCTACTAAGCGCTTCTCACTGACCTTTTGCGGACAGTGTAGATCAAGATCAGACTGCACAGAACGTGCAGTCTGATCTTGGATCTACACTGTCCGATAAGGAGATATTTATTTTCCCAAAAATTACCTTTGCAATAACAAAATTTGGGTTTTTACTATCGGTTTGAAAGTTTCATTTCACCTTTCTTAGCAGGATAAGGGTTAAAGACTAAATAACTCTTTACTAAACGACCACCTGCTCATTCGACCGAGAATTACATGGCTTTTTAAAACATCGATGGAAAAGGAGAAAATGCTGGTAACCAGCATTTTCTCCTTTTCCATCAATGTTTCCTTACCCGTGCAAAAATAACTTACACTATGTCAGCCATATTGAATTTGTCGTCTGCATAAGTTTTAAATATGGAGTTTGCAGTTGTCACGCTTAATACAGAGTCAGTCCTTTTATTCTCTGACTAACACAGCAAGACATGATACAAGTTTATTGGCAAAAGCTGTGCATCATCATTAGGAACTCTATTTTTGAAATGGATTTTTTTTTTTCACATACCATTAGTACAAGGAAGTTCAAGTTCACAAATCCCTCCCTCCCCCCCCCCCCCCCTTTTTTTTTTCCTCGATGCCATTTTCAAGGTTACTTGAATCTGTTAATGAGGAGACGAAAACAAAATTAAACACCCTCAGAGCGATGCAATATGGAAGAAAGCAATACGTCAAAAGAGCTTTTAATTTTAGACTCACGCCACGCAATTCCTCGAGTACTAAAGTCAACAGGTTCAGCGCTACTTTTATTTTCGGTAAAAGGCCGTTATAAAACTAGAATGGATATACATGTACATACGGATACTCAGCTGTCGGAGAATTCATATACATAGATTACAATTGAAAGATCTTTTGTCAAAAATGCATGTTATCGGACAATATAGACCCACCATCAGACTTTTTGTTCTGAGCAATCTTATCTTGATCAACACTGTCCATAAAAGTCTATGAAACTGATAACGATGGCGCAAAAATGAATCTGAAAGTAAAGTAATCCACACTAGTAAGTTTTAAATGAATCACTCAGTCTCTTTCCAGTCAAAATGCCTATCATTTATTAAACTCAAATTTAACTGGGTTCTAATTTTAGATTCAAAAGAGTTACGTACCTTGAACATGGCGGACGTATTTTTGATGTGTTGACAACTCCACGAGAAATTTCGACAATGGGTGTGGACATTGAGACTTATACTATTTGTAAGCACGTAATAGAGAAACAGATTTTTTTTTTATATAAATGTATGCTTCACTGGTAGAAAATGTAAAAGAAAAAAAACTTATTTCGAATTTCATTGGTACTAAACTTTACCGTGACCTTGACCTTTGACCTAAAATTTGCCGGAATAATCTCATTTTCGGGATGAATATGTGTAACATTTGAAAAACCTAGATAAGTTAAGATAAAAATTTAGTTGGTTGAAAGTCAGTGTGACCTTGACCTTTGACCGACCAACTTCAAATCAACAGAGGTGATCACTCTAGGGTGAAAACCTGTGTCGCATCTAATGAAGCCAGGACAAACAAGTATCTACCTAAAGTCTGGACCAGTGTCAGTTCGCCAAAGACCAGATTTAACGACCGACTAACAATTAAGGTCTATGGCCCTTAACTCTCATATTAAACTGCCGAGATTGGCCGAATAGCCTTTACGAAAACGTGGATGTTACACGATTTTTACCGATGAGTTAGTGAGTCTACGGCCCCTAACTCTCATATCAAAAATCGGAAGCTGCCGAGATTGGCCGAATAGCCTTTACGAAAACCTCGATGTTACACGATATTTACCGATGAGTTAGGGGTCGTAATCTTTAAGTCGGTGGGAAAATATTGCTAGAAAACAGCGCCAAACTACTGGAAATAATGAAAGACAAAATTACTTCGGTCTATATGATTGGCAGTTGCATGTCTATTGGTTTCTGTAAGGAGATCTCGATCTCACGCCATTTATAAGCTGCTTACCGCTATTTCTGGGAAGATGAAATCGTTTAAATCTTTACCATATGACAGAATTTTAGACTACTCGAAATTGAAAGCATTAGCAGACGACAAGATAAAAGTGACTGAAAAATTGAAATTTGTTTTGGAAAGGGTAGAAAATATTGTGGCAAAAGGAGAAAATGCTGGTTACCAGCTTTTTCTCCTTTTCCCACAATATTTTCATAGGGCTTCTTCTGAAGGTGGTTAAAAGTCAGGATTGTGTGGCAAAGGGTTAAACGTCTAGTATCACCGAGTTTGGGTTTAACGCCCTTTTATCAATTCAAGGATGCGTGCAAAGAACAACTGTATACGCGCTTTATCAAAGGCGTAGGAGAAGGGGAGGGGCCCCGCTTGGTACACGCCCCAATAATAACGTAAAGGGAGACAAGCCAATTTTGAGTCCCTCTACTCCCCAAACTTGAACTTTTTAGCTCACCTGAGCACGAAGTGCTCAAGGTGAGCTTTCGTGATCGTGCTGTGTCCGTTGTGCGCCGTGCGTCGTCAACTTTTACCTTGTGAAAGCTCTAGAGGCCACATTTTCTGTCCGATACTCATGAAAGATATTTAAGAATGTTTGTCTTGATGATATGTCGGACGAGTTCGAAAATGGATCATGTCGGGTCAGAAACTAGGCCACTAGGTCAAATCTTAGAAAAACCTTTAATACACTCTAGAGGCCACACCTTAAGTCCAATACTCTTGAAAGTTGGTCAGCATGTTTGTCTTTATAATATTTTAGACGAGTTTGAAAATGGATCATATGGGATGGAAAACTAGGTCACTGGGTCAAATCTTTAAAAAAAAACTTTGTGCACGCTCTAGAGGCCACAATTTTAATCCGATACTCTTGAAAGTTGGTGAGATTGTTTGTTTTGATGAAATGTCGGACGATGTTGACAAGTGGTCATAAACTAGGTCATTGTAGCAAATCTTAGGAAACTCTTGTATACACTGTAGAGGCCATATTTTCAGTCCAATACTGTTGAAAATTAGTCAGGTTGTTTGTCTTTTTTGTATCTTGTACGAGTTAAAAAATATGTTACATCAGGTGAAAAACTAGGTCACTGGGTCAAATCTTTGAAAAAAAAAAAACCAAAAAAAACTTGTGAATACTCTACAGGCCGCATTATTCCGTCCGATACCCATGAAACTTGGTCAGAATATTTGTCTTGATAATATCTTAGATTTGATTGAAAATGGGTCTTATGGGGTCAAAAACTAGGTCACAAGGTCAAATCTTAGAAAAACCTTGTGTATACTGTAGAAGCCACATTTTCAGTCCAATACTCTTGAAAGTTGGTCAGAATGTTTGTCTTAGTTATATCGTAAACTTGTGTGAAAATAGTTCATGTCAGGTGAAAAACTAGGTCACTGGACCAAGTCTTTGAAAAACCTTGTATACGCTCTTGAGGCCACATTTTCAGTCAAATACTCACGAAAGTTGGTCAGAGTGTTTGTCCTGATAATATCTCGAATGAGTTCAAAAATGAGTCTAGTAGGGATGAAAAAGTAGGTCACCAGATCAAATCATAGAAAAAACTTCTGTACACTCTAGAGGCCACATTTTCAGTCCAATACTCATGAAAGTTGGTCAGAGTGTTTGTCTTGATGATATCTCGCTCAATTTCAAAAATGGGTCATCTGGGGTTCAAAAACTAGGTCACTGGGTCAAATCATAGAAAAATCTTGTGTATACTTTAAAGGCCACAGTTTCAGTCCAGCACTTTGAAAGTTGGTCAGAATATTTGTCTTGATATCATCTCGGTTTAGTATGAAAACCGGTCACGTCGAGTCAAAAACTAGGTCACCAGGTTTAGAAGACTTTGAAATACCTTGTATACGCTCTGGAGGCCACTTTTTTTTTTTTTTTTTTTTGTCCAGTAATTATGGAAATTAATTAGAATATTTGTCTTGGTGATATTTTGGATGAGAATGAAAATGGATAACATGGGGTCAAAAACTAGGTCACCAGGTCAAATTTTGAATAACGTTGTGTTCACTCTAGAGGCTTCATTTTATATTCAAAGCTTATGAAAGTAGGTAAGAATGTATTTCTTGATGCTTATTCCAATGAGATTGAAAATGGGTCACATCGGGTCAAAAGCTAGGTCACCAGGTCAGATCTTTGAAAAGCCTTAAGTACAATTTAGAGGCCACATTTTCTAGCCAATACTCACGAAAGGCGGTCAGAAAGTTTGTTGTGATAATATCTACAACAATTTGGAAAATGGGCTGTGTTGGGCTACATAGTATATCTAGGTCACTGAGACAAATTCGAAAAATAGCATTTCAACTCTCTAGCGGCTGCATTTTCAGTCCAAAAACTCATGAAAGCTCGTTACAATGTTTGTCATGATATCTCGGAGGACATCTAAAATGGGTCATGTTTGGTCAAAAGGCTCTGGTGACCAACTTCAGGGCCATCATGGCCCTCTTGTTCTTTTCATTTTCTGCTTCACCACAATAGTTGTCCTTTTTGCGACTGAATAAAGCATTTAATTTTTTTTAACCACACGGCGAAAATTTTAGACCCGTCCATTTTACATGCGTTGAAAGACAAAAATGCGGCTAAAATGATAAGATTTGTCAGTAAAAGTGTATTGTTTAGGGGAGAGAGAGAGAGAGAGAGAGAGAGAGAGAGAGAGAGAGAGAGAGAGAGAGAGAGAGAGAGAGAGAGAGAGAGAGAGAGAGAGAGAGAGCTTGTACCCATTTCCCAGGTTGTTTTCATGGGAATTTTTCATCGAAGTCGTAAAAAACGGAACCTTTGCCGCGATGGAAGTCTGCAAACCTTTATACTTTTGTGTTTCGTGAGATAGGAGCCATATTTACGTACCATTTTAAGAACATTCCTAATCTTTATATCTGAGATTTTCTAAATTTGAAAGTAACACAACTTCTGAATTGCTGAAACAAATCGTTTAGAAAATTCTGGAGAATAATATCAAGGATATTCTGAAGAATGGTTGGTAAATACGAACTTAGGCTTTCTTAATCTAGCGTAAGACTAAGAATGTTATAAAGAATGTTCGGTGAATACTGACTCGGGTTACATAATTGCCACCCATTCTAAACTGCATTCCAAGTTCCATTTGTCTAGAACCTCCTGAATTTGGAAAGAAACACAATTTATGATTGGCTAAACCATTCGGTTTAGCCAATCAAAGATTGCGTTCCTTTCCAAATTCAAAATTAGGAATAGAATACAGTTCAGAATTTTTGGTGAATACGGACAAAGGGCTATTTCTTGCATTACATGATATATCCGTTGTCTGTGCATGTCATATTTTTCGAAGATTCGACCTGTCTGCTCTTACGCATCACCCATCTCATATACAGGGGAAAAGTAGGGCTTATATCGAAGCTATTAGCCAAGCCTGTAGAGGCTGTTTTAATAAATGGCCGGTGCATAGGCTACATGCTAGCAGATCATAGCTGAATGAATCGCACCAGGTAGCGTTTTATTGAGTAAACGTTCATTTTATTTTGAAATTCAAAGTAATGGTTGTCGTTTCGAAAAGTAGTCCGGTTCTGTACCCAGAATGCCAAAATCGGATAGATGTATATTTGGAGAATGCCATCTAGCGGAAGATTTTGATGAAATACCGGTAAAACTGCTCCTAACTGCCTTGTATATAAGTATTTACGTAATAATGAAAGTCGCAATGGGACCGTCACATCCAAAGTGAATGACGTATTGCCGGATTACCAATAGGTTGTTTTTATCACTCGCCTTTTTCTATATATAAGAGAAGATGGATAAGGAAGGTCACTTCAACGCATCACGTAATGTTCACTGTGCAGAATCAGCAATGATCCAGTTTCAGTCGTGTTATCTTGAAACTAGAGTACCAAATGACACCGTGTTTCAACGACCCTAGACCATGAGAAAGAGGGCTTTTGAAGACTGGTGATAAGCACTCCTCCTTTTCCCAACAACGTTTTAGACTCTTTGAAAGAAAGACTTCACCATTTGAGTCACTTTTTATCTGTCGTCTGCAAATGCTTTCAGTATGGACGAGTCCAAAGTTTTGTTGTCTGGTAAAAAAAGTTATAGCCATTTAAGGCCCAATAGCGAGCGGAAGTAAATAATAAACAAGAGTAAAACATGCAGGCAGATTTAATATGTACCATTCTAAAGTATGGATATCTTTATTAAATCGACGATGTGTTTACAGTACGGTCTCTTAAAGGCCCACTAGGGACCAAAATTAAACAATTCTAAAATGCAGGCTACTTTAATTCATACTATTTAATGTTATGAATTGAAATTTACCTGTATTTTGTACACAGAATTTGTTTACATTTGGCCTCAGTGGGGCCTTTAAACTTTGTCAATAAAAGTTAAAGTTTGTCTTTGTTTTTCTGTATTTGAGTTTAACGCCATGTTAGCAGCTTAGGTCATATCACAGTGGCCAGTGAACCTACGAATGTGTTTCCTGGCTTTCTCACATCAGTGCCGACACAACATTCTTTTAAGTCACTGACTACTTTTCTCACATGCATCAGAACTGAGAAGCGAAAAATCGCTGGAAGAAAGTTTGCCTCAACCGGATATCGAACTCGCAACCACCAGATCACGAGTCAGATACGCTAACCACTGAGCTAACCGACCTGGCGTTAATTAAGTCAATTATAAAGTCTTTTACTCATTATCCTCTGAAATAAACATGCAACAGAAAACTTCGAAAAATCATCGTAAACGGTAATATAAAGTTGAATCAAGGCTTATGCTTGAACCATAAAATGCCGACTTCTCACAATCTCCATGGAAGATGGCTTTTGAAAACAGTGTGAGAAAAGGAGAAAATGCTGGTCACCAGCATTTCCTCCTTTTCCATGAATGTTTTCTTCTCTTTCAAAGACAAATAAAGTCTTTTACTCATTATCCTCTGAAATAAACATGCAACAGAAAACTTCGAAAAATCATCGTAAACGGTAATATAAAGTTGAATCAAGGCTTATGCTTGAACCATAAAATGCCGACTTCTCACAATCTCCATGGAAGATGGCTTTTGAAAACAGTGTGAGAAAAGGAGAAAATGCTGGTCAACAGCATTTTCTCCTTTTCCATGAATGATTTCTTCTCTTTCAAAGACAAATACCTGCATTTAAGTCACATTCAGTTTTCGTCTGCGCATGCTTTCAAACTGGACAAGTCTAAATTTTATCGTCTGGTAAAGGTTAACCAAGTGATGACTGTAAACAACTGGAAGATCGACTAAAGGAAAGGAAAAAAAACAACAACAGTTTTTAAATGACGTAATACTATAGTTACGAAATGAATATATAAACCGTTTTTGTTCAAGTAGATGTGAGAAGACATCTTAACTCTTTCAGTGCTAAATATATAATCTCGATCCTTTTCGATGCCTGAAAATAGAATACAGTGAGACTCAGAAGAATTTTTGTCTCATAGGCTTGACTAAACAAGCGGACGGAATAGATCCAAGATCAGACTGCACGTTTTGTGCAGTCTGATCTTGATCTATTCCGTCCCCAAAAGTTCCTATGGCGCCGAAAGGGTTAAAGATTTGGCAAGCTGATTTTATTGTCTTAGGATAATATTAGAATTTTGGAAGAACCCCGGGGAGAAAGGGGAGGGGCGCGGTCGATTTATCAGTCGCAGAAAATGTGTTTCTCAAATAAACGATATAAATAACGAAAAAAAAAAAACTTTCACCTTCGATGGAGCCCGGCGGGGTAGCTCAGTGGTTAACGTATCTGACTCGTGACCTGCTGGTTGCTAGTTCGATACCCGATTGAGGCAAACTTTCTATCCGTCGATTTTTCGCCTCCCACCTCTGACGCATGTGAGAAAAGTAGTCAGTGGCTTGGAAAGACAGTTGTGTCAGTACTGGCTTGGAAAGACAAGTGTGTCAATACTGTCGTGTGAAAGCCAGGAAACACATGCGGAGGTGCACTGACGGCCATGATATGACCTAAGCTGTTAAAACGCCGTGAAACTCAAATACAAAACCTTAGATGGTGGATAGATGGGTAGGTTGGTAGGTGGATTAATAGATGAATGGACGGACAAACAGACAGTTAGGCTGAAAGGCAGACGAATGAACAGACACACAAGTCTGACAGATAGACAGAGAGAAAGATCTACGATCAAATACACATATAGTTTCGAAAACAGTAATTATTCGCGACGATTGTGAATTTTTTGAAAGATACATTTTTACACCCAGAGAGTAAACAAATGCTGTTAAAACTTGATAGTGTGTAGAATCTAGTCAGCTGTGTAAACACAGATTAAAAAAAAAACATAGGGTGTATGGGATAAAGAAACTCAAGAGATTTAAAACCGGAAACAACCACAGTGATGTCTTGGATAGCCTCCAGAGAATGAAATGCATTTTCTATCCGTTGTAATCTGTGCAACCTTGTAACCGTCAGGGGCACCGTTTAGCATGAAGATACAAGAGTGATTATAGTTTCATAAAATAAAGATGAAGTTGGTTAAAATAAACTGGATTAAAAACGAGTAAAGATGTATCTTTAATACGCAAAAGTGTAAATTTAATCGATATTAACAGAAAAAAAAAAGATTCTATCATATTTTGGGTGCGACGTAGATCTTGTCTCAGATAATGCTTGTTTGTTTTAAGTTTATGAGGTCTTAAATTGACGCACTTTCACTTTGATTTTTACAGTTGTTTTGTCTTGTAATTCAATTGTTGGCAACCTCTTTGTAGAACGGAATTCACATGATAGGTTAACTTTTAGGCTGCTATGCATGGCTCACTGACCTTTTGCGGACAGTGTAGATCAAGATCAGACTGCACAGGACGTGCAGTCTGATCTTGGATCTACACTGTCCGTTAAGGAGATATTTTTCATCTTAAAAAAATTGTTTGAAGTAGCAAAGTAGTTTTACTATCGACTTGAACGTTTCTTTTCACTTATTTAGTGGGATGGAGTTAATACCCTAATTTATACAATATTAGACGAAAGGTCTCTTGAGATGAACGGCCTTTGTATGTTATGTCAGCTTTGTTATATGAGCAATAAAAATATTGCTTTTTTTCTTTTAGACCCATTCAGTACCATCGGCGAAAACGGGGTCTTTTTGGCAGACGGTAAAGATCAAGTTCAGACTGCACAGAATGTGCAGTCTGATCTATGATCTAGATCTATACCGTCCGATTTTTAGTCAAGCCTAATAAGATAAAACGCTTTTTTAGTTTCAGTGAATTGCTTATTCAGCTTTCAGTGTCATCGGCGAAAATGGTGGCTTTTATTGGCGGACGGTATAGATCAAGATCAGACTGCACAGAACGTGCAGTCTGATCTTTGACTTATACCGTCCGCTTGTTTAGTCAAGCCTATAATATAAATCCCTTTCTGAGTTTCAGTGGGTTGTTTATTCAGCTTTCGGGAGAGGTCGAGCTTATAGTCTACATTTGGTGCTGCGAGAGCTCATTTGTAGAATTTCGTGATAAATAGGCAGTGTAGCTCTTTCGTATGATTCGTTTTGCATACGACTGTCGAACGCTCGGCCGTGTCCTGAAAACCTCAGTGGTAAAGGTGCGTGTTTCATAATTAGAAGATCTCGGGTTCGATCCTCTCCCGAGGCGTCAGGCCCTTCGTGAAAGTGTCCTTGTGTAAGACACTTCAATGACCTAGTACTGGTGAAAACACAGGATACGCATGATTATGTGATCTGTTCTCGTGATCGGACCGAAGTAATGTTTTTGAAAACTTCTTCTACCAATGATAATAATGATAATGATAAAATTAAAATACTACTACTACTACTTCTACTACTACTACTACTTCTACTATTACTGATAATAATAATAATAATAAAATGATGATGATGATGAAGATAATGATGATGACGACGACGATGATGATTATGATGATGATGATGACGATAATAGTGATAAGATCATTAGGATGTACTTTTGAAACAGCGCTTCACGACCATTACTAGAATTATAGGAGAATTCGCTGCAAAATGTTGTAGAATTAATTTGTTTCGATGAATAATCCGGCTAATCCTCTATTAATTGGCGCAAACAAGATTGTTATAATTGACTAAGAAAGTTTCAAAGGCGCCTGCCGTAAAATTT
Source organism: Hippopus hippopus (assembly GCA_946811185.2). Lineage (NCBI taxonomy): Eukaryota > Metazoa > Mollusca > Bivalvia > Cardiida > Cardiidae > Hippopus > Hippopus hippopus. The sequence continues at coordinate 5,967,025 of OX328107.1, forward strand.
GCGTCATGTGGTTATAAATAAACCTTCATACTGCTTAATAATCAGAATCTTATCCTGTTGAACTTGATTGAGCCGTGCTCTGTGAAAAGGGGGTTTAATGCATTTGCAAAAAGTATCAACCAGGGTCAGCCTGCGCAGTCCGCGCAGGCTGACCCGGGTCGAAACTTTTTGCTCTTGGTCAATTTTCTGCATGCCAAAGGACCAGTGTACCTAATGATTTAGTTGGATGATGACATACTTGATAAATGCATCACGGAGACGTACGAAATTAAGGCCCCCTTTTTTTTAAAGCGCCGCTCAAGTTATTGACGATTACACAAAATAGATCTCATTATGTTGTTTTTCATTGGATGGGTATTATTATGAACGAAACTACTGCTAGAGCAGCGGAGAGTGTAAAGCAAGATCAGACTGCATATATGTGAAGGCTGATCTTGCATTACGCTCTTCGCAATGATGATATCTATGGTTGGTCGTGAACAGGATAGTACGAGTAAGAATGAAAATTTCAAGACCATGGGGGGGGGGGGGAGAAAAACAAAGTTCTGCAGCGATTTCAACGTTCTTTTGGCCGAAAGTAATCATCGTATCGGGCAGTGTAGATTCAGGTCAGACTATACCTACTGTGCAGTCTGATTTTGATGTACACTGTCCGCAGATTTTACCGCGTTTAGCTGCATATAGGGATTGTATTTATGTAGAAGCCGACAAAAGCGATTGCCATAAATCAAATCGCATCACACACTTTCGTGATCTTATCTTGCTCTACACTGTCTGCAGTTTAAGTGCCTAAACATTTTGTCACACAATCCCGAATTTTAATGACCCTGAGAAAGAAGCCTTGTGAAAGCATTGTGGGAAAAGGAGAAAATGGTGATAAACAGCATTTTCTCTTTTTTCCATAATGTTTTCTACCCTATCAAAGACAAATTCTATCATTTCAGCCACATTTAATTTGTCGTCTGCAAATGCTTCATTTTGGACAAGACTAAGATTTTGTCGTCTGGTAAAGAGTTAAGTCCTGCGCAGCAGCCCATTGGTTAATCATTTTGTATCACCCTAGAGACCGCCTAAAGCGAATGCCAAAGAATCAGATACACATCTGTGTGATTTGATCTTGATCTACACTGCCTGCGCCTTAAGCCGCACACAGCAGCCCATTGGTTAATTCTTTTGGATTACCTGCCGTAAGCGATTGCCAAAAATCGGATCGCATCACACGCCTGTGAAACAAACAAGATGTTTATTTCAACACTTCCGTCATAAATCTCTGACAGTTCCCTGTTCATGGCCGATAACGTCAAAAGCGCTTTAGATTGATTATCTAACGAATTTGTAAGTTCATCTTCTATATCGTGGTTCGGTAGTGCATTATCAAACTCTTCTTCACACAATTCCGACTTTTAACGACCCTAACTCTAACGGAGGAGGCTTTTGAAAACATTGTAGGAAAAGGAGAAAATGCTGGTAACCAGCATTTTCTCCTTTTCCTACAATGTTTTCTACACTTTCAAGGAAAATCCCATCATTTATGCCACATTAAATTTGTCGTCTGCAGATGTTTTCAGTATGGACAAGTCTCAGACATTGTCGTTTAGTGAAGAATGAAACTCCTTACTTTGACGACAAAGTTTTAGGCTAAATTGAAAGCATTCGCAGACGACGACCAAAGTGTGGCTTGAACGATGGGATTTCTTTCTGAAATGGAGGAAAATATTGTGGGAAGAGGCGAAAATGCTGGTTAGCAGCATTTCTTCTTTTCTCATAAAGTTGTCAAAAGTCTTCTTCCTCAGGGTCGTTAACTGTGAAGGCATTATGTAGTAAAGGATTAATTCAAAGAGAGATAAGGAGTCAGTGTGGCTCAGTGTAGGACTTCTAACCTGGAGACCCTGGTGTGCCTCTCTCTGGAAGCACTTTGTTTTACGTGTGTCGTTGAGCAAGAAACTTAAAAGCCCTAACCTAGCATAGTCTCAATAATGAGACGCTACGGTGATTTTGTTCATATTTGGACATTTATTGTGCACCGCACCGTCTCAAGTCCATCGTAAATATTCCATTTGCAAAGATAGAGCGCTATACTGACTTTTTGTTTCGTCGGTTTAATCTGTATTGCAGCGAAATACAACTAACTTTTAGTAACACACATGACCAAAGACAAATTATTAAACCTTTCATTACATATAAAGAGCTTGTAGAAGTCGTTTATAACATGTAAATCTCGGAAAAAACACTGACGAAATTTATCGTGCGTGGCGGCCATTTTGTGTGTTTTCAGGAACGTAAACAACTCGAGTAACAGATGAAATGCACGGTTTTCTCTTATGTTCAGGGTTTAAATTGAAAATATTTGTATTTCAAACGAAGGGTTATTAAATACGCAAGCAGCAGGCATGTTTAAATCCTAGTTTTGTGCTCTATTTGCGAAATTTTGAGAGTTCAAACTTGCGCACAAAATCTGTGCGGAGCTTTCAACTGATTTTGTCTTGATCGTCTCTGTAACCAGAGGCGACCAGTCAAAAAGTAACATTGCCTTTGGGGACAGTTATCTGTACTATAACCTAGCACTAGTAAAATCCAGGACATACAATGAATATGTGAGCTGTCACTGTGACAGGACTGAAATAACCTTGAAATCACACAAAAACACCATTCAATCAATCAAACAATCATTCAGTTCTCGAGAATAAGAAATATGACATTTCATTGGTTCCCTATCAATATTTTACGGAACTTTTGATAAATCTATTAATACGTTTCATTTTACTTGTACCATAGGATTTCTCATTCTAAATTTTGTAACAAATCTTCCACTTTTAGTTACATATTCCCCATTTTGCATCAAAAGATAAACACTTTGTTTAAGATTTTTTTTTTCGATTGATGCACGAGTGTTGTTCGAGTGGCCTTGGGTTTTGAGCTTGGAGATCAAACCCAAACTCGGACAAACTTTCCTCCGAGAATCGGTCAGGTTTCTGTCCTCTTTCAATTACTAAAACTTTCTCAACATTGTGAATGTGGGAAAGCAGCCGGTATTCTGGCTGACGTGATACAACAAAAACAACAAAGTCAAAATTGTATAGAAATTGAAATTGTCCTTTAGATTCAGAAAAATTAGTTGAAGCTTTTTCACCAGTTTTTATCAGAACATCCAAACACATAGGGCAACATGGACCCAAATCATATTTTTAGAAGTGAAATTTTCATAAAGGTACATTTTTTCCAGGTTGGATGTCTTTTTCGACCTTTGATTGGAAAAGGAGCAGTTTCTGCTGAAAATTTGTTCCTGAAAATACACGAAGACTTTACAGTAATTGGTTATGGGATAACGCATATAAATGAACCATGCTCTGTGAAAAGGGGGCTTAAAGCATATGCAAAAAGCCATTGATTGACCCAGGTCAGGCTGCACAGTCTGCACAGGCTGACTTGTGCCAAAACCTTTTGCTTTTGGTCAACTTTATGCATGTCCAAGAACAGTTCTATCTCCAAATCCAAAATGGATTTTATAGATCAATAATCATTTGATGATTTGCTTGGTATGATGAATTACGGAGATGCATTAAGCCCCCTTTTGCCAAAGCATGGCTCAAATTTAATAGTAAGTTACCAATTAGTACAAGAAAAGCATCATGCTCTGTCATATCGATTTACTGAGGTGAATAAGCGCTGTATGTTACCGATGCACAGGCGTTCGTGTTATGACGAACTTCACCACCTATATAATGTAATATATAATCTTATACGAGTATATTACATTATATAGGTGGCGAAGTTCGTCATAACACGAACGCCTGTGTACCGATGACCGGAAGCAACCCTTGTGTATTGGTATCATCAATGGGCCCGCGAACAGGCCCGCAGGATAAACATGTCCACATTCTGTACAAATTGCAAATTACTTTCTGTTTATTCCAGGCTCATAATCTAAAGTATGTCAAAAGCCAGTTTATAAGGCTACGCCAAAAAAATGACCATCCCTTCTCTGTTGTTCTCTCCAATTTCCTGGGAGCACTTGTGTTGTACAATGAATTGGAAGTCATAAGATGCAGTCATGCACTGCATGTCTGCAACGATCAATATTCAGCCCGGTGCATTAGGAAAATTGCATTTTCATTTTGTTCTATTTAAGCCTTATATTTCCGTAAGATAATTCGTTTAGCCGGTTCAATTTGATTTGAATATTTTAATTCGTTTAAATATAGCTACGATGCTTTGAGTTTGATCGAGTGCTATTGTTCAAAACAAAGAGCATAACATTGATAAAACTCGTGGATACACAGACAGACGGACGGACGGACAGACAGACAGACGGACAGACGGATGGACGGACGAACAGACAGGAGAGACAGGTAAAAAGGGCAGGGGATATATATGAAATATGAAATACATGTAAAAAAAAAAATCAAAACAATTTCTCAACTCGTGTTTATGGCGATAAACCGATTGACCCACAGTGCGATGTATGGACGATTAGGCTTGTTCATTACTTTCAAAAGGCCGTATTATTTTTTTTCCACAAATCAAAATTTCATGTAAAACACTGATGAGTACGCTAAAAATGAGCGACACTCTAGCAAAAGGCGTTTTTATGCATCTCCGTGATGTATTATACCAAGCAATTCATTATAAGGCCTGCAACACGCCAAAAGGGGCATTTGGACATTTGCGTAAAGTGTCGTATCGGATCAGCCTGTGCAGTCCGCGCAGGCTAATCCGAAACAACACTCCGTTTTGATGTAATTGTCTGTTTTGCGCAAGTGTACTGAAGAACAGAATCTAATGTAGTGTAACGTGCAACGGCCTGGTCACCTATCCAGGCACTAACCATAGGCACGTTGCTTAACTTCCACGGAAAGAAATGCACTAAACCGCATCACTGTAAAAGCTAGCTCAACAGCAAGGCAGGTTTCAAGTGCTTATATATCTAACCTCTCTCCGTGACATTACTCTGCCCTTCGACAAGTCTCGAGCTCGAGACTTATATACAAACATGTATATATAAATAAACCAGAGGAATATACATGGGTAAGGCAACTCCAGTCCGGCAGTTGTCATTATCCTACCTCTGCCACCAAATGTAACGTACAACGGCCTGGTCACCCATCCAGGCACTAAGTATAACCACGTTGCTTGACTTGCACGGAGAGAGCTGCACCAAACCGCATCCTGTAAAAGCTAGCTCTACAGCAAGGCAGGTTTGAAGTGCTTATAAATCTAACCTCTCTCCGTGACATTACTCTGCCCTTCAACAAGTCTCGATGTCGAGACTTATATACAAACATGTATATATAAATAAACCAGGGGAATATACATGGGTAAGGCAACTCCAGTCCAGCAGTTGTCATTATCCCACCTCTGCCACCAAATGTAACGTACAACGGCCTGGTCACCCATCCAGGCACTAACTATAACCACGTTGCTTAACTTCCACGGAAAGAAATGCACTAAACTGCATCGCTGTAAAAGCTAGCTCTACAGCAAGGCAGTTTTGAAGTGCTTATATATCTAACCTCTCTCCGTGACAGTAGTCGTAAAGTGCCGTCTCGGATTAGCCTGTGCCGACTGCGCAGGCTGACCCGAGACGACATTTTACGCAAATGTTCGAATGCCCCTTTTTGCGTTGCCGGCTATAATCATGGATCCCTAAAATCAATGTAATCTAACAAGCGACTGGATCATGAGATAGACTCGTCCTTTGACATGCAGAAAATTGACCAACAGCAAAAAGTTTTGACTCGGGTCAGCTTACGGGGACTGCGCAGGCTGACTTAGGTCGATACTTTTTGCAGACGCATTTTAACCCCCTTTTCACAGAGCATGGCTTCATTATACTGTTTCTGCGCAAGCGTAGCGTGACTTGACGGTTACATTGTGTAAAAGGGTACAAATTGGGCGCTTTAATAACGGGATGGTCGTTTGGCAATCGGGAACACCGTCTGTTGTGACCAGATAATTGGCCTGCAACACGCGAAAAGGGGCATTCGGACATTTGCGTAAACTGTCGTCTCGGATCAGCCTGCGCACTCCGCGCAGGCTAATCCGAGACGGCACTTTACGACTACACTAGATTTTGTCCTACATTAAACTTGCGCAAAACAGAAAATTACATAAAAACGGAAAGTGTCGTTTCGGATTAGCCTGCGCGGAGTGTGCAGGCTGATCCGGAACGGCACTTTACGCAAATATCCGAATGCCCCTTTCCGCGTGTTCAGGCCATATGACGTCATGATACCTTCTCGTATCTGAAAACACTTTTCTCTTTCATATTATCTCTTTACCAAACGAAGAATCCTAATTGAAAGCATGTGCAGAAAACAACTAAAATTTGACTCAGAAATTGACAGTTGTTTTGGAAAGGGTTGAAAACTTTGTTGGAAAAGGAACAAAAAAAAATGCTTGTTACCGGCATTTTCCCATGTTTTCAAGAGCCTTCTTCTGCTGGGTCGTTAAAACTCGGAATTGTGCTGTCCAGGGTTAGTCGGTGTTCTGCACACTATTGACATACTAAGTCCAGTGCAATAACAGTTTTAAATTTTTTTTTAGGATTATTTAAATCGTTGTTTCGATGATGTTTATTTGGGAAAGCAGCCAGAGGCTCGAAAAGAATGTTTTGCGAAGGACTGGTTAAAGAGACTCTAAGAGGGCACACAAAAGAACACTGGTCGTCGCGAAATAACTGTGTAAATGTTGTAAAAAAAAAAAGGTGTAAAATACAAAAGAAACAAACACATAACAATCTGATATGGCCCTTTACCACATAGTCCCGACTTTTAACGACCCTGAGAAAGAAGCATTTTGAAAACATTGTGGGAAAAGGAGAAAATGCTGGTAACCAGCATTTTCTCCTTTTCCCACAATGTTTTCTACCCTTCTCAAAACAGATTTCAATTTTTAAGTCAATTTATTTTGTCGTCTGCAAATGCTTTCAATTTGGACCGGTCTAAAATTTTGTCGTTTGGTAAAGACATAGCCAGCACCCTGTAAAGATGTAATCTTTGGACCGCTTTTAAAACGCTTTGGCAACAGGGGCAGCTACTTACAACAAACAACTATCCTCTTTTTCCATTTTTTTTTTTTCAGATATTAGTCATACAAAGAGACATTTTGTATCCTTTGAACAGTTCAGTGAACTTTTTTCTCAATCCAGACGTTTCATTACATACCATTTATCAAACACGACGACGTATTAACCTCGAGGCTGCTCAATAAATGAAACAGACGTTTTCAGTCATCATTTAACTCTTTACAGACCACAAAATTTTAGACTCGTCTATATTGTAAGCACCTTCAAACGACAAATTCAAGGTAGCTCAAATGGTGGGAATTTTACTAGGAAGGGTGGAAAACTTTGTGAGGAAAGGAGAAAATGCTGGTCACCAGCATTTTCTCCTTTCCCACAATGTTTTCGAATGCTATTTTCCTTACGTTTGTAAAAATATGGTTTTGATCGGTAAAGGGTAAAGGACAAAGATGTCGTGAATTGAAGACGTTTTTTGGCAGATTTTCACACAAAATTGACAGAAGATGTCTGCCCTAGGACACTCTTATAATTTGAATGTGTCTTTTCAGATTTTTGAAATCGCAACAAAACTTTAAAAATATGAAATGTATCACTGTATCGCTGTTTAAAGGAAGACAAAAGCTGACAGCAAACAATTAATAAATGAGCTGCGCTCTATGAAAAGGGGGCTTAATGCACCTGCAAAAAATATCTACCCAGGTCAGCCTGCGTAGTCCACGCAGACTGACCCGGGTCGAAATTTTTTGCTAGGAGTCAGTTTTCTGCATGTCAAAGGACTATTTTTTACCTTATGATTTAGTCGGTTGTTAGATAAAATGGATTTTATTGATCCACAGTTTGTTATGACTTGCTTGGTATAATGCATCGCCGAGATGCTTTAAACCCTTTTTGCAAGAGCATGGCCAAAGTGTAAATGAAAAGTGTTCAACAATGGGATAAAAAACTTTCAATGGTATTTTTAGATTTCACGCCAGCATTTCGCAATGGCACATGAGTGTGTAACATAATCAGTAACACCGATTGATCATGTGGGATCGTATTCAAATAAGTATGATGACGTCATATCTGGTCTCTTGAAAGGTCGTTGTCTGCGCATGTCATATTCTTCGAAGATTCGACCTATCTGCTATGACGCATCACCCATCCCTAATACTAGGGAAAAGTAGGGCTTATACCGAAGCTATCACCCAAGCCTGTAGGGGCTGTTTTAATAAATGGCCGGTGCATAGATTACATGCAAGCTGATCATAGCTGAATGAATCGCACCAGGTAGCGTTTCATTGAGTAAACGTTTATTTTATTTTGAAATTCAAAGTAACGGTTGTTGTTTTGAAAAATTAGTCCGCTTCTGTACCCAGAATGCCCAAATTAGATAGATGTGTATCTGTAGAATGCCATCTAGCGGAAGATAATGCTTGAAAGGTGTAACACCAGAAAGAAATGATTCCGGGTCGTAGAAGTCAAAAGTAGTTCAAGTCTAAATTTGATACCAAACACTTCTGCTTCACTGATGTTGATTTAATGATTTCTTGAGAAAGTTAGTGATCAGTTTGCAGCTTCTTTGAGAACTATTTAATGTCTGTTATCACGACAAGAAACGCGGGATCATGCGGCAAAAGATTAAACCACCTTTGTCTTGAAAAGATCAATACTCCAAAGCAATCATAAGAAAATTAATCATTAAATCTTCGATAATAGAGAACAAACCCCACTGAAAAAGTGATTTATAGAATTGTAATGCGATGATAGCATTTCATATCTATTATTCATATGTTTAGGTTTAGCTCGGTTGAAACCAATTAAAGTTTTTGAAAGAAAACGGGTGTAGAATGACAAGTCGGTAACAATACAATGGAAGAATCCCTCATTTATGAAGAATATTGTTTAGGTTGATCATTTTGATTAAAGCTGGATAGAGTTTTTAATAGGGGCCTATTTAAACGTACTGCCGAGAATCAAAGTTTCTCGTTACAAGAAAACACTTGTTGATATTACTTAAAGATACATCTTTACTAGTTTTGAACCACTTTCAACCAGCTTTATTTTAGACCATTTCATCTTTATTTTATGAAACTATAATCATTCTTGTATCTTTGTGCCAAGTGTTGCCCTTGACGGTTGCAAAGTTGCACAGATTACGACGGATAGAAAATACATTTCATTCTCTGGAGGCCATCCAAGATATCACTGTGGTTGTTTCCAGTTTTAAATCGAGGACAAAGTCTTGAGTTTCTTTATCCCGTACACCTTATACGTCGATTTTATCTATTTTAACACAGCTGTCTAGATTGTACACACTATCCAGTTTTATCACCATTTGTTTACTCTCTGGCTGTAAAGATGTATCTTTAAGGTTTAGCTCATTTGAAACCAATTAAAGTTTTCAAACGAAAACGGTTGTAGAATGACAAGTCGGTACCAATACAATAGAAGAATCCCTCATTTATGAAGAACATTGTTTCGGTTGATCATTTTGGTTAAAGCTGGATAGAGTTTTTAAAGCGGCCTATTTAAATATATTGCGGAGAATCAAGGTTTCCTGCAACAAGAAAGAAAATACCTTTTGTACTTAATATGTAGTATTTTCCTTTGCAAGGGTATAATCAAAGCGCTAACGCACTGAAGGCAGCGGATTTTTTTTTTCTGGCTCCGAATACATGCTACTAATTGGTGTGTTCAATTATTCTTTTCCTCGTAAACTAATATAAATCAAAACGAAAAGTTCTCCAGTGAACTCTTACCCTTGAGATTAGGGTACGAGTTCACCAGCGTCCGAGTTCTCCAGCTACGAGGTATGTTATTGTATAAATGTGCCAAGATGGCGGAGAGGTGTTAAACCCGGCACGGTTTTTGTTTCATTTAAGCTTAAAAATCTTTTGTTACCTTAAATTAAAAAGACAACTGAAACATGATGTTTTAATTTTTTTCAGAGAACATACAGTATCAAGTTGAACTGCTTTGTTTGAATATGATTGGCAGAACTATTTTGTTAGTTTACGAAACTCGTTTTTTTTTTACACGCGTATCCAGGCAAAAACTGCCGGAAGCAAAAATATGACCTAGATAAAGACAGTTGGCTTCAAAAACCAGTATATACATGCACACGTGATGTGGGAACTATGACAGCGGGGTAAACCCGCTGCCAAAAACTGCGCGATTACATTCAGTCAAAAAGGTTCAATTCTGGCGTTTAAACAACAGGTCGATCGGTAACTCGATTGGTAGGCTATTTATGTGACCAAATGTGTATGTCATTTACTAATTTCAATACGTTACAGAAAATATCCAACCTACACCTGATAGAATTCTGCCTGGTACGAGAGTACTAGATATCGTTAGAGGCTGCAAGACTTGGATATTCAAGTTAGTTCATTATTTATGCACAAGAATAACCTTTATCACAAGAGGTTAAACCCTTTATCGTATCAGATTTTGATCATGGACAGAAGAATTCCTATTTCGAATGAAACTTTAAACCAAGTATAGGACTCATCCACTACTTCAAAGCAGACTTTGTGACACTCTGTCTGATTGGTGCATATTGCAACCAATAGCTGCCATCCATAATATGGGTGTAGGCTGTTGTCTAACGGAAAGTAAGATACAACGGGTACCAGTGTAAAGTTGTTTACAATTAACAGCTCGCTCGGACAGCCAATGAAGTAACCATTATATAAGAGCCATGTCGTGAAAATGCTTGATGCATCAGCAAAATGTATCGATCCTGGTCACTGCAGGCTGAACTGGGCCGAAACTTTTTGTTAATAGTAAATTTTCTGCCTGTCAAAGGACAAGTCTACCTCATGATTCAGTTGGTTGTTGGATAAAGTTGATGTTATGGATCCCTAATTATGTGATGTCTTGCTCGGTACAATGCATCACGGAGATGCATTTAGCCCACTTTTGCTAGAACATGGTTCATGTACTTGTATGCATGTTGAGGTACTGTAAAAGAAATGGGTTTGTAAGTCAGAAATGGATGACAGTGCGATATATAATTAGGAACTGCTATAACAAGTTATAATCTGCATTCTGAAAATCATTCGCAAGAAAACAAGACATGATACACTGTAACAATGTCAGTGGAATGTCTGTGGGCAAAAAATAACACTGTCTTCATGGTTTCTTTGCACGCAACGAAGTCAATAGGAACACAGCCGGTACTGTACATGATATGCTACATGTAAATAGTTCAGCGGTAAATATATAATCGACCTTTTTTTTCGACAGGCGAAAATACAATCCACTGAAACCAAGAGAGATTTTCTATATACTACAGGATTGGTTTAAAAAGTTGACGGTATAGATCCAAGATCAGACCGCAATTTTTGTGTTGTTTGACCGTGATCTATGCATTTCACTAAAGGCCACTTCTTTCTGCTATGGCGCTGAAAAGGTTAAGGCTTGAACATGTATATTGTTGAAATCTTATCATGGAAAGGCAAAGATGTGGTGCTTGTACTGTCATGTAGACCAAGACCAGACCGCAACGAACGTCAAACTGGTATTTTTTTGTGTGGGATATATCTGGCAAACTCAGCATTATAAAAGCATCATTTTATTTCTTTTCCTCCATTTGAAGAGGACTCAATGAGCCCAAATTCGTCAGCGTTGGTTACGAGGATTCGGCTAACCTCGGATTATCCGTTGTTCAAGTCCTTTGGCCGTAAAGAAGGACATGTCTGAAATATAATTCTGATGTTGATTTGATGATTTATCTGGAAGCTGGCTGCAAGTTTACAAGTATCTTTTAAGAACCATTTTTTACCTGTGACCACACAAAGGAACATTTTCTACAACAAGGAAGGGCCTTATTTGACTGTCAACTTTTAAAGCTGGTTGTACTTGAGGTGGAAAAGCAAAAATACGAAATTGGTTTAAGTGACATATTTTCTATTTTCTTGTGTAGGCCACTGGACACATATTTGATAGAAACGTACATTAGAAGTACAGCAGAGAGCCAAACAATGGTGGTTTTCCACTCTATTTCAATCTTGCGAAAAGCAGATGTGACACCTGCATACATCGCTTTGCCGGTAATAGACCCTTTTACTTCTTGTAAAATATGATTCCGCGAGAAAAAAAAACCCCGATGGACATTTTTTGAGACACAGTTTTTAAATGAAATCTTTCTAAATAAGTTGTCGTTAAGAAACAGTTCCTTAATTTATTTTGTATGCAATTTATCAATTTCATCGTCAGACATATGAACAATTTGCTGTGGTTGTTGTTGTTTTTGAAGATTTGCATTACTCTATATCAGAGGTCAGAGCAGTGTAGGCAAAACACTTCCAGGTTGCAGTGGTGAAAAGAATCTCCTTTTTCATGTTTGAAACCAAAAACTTCTCCTTTACCTCAGAGAAAATGGAAGGACGTGTCTTAAATGTGTTTCTGGCGTTGATTCTATGATTTTTGTGAAAACTGGCCACAAATTTTCGTTTTGCCATGTGGAACTATTTTGTGTCTTTTACCACATAACGGAACATGTTGTTCAACCTATTGTGACTTATTAAGGGTAGTTGTGTTTGAGAAGGAATAGCAAACAAACAATCGGCTGAAGTGCTGTTCTTAAACTTCTTGTGTAGGTCAATAGCCATATATAGAAATAATGGGTTTGCCAATAAAGTACAACAGAGAGTCAAAGATAGTAATTTTCACACAATTTCACGAAGCAAGAAAGAAGTGGTATGACTTGTGTAATCCTTTCAAAAATATGACTCATCTACATTTCACTGTAAGTTTAATTGTTAAAATCGATGTTGGTAGCAAATCTGAGCTTTGTTTCCTTTTTTCACACATAAACTTTCTTTCGAACCTTTGTCTTTATTCCGCAAGTAAAGTACGGTCAAAGAAGCGAGTCGATGCCATTGGAGGAAATAACACGAAAATTCGTCTGGAACATGGTTGTTAACAAACACCAGAAGGCTCGATTAATAACTTGTTTTTTAGACTCGTTTCTCGTTTAATAATATGCTGCCTAAGAAAATATGGGTTAGATCCCTTATACACCTCCATCGAGAATTCGAATACAAAATGCACCCTGTAATAAATTCGAACAATCCATGTTGAGGTGTCGTTGAGAGTATTGAAACTTCAGACTGTAACAAATGCATGCCGATATCTGTCTTCAGTTGACCTTTATCAAAGGTTTTAGCTTAGTTCTAGAATTTGAAAGCTAAGTAGTTTTATAATTCTGTCTATCTAACAACAAAACTTTATACTCATCCATGCCTCCATTTGCAGACGACAAAATTAAAAGGAATTTGTAAATGAAAAGCTACAAAACACTGTGGAAAAAGAAGTAAATGCTGGTAACTGTCATTTTCTGATATTTATCACAATGTTCTCAAAAGCCTTCTTTGCCCTCCAGACTATTAAAACACAAGAAGGTTTCCTGAAGGGTTAACTCTATTTCAATTGGTCGCCTAGAAAGTATTAAGGTTGGAAAAATACTGTTTTATTATCAAGTTTAAAGCTCGTCTGCAACTTTTGGCTTATTTACGACATCAGACGTAGAATGGGTCCCAAGCAATTTTTGATATAACCAGTCTGCCCCATCTGTAGGTCAAAGGTTATAATAATGCATCATGATTGAATGGTTCTTATTTATTCTCCCTATTCATTATTGCTTTGACAGAGCAATTAGTAATATCGGAGGCTTGTCTTGCATCCAATGGCCACAACGAACACTTAATGTTGCGACCAGTAAGTTGGAAAAAGGTACAAATTAGCCAAATTATACGAATACGGCAAAAGTGCCTAGCGGAAGCTTTCAGTGCAGACGAACAGACTGAGGCAATCCATTGGTTCAGAAGAAAAGCCAAAGCCCCTGCCCATATATGGCTTGCAACACGCGAAAAGGGGCATTCGGACATTTGCGTAAAGTGTCGTCTCGGATCAGCCTGTGCAGTCCGCGCAGGCTAATCCGAGACAGCACTTTACGACTACATTAGATTTTGTGATACAGTAGACTTGCGCAAAACAGAAAATTGCATAAAAACGGAAAGTGTCGTTTCGGATTAGCCTGCGCGGACTGGGCAGGTTAATCCGAGACGACACTATACGCAAATGTCCGAATGCCCCTTTTCGCGTGTTGCAGGCCATATATGAGCCAAGCTTTTGGAAAAGGGGGTGTAATGTATGCGCAAAAAGTTTTCTTATGAACATGAATGTTTGCAACAAATGCATAGCTGAAATACAAACAGCACCTGGCGGGATTCGAACCCGTGCGGAAAAGATCCTGGTATAATGAGGTTTAAGGTATTACCATCCTAACGCTTCTAGTGCAACATGGAATAAAATTTCTTATTGGTTGATAAATAAGGATTTATACTGATATAATATTTTTGCACATTTCTAACCGACCAGAAATTCCTTTGATGTCTATCTTGAAATTATTTGTTGATACTTTTGTTAGTTTCCTGAAAAGGGAGGTAATTATTATCTCCCTTTGTAATGAGAATATAGTGGTTTTAAATTTATAAAAGATAATTCTAAGAAGGAAAAAAAGGAAAAAGTGGCTCGGTTAAAGTAGTACGATAATACTTATTTTTAATCATAGCAAATTTTGTAGGCTAATGTTATAGTGGAAATAGCTGTTTTCCATCAGGAGGGTACTACCTTAAAAGACCAACACCATAACCACTGAGCTAAAGAGAATTTTCCCCAACGCAGTTGTAAGGTATTGATTTTATACAGGACAAGTTGGCTTCTTTACAAAAGAAGCCAGGAGAGGTCAGCATCAATGTTTTCAGATAGTTTATTGACTTTTAATTTCAATATATTTTGGTACACGTAAACAAACAAATAAAAAAGCCGTCGCGTAGAAACCGCATATGCTTTACATGACGGTCATTTGACCTTCTTGCTGCGTTTTCAAGTCACATGATCTTGTCCAGCGGTCTTTTTTCTCTTTTTTAACGAAATTCTTCTTATTTTTTCTTCTGCTTAGATCTATTCGCTTAATGAAAAATTACAATTATTTGAGAGGTCATTTACAGCCATGGCAAATTAATATAACAAATCTGTTCTGAAATTCGTCATATAAAAATAAACCACGTCTATTTCCTGTTTCGGTTTTTTTATTTCGCTTTATTTACAAAACCGTGACGAAACAGACTGTGTATCAGAACAATTTCGCAAGAAAAATGGATTTAGACAGCAAATTCTGTGGCAGTCTGCCTTTTAAACTCACCACTGTTGGAGAGGTCTGATGACCTCTCCAATGAAGCTATGCAGGAAGGAAGGAGTGATCTCCCGTAACAGTATCGATCCAGGTCAGAGATCTGGGGGCGATTTTTGTTTTTGCTCTTAGTCAATTTTCTACATGTCAAAGGACCATTCTATCTCATGATTCAGTCAGTTTTTGACAAAATGAATTTCATGGGTGCATAATTATGTGATGACTTGCTTGGTACAATGCATCACGGAGATTCATTTAACCCCACTGTGCCAGAGCATGGCTAGATAATATCTGCAATACCACTCCAACACTTTGAGTAGACTCTTTCGTTTTGAATAAAGGAGGTAATTATACTAGAAGTATCCAAAATAACAAGTCAAGAAAACAATCGACCAACCACTTTGACATTTCTTAGCCAGAGAACCGAAAAGGAGATAGTGGCATCTGACATGTCAAACAAATTCCTCAACCAAAACTGTAAAGCTACTGCTAAAATGCGTGCGCTCTCCAACACTTCGAAGAGGCTGGGACTAAATTGCAAACCATTGCAATAAACACTGTCAGTCTAATTCTAAAGAATTTTCTAACAATGAAAATAACACGATATCTGGTTGATTCGATCAAATAGCTCAGCCAATCAGAAATTGCTTTAGTTTCTAAATCTCGAATAAGACTAAGCATTGCATTTAAAATACATGTACCTGGTAAATACAGACCTTACTGACCTCAGTTCAACATTTCGAACTTACTCGTAATCAAGAGGTGGAACCGTTGCACCTAATTATTTACGACAGAATTTGAGACTTGCCCGTGTACGCTATGATTCAGTCAGTTGTTATACAAAATGGATTTTATAACAGATTTTATGGATCTATTAGCCTGTAATGGCTTGCTTGAATGTGCTTGGTGTGGTGACCGTGGTTGTGGGGTAGAGCGTCGGCCTCGTAGCCATAAGGTCCCGAGTTCGATACCCGGGAGCGGGTGTCAACTTTGGGATTTTTCATTGGCCCACACACTCGACGCGAGTACTGGTGAAGTTCCCAGGAAGCAGAATCGAGAGAGATTAGTATAAGTTGTAAGAACTTGTTTCTCAATCGATGTAAAATAAATATGTTTTAAACTTAAACTAAACTAATGGCTTGCTTGGTATTATGTATCACGGAGGTCCATTAAATCGCCCTTTTGCCAGAGCATGCCTCAAATGGTGTAACGTTACCATGTACCAGACGGAAAAAATTTAGACTTGACCAATATGAAATTTTTTTGCAGTAGACAGATAAAATGTGGTTCAAATCATTTGTCTCTGAAAGAGCAGAAAACTGTTCGAGAAAAGGAGAAAATGCTGTCCGTGGTATATGTCTTAAAAGGGAAAGCCAACCGGTTAGTCAGAGCAAGATATGACGTCACGTTTTGTGTAACTAGGATCCATATTTACCAACCATTCTTATGAACATTCTCAGTCTTATTTTCCAAGATTTTCTAAATTTTAAAGTAACACAACTTCTGATTGGCTAAATCAAATGGTTTAGCCAATCAGTTATGCTACTTTGAAATTTAAAAAATTCTTGTGAAAAAGACTAAGAGCGTTCTAAGAATGGTTGGTGAATACGGACCATATTGTGGATCTACTTTGTCCGCAAAAGCACTTATAGTTGCACCAAGCGCACCGAGAGTTACGTTCATTGTATGCATAAAACATATCAATTAGACAGAACTTTCCGCAATGACTTGCCAGCTACCGCCGTTAAACACGTACAAAGAATTTATTTGTCAATTATCACTGCCAATCTTTCACACTAAAAGTCAAATAAACAAGCTGGGGTGCAGGTAAAGTTGCAAGAGTGAATCTCTCAGTGCTGTTGGTTAAGAAGACTTGGTACAAACATGAAAGAAATAATATCGCTTCAATCATTGACTTTCTTTTACTTCTTATTTTATAGCGCGTTTTACCAATGACTCAGACTTCACAGCACGCATGCGCAGGCTGATCTGAGTCATTAAAGGCGCTCATAAGATAATGCACTTTTTTATGTCCCGGTAAATTCACATCTCCGGTAGACGTGCCAATTACACGCACCTTGCATTTGACAACCCGAGATGTGCATTTTTCCCGTTGTAAATTATGCAAATCGCATCGTTCTCCCGATATTGACATTTTTTCTCGTGTATTTATCTAGCTCCCAGCGAAACAATGTAAGCAACAAGAGTGTTATTAATTCATTTTTAATGGGATATTATGACGTTGATAGATAGGGGTAGGATTTTGTTTCGCAACTTAATCCCAGCAAAATGATGACCGTCGTTTTTCTTCCCAACAAGATGGCAATACAATGGTACTGCTGTTTTGCATCTTGCCGGTTAAAATCATGGACTTCTCCAAGTATCATACTATTTTATCCATAGCAAAGGCATGTTAGAACCACTTTTGAAATTAAACGGATATTTGAAATAAAAATTCAACCTCGCTATGTTCCTTTAGTATTCACCCATGTACTTCAAAATGGATATAATAATTGGCTTGCAACACGCGAAAAGGGACATTCGGGCATTTGCGTAAAGTGTCATCTTGGATCAGCCTGCGCACTCCGCGCAGGCTAATCCGAGACGACACTTTACGACTACATTAGATGTTGTGCTACAGTAGACTTGCGCAAAACAGAAAATTACATAAAAACGGAAAGTGTCGTTTCGGATTAGCCTGCGCGGACTGCGCAGGCTGATCCGAGACGACACTTTACGCAAATGTCCGAATGTCCCTTTTCGCGTGTTGCAAGCCATATATGGATGCTTTTTATCAAAAAGTGGTTCTAACAAAGGCATTTGGGCTCATTTGAGATGCACATGGGTTTAACTCTTATCCTGCTAAATAAAGGAAATTAACATTTTAAGCTGATATTAAAAACCAAAATTTTGGCTGATATTAAAAACCAAAATTTTGTTACTTCAAAGAATTTTTTTTTTTTTTTTTTTTTTGGGGGGGGGGGGGTATGTCCTTATTGGACAGTGTAGATCACAGATCGGACTGCACGTTCTGTGATGCTTTATTTTGATCTGCACTGACCGCAAAGGTAACACTAGTTGTGAAAGGCACTTTAAGGGTTAACAAGCGTGCACCCTTTTGTGTTATGTTGCATGAAGTTTACCATGTGATTTTTGTATGCTATGTAACTACTTAAAGTACAATTTCGCTTGGCTGGTTTCGAAGAAAACATCGATGTATTGTCATAGCCCTGTCGTCGTCAGTGTCTTCGTCGTCATCATGGCAAAAACTTAAACATTTTTGATACCTCTGTTGTTAATGAATATTTCATTTAAACTCGGTTAACTGTTGAAAGGGATACCCGAACAAGAAGGGCAGGTTACCCTCAAAACATTTTTGACACAGTTATCTCTCCTTTTTTGGCATAGAAATTTGGCTGAAAAAGCAACCCCAGTCGAGCATTGGTACCTGCAAACGGTGCTCTTGTTTTACTCTACTACGGCATTGGCGATATTCCTTGCTTGCAGCTCTAATAATTGATTGATTCGATTACAGATTGCGCACACTTTAGACTTTTTTTGTACATTTTAGACATGCAGATCATACGAGCTTTCAACGAAAAAGAGAAAAATTAAGTTTTGCTGTGTGTCTCCTTTCTCTCATTTTTCTACCCTTCAAAGACAAATTCTATCAGTTGAGCTTCATTTTTTCCCCTCTCTCTTTTTTCTGTAATATTGACAAGTTCAAAATTTTTTCGTCTTGTAAAGTGTTGAATAGAACTCCTGGATAGTATTTTTCAGCTCCTCTTTTATCTTTATTTCTATTACCAATAAATGGGAGCCATAGGCTTGGAACGTGCGCGCATGACCGTCGCTATTGGTAACACATGGAGATTCGTACCCGATAAGTTACATACTGAAAATATTTCCTATTTCATTATTACCAAATTCTCGTAATTGTTACCGTAAGAGCTATTTATAGTGCCGTCAAATTTGATGTGTTTTGATCTGATGCTATCTAAGGTGCTTCTGAACAATATTACACTCATGTTACGGTCATGGCATTTCGTACGCTATAACTTTTGTAATACGCTGAAAGTATTTCCTGGTGCAATTCCTTCAAAATTGTCGTAATTGTTATGTGAATTGCAGTTCAGTATCGTCAAACATTATTGTGTGGTGTCCGTGGTTGTGAGGTAGAGCGTCGGCCTTGTAACCATGAGGTTCCGAGTTCGATACCCGGGAGCGGGTGTCAACTTTGGGATTTTTCATTGGCCCACACATTCGGCACGAGTACTGGTGTAGTTCCCAGGAAGCAGAATCGAGAGGGATTAGTATAAGTTGTTTCTCAATCGATGTAAAATAAATATGTTTAAACATTATTGTATTTGAATAGATGTTATCTTAGCCTTTTTGAACGATATTTCACTCTTGCCCCGGTCATGAAATTTTAATCTTTGTATCTTTTTTAACTTGCTGAAAGTATTTCTCATTGCCATTCCAACAACATTCTCGTTTTTTGTTGCTTAAATAGCTGCTTATCACTTGCAACTTTTACTTGCGTTGATCTGGAGTTGTCTCGTGTGCTTCAAAACAATTCTTCACTCTTGTCGCTATTATGGAATTTCGAACTCATGACACTTTTAACATACAGAAAGTATTTCCTGTTACCATTCCTACCAAATTCTCGTCATTGTTATGTGGATTGCAGCTGAGTACTGTCAAACTTGATTTGCTTTGATTTGGTGTTATCCAGGTTCAGTCTCGTCAGCGTCGTGAATTTTCTTTCTCTGTAACGTTTAACTTTGTAACATACTAAAAGAACTTCCTGTTGCCATTTCTACCAACACTTTTTGTTTTGTAATTGTTACGTGAACTGCAGTCAAACTTGTAGTACCGTCATTTGAATTCTTGTAACTTGCCAAAGGTATTTACTTTGACATTTCTAATAAATACTCGTAAATGTTACGTGAAGGGCCGATAGCGAAAACGTGAATGTAGCTATTTCCAATTTATCTTTTTAGAAAAATATCTCCTTATCGGACAGTGTAGATCAAGATCAGACTGCTCGTTCTGTGCAATCTGATCTTGATCTAAACTGTCCGCAAAAGGTACTTGAGTCGCGCTTAGTAGCCTAGGGGTTAACGTAGGCATTTTTGTCTTCTTGTAATAAGTTAAAGACACATTCGCGCTCGGAAAGGGACACTTTTAGAAGAAGATGAAAAGTAGTTCAAAGATTTTTTTTTTTAACATTTCAGAATAAATTTTACGAAATTATCATTACTATGGTAAACAGTGAAACAAAAAAAAAAAATCCATTAATTCTTTAATTCGACAATTTTTACCACTTTGATTATTTTACCCTGTACTAAACAATCCCGAGTTTTTACGATACCGATGAAAAACACTAGTAACCGGCATTTTCTCCTTTTCCGACAATGTTTTGTAATCTGTCGTCTGCAAATGCTTTCAGTTCGAACCAGGGTAAATTTTGTTGTTTGGTAAACAGTTAACTGCCATCTTAAAGAATTCGGATTTTTTGAGGTCTGAAAGTAGATTTCTACTATATACATGCACATTTGATGATGATTTAGCCAAAGTTTAGCACCAGGTGTCGGACGATGTAGATCAAAGATCAGACTGCACGTTCTGTGCAGTCTGATCTTGATCTACACCGTCCGCAGAAGAAGTATTTAAATCGCCATTGGCAGTGAAAGACCCCTGCGTTTTAACTCTTTTTAAAATAATCACGAGTTTTAATGACCTTTAGGAAAAAAAGGCCTTTGAAAAATCACTGTGGGAAAAGGAGAAAATCCTAGTAAGCAACATTTTTTTTTTTTACATTTTCCACAATGTATCTTTATCATTTCAAAGACAAAAGTCCCATCATCGAAGCCCAATTCAGTTTTTCATCTGCAAATACTTTCAATATGAATGACTTGCCGTGCTTTCACAAATCACCGCTCAGGGATTTAAACGATGCATCCCCAGCTCGGCCATTTTCTTTCAAATGATTGATGATAATAATAGTCATTGCAACAGGATTCATTCCTCTCTCACCGCAGATCATTGTTTCGACGATGGTTTTGTAGGAAAGCAGCCAGTGGCTAAGGAAGAATGTCATGCGAAGTACTGGAATGAGAAACTCCAGGACTGTATATGAGGACTGGCCGTTGCGGTATAACTGAAATTATGTTGTAAACGGCGTTAAACAATCAAATTATTTACGTACAACCCCGTACATTCACGAGCCTGAGTAATAAATGATCTTGAAATATTTTTTGGAGAATAGAAAGCACATGGGAAAGCAGCCAGTGGCTTGGGAAGAATATTATGCGAGTACTAGTAAGAATCGAGAGAGAGTATAAATTGTAAGAACTTGTTTCTCAATCAATGTGAAATAGATACGTTTAAACTAAACTAAACTACTAGTAAGAGAAAAACTCTAGGATAGCATGTATAGTTGCACTGGCCGCCACGATATTACTGAAATAATGTTGAAAAAGGCGTTAAACGCCGTATAAACAAATTAAACGAAGGTTTGAATGAGAGTTCCCATTAGAAATTGCTTTCCTTTAGCTTAAAGATAGACACTTGGCCAATATATAAACAATCTTATAAATAAGTAAAGCAGTTACGTCGGCTTTTTGTTCTCCATGTTCGTGAAGTTTATAGGATGTTTCTATTAGCCCCTCATCCTGCTAAACAAGTGAAAAGAAACTTTCGAGCCGATAGTAAAATCCCAAATGTTTCTATTTCAAACTTGTTTTATGGAGAAAAATATCCCCTTATCGGACAGTGCAGATCCAAGATCAGACTGCACGTTCTGTGCAGTCTGATCTTGATCTACACTGTCCGCAAAAGGTGAAAAGAAACTTTCAAGCCGATAGTAAAATCCCGAAAGTTTCTATTTCAAACTTGTTTTATGGAGAAAAATATCCCCTTATCGGACAGTGCAGATCCAAGATCAGACTGCACGTTCTGTGCAGTCTGATCTTGATCTACACTGTCCGCTAAAGGTGAAAAGAAACTTTCAAGCCGTTAGTAAAAACCCGAATGTTTTTATTCCAAACTTGTTTAATGGAGAAAAATATCTCCTTATCGGACAGTGCAGATCAAGATCAGACTGCACGTTCTGTGCAGTCTGATCTTTATCTACACTGTCCGCTAAAGGTGAAAAGAAACTTTCAAGCCGATAGTAAAATCCCGAATGTTTTTATTCTAAACTTGTATTATGGAGAAAAATATCCCCTTATCGGACAGTGCAGATGCAAGATCAGACTGCACGTTCTGTGCAGTCTGATCTTGACTACACTGTCCGCAAAAGGTGAAAAGAAACTTTCAAGCCGTTAGTATAAACCCGAATTTTTTTATTCCAAACTTGTTTTACGGAGAAAAATATCCCCTTATCGGACAGTGCAGATGCAAGATAAGACTGCGCGTTCTGTGCAGTCTGATCTTGATCTACACTGTCCGCAAAACGTAAAAAGAAATTTTCAAGCCGATAGTACATCCCGAATGTTTTTATTCCAAACTTGGTTTATGGAGAAAAATATCTCCTTATCGGACAGTGCAGATGCAAGATCAGACTGCACGTTCTGTGCAGTCTGATCTTGATCTACACTGTCCGCAAAAGGTCCTCGAGTCGCGCTTAGCAGCCTAAGGGTTAGGAAGGCAGACTTTGCTAGTCCTGACTTGACGATCCGTCGCTTCACCCCTTACTAAACAATACTGTGTTTTTTTCTACATCCCTGTTAGGCCTATCAAAAAAGTATCTGTGTTTAGGGTTTCCAGACCCTGCCTAGAAAATGCTGCCAACCTTAAACTTTTTACGCTACAACTGAAAAAAAAATCTATTGGATGTGATGTCGGGACATGGTCCATGTAAAAAGTTTCTGAGAAAAATATAAAAATCCCTACCTACCCTACCTACAGCATCTTGGACCGAAACCCTATACACAGGTATTTTTTATTAGGCCTTACTACCCTGAGAAAGAAGTCCTTTGAAGACACTGTGGGAAAGGAGAAGACGTAAACAGTCCATTCATCATTGTCCTGAAAAGAACGAATCTGTGTGGTAAAGGGTTAAAGATTGTGCTAAATGAGGAAACGTTTTCGCAGTTTAACAAATTTACAACCGACAAGTTTTTGCGAACATTTTGGCTAGCTGATGGCTTGCGTTTCTATATACGAGGTATATATTTGTTAACGTGTTCGCACTGTGTTAACTCTTTACGTTCCAAGCCCGGCCGTGCAGTTGATAGCGTACACTACTCGAGACCAGATGGACGCTGATTCGAATCCCCAGCTCAGCCAGAGCAGCCCGTATAGCTCAAATGGTAGAGTGTAGGACTCGCAAACGTCAAGTCTCGGGCCACTTGAGCGTGTGCCATGGGTTCGAGACCTACGGCTTGCCATCTGAAATTACCTGGTAGTCTCCCGGATGAAACGTTAAACCGAGGTCCGGTTGTGACGACGCTATACACTGAGCATGTTTAAGAACCATGCGTAACTTAGGATGGATTTCGTCTTGTATCTTGCACTATCCCGCGTAACATAACTAGCGGTCTTCTAAGTGCGTCGCCCATGTGGGCAACTGGTGGCGACGAAAATCAACCTATCAGCTCTGCCAACTTCTATCGGAGAATTAGTGATAGGCATTGAGACAGGATTCATTCCTGTCTCTCAGCTGATCATTATTTCGACGTTGATTATGTGGGAAAGCAGCCAGTGGCTTTGGAAGAATATTGTGAGAAGTACTGGATAAAAGAAACTCCAGGAAAGTATGGATTGGTGTATTTACATCCGCGATATAACTGCAATAATGTTGAAAATAGGAGGTAAACACCATACAAACTTTTTACGTACAATCACATGAAGTAACGACCCTAATTAAGGCTTTTGAAAAATCATTGTGGATAAAAGAAATTTTCGTTATCAGCATTAAATATCCCACCATGTTTTTTCACCATTTCAAAGACAAGGCACCCTGAAGATGAAGACTTTAAATCATTGTGAGAAAAGGCGAAAATTTTGGTAAACAGCTATTTCTCCTTTTCTCGTGATGTTTTCAACCTGTTCAAGGACAGATTCCATCGTTTCAGCCACAATTAATTTGTTGTTTGCAGATTCTTTCAGTTTGATAGAGTCTACAATTTTGTTGTCTGGTAAAGAACCCTTTGGGGGAAGACTTTATGAAATCGCAGTTGAAAAAAGGGTGAATGCTGACCAGTATGCGGCATTTTCTCCCCATCTCACAATGTTTTCTACCATTTCAAAAACACGTGTCATGATCCTCGCCACATTTGATTTGTCGTCTGCAGAGCTTTCAATTTGGACAAGTATAAAATTTTGTCGTCTGGTAAACGGTTAAGACCAGAAACTCTTTACTAAACGATCCCATGTGTGAACGAAACTAAGGAAGCAAGACTTTTTGCAGTCATTGTGGGGCAAGAAGAAATGCCGGTAACCAGCATAATTTCTATCATTTCAAAGATAATGTCATTATTTTAGCCATATATAATATTTGTTGTCTGCGAATGCTTTCAATTTCAACAGGTGTCATATTTTGTCGTCTTGTGTAAAGATTAGACAAGTACCTCTTTACCAAACTTTCACGTGTACTGACGACCCTGAGGAAAAAGACTTGAAATCATTATTGTAAAAGGAGAAAATGCCCGTTTTCTACCATTCAAGGAAAAAAATGCTGTCATTTTAACCATATTTGGCCTGCAACACGCGAAAAGGGCCATTCGGACAGTTGCGGAAAGTGTCGTCTCGGATCAGCCTGCGCAGTCCGCGCAGGCTAATCCGAGACAACACTTTACGCAAATGTCCGAATGCCCCTTTTCGCATGTTGCAAGCCAATTATCTCTTATCCTACTAAATGACTAACATAAAATTTTCAATTCGATAGTAAAAACCCAAATATTGCTATTTCAAAGTTATGTTTTGGGGAATAATGTCTCCTAATCGGACAGTATAGATCCAAGATCAGACTGCAAGTTCTGTGCAGTCTGATCTTGATCAACGCTGTCCGCAAAAGGTCAGTGAGTCGCGCTTAGCAGTTTGAGGGTAAAACTATTTGTTGTCTGCGAATGCTTTCTATTAGGACAAGTCTTACACTTTGTCGTCAAGCAAAGAGTTAAAGTCAGATAAAAAGAGGTAACGATGCTTATCGTTAACCAGGGATTTTATCTTGAAATTTTCATGATTATAAAATACGCAGATACCTCTACCGAGACAAATATCGGTTTCTTAAAGTTTCACAGGAAACAAATCCGACAGTTTAACTTCATGGTTAAACTTTAGAGACCCAGGGGAACACACAGCAGTGCAAGGTTTAGAAAGACGCTGCGTCCTTTTGCCGATCGTTCTAAGAGATCAAAGTACTGAAAGTACTGAGAGCTAGGCTTTTTCCCCAAAGGCAAAGAAGGAATTTCACCTATATCGGTTTAAGAAAAACACCAACCGCAGTCTTATTTTCGATTTAACTTAATGCTTCTTACTTAAGGTACGGGTAAGCTGTAGTCATTGTACTTTTATCGCTGTCACATCTTACGTAGTTGACCGCAGGGGGGAATCACCGTAGTTGGCCGTAGTTGAACGTATTAAACACACTACGGTTTATTAGGTTCAATTACGGTGAACTACGTAATCTTATCTTAATAGCTCAATGTCATAAAATACAATTAGACTAAGAATGAAACACACAAAAAAGGGCCGTTCTTTAATTTTTGTCCGTATAAATGGCGAAACTTAACTTCATGGTAAACTCTTTACCAGTCAACATGTCCAATATGAAAGCATTTTCAGACGACAAATTAAATGTGGCTCAAAGTAAGGAAGTGATTTTTTAAAACGGTAGAAAATATTGTGGGAAAAGGAGAAAATGCTGATCACCGGTATTTTCTCCTTTTCCCACAATGTTATCAAAAGCTTCCTTACACAGGGTTTTTAAAACACGGGTTTGGTTTATAAAGGGTTAAACTTAGCCGACCATGAGTATTGTCTGTTTAGTAGATATTTAAGAAAATCAAAGTGCTGAAAATACTGAGGACCTGGCGTTTTCTCAGGGAAGTAAAAGTGGAATTCTAGCCATATGAAATTAATGGGAATTGTCTTCTGATGTCAGATTTGAGATTATTCTTCCGTCTAGTGAAAACTTACTCTATTTTATCGTCATCAGCAGTAGCTGTAGTACCAGAGGTAGTAGAAATAGAAGTGATAGTAGTAGTAGTAGTTTCTTTTCATGAATTTAGGTAGAATTGCATTAATAACTGCTAAACCGTAATTAAAGTGCGTGTCCGGTAGAAAACAGTGACACTTTTCAGCAGGAAAGCAAGAAAGAAAATACATGTACATGTTGTTGTTACTATGGAAAACAATAAGGGAAAAGAAGCAGCTGCTTCTTTAGCTTCACTCTTTTCAAAATTTGCCTATTGGAAAGGCATAAAAACACCCAGTACTTGATGTTGTAATGAGTTAAAGCAAAGGTTAAAGCTATAGCAATACATTTTATTAGGGCGGGGTATAAGGTACGTAAGTTGTTTTAAAATGTTTTAAAATGTTTTATGCGCAAGTACGCCTAACAGTGTAATTTCTCCAAGAATAAAACTTTTTCGGCCTTTCAAATCTAGAAACTGGAACCAAGGACAGAAGAATCATGTGAATCTGCAACATAAAAGTAGCAATATATTGTAAAATCCAACCGCACAACACAAACTAAATCTGATCATCTCTGGAATTTACTGTAAATCAGGTTTACCTTTCGTGTGCCGCTCTCCGTATTTATCTTATACGGAGAAGGTTACGAAAATGACCGAAAGTTGCCGATCTTTCAAATCTGCTCGTGCGTTTTGTGAGCACTGTAAGCGTGCGCACTGGTATAGTCTTTTCTTTCTGTCGCATTCCCGCGAAGTCTTCCTTCAGGGACAGTGACATGCGGCGTAGAAATTCTGTAATTCGCAAGATTATTAGAACTCTTTCCTTTCTCTTTGGTAAGCTTTATCTTTCCCTTCGTCACGTATCTATCTTATTTATGTATATATTTTCTTTACCGACTTTTATTTGGTTGGCCCTGGTCACATTACTATCAGGACGACATGCTTCTCTCAACAAGGTAGGTCATCCATCCTTGCGATCTAGTCTTGACTTTTTACGGACCTTTTGAGTTGACCTTGACATTTGACCTTATACATAGGCTTCATGCATTGGTCATACACGTACTGTGTGTGCAGTTTTATCATATTTGTCATGGGAAAACAGTTGGATGGAAAGCGAAAAAATAATTCGTGGACAGACGGACGACAGGTACGAACTTACAGGTGTCACTTGTATTAAAAAAAGTTAGAATCGTTCTATACTTCGTTGGTTTGGAATGATTGGTTTCATGTCGATAGGTATGACCAAAGAAATGCATTTACCACCAAGTTGCCGTGTGTTTAAATCTTTACCAGGATGACAAAATTTTAGAATTGTCATGTTTGGAAGCATTTGCAGACGACAAAGTAAATATGTTCTAAATGATAAGATTTTAATAGGCAGAAAAAATTGTAGGAAAAGGAGAAAATACTGGTAACCATCATTTTCTCCTTTTCCCAAAATGTTTTCGGAAGACTTCTTTCTCAGGCACGTTAAGCTCGGGGTTGTTGGGTAAGGGTTAAGTAACATTGGCCTTTACCACAATGTTTTTGTGTGTAGTTCCGCTACAGCAGCAACTCATTTCGAGTCTTGTTAGGAGTAAACATTCAAGTTATCTATGAAGTAAATAGAAGAGAAAATTTCTCCATTCATTTCTTGTGATAAATGTCGGGCACTAATTGAATCCTTTAATTAACTCACTCATCACAAACATCCTGGGTTATGTCCTAGTACGCAAAACTGGGACGAGAAAACTTGTTTAGTATGCCATGCTTCCTTCCCCTCCCCCCTCCTATCCCCGCCCTGCAAACGCGGAGGGTCCGTATTACCATTTATTCTGACCAATATTCTCAGGCTAATTGTTAATAATTTTCTAAATTTCAAAGTAACGCAATTTCTAGTTGGCTTAACCAAATGGCTTCGTGAACCAGAAGCGGTTTCGCGAACCAGAAATTGTTTACTTTCTGAATCTAGAAGGGGACTGAGGATGCAACTGAGAGTGGTTGGTTAATACAGAGCTACTGTATAATTACCGTAGTACTGTATAAATTTTATACGACTTTTTTATGCAAGAGCATTTATCGACCCTAGAAAACATGATATCAAACACCTGTACCTTTTCCAGACAATATTTTCGAAACAACTGAGAACAGTTTTTTCCCTCTGCTACAAGTGTTTGTTCCGATTGCAATTCGTAATTAAAGTTTTAGATAAAGCTAAAACAGATTGTGCAGTTTCATGTAAATCAAGTCCTAGGACGCCAAGAGCTAAGCTTTGAGCTTTGGCGGACAAGGTAGATTATGCTGCATAGAAAAATGAGGTTCACACCTGTATCTTGAACAAAGCGAGTTATTCTTTCGATACATGCCTTGTTAAATGTAGAAAAAATAATGTGTACAGTTATTTACTATGAATATTCCTTAAACTAGCGGAGAAAATGCTGATAACAAGTATTTTCTCCTATTCCACAAATTTCCAATCATTTCAAAGACAAGTTTAAGTATTTCAACCACATTTTATTTGTCGTCTGCAAATGCTTTCAAAATCGGCAAGCCTAAACTTTTTTGTCGTCTGGTAAAGTGTTAAATAACGTTATGAAATAACGCCGACAGCTGCGTTAACACATTTGCTACTGCAGACGAATTATTTTCGGTTTTAGCAGACGAGCATTTTTTTCCTTTTCTACAATGTTTTCGCATGTATTTAGGCATAATTCTTGTTGGTTTTAGCTGTCTTTCAAGGACATTCGAAACGTCGTCTGCGGTAAATTTGTTTAGGTGGTAAAGAAAAAATCGCATTGTTTCGTAACTAGTCCTAGTTTTTCGGCGTAGCTGTACTAGGTGGCTTTTGACCTGCGTCTGTATAAGCCATGCTCTGGCAAAAGGGGGCTTAATGCACATGCCTGATGCATCATACCACAAAAGAGTTTCAATAAATCCATAGTCTTAGGACCGTATTTAACAAAAAATCCTTATATTTATTCCAAGCCTGATTCTAAGTTTAAAAAGTAACGCAACTTCAAATTGGTTAAACCATTTTAGTTTAGCCAATTAGAAGTTTTTTTTTTTTGTGTTTCTTTTAAATTAAGAACATTCTTGAGAATAAGACCAAGAATTTCTTTAAAAAAAAAAAAAGTATGTGAACCTCTCAACCTCTGTAAGCAGTCATTTCTGGAATTAATGGTATTTTAGGAGTTTTAAGACAATGGTTTATTGGTTTTTCTTCGACAGACTGTAACAACAAATACGGTGTAAACTATTCACTGATACATATTTGATGACTTAAAGCTTTATCACACGATGTCCAGTTTCAGAGACCTTGTGACAAGGAAGGTCATTGAAAACATCGTGGGAAAAGGAGAAAATGCTGGTAACCAGCATTTTCTCCTTTTCTCACGATGTTTCCTATCCTTTCACAGATAAATTCCATCTTTTGAGCCATATTTAGTTTGTTGTCTCCGAATGCTTTCAATTTAGACAAGTCTAATATATAGAAGGTATTTGTTTTTTACGGTGAAAGATCGAAATTTATTTCATCGAGTGAACATCTGCGCCACTCGTGAAAATATTACCGATGAAATTCGATCTTTCACCGAAAAAAACCCCAAATATTCTATTTATTTCAAGCTTTTAACCCTTGGGGGGGGGGGGAACTTAATCAAAATCCAGTACAGTTCTTTCCGGTTATTCCCCGTGGCGTACCCCCTCCGCATAGCAACGCATTACAATATTATGTCAAGCGCGAGAAATGTAAAGTAAATTACGTCATATATTCAACTGGTTGTGAGGCACGCGCATTTTACCTAGGTAACGAGTGCGCGGGAACAACCGTTTCCGCCTTCAATTGAAGAGTTAGAATATAAAAATCGGTATTTTCACTGGTCGTAACCATGAAATATCGAAAAATATTTTACCGATATTTCTCGATAACCTACCGGAAAGCATGAAATAATATGTCATCTGGTTAAGAGGTAAGGTGGTTTTACACTACATATTGGGATGCAACATTTTACGCTTAAATTGTGTGTTCGTCAGTATGGTGCTAAATGCCGTTTTCAACATTATTTCAGTAATACCGCGGCGGTCATTGCACCTTTCCATGCTTTCCTAGTAATTTTTATATCAGTACTTCGCTCAAAGTTCTTCCCAAGTCACAAGCTGCTTACCCACATAATCATCGTCGAAACAATGACCAGCGATCGAAGAGAAACAAATCCTGTCGCAATGACAATTATCAGTTCTCAGAAAGAAATTTGTTGAGTTAGGGATTCGGACCAGCGATTTCTGTACTTTGCCGCCTGAACTATAGGGCTCAGTCAATTTATGTTTATAAGCCATGCTCTGGCCAAAGTGGATTGAATTCATCTCTGTGAAGCACCATAACAAGCAAGCCATCGCATAATCATAGGATCATAAACGCCAGTTAGTCAAATAATCGACTGGATTTGAAAGTAGAGCGGTCCTTTGATATGCAGAAAATTTACCAATAGCAAAAAGCTTCGACCTAGGTCAGACTGCGCAAGCTGACATGAGTCGATATTTTTGTTAATGTTTAAGCCCTCTTTTCGAAGAGCAAGGTACATTTTCTTAACGTCCTTACTCGAACCTCAGGTGCTTTTACAGACACTGTGGATGAAGATCGGACTGCACAGAACGAGCAGTCTGATCTTTGAAATACTCTGGTCGATCATGAAAATTTGTGGTTTGCTCTAGCTGAAACTACATTCATCTACCAATACTTTTGTCTTTCCTGTCATAAGAACCATCGCGCAGTCTGATTTTGGATCTACAATGTTCGATACAATGGGTGGTTTATTTTTTCCCGGGAAAAAGTACTTTCAAATGGCAATATATAATGGTGGGTTTTACCACTATTTTTTTTTTTCATTTAAATGGCACGAGCTACGCCGACCGCTTATAGTACAATCCAGAACGAAACAGAACATAATTTTATTGCTATAAGTAATTAACAATTACTTCTAGCAAACATAGTGAAAACTGCTGAGATTAACAACGAGAAACTAATTCGTACATAATCTACGTTTTGAAAAATACTTTTGTTCTTATAGAGCACCCACCCTTTCCTACAAAAAAAAAAAGAAAACAAATATCGAAATTTTCAGTACAAAATCGAAAAAACAAATAGTAGTTTTTTTAGAGAATCATTTTCGTTGCTGACAGTGTAGGATCAAGATACGACCTACTGAACCTCAGAAAGATTTTTATGTGATAGGACTGACTAAACAAGCGGACGGCATAGATTCAAGATCAGACTGCACGTTCTGTGCAGTCTGATCTTGGATCTATGCCGGCCGCAAAAGCCTCGTTTTTCTCCTATGCAACTGAAGGGGTTAAAATATGTAACTAGGCTGATTGGGGCAATGATCAACACATCTAGATATCGATCATTAACTGAATGATTGATGAGTAATGTCCTAGAAATGTGACTAGGTTAATTCCATGTTTAATTAAACGATAGTTTATATTGACTTTGTAATGGGAGAGAGAGAGAGGGAGAGAGAGAGAGATAGAGAGGCAGATACACAGAAAGAGAGAGAGAGAGAGACAGACAGACAGACAGACAGAGAGAGAGAGAGAGGGGGGGGGAGAGAGAGAAGGAGACAGACAGACAGAGAAGGCGAGAGATAGAGAGAGAGTCTTAAATTTTGTCGTAATGGCAATAATTTAATTCAATACCTGACGACGAATTTTAGTCTTTTTTAAATTGAAAGAATATACAGTCTTTAAATGAATTACGGTACAAATGATATGATTTGTCTTTAAAAGGTGAAAAAGGTTAGAGATTATATTTTGAAAAAGAGAAAATGCTACTTAGCAGCGTTTTCTCCTTTTCACACGATGTTTCAAGAAGCTTTATTCTTCAGGTTCGTGAAAACACGCATCCTAATGGGATTCGTGTAACATCGCCTTTCATCGCCGAAAAACGTATGGATTCGGCTAAGACTCGGGTAATCCATAATCGATCGGCCGATAGACGCTGGTTCCCCACATCCATTACGGATTACCCGAGTCCTAGCCGAATCTCTACGATATTTTGGCGATGAAAGGCGATGTTACACGTATCCCATTAGGGTGCCTTATCCTTAGAGAAAAGGACGGGAAAAAAGGGAAATAAAACAAAAGACTTTACACTAACACAAGGAAGAATGTGCATGTTACGTGCAGCACACTTCCGGTTTGATTAACTCTTTACCAGACGACAAAACTTGACCATATCGTAAGCATTTACAGACGACGAATTCATTGCGGCTTAAATGATGGAATTTGTAATTGAAAAGGTAGAAAATATGGTGGAAATGGGTGAAAACGCTGATTACCTAGCATTTTCTCCATTTTCCACAATGTTTTCAAAAAGACCTCTTCCTCAGGATCGTTAACCTTTTCGGCGCCATAGGTGAATACAGTGACTTTTGCGGACGGCATGGATCACTACCAGACTGCACAGAACGTGCAGTCTGATCTTTGATCTATACCGTCCGCTAGTGTAGTCAAGCCTATACAATCAAATTCTTTGTAAGTTTCAGTGAGTTGTATTTAGAGCCGTCGAAAGAGGTCGAGCTTATTTCTTTGGTGTTTAAAGAGTTAATACTTGAAATTGATTTGTAAAGGGTTAATTCAACTATCATCCGCATTATCAGACGCCTTATTTTTTCTTTTCGTATTATTATCGCTGTTATCACTTTATCTCACAGTGAAAAAAGGCCGTTTCTGTTTATGGAACATGTTTGTTCGTGTGGTCACTGACACCAGAATGATCCCTAATGAAAAAGCAAATCTGCACTCAGTTTTTCAAGATATGCCTAATCAAAACGAGAGCAGAAATATATTTTCGACCGGTCATTCCTTCTTTCCTTGCCTGTCGCAAGTGCTCTGGCCTCCATAGAATCACTGGTATATTGCTGACTTGGCGTTGAACAGTGTTCCATACCCTACACCATCTTTTCTTAATTGTTGCAAGTGTACTGGCGGCCGTTTAATCACTGGTATGCAAGTATTCCGGCCGCCGTACAAGCACTGGTATTCTGTTGAGAAAGGCATTGAATACTGCTACATACCTACACCATCTTTTCTTAGTTGTCACGAGCGCCCTGGCCGCCGAAGAGTCACTATTATGCAAGTACAATAGCCTCTGTAGAACCACTATATAGTTTACAAGTACACTTGCTGCCATGGGATTAATTGTATGCAAGTACACTGGCTGCCGTAGAAACACCCGTATACTATTGAGAATGGCATGGAACAGTGTCTTACACCGTACGCATAAATAAGTAAATAATTATATATATCAACAAACAAGAAACTTCTTTGATGACAGGGTTTCTCTTGGAATCGGCAATAAAGCCACAAATCCCCAAAAGTCCGGAATTATATTTTTGTCCCAGTATCAATGTTTTATTGACCGATTCTCTAAAAAACCGTGATGGACCATTTCCAACGCTTAAACCCATAAAGTACGAAAACACGAAGGATAAAGATTAGTCTAAACTGTTTTTCTGATGTTGATTGGATGTTTTTCGATAAAGTGAGAGTATTTTGTGATTGAAGAGGAATAGCATAAAATGATACCACTTCCTCTAACCCACCCTTTTTTTTTCATAAGAAAAAATCACAGGACATACATTTCATAGAAACGTTTAACAAACTCGCTTTGTCAGGGAAAGAGATGCAGAGGTTTAAAGACGTTAATTTTCACTCTAATTTGAGATCGACCCAGAAGTTACAGGTGTGACACCTTACACTCTCCGCCAAGGCAAGTAATGTTACGCATGGCATTTAACTCTTTACCGTACAAGCTACGTGTACTTTTAGATTAAGAAAGAAATCTAACACAAAAAAGAAATATTTTTATCTCTTTATCAAACAACAAATTTTTGGACGTGTTTAAATTGAAAGCATAAGCAGACGTCAAATTTAATTATGACTTAAAAGATAAATTAGTCTCTGAAAGGGTAGAAAACATTGTGAAAAAAGAAAAATATACTGGTGAAATGCTGGTAACCAGTATTTTCTTCGTTTCCAACAATGTTTTCAAAAGCATTTTTTCTCTGAACCATAAGAGTGTGTGGTAAATCGTTAAGGGAAGACAATACTTATGTCAAATTTCATGGAAAATATTGAGGGAAAAGGAGCAGTTACTCGTTACGGGAAATTGCACCTTTTACCTCAAAGTCTTCAAAAGCCATTCCTCTAAAAGACGTGAAATTCATTGTTTGTACTGTAAAAGGTTAATAGGATGAACCGTATTTGGGAGGTGGTTTAATGAAATAAAATTTTCAGAGACAAGAAAGTTTTTTTTCCCAGTTAATTAAACTTTGTCTTTTATCTGATGGATTGTAGCAAGAAATAATTTATGAGTTTGACAAGTTTTTGAAATCCTCCGCGACGGATGGTTTTTCACTCTAAGGCTGCTAAGCGCGACTCTCTGGTCATTTGCAGACAGTGTAAATCAAGAGCAGACTGCACAGAATGTGCAGTCTGATCTTGGATCTACACTTTCTGATAAGTAGATATCGTTTCTTCAAAAAATAAGTTTGAAGTAGCATTATTTAATGACGTATTCGGTAGTAATTTCTGCGCATCATTTTTGCGATTTCAAGGGAGACAATAACAGACAGTAACTCTTCTTAAAGAAGGTACTTGTATATTGTTCGGACGAATACCTTGAATTTCGGGTACGCTACGTTTCGAAACGAAGAATGAGTCTACAATATCGACTTAACGGACATTTTGCAAAAAGATCTAAAGGGGAAAAGATCAGAAGAATACAGGAAAGTTTTCGGCGGTATCGACTTTCTCAGAGACTAGAGTCAGGGCTTTCTCTTTACAACTGATAGTGTGAAATGGAAAACCCAACTTGACATTTTTTATGTGAGGTTTTTGACAGGTGGTTGTTACTTGGAGGTAATGTTAAAAACAGAAGAAGTTACAAACTGTTCAGTCATTTTATTTCATACAGTCCCCCAGCCGATATAGCTCAGTAGGTAGAGCATAGGACTCGTGAACACAATGTTTCGGGTCACTACAGGTTATGGGTTCGAATCCCCGGCTGGCCAACTAAAATTACTAATAGTCTTTCGGATGAGACATTAAACCGAGGTCCCGTGTGACGGTGCTATACGCCGAGCACGTTAGAGAACCAGGCGAAGCTCTCAGTAGTTTCGTCCTGTATCCTTGCACTATCCCCCGTAACAACTAACCGTCTTCTGGGGGCGTCGCTCAGATGGGCAACTGGTAGCGACGATAAATAAACGGAATAACCAATTTCATACGGTATGACTGAACTCAAATATTTATTTATGCAAAAGTCCACCAGAAAAATTAATGCAGATGAAACTATTACATACCAATAAGTAGCCATGAAACAAATGCAGAGTTAGTTACCCTCTGTTGTAGACTCCAAAATTCTGCCTTTCAACATAAATTCGGATCAGACCACAACAATATAGAGACTGAACCGGATGCATATTGAAAGTAAGTTAAACATATTGTATATGAATTTATCTAAAACCATAATAAGTGAAAATTTCAGTTCTGATGAATTTTGCAACATATTAAAATATTGGTACTTTTATCTAAATAAGATGTAAAGTTACCCATAGTATAGAAAATATTGTGAAACGAGGTGAAATTCAATTGCCTGAATCAAGCAGTTCCATCTTTTCCCACAATGTTTTCAAAAAGCTGTTTTCCTCAATGTGTTTGAACAAGTTGTATGGGAAGAGGTTGAAAGATGTTCATTTGAAATTCATCAAACTCCATGCTAAGAATTTTTTAATGTCTGTATTTGTTATCAGAAAACGTCAATTTTCTCACTTTTTGTCACGTTTATAGAAAATCCTATAAATGAGATTTGTTTAAAGAATTGTTCAATTGATATTTTTATTCTTAAAGATTGAAAGGAAATAGTAATCAAATGGTGAAATTATGTTTGCTGCAAAAATTAGAAAGAATTTGGTACAATTTATTTTCTTTATAGAAAGTGTTGCCATTCTAAATTGCTTTGGCCTAAACGGTTACTATGGAAACGGCCATTTCACAAAAAATCTAACACGTCAACATATCTTTTTCTTCTCATTTTTGTACTTACCATTAAATTTTACTATATAGACCAAAAAATTAGAAAATTCTATGAAAGGAATTAATCAAAATTTTGAATTAATTGAAGACTACATGTTGATTTTGATTATATTTTGGCAAGTCAAGAAATAGGAAAAATAATATTTCAAAAAGAAAATGAATTCAGATTATTATTTCATTCATACAGAATCAAGAAATAATATATTAAATATGGAAAATAATATTTGCATTGTATAATAAACTTTCTAGCACTGTATTACTGTCTTTTATGAAGATATAGTCATTTTGAGTGTTTTGATACAAATGGTTACCATAGAAACAGCCATTTTGCAGAAAATCCAACTCGTCAACATACCTTTTTCTTTTTATTTTTGAGTTTGCCATTGAATTTTACCCAACATATGAAAGAATTAGAAAATTCTATGAAAGGATTAAATTTTCACAAAACTGTAGAAAAGGTCTTTAAGAAATAATCTTCTTTCCATCGTGGTTTATCGTTCATTCTAATATGACGCGTGAATTCGGCTCTATAAACACAGTGCAACGAAAGCGTGGTAAAAATCTACGTTATTCTATGTAGAGTGACGTCATTCTATATAGAGTGACGTCATTCTGTATAAAGTAAGTAAGTAAGTTATTCAATGGAATTTAATCTGGATCCGCGTTTTTACTCTAAGTATGAACTTGTTTTCCTTTCATTAAGAGTTGGTCACGTTAGAATCGAAATAATCTTCTTTCTATCGTAGTTTATCGTTCAATAAACCACATTGTGAGTTATGAGGCGCAATGAATAAACCACTCGGGCTATCGCCCTCGTGGATTATTTATTGTGCCTCATAACTCACAACTGTGGTTTATTGAACAATAAACCACGATAGAAAGAGGATTTTTTCTTAAATAAACCACAGTTGTGAGTTATGAGGCACAATAAATAATGCACGAGGGCGATATGTTTAGCAGAATAAGGGTTAACTCTTACCATTACGGCAGATTGCAGCAGCACTATTTTTGTAAAGCGTGTTGCAAAGGAGAGAATGTACTTGTCAAACTATTTTTAACAGTTATTTATGTATGAAATAAACCCTTTGTCACAATATTTTCGAACTCGTCTGCGTCAAGTTTGATTAGAGGGGTACTAAATACATGAATATACATCGCTTTTGTATGTTATAAGTTCAGCAAATGGAAAATGAAACAAGAAATATCTTTAAAAAAAGATAGACGACGTAAAGTTGCCAGCAAGTTGGTAGGGGCCCTTAGAATAAACATGTCTACATTTTTTACCAATCACAAAATTTTCATTTATTCATTTGTTATCAGCAACAAAAAGTAGGTCAAAAGCCAGCACATTCTGCTACGCCAAAAAAATAAACATTTACTTATTACCAAAGGACAGAATTTTAGACTGGAATTTATTGAAAATTACCTGCAGACCATTAATCAGACGTTACTTGATTGATTGAATTTGTATTTGTAAGGACAGAAAATATCGTAGGAACAGGGAGGTTACCAGCATTTTCTCCTTTTTGGGTCGGAAAAACACGACATACATCGGTGAAGGGATTAACGAACCGACTGAATGTTTCGTTATAAAACGCCAACAACGTTTACCTCGATTGCGCAATAAAACAGTCGGTTGTGGATCATTTTCCAAGTTCAGGGAGCTTTGTGATGGTGTCAGAACCTATCCAAAGTTCTACTAAGCACTACTTAGTTCTTTACTGTACAAGATTTTCCAAACAGCTAAAACATTTAAATTTAAAAAATGGTATTTATGTATTTTTATAGAAAAGGAAAGCCGATGTACTTTAACAGATTATGTTTCTTTCGCTCTGTCCGTGTCATTCTTTCTCTCTCTCTCTCTCTCTCTCTCTCTCTCTCTCTCTCTCTCGCCGCCTACCTCCTCTCTCTCTCAGATCTCAATTCAGATACAAGTGTGCTTATTCAACTTTTTCTTAATGATTTTTTTTTCTAATTAATTATGCTCATAGGAATCCAGATGGTCGTATTTTAATGGACAGATTTATCATTTGTTAAACAAGTAAATCGTACGCTGTCTTAATATCAATAACGCCAACCCGTTGTAAAGAGAAATAAGTTGTGAATAAAACATGAATTGTGTACTCGGAATACACGTAAGTGTGTCTAAAAACGAAACAGTTGAGCTGCCCAGATTGGCTGCTCCTAGAACTTTTAGCCTCTAGTCCCGTCATGCATTCCTTTTGCCCGCCTACCCGAAGGAGAGAGGGGGTGAAGGGAAGAGGAACAGGGAGAGAGGGAGGTGGAAGGGGAAGAAAGGGAGACAGAGAAGAAAAAGAGACGGATGACACAGTAGTATTGGACGGTGACAAGGGGGTGAGGGCTTTAATTTCATAAGCGGGAGGGGTAAACGCGGATAACACAGTAGCGACGGGGGGGGGGGGGGGGTAAAAAGTGGTTTACAGAAGTTTAGTGCATGGGTGGAAGTGCGTAGCATATATGCAGGCTGCATAAAGATGGATTACAGATATGTTGGAGGGTGAAAGTTCGTAACAGCAGATAAGTGGGTTGGATAAAAGAGGATAAGAGGATAGACTTACATGTATAAGCAAGTTGGTGAAAGTGCATAACAGATACGCGGATGAGGTAAAAGGAAATAACAGATAAGCGGGTAGGTAAAAGTGAATAACAGGGAAAGGTAAAATTGGATAGCTTATCAACAGAGAACGTTTCTAGAGGATAACTGTAAAGCTGTAGATTATTTAAGGGTAAAACAGATAAATCGGGGACGGTTTAAGGTTAATAACGAGTAAGCGGGAGGCGGTAAAACTTGTTCATGATAATCAGATCGCAGCTGAAAGAAGATTATAGATAAGCGGTGAGAGGTTAAAATGAATATTAGGACAGGAGGTTTGCAAGTGGGGTAAAAGAGAAAAACAGATAAGCGGGCGGGTAAAAGTGCATAACAGATACGCGGGCAGCGTAAAAGTAAATAACAGATGACAGATAAGCGGTCGGGTGAAAATGTGTAGCAGACACGCGGGCAGTGTAAAAGTCAACAAGAGATAAGCGGATGGGTGAAACTGCATAACAGATAAGCGGGTGGGTAAAGTGAATAACAGGTTAAGATGGATAATAGGTAAGGACAGGATTGTAAAAATGGAGAAAAATTAAGCAGTGAATGGTAAATAACAGGTACAGATGATCAATAGGCAAGAAGAGGGTTGTAAAAACTAAGCAGGGAAGGGTAAAAGTTGACATAGGAAAACAGATTGGAATTAACGCGAATAAAGCTAAGTGGAGGGAGTTGAAGTGGACAACAAATGAGCGGGGGACAGTGAAAAGCGTTTAAAAGACAGACGGTTACTTAACTTAGTGCATAAATGAAAGGCAGATGGGGCAGATGCTTTTCCGGCCATTGTAGATCCTAGATCAGACTGCACAAAACGTGCAGTCTGATCTTGAATCTACACTGTCCGGTATGCTGAGACATTATGGCCCATAGCTACCTTGAAATGACAATCAGGTGTTTTTTTCCTGGGTGAAAGGTTTGATTCTCTTTTTTTTTTTGCGTTTTACAGGTTAATCTTAGTTAATCTAAACCAGAAATGATTTTTTAGGCCCTAAGGTTTGAGACAGATAGGGTTCATTTGTGTGTTTCCTTAACCCTTCACCAAATGCTATCATGTTTTATGGTCTTGGGGTAGAAAGATTAGAAAACATTAAAGAAAAAGGGAGAAGTGATGGCTACTAGCATTTTATCCGTTTCCCAGCATATTTTACTTTCATAATCCTCGTCAAAGACAACGTTACGTGAAGTACTTTCAGTTTGTGGCTTGCATGCCATATACTTTCAATGTAGACAAGTCTAACATTTGGTCGTCTAGTGTACAGTCTACACTGAGTGATTTACCAAATGGCCTGCAACACGCGAAAAGGGACATTCGGACAATTGCGTAAAGTGTCGTCTCGGATCAGCCTGCGCAGTCCGCGCAGGCTAAACCGAGACGGCACTTTATGACTACACTAAACTTTGTCCTACGGTAGACTTGCGCAGAACAGAAAATTACGTAAAAATGGAAGCGGAGTGCGCAGGCTGATCCGAGACGACACTTTACGCAAATGTCCGAATGCCTCTTTTCGCGTGTTGCAGACCAAATATGACAGAGCATTATCGAAAACAATTAATCGTCTGGTCACCATGCCATGAATTATGGATTGAAAAGCCACACATTTTCAGAAATGCACACATACCGGTATTTGTAATTGTTTCTTATGATTCAGTTGTGCTCACAGGCACCGTCATTTTCCATCAAATTTACGTCATCCTCAATAAACTTAATTTGATGTCGCTAAATATAAACACGACATCTATTTTGACAGGGATCTAATCCCTGTAGGGTACTATACAGACTATATGTCTATTCAAGAGAAAGCTTGATCTTTTGCTAGTAAGCGTCTACTTTGCTGACATCAACGGTAATTTGTCATACAAAACGTGTAAGCGTCACCCCTTTACTTTTGTTACAAAATACGTTGAATATCATATTTATTTGGCGGTTGCATGGTTAAAACAGTTTAATGCGTGATCATCTGCAAACGTTTTCCGTCAGAGAGAAATATCAAAACCAGGCAAATACTGAATTACTCACTGACTCTTATATAGTATAGACTGTCCCAGATACCGAAAATCCGGGAATTTGACTGACATGAATGTTAGATGCAAGGCGACGGAGGTGACCGGGATTCGATACAAATGTAATTAGTGGATTTCTTTTATAAAAGACAAACAAGTGGTACATTATTCTTCGTCAATTAACTTGTTTGTTAATCAATTCCCTCTGAACTACTGCATGTAACGTTATTTATTTCGCAGCAACAGTTTAAGATTTGGGAAAATATCGTGGTAAAAGAGAAACTGCTCATTCAAATGATCTGCAATTTCTCATTGTGCCACAATGTCTTTACATGTATATAAACATGTTAAAGGGGGCAATTCGGATTTTGTTGTCATTACTCAATATTCCTTGTAAAACAATGACACTACGACTAGATATGAGCCATGCTGTGGCAAAAGGGGGCTTAATGCATGTCCATGATGCATGATACCAAGCAAGCGATCACATTCTTATAGATCTATAATAAACACATTTTTTAACAACCGACTTAATCCTGAGCTAGACTGGGCTTTGAACACACAGAAAATTGACCAATAGCGATGCTTTTCGGAGAGCCCCCTTTTCACAGAGCATGGCTCGTGTATTTTTGATACAATGCCCATAGAAACGGATGTTTATAATCAGTGAAGAGTTGCAATTTTAGTGTGTAACGGCATCGTTGTTTTGTAATCCGTA
This sequence comes from Hippopus hippopus, assembly GCA_946811185.2. Taxonomy (NCBI): domain Eukaryota; kingdom Metazoa; phylum Mollusca; class Bivalvia; order Cardiida; family Cardiidae; genus Hippopus; species Hippopus hippopus. The sequence goes on from OX328107.1 coordinate 6,008,779, forward strand.
GCTCCGTCTATTTTTAAGTGATTGAATATGACGTCACCATACCGATATGAATACGATCCACTCGTCACAACTCGGGCGATTCCGTACCTACATTTAACCCCGTTTGTATAAAGGTCGTTCCATTTGAACTGCCGATCACGTGATCTTATACATGGCGGGGCCACTGTCAGTCGTTTAGCAACGATATAAACAACCTCGATGAAGTTATTCACGTCTATCTATCTGTCGGTGAAAACTTCAATCGCAAATGATAAACCACTGTAAAAAATGAATGTACGAACTGTTTGTCAACTGAAATATAGTTAGAAAGATATCGATAGAAAATTAATACTCAAGTTTTCCTTTTTAGGAGGAGCCTTACAATTTTCAGAACGGTAAACCGGCGATGAAATGAACCGTGTAGGTGAATATCAAGCTACCAGATACAGCCGAGGGTCTTGATGGCTCCCATCACCCGAGGTGTGCCGAATGGAATACAATCCCACCTAATTGACACATGCTGTTGATCATGTGACATTCCCACAAATCAAGCGATCTTTTCCGAAGACGTCAGCTGCAAGTTTCTAAGCTTAAGACGATACAATCTCGATTATGCTATGACCTAAGAACTGTGTGTTTGGAGGGAGCAATTAATGACAAGAGCCATGGAATCGCACCCTGCTTTCAACCGTGTACCACACAATCCCGTTTTTTAACTTCTCTAAGAAAGAGGGCTTTTGCTAAGCTTGTGGGAAAATGAGAAAATGCAGGTAACCAGCATTTTCTTCTTTTGTCAAAATCTTTTCTATATCTACCCTTTTAAGAGCAAAATGCAGTATTTGAATAACACTGAACTTTTTGTCTGCGATGGCTTTCAATATGGAAGAGTTCAAAATTTTGTCGTATGGTAAAAAATTAACACTATCTATATACTCGTATAGTCTAGCACACGAGCTCTTGCATTCCTCACGGGCGTTATACAATCGCCAAAGTCTTTGTAAAAGTCTTTGTAGCCGGAATACCAAAGTGGCTGTAAAATATCATCATTTTTTTCAAGAAATGTGGAGTCACAATGGAAACACCTTTGCATATGGACTGCAACGGAGTTAATTGGGCTTGGTAGGTGCCAAGGTAGTTTCCACTTTCGCTTGAGGCGAGATTTTACTGTTTCGGAGCTGCGTTTCGAACCCTATTGTCTCAAAACTGCTAAATTCGGGAATATTTGATTAGGTTGTCTCCCCTTTATTGCACTGGCTGTCAGTAAGCAAGGCCGAGCCCGGTAGCGCAGTCGGTAGTGTCCAGGGCTTCAAATGAGGTGGTCACTGTTTCGAATTCCCAGCTTGGCCAATTTCTTTGCAAACAATTTGGTTTAGCCAATCAGAAATTCCGTTTCTTGACATTTCAGTAAATCAAGAGGATGTTTCTAAGATTAGTTATAAATACTGGCCCGGATTTTAGAAAGTATCGCACAATGTTGATCTAAGCTGTTTTCCAGATACGGAGAAAAAGTTCTGAAAATCTTCTTCAAAATTTGATTTCATGGTGTGGTATTTCAATTAATTCTAGTTAAAGTAATTTTTCACAAATGAGTTTTTTTCCTGTGGAATTTTAATGGATATTACTCAATTTCACATCGTATTTCAATTTGATTGAATTTCCTCCGTCCTAATTGTGTTCATTTTCTCATTGAAAACACAGATCATCACCATGATCATTATCATCATCACCAACATCATCATCATCACCATCATCATCATCATCATCGTCGTCGTCGTCATCATCATCATCATAATCGTCGTTCTGTGTAGTCTGATTTTAATCTGTACCGTTCATAAAAAGCTCCTCTTTTTGTCTCAGTCGCCGTTAGTGATAATTTAGAATTGTTTAAACTCTTTTTCTGTCAATCCCGACTTTTAACGACCCTGAGAAACAATCCTTTTGAAAACATTGTAAGAAAAAGGAGAAAATGCTGACAACCAGCATTTTCTCCTTTTCCTACAATGTTTTCTACCCTTCCCAAAACAAATTTCAATTTTTCAGTCACATTTATTTTGTCGTCTGCAAATGTTTTCTATTTGGACAAGTCTAAAATTTTGTCGTTTGGTAAAGAGTTACGGAGCAATGTGTTGTCTTTGAGTGTTACCATGGTTCGTATTCACAAACCATTCTTAGTCTTATTCTCAAAGATATTTCCTAGATTTGAAAGTAACACAACTTCTGATCGGCTAAACATGGGTTTAGCCAATCAGAAGTTGTGTTACTTTCAAATTTAGAAAATTCTGGAGAATTAGACTAAGAACGTTCTTAAGAATGGTTGGTGAATACGGCCCCTGGTTTATCAATAACATAATAATAAATCCTGTAGGCATTTCCCATATGTCTTGATTTATGATTAAGCTTTGAAATGCGTCTATGAACCAGCAGTTTGATCTTAAATCGTCGCTGAACATTGAATCAATTGGATTTTTTCTAAAGGTCTAAAGCGTGTTTCTGATCTTGAGTTTTATCATTTCCTGAGAAAGCAATTTTGTTATTTCCTCGTGAATTATTCAATGTCTGTGACCACATCAAGAAATATGCTTTACAATTAGTAAGAGTCTCTTTTTACTATGAAAAATGCGGAAACTCATAGAGATTTTTTTTTTTTCGGGTTTTCTTTTCGAAGTGCCATAAAGTTAGCGATCTGACAGCGAGAATGGCTTTTTATTTATTTCCCTTTGTTTTGATCCATCTATCACTTATAGTAGTTGCGATTATGATAATTTTATTTGTGATTTATATGTTAAGCCTTTATGGTCGTTGCAATAAAGAATTTGATTCACAGTTACTTTTGTACTGTATCCAAATGGATCGAAACAGGAATTTCTTAAATTTCTAGATTGTGCATAGGAGATCAAGGATAAAGTCCAAGTAATACCATAATCAGGAGCTTTCAGGTGTTGAAGAGAATTCAAGGGAAGTAGCTGACTTCTCCCTTCTTTCAAATAAATAACCCTCCAAGCGCCATAGGCGAAAACAGGGGTGCGGACGGTATAGAACAAGATCAGACTGCACCGAACTTGCAGTTTGATCTTTGATCTATATCGTCCGGTTGTCTAGTCAAGTTTATATGGTGGAGATCTTTCAGTGAATTTTATTTTCGGAAGCCTAAAGGGGCGAGTTTATTAAGGAATGAAGCGATTTTGTTTTTTTGTTTTCATTGAGGTATGAAAAAAAACCTAATCACACTTTTGTAAACCACTTCGCGGTTTCATACAGTGTGATTAGGTTTTTTTTTTTTTCATACCTCCATGAAAACAAGAAAAATTCTCTTCATTCCATATAATTCAATATCACAGACAGATATGCGCTTAAATAATACTAACTGCTTTTTTTTTTGTAAATCCAACATTACGTATTTCTTTAATTTCCATTTCAATCATATTTCATAGCGCGGTAAAACTGCTCGTTCATGACGTAAAAATGACGTAAATTCGTGAAGTCATTATAGTATTGAACATTTGCAGATTTAGTAGATTTATTATTAGAAGTTCAGTACGCTAGAATTAAGTTGAAAATAAGATTGTTAGAACCCAGCAAAGTGACATTGAGTTTTCAGCTCTGTCTTTGAATTTACTGTTGGATTTTTTTTTAATATTCAGAGAAAATAAATTCAGCTAGCATTTTGAACTTTGGACTCGACTTAGATCTAAAACGAGAAAGAAAAGCATTATGAAATCTCGTATACATGTTGTTACGGGAGACCACTCCTTCATGCATGGCTTCGTCCCGATTTAAATACAATACCTAACAACTGCGTTAGGGAGATGTCTCTTTAGCTCAGTGGTTATGGTATTGGCCTTTCATCCCGGACGAGCCCCCATCTTACGAACAAAGTCCGTAACAAAGAAACAAATGAACAAATGCATGGCAGATATAAAGGGACCGGACAGGATTCGAGCCCTAGAACGCCCAGACGAAAGGCCAATACCATAACCACTGAGCTAAAGAGACATCTCCCTAACGCAGTTGTTAGGTATTGTTCGTAAGGGTGTTTGTTTACATTAGTTTGACTGCAAAAGTAGTTCCGGCACTGCTTAATTTTTTTTAATGGAGCTATGAAAAAAAAATTTCAGCCAATCAAAACTCAATGTTCATGAAAACTAATGTTGAATTATATGATCGTTAAAAAAGGACAGAATGCAGATTATGTAGCGTAATCAGACATCGCAAAATGCTTGTCTGGTCCAGCATTTTTTTACCTTGGATTTGAGATATCTGTCTCGTAAGATGATTTTTTGTATTGTTTGTATTGGGGTTAACGCTGTTTCAACAGCTTAGGTCATATCACGGCGGTCAGTGCACCTACGCATGTGTTTCTTGGCATTCTCACACCAGTACTGACACAACTTTCTGCCCAAGCCACTGACTGCTTTTCTTACATGCTTCAGAAGTGAGAGGTAAACAATTGCCGGTGTAATGCAGAGAAATGACCCTCCCCTACAAAATGGCCCATGGTCATTTCACTACGTAGAGAAATGACCCCAGACCGTAAAGAAAGGACCCCCCCCCCCCTAGCTGTAGTAGAATGACCCCCTCATGAAAAGCTGTTGTAGTAGTAGTAGTAGTAGAAACATCAGCAGCATCAGCAGCAACAACAATGTTAAGGCAAAAAGGGGGTGGTAGAAGTACGAGTAGTAGTAGTAATGGTAGTAGTAGTATCAGCATCAGCAGCAACAACAATGTTACAGGGGAAAAAAGGGGGGGTCATTTTTCTACGGGGGTCCTTTCTTTTCATGAGGGGGTCATTCTACTACAGCTAGAGGGGGGTCCTTTCTCTACGGTCTGGGGTCATTTCTCTACGTAGAATAATGACCCGGGTCATTCCTCTACGTAGTGAAATGACCCATGGGTCATTTTGTAGGGGAGGGTCATTTCTCTGCATTACACCGGCAAGAAAGTTTGCCTCAAACGGGTATCGAACTCACAATCACCAGGTCACGAGTCAGATACGCTAACCACTAAGTTACCCGGACGGGCCTCGCAAGATGAGGTAGGTCTTTAAGGTTCGCGAAATTAAAGACAACCTGCCTGTTAATTTACCATTCCAGATAAACAGAACAGAATAGAACTTCATTTGCTGGACGTAATTACAACAATAAAATTCCAGAATGTAAGTCATTAATTTTTCGGCATCATAGTATAATATTGTCGTGCTTCAAATCTATATATAGAACGAGGATAATTGACATGTCATTTTGATTGGTTAATTATACACACGTGGTCTATCTTAGCAATCAAAGATGGCCGACCAGAGGTTTAAGTATGATTGGATATGATAATAAGATAACAATCAGTAATTTCTTGAAGGGAATATTATGATCATTCGATAACTAGAAATAGGTTCATTAATCCTTTCCCAAACGATAAAATAATTGACTTTCCAAAATTGAAAGCTTTTGCAGACGACATGTTAATTGTAGTTCAAAAAAAGGGTAGAAAACGTTGTGGGAAAAGGAGAAAATGCTGGTCACCAGCATTTTCTTCTTTTTCCACAATGTTTTCAAAGGCCGTCTTCCTCTTGGGCGTTAAAACTCGGAATTGTGTGATAGAGGAATGACCATCTGAACCTTGGATCTGCTGTGAAGTTGATTTCCAAGGCCAAAATGGGATGTAATTATATGCATCATAATATTATGTAAATCATACAGGAAATTCGGGTCAGGGTCTTGGTCAGTTTGACCTTCTATATCGATGAAATTTAACATTTATAAGTGCAATTGCTGCCCTTATATAACTGAGACCAGCCCACCTAGCTCAGTTGGTAGAGCGTCAGACTCGTGAACGTAATGTTTCGGGTCACTTAAGGATGTGGGTTCGATTCCCACGGCTGGCCATTTAAAATTACTATTAGTCTTTCGGATGAGACGTAAAGCCGAGGTCCCGTGTGGCGGTGCTATACACCGAGCACGTGAAAGAACCAGGCGTAACTTAGGATGGGTTTCGTCCTGTATCTGCACTATCCCCCGTAACAATACTATCAGCCTTCGGGGGTTCCGGCGCCCATATGGGTAACCTGTGGCGACGATAAATAAACGCGAAATTCAATCAATAACATAACTGAAATAATGTAGAAAAACAGATGTAAACACCATTAAAACAAACTTACAGAAGGTCTCCTGCAAGAAATATACCGGCTACATCATAGCCCAAAATCAGAACGATTGCTTAAGTTCTCTTTAATGTTTTGAAAAATGGTTATGGAACATAACATTTACACAACGTGTTCTATCAAGGCTATCAGTGCACCTCTCCATGCGTTCCTGGAGCTCATTTTACCAGTATATTATACAGCAATCTTTTCAAGCCATTACCGGTAGCTGCTTTCCCCACCCCCCCCACACACACACAAAAAAAAAAATGTCATTGAAACAATGTTCATCGTCGAGAAATGAATGAATCATGTCGCAATGACTATCATAAGACTCTAAAAAGAGGTTTGATAGCCGAGATTCGATGGCACGATCCCTGGATTAATGACGCTGTAGACTACCGACTGCGACTCGGCTGAACATCTTGAGCAAGTTTGAAAAAAGAAAACTTCAGGGTCCATATTCAGTAACCATTCTTAAGAATATTCTCAGTCTTATTCTCAAGAATTCTTTAAATTTGAAAGTAACACAACTTCTGATTGGCTAAACCAAATGGTTTAGCCAATCAGAAGTAGTGTTACTTTCTTACATTTTGAATTAGACCTGGAATGAAATCAAGAATGGATGGTGAATATGGACCCCGGACTGTGCACTGGAAGGTGGGGGGGGGTGGGGGGGGGGGGGGGAAAGGGCGTGTATGATGAATGGGACAGAATTCAAAGAATTGTCTGCTACAATAAGTCATCAGACCGGCGAGAATAAAATCATTTTGGAAGACTGATTCCTAAAAAAACGGATAATCGCTCAAGAAAAAAAGCTGAAATAGGTTAAACGAATTCGTCTAGCAGGAAATACCTTTTTGTCTAACGACGTAAAAAGTATGAATGATATTCCGTTTCCCCTTAACTCTTTGCCAGACGACAAAATTTCAGACTTGTCAAAATTGAAAGCATTTTCAGACGACAAATTAAATGTGGCGTAGGTAATGAAATTTGTGTGAAAAAGGTTTGGAAACATTGTTCGAAAAGGAGAAAATGCTGGTCATAGGCGTTTTTTCCCCTTCCAACAACCTTTTCGTTAGCCGTCTCTTTGACAAGGGTCGATAAAACTCGGTATGTTTTCGTTAAAAGGTTAAACCTTGAAGCGACATTAGCGAAAACAGCGATTTTTGCGGACTGTAAAGATTAAGATCAGACTGCACAGAACGTGCAATCTGATCTTGAATCTACACCATCCGTTTATTCAGTCAATTTCCAAGATCAGGATCTTTCTGAGTTTCAGTAGATTGTTTTCCAGCCATCGAAAATACGCGATTTAAAGTTCTTTCAGCCGGAAATATCTTTCAGTATCGAATAGTACAGAAAACGGAACAGACTTCACGTTCTGTGTTGTCTCAGATCTTGAACTACACTGTTCACAAATGTGCAACGAGCCGCTATCAGCAGTGAAAGAGTCAATATAAGGCATCCAGGATACGATTTTAGTAAAAAGAAATCTGAATTTTAAACCGTAAAGGTGCATGAAACTAGATTTTTCCCCTTTTCAAAAGAAATGAAATATTTGCTAAAGGTGCGATGGATTACAGCTGGTGAGCTGAGGGGATGTGGCCGGGTGAAAGAAATAACGAATCATTCCACAAAAAAAATCTGTCAGTGTGGATCAAACTGCAGATCCATAATACATCTCTATCGACTGAGCCAATCGAATAATTTAAGTGTACGGTATGTTTAAACTGTAAATATATCTTATACCGCTACAGAGTTACCCAGTGACTAACTAGGTGAGAAATTCAATAAATTCAACAGAAAAAAATAATGAAAAAAAAAAAATAGAGCATGCATATATTTTCTGTTAATGTCAAAGTTTCAATTTTTGTGGTAGTTGTCGAAGACAATGCCACTATGAGTTCAGTATGGCATTTTGAAAACCATGTATCGTTATTTGTGCAAAACTGAAGGAAGTAAACCCGATTGATGTCAATTTTTCTCAGTAAAATAAGTGTTTCGATAGCACTCAGATACATAATTGAAAATGGCATATTAAGATATATTGGATAAGGCCACCGATCTTTGAAATACTTCTTTTTAATTAAAAATAGCTTTACCCGCCCATAGCCTTCTATTTGCGCAATGATACACACAATCTTAGTCTCCTGACTGCTTGGTTCAGGGTTTGTTCGTACAAAAACTAGTTCGTCCCTGGGCTTGTTCGTGCGGGCTTGTTCGTCTCACATGATTGCATGTTACTCTATTGGATTGTACATGAATATTTGCAGATTGAAAAAAATTGACTGTAAGTTACAATTACCCGGCTTGCAATATTTGCAGTACTTTGTTAAAAGTTGTTACCTGCAGAGTGCATGTCAAAAGTCAACTGTACGATCGAATGGGTTGTAGAAAAACGTTTGTTTGCTTCAGGCTTATTTGTCTCCATGAATCTGCATCCCCTTAAGCAGTCTACACAGGAATGACCTCACACTACTAGCAGTATTATAAAACATCGTTACGTAACAAGAGTTTACCTTAATAAAATAAACTAGAATATAAAATAAATATAATTGATATAGAATATAGATAAACAAAGTTGGCATGATTTGTTTAAATTTAGGGCTGAAGTCCCTTTCACTCTGTTGTTGTGTAAACAAAAAATCAATGTATTACATGTATTATGATGTCTCTTGTTGAAGTGTGATAAATACTTTTAGTTTTGGTATTCTTCAAATTATTATTTCCACACAATGGCTTCTTTGACAGATGCCACACTAGTGCTTTCAACGCTTTGATTTAATATACGGTATCCGTTTTGCACACATTCTTTCTTCAATACGAAGTCTGCGGAGCTTTAGGGATTGCTTGTTTCATTGAGTTTATAAATGGTGAGAGCAGACAGAAAGCATGGTGTGATAACAGACAGGATCAATCTGTACTCTAATGTCTTACGCCTGCACAACCATAATCCTTTCAGCGCTAAAGCCCAAAACAGGGTGCTTTTGCGAACGGCATAGTTCAAGATCAGACTGCACAAAATGTGATCTATAACTTCCTGTCAAATTTTATTTCTTACTCAATTTCTGGATATGTCCATTTCAGCTTTTTGGATTGCACTATGATGAAAAGCAGACAGTGATCTGAAATGGATATTGTGTATAGTACTGTTGAAAAAAAACCAAGAGTGGATAGGTGCACTGAACCCCGTGGCATAAATGAAATGCGATGGAAAACGGTGAATAACGCCAAACAAAGAAACAAAACAAACCAACTTTAGGAATAAACCTACCTCCTACATCCCCCTCACCCCTAAAACTTGGACAATACAGTGCAATAAGCAGTATCATACAGAACATGAACTTTGGGTGGAAACATAGATTTTTGGTTTAAAATAATTGAGCCATTCTCTGGCAAAAGGGGGTTTAACGCATCTCCGCAATGCACTCTTCCTAACAAGTGATCACATGATTGTGGATCCATAAAATCCATTTTGACTCACAACCTGCCGAATCATGAGGTAGAATGGTCCTTGGATACCAGAATATTTACCAAAAGCAAAAAGTTTCGGCCTAGGTCAGCCTGAGCGGATTGCGCAGGCTGACCTGGGTCGATACTTTTCGCAGATTCATTAAGCCCCCTTTTCACAGAACATTGCTCAAATATGAATAATAATTCCTGTGGTTCAAACAGGGGGAAAAGGAATTGAATGTCGGAACTGAGGATTATAGATAAATGCATTAAACCATACGAAACGAAGCGTGACGCATCAAAATGTCATGTAAATGCTAGATCGGTCAAATTTCTAATCATTGGTACTGTTCAACAGAAATTTCGTTAAGTTTGTATGATAAAAACAGACAACACAACATAATCTATTTGCAAATTTATGGTTCATTGGCCTAGTGCTCTTTCATTTATGTATTTATTGAAGAAGGTTTAAGTCTGGTTTTTCAATCTTCAGTTGTTTGAAAAAAAAAAACATCAACTCTTTTCTAAATAAACCCTTGTTTTTATAAACCCTGAGGAAGACTGTTGTAAAAACATTTTTGGGGAAAAGGAGAAAATGCTACTTACCAGCATTGTTCCTTTCTCCACAATTCTAATTCCAGTATTTGAGAAATATTTGATTTGTTGTCTGAGAAAGCGTTCAATTCTGATCTAAAATTTAGCGTCTGGTAAACAGTTTTCCTTTTGTGCAGGGAATAGCTTTAGTCGTTAAAGTTCCTAATTTTGCAGGTTTCTAGGTCATAGAGCGTTTTTCGTTCACGCCCGCCATTTATTGAAAACTTGGTGGCAATGCATAGTGGGTATTATCCACGGAATTGCGATTTTGAAACTCAACATGGGCGAAATTTCGAGGGTTGGAGGAAGAAAGCGTGATAGCGTGCATTCTTCTCTCATCGCTGATCTCTGTGTCCGTTCTGTTTATGTAAATGTGAGCCCGGTAGTTCAATCAGTAACACGGCTTTAAACCCGGGAGGTCACTTGTTCGTTTACTAGCTCGGCTGAATCTTTTTCGAAGACTGATGATTGTCATTGCGAAAGGATTCATTTCTCTCTCACAGCTTATGAGTATTGTTCTTAAAATGCTCATGAAAGTTTATGTGGGAAAGCAGACTATGGCTCGAACGTTGTGCGAAGTAGTGATATATAAAAATGCAAGAAAGCGAAGATAGATACACTGTTCGCCGCGATAAAATGTTTAACGGCTTAATGAAACATACATGCGAACAAACAAACAATAAACAAACGAAAAGGTAAAACAGACTAAATTCTTTTTATGAAGACCTATAGTCCGTCAGTAGCCCGAAAAAGAACTTGCGCACAATGCTGGGGCGTTTGTCAACTTACGACAAATCTTACGTCTGTATTACTAAAGATGTTGCACGATGAGACAAAACCGTACGATCTATTTGTGAGAGCGTTTATCACACATCCACAATGTGATCAATGACATGTCCAAAAGAAAAGGATCCCATTTTTTTTAAAGGCTTCTGCAATTTTTTGCAATGGCGATAATATTGGCGGCCACATGACCTAAATGATTTGAACACCATTGCTTCCGTTGCTCTATAGAGCTTGGGCATAAATTACTTTGATTCAGTAGTGTAGTAATTATGGACAGACGGACGGACGGTCGGAAGGACAGACAGACGGACAACTGAATGGGTAGATGGAGAGGCGACGGGCGGCATGCTGGTACAATAACTCATTTTGAGGACTTATCATTCAATGTCCGTATTCACCAAACACTCTAAGTTGCAAACTATGTCTTATTCTAAATCAAGAAAGTGTCGTACTTTCTGGCAGGCCACATCATTTGGATTAGCTAATTAGAAACTGCGTTACTCTAAAATTATGAAAGTCTTTATAATAAGATTAAGAGTGTTACCGAGAATGTTTGGTTAATGCAGACCAAGGTGACTTATACGTTACTTTCTTGAAGCTCATGCAAATTTATCAAGAAGAAAATAGAAAAGAAAAGAGACGAGAAAATAATTAACCCTAAGGCTGCTAAGCGCGACTCACTGACCTTTTGCGGACATTGTAGATCAAGATCAGACTGCACAGAACGTGCAGTCTGATCTTGGATCTACACTGTCCGATAAGGAGATATTTTTCTCCTAAAAATAAGTTTGAAGTAGCATTATTCGGCTTCTTGCTACCGGCTTGAAAGTTTAAGTCTAGGTATTCAGCAGGATAAGTTTTAAAAAAGATAAGTCTTCACTTATGTTTTCATGGTCTTCAGTCTTGACGAATTCCATCCATGGCCAAGGGTTAAAATGAGAGAGAAACGGTCTTCAGTCTACCATACTGTTTCCTTTAAATAGAAAACACGTGTATCTAACAAACTCTAATTGGTATAAGATAGATACTTAGGAAGTGTATTGCAGTCTTTATTGACATTGTGTGGGTGTTCCTATATTTGAATTATCTCTACAGCCGTCTTAGAAAATCAAAGGACTGTAAGCACTGATTGGTTATGTATTTCTATTGCAACTTTTTTGGGTGTAACTCTTTACCAAACGACAAAACTTGAGACTTAATCACAAGTAAAGTACTTCAAGACGACAAACTTAATTTGGCTTAAAATGATGCCATTTGTCTTTAAAGTATTAGAAAACATTGCCATAGAAAACCAAAGCACTGAAAGTACTGGCTGGTCATCTTGAAACAGATCTATATGAATTTAACCTTTTACCAAATGTAGACCGATGAGCAAGAAAGAGAAGAAGAAAAAAAACTAAGAAAAGCCGGGAGAAAAGGCAGAAAACATCGCTTTAACTAGCAAAACCTATGACAGCGCTAAGATACTAACAGTTAATTTTGCAATCTGGAAGAGGTGTCTTTAGGAAAGATTACAAGCAATCACGACAAAAGCCAGAATATAGCTACCTTTTTTGTGCTATGATGATTTTCATGGATAGATGCCTTTTTTTTTCGTCCTGCAACAGACAGCCTCCTCTTAAAACATTCTTGGCGACGGAGAAACTTTCACATCTTAACCAGTCGATACTTATCGCAAATATAAGGGTTAAAAACGATTTTTCTTTTAGACAGATCGACGAAAACAGAGAAACTTGATGACCTACAGTAAAACGTGTAAATTGCATTCAAGGTTCCTTATAGTTTCTTTCAGATAGACTGTCCATATTAGATAAGGTTTATTCCCGAAGGTAGTTATGTACAAGAAAATGCCATATACAATAGATCTATATAAGTAATGTTGACTGAGCCATGGGAAGGTTCCAAAATGAAATAGTTGATAAACCTTTATTACATCTTATTTGTAAGGATGTAGGTACTTTTTAAAATTAATTGTAACTCTCTCTCTCTCTCTCTCTCTCTCTCTCTCTGCCTAAGTTATCAGATGTTACGTAAATGATTGACATCCGTTAGACTGTTGATTAATTGTATAGTGTTTAATGCTGTTTCAGGACTATTTCAGTTATATCGCGGTGGCCTGTGCAATCATCCATGCTTCTAAGAATTTCTTTTGACCAGTACTTCGCACAATGTTCTTCCCAATTCAATGGCAGAAAACATTGCGTTTCTCCGATTAATCATATTTAATATAGTACTTTAAGTTACCATTTTAGCTAAAATAGGGCGTAACTCGAATATCATGCAAACATCTTTGTTTCTTTGGCTAGAATATTTCAATTAAGTAACGGGCATTGTAGATTAAAGATCAGACTTCACGTTCTCTGCAGTATGATCTTGATCAGTACTGCCCGCTTAAGCTACTACTAAAATGTGTTTCGAATGCAAATGGTTATTCTAAACATCTTCTACTACCTTCAAAGATAGACCCAGTCCAGTTGGCAAGGATGAAACTTGTAATCTGCTTTATTAACCCTTTACAATCACAAAGGAAGAAGACCTTTAAGAACATTGTCGTGACTACAGGAGAAGTTACTGGTAATCAGCATTTTCTCCTTTTCCCACAATGTTTTCAATTCTTCAAAAAATTTTTTTTTTCGTTTTTTTGAGTCATATTTTTCTGTAGTTCAATTTGAATGAGTCTCTAAAATTTTGTAATTGCAAAGGAAAAAATGATATTACTAAGCGAGGGTTTGGCGATCTTTTTCTGCACCGGCTTAGTACATTCTGATCTCAAAAACCAACAAATGTCATTTTGAATCATTTCATATTGATTACGAAAACTTACATTTCGGTATACCTCTGAAAATTTTCATAAACGGTGACTTTTCATTGCTTTGGCAGTGTCCATCCGCAATAAAAAAATAGTTCCAAACTTCTTGATTTCAATCTTAAAAATAAGCTTAATTTACTATAATCACGAATTGTGACCGCTGATTTTTTTTTTTCCATCACATGACGACTCTGGTTTTCAACGTCATTAATAGCCAATTACGATTCAGTTACTTTACACAATCGTCAAAGGAGCGTTAGAGTACACCATCAGCACATTGTAGTACCGGGAGTGTACAATGTTTAGGATTGTATGCCACTTGGCATTCAGTACAGTGACGGTCTGTCAGTTGGATGTTAAAAATTGTGTTTAGATAGTAAGTCAAGCCAGTGCTTTTTTATTTATTTTGATAGTTATTATGAAATATTCATATCCAGTTACTTGTTTGTTATGTAAAGAACACACCAGGACCACGCTCTTGCTCTGTGAACCTTCCTTAGAGCAATGGGGATGCCTTGATCAGTTGACCGTGCTAAGAATACAGATGTTTTTGTTCCAAAACAATACCGTTTTTATTCAATAACTTGGCGTTAAAAACCTATTTTAGTAAAACATGTCAATGTTTGGTAACAAAGTCGACTACAATCTGCCTTATCCTTCGTTTTAAATGGCACGTAGAGAAAAGAAATTTGTACAGTCACTTGTAACACTTGCCTGAGATCTATCAACCGCTTAAAAGTGACTGTACAAATTTCTTTTCACAGTTTATGTTATTGCAGTAGCCTACCAAGTTGTAAGACCCAGGGAAAAAATGAAACGAAAACGTCGAAATTGAACTCTTTTACAATGAACAAATTTCGTACTCAGGCCATCAAGGCTCAAAGGCTAATACTTTTTTAAAACAGGTTGGTTGTTCAGTGTCGACCAGTTACAGTGCTGACAGTGCTTTGATAGTTCATTGCACTCCAGAAAGACTTTAATTTGTCAGTAAAAGCTGCATACTTTAAATCATCGTAGATATAACGAATCACAAACAAGTTGAGCTTTCTAGAATGGCTTTGGTCCATAGTCACTCTTTCCCCTCGCCCCTTTCCACTTTCCACTATCCATCCTCCCTGAGAGAGAGGAGAGACGGAGAGAGAAGAGGGGAGAGAGAGAGGAGACAGTCGGGGCTGAGAGAGAAGGCACCTTTAAAATAAGTATATTTAAAAAATGCATTTTTTTAGTTTTAGTTGGTTTTGCTGTATAGTAAATCCTTTACAGGAATAGAGTAAGCAGTATTAAAACTCGAGCTCGTCACAAAGTTCCTTGACCTTGGAAAATGATCCACAGCCGACTGTTTTATTGTACAATCGAGGTAAACGTTGTTTGCAGTTTTTTACGAAATACTCAGGCGGTTTGTTAACCCTTCACCAAAGGATCTCGTGTTTTGACGACCCGAATTTTGAAAACATCGTAGGAAAAGGAGAAAATGCTGGTAACCAGCATTTTCTCCGTTTTCCTACGATGTTTTCTACCACTATGAAGAGAAATTCAATCCTTTATGGAACGTCTGAATAATCTTCTGCAAATACTTTTCAATAATGTTCCAGTCTAATTTTTTCCCTTTCGGTAAAGAGTAATTTTTTTCTTCATTTGCTGAGCCTATACCGTGAGACCACTATGTATATTCATGCATTACCTGATGAAACAAATTTGATGCAGACGAATTTCGAAAATATAAAAGTTTATTGAAAAAATGAATAACATTAAAAAAATAAAAACAGTATTTCCTTTGCCACACTGTTTTACAATCTGCAATAATGTTAAGAGTTGAAAACCATCAGTGGCCGAGGATTTTAAAAACTTGTCAAACTCATAAATTATTTCTTGCTACAATCAGTCAGACAAAAGACAGAGCTTAATTAACTGGAAAAAAAACTTTCTTGTTTCTGAAAATCTAATTTCATTAAACCGCCTCCGAATTACGGTTCATCCTATTAACCCTATACAGCACAAATCAGGAATTTCACGTCTATTAGAGGAATGTTTTTTGAAAACTTTGTGGCAAAAGGAGCAACAGCTCATAACGAGCAATTACTTCTTTTCCTGCAATGATTTTTATGAAATTCGGCTGAAGTATTGTCTGTCCCTTCAAATGTTTCTTTTTTGTGTTAAATTTACTGATTCATGATTGGTCCTACATTAGGTTGTACGATAAAGAGTTTTATGTCATGCAAAGATTGTCTACCTTTGTAGAGAGTTTAAGGCCTGCAACACGCGAAAAGGGGCATTCGGACATTTGCGTAAATTGTCGTCTCAGATCAGCCTGCGCACTCCGCAGGCTGATCTGAGACGACAATTTCCGATCGTGTGTGATTTTCATTTTCATGCAAGTCTACTGTAGGACAAAATCTAATGTTGACGTAAAATGCCGTCTCCGATCAGCCTGCGCGGACAGGGCAGTCTGAACTTAGATCTAGATTATCCGGTATTAGAATTATTTCCTGCCTAAAACTTTAAAACCGCAAAATGTAGCTTATTGCTTTTAGCTTAAAATTCTCGTTTTTGTTCAATAGGCGATTTAAGGGTTATTACACGTCTTTTTGTGGTATGGGTTTAAGCGCTGGACATCGTCAATCACGGTTATTGAGAGAATCGATGAATAAAACGTTGATACTGGGACAGAAATACAATTCCGGGCTTTTGGGGATTTGTGGCTTTACTGGCGATTCCAAGATAGACCCTGTCATCAAAGAAGTTATTTGTTTGTTAATATATAATTATTTACTTATTTATGTGTAGGGTTTGTAACACCATTCAATGCCATTCTCCGTTCAACAGTATACCGGTGTTTCTACAACGAACAAGGTACTTGCATACTAGTGATTCTACGGCGGCCAGGGTAATTGCATACTAGTAATTCAACGGCGGCCAGGATACTTGCATACTAGTAATTCAACGGCGGCCAGGGTACTTGCATACTGGTGATTTTACGGCGGCCAGCGTACTTGCATACCAGTGATTCTACGGAGGCCAGGGCACTTGCATGCTAATGATTCTACGGCGGACAGTGTACCTTGGACATTAAGGATAGGGCACCCTAATGGGATTCTTGTAACATATCCTTTCATCGCCAAAATCGTACGGATTCGGCTAAGACTCGGGTAATCTATAATCGATGCGGGGAACCAGCGTCTATCGGCCGATCGATTACGGATTACTTTAGTCTAAGCTGAATCCGTACGTTTATTCGGCGATGAAAGGCGATGTTACACGTATCCCATTAATGTGCCCTATCCTTAAGAAAAGATGGTGCAGTGTGTAATTCTGTTCAATGCCATTCTCAACAGCATATCGTTGCTTCTACAACAGACAGGGTACTTGGTAACTAGTGATTCTATGGGCGCCAATATACTTTTGACAATTAAAAAGAGATTTAAGGACAGATCGAAAATGAATTTTGCGCGGGTTTTAATTTTATACTATATCTCTAACAAGTGAGTGCAGATGTACTTTTTCTTAGGGTCAGATTTGGTGTCAGTAAAGAAGCAAATTCTGTATATAAACAGACAGGGCCTCTTTAAATTGTGAGATTGTTGTGTGTAAGGTCGAGTATCAAAAATGTAAATTTCCTATGACGTCAGTTTTCTACCTTAAGACAGAGACCATTGAACATTGTGGGTATAGAAGAAAATACTGGTGAACAGCATTTTTCCTTTTCTCACAATGTTTTGGATAGCCTAGTGTTTTTCAGAGTTTTAAATGTTTTCATAACAACAAACAGCAAACTCGCCGATTGAATAGTAAAGTGTCGAGTCAATGATTTTCAGTATATTTTGAATGTAAAAGAAATAAAGGATGTGACACCTAATTTTTTGTAAAACGAAGTATCGTTGATGTGCCAAATAGACGCTTGTCAACAAGCGAAAGAGTTCCAGTGTAAGAGAATCAAGCTTTCTCTTGAATAGACATATAGTCTGTATAGTATCCTACAGGGATTAGATCCCTGTCAAAATAGATGTCGCGTTCATATTTAGCGACATCAAATTAAGTTTATTGAGGACGACGTAAATTTTATGGAAAATGACGGTGCCTGTGAGAACAACCGAATCATAAGAAACAATCACAAATCCCGGAACGTGTTTGTTTCGGAAAATGAAGGCATTTCAATCCATAATTCATGGCATGGTGACCAGACGATTGTTTTCGATAATGTCTCGTCGTATTTAGTTAATCGTTCAGTTTTAGCTCTCCACATGCGGAAAAACTATAGCTATTCATATTAAAAGTATTTGCAGGCTACAAACTCTGAGTGTGACTCAAATGTACACTCAAGATTTTTTATTTTCACGAGGACTTTGAAAACATGGGAAACGGATAAAATGCTAAGTTAGTAGCCATCAAATCCCAATTTTTCTTCAAAGTTTTCAAAATCTTTCTAAGTTGGGTACATAAAACATTGGATCATTTGGAAAGGAGATAGAGGAGCAAAAAATCTTAACCCGCTAGCACTTAACTTTTAGAGCATAAAGATCATTTTTGGTTTACAAATACTAGAATTAACCAGTAAATTAGGCTATTCAAATACTTATTGTCTCACCAAAATGATGCATCACGCAACTAAAAAAAGGCGACAGCTGCAAACAGTCTTTAAAGAAGAGAGACATATGAGCCATGCTCTGGCAAAAGAGGGCTCAGTGCATCTCCATGATGCATGATTCCAAGCAAGTCATCACATGACCATTGATCCATAAAGTCCATTTTGTCCAACAACTGACTGGATTATGAGGTAGACTGGTCCTTTACCATAAAGAAAACTGAACATTAGCGAAAAGTTTCGACCCAGGTGAGCCTGCGCGGACAGCGCAGGCTGACCTGGGTCGATACTTTTCGTAGATACCTTAAGCCCCATTTTCACAGAGCATGGTACATATGTAAGAAAAAAAAAATCCAGCGATGTTTCATTATTGACCATGCAGCCTCTTGTGATACCGATAGATTTCGCGCCAGAATTTCGCAAAGGTTTCTGGCGATGTTACTTGTTAAGGATTACGACCCCTAACTCATCGGTAAATATCGTGTAACATCGACGTTGTTGTAAAGGTTATTCGGCAGCTTTCGTCTTTTAATATGAGAGTTAGGGGCCGTAGACTCACTAACTCACTGGAAAATATCGTGTAACATCGACGTTTTTTTTAAAGGCTATTCAGCCAATTTCGGCAGCTTCCGTCTTTTAGTATGAGAGTTAGGGGCCGTACCCCCCTGATTCATCGGTAAATATCGTGTAACATGGACGTTTTCGTAAAGGCTATTCAGCCAATCTCGGCAGCTTCCGTCTTTTAATATGAGAGTTCGGGGCCGTAGACTCACTAACTCATTGGTAAATATCGTGTAACATCGACGTTTTTTTTTTAAAGGCTATTCAGCCAATTTCGGCAGCTTCCATCTTCTAGTATGAGAGTTAGGGGCCATAGACCTTAAATAACATGCATATATTATGTGAAATCGTATTCAGATAAGTGCGATGACGTCATATTTGATCTGAATATGGAGTTACCGATTGCAACGCGACCAAACCGTTACGTGAACGCCAAAGTTGCACCTTTTTACTGCAAGATAACGTCCAGTTTCTGTACGTTCACTGAGAAAAGTGTATTTTGTTGTGTCTATCTGCGTTTTTACAAAAATTTGATTCGAATCATAAAAATCTATAGGGATCTCATTATAGTGCAAAAATCTAAACAAAATCAATTTTCAAATCTACTGAAAAATCAGTCAAATAATTGTCATTCCATGCAGGCATACGATCCTTGCCCCATAGTTGCTTTTTTGTACATGGTCTCAACAAGACGGGCAGAAAATCGTCAAACTACGCAGCTCGAAGCAAAAAAAGCCACAGGAAAGTTACAATAAGTGGTATATTGTAACATTCAACATTTGTGTGTGGTCGGACCAAGTATTGTTGTCTGTGTAAAGAGGTGCGTATCGGATGAGACCGAATGTCGAATCCGATGGGAATCTCTTTACACACAACGAGACCTGATCCGACCGCACAGAAATGCAAAATGTTGTAATGCTCATTTTATTATGTACCTTTCCTTTATAACTGTAAGTAAAAACATCACAAAATTAAATAAAAAAAATCAGAGACGCACATTTCGGGATTTGACGGAGAGAGGCGACCCGGAATACGTGATAGTTATTTATTATACTGCAAAGAAATTTCTAGCGATCTGATCGGATAATATGCCCCGTACGTACAGTCATGTACACTTGCAAAATCCACGTAAAAGCACTTTCCCTTTTGGGAGCCCCGTATACATGACTACACTTTCAACACAACATCCAAAATGGCGGCGTCGACAGATACGAGCCGCCCGCAAGACAAACATACTGAATAGCCTGCACCATATAATTACTATATAATCTATGTTTGAATAAAAATACGTTGAATGTCTATCGCAGTGTCATCATCAATTTTATGCACCAAACTGGACGTTTTGCGAAGGTTTCAGTGACGTCAGTTCCCAGTGACGTCAGCTTTCATTGAATTGGGGGCACTCAGAGGGGAAATTCTATGTCTTCAGCGTACTCAATTTGTGAGAGCATAAAACGAGGAAATATCGCTGAATACACGTTGGAATGGTAAAACTTTGCAGTATAATAAATTCGTTGTACGGTCAGGTGGCAGGGGACTTGGAAACTTGTTCACGGCTGTGGTGAATCATGTCGCCCCGAGCCGAAGGGTGCCACAGCCGTGAACAAGTTTCCAAGTCCCCTGCCACCAGACCGTACAACTAATAAAGTACTCCGTGAACATGATGATGTTTTACACAGAGTATTGACAGTATGGTGTTTAACGCCGTTTTCAACATTATTTCAGTTATATCGCGGCGGCCAGTGGACCTATCCAAGATTTTCTGCATTTTTTTTTCCAGTACTCCGCACAATATTCTTTCCAAGCCACTGGCTGCTTTCCCAGAAAACCGTTGTCGAAACAAAGGTCAGCAGTGAGACCAGTGTGTCGCAATGACTATCATCAATCCTCGGAAAGAAATTGGCCAAGACGGGGTTCGAACCAGCGACCCCCCGTTTTCAAGTCCTGATCGCTACCGACTGAGCTACCGGGGCTTGGCTCTACACAGAGTAACCAGCATTTTCTACATGTTCCTCAATACTCTCCATCCTATCAAAGACATCAAAGAGCTATATTTGAAAATTCTGTCGTCTAGTTAAGAATTAGGCTTAAATTGCAGGTTTCTGCAGATGCGCAAAATTAATTTCCGAGTCAGATTTCCTTTCGTGAAAATGCTTAGACTTTTTATGGAAAATTTGAAAAGGTTAAGATTCGTTTGTAAGGTTTCATTAATTACAAGAATGGAAGTGGGGGAAAATTCAATATCAAAGAGGTTTATCATTCAGAGTGTTTATAGAAGTGAGTAATGCTCTGGCAACAGGGGGTTTAATGCATCTCTGTGATGCATTATACCAAGTATAATCATCACATAATCATCAAGTCATCACATAATTATGGATCCATAAAATCCATTTTGTCTAATAATCGGCTTGATCTGGAGGTAGGATGGACCCTTTACAATTAGAAATTTTACAAATGGCAAAAAGTTTCGACCCATGTCAGCCTGCGCGGACTGCGCAGGCTGACATGGGTCGATACTTTTTGTAGATGCATTAGGCCCCCTCTTCACAGAGCATGACTCAAATAATATTTATAAAAGATTACGGCGGTCTGCAAGTCGAACAAATTACTTCGTGATACGTCTGCATTGCAAGTTTTACCAATAAGCATATTATATATACTCGCAATCAGTTGGTCAGCAGAAATCCAGAAGTGCCCATGATAACTACTGAGCAGCTCACGATAAAATACTAGGGGATACCATCGGAAACTGTTTGATATATCTATAAATACTACTCATATTATTGTAATGCAGGTGCGTAGCTAGCCCAAAATAAAGTGTAGGCCAAAATAATACCGAAGATACTATCCGAGGCGCGAAGTGCCGAGAGGGGGAGGGGGATTTTCCAGGAGGGTCTAGAGGGCCTTCCCCAAAAAACAACTTTTGAATTATAGAACTTATCTGGTCGCCTCTGGTGACATTTTTAGCAATTTTGTCTTTCTTTCTCTCGTTTTTTTTTTTTTGGGGGGGGGGGGGACTGCATTTACGTTTTTGCGTACAGGCAGCTATGCCCCGGGTAGTGATTTTTTTTTTTGTCGAAAAAAAATTTAGTAATAAACCAAATATTGAATGGAACGATAGAACACTTCTGATTCTAGCGTATTCAAGTTTACCCTGCTTTTCTTTATCCGTTTATTATATGTAACAATGTGCCAAGGTGAGTTATAACTCATGGAAAGATTGATGGATTCATTCATTCATTCATTCATTGAATGGTGTTTTACGACACTTTCAACATTATTTCAAACATATCACGGCGACAGCTCACTCATTCATATATTTCCTGGGTTTCATCAGTACTAGGCGAGGGCTCTGAAGTGTCTTGCCCAAAGACACACCAACGAAAAACCCAGTGGATCCAGCGAGGCTCGAACCCGAGGCCTCCAGGTCACGAGACCCACGCTTTACCATTGAGCCACGCACGACCCATAACCGAAGGAAAGAGTGGGAGGGGTAGATTTTGTTTTACGTGGTGCACACCTTGGCCTGTCATTAATGAAGATTAAACACTCAAATACCGGATTCATTTTTTCACTGCCAATTTCTCCTTGGATAGCTCGTGCGGACGACGTAGATAAAGACCAAACTGCACAAAACGTGCAGTCTGATGTTTGATCTACATCTAACGCTAATATTTTTGACGATAATTGGCTTCGAAAGTAACGAAAGTTTTACCTTTAGACTTCGAGATAAATCGAACCCATCTAGCTTGCAGCGCTTACCAGCGGGAGTTAACCCTTAGGCTGCTAAGCGCGACTCAAGCACCTTTTGCGGACAGTGTAGATCAAGATCAGACTGCACAGAAAGTGCAGTCTGATCTTGGATCTACACTGTCCGAAAAAGACATATTTTTCCCCCAAAAAAAATTTCTTTGAAGTTGTAAAATTTGGGGTTTTAGTATCAGCTTAAAAGGTTCATTTCACTTATGTAGCAGGATAAAGGTTTATCTATGTTAGTGATTGTCTTGAATTAGTTGTCTCTGTGAATATTTCATACCATCAAAGACGTGTAAATCCGTTGCACGCCATGACGAATGATAATGCTACATCCGGGCGCCAACACTCAGCTTCGGGTACATTTCCAGGGAAAATTATAAAGTCGAAAATTGATTGATTGATTGTATGGTGTTTAACGCCGTTTTTAACATTATTTCAGTTATATCGCGGCAGCCAATGCACCTATCCATGCGTTCCTGGAGTCTCTTTTACCAGTACTTCGCACAATTTTCTTTCCAAGCCACTGGCTGCTTTCCCACATAATCATCGTCGAAACAATGGTCAGCGGTGGGAGAGGAATGGATCCTGTCGCAGTGACTATCATCAATCCTCGGAAAGAAATTGGCCGAGCCAGGGGTCGTAGCCAGGGATCGAACCCTGGACCCCGTGTTCTCAAGTCCTGCACGCTACCGACTGAGCTACCGGGGCTCGGCATAAAGTCGAAAAAGAGGCATAAGTATATCGATTATGTCATGAGTGTTACTTGATCCTCTGGCATGGGAGTCCAGGGGCCGTATTCACCAACCATTCTTAAGAACATTCTTTGTCTTTGTATCTGAGATTTTTTTATATTTGAAAGTAACACAACTTCTGATTGGCTAAACCAAATGGTTTAGCCAATCAGAAGTTGTGTAACTTTCAAATTTAGAAAATTCTGGAGAATAAGACTGGGAATGTTCTGAAGAATGATTTGTGAATACGGATCCAGCTGTTTGAAAGTTATCAACTAGCCCAAGATTAAGGAATCTCTCATTTGTGACTGAGATACGAGTATGAGAAAATGTCAACGTACAACGCATACCACGATACAAAGCCACGATAATACTTCGACGTTTTCTTCGAAAACAGCCGAGCTAACAAGAATGAAATACTGAAATAGGCAAGTCTCTCAATAAGCACCAGATACTGGTAGATCCCGCAACAATCTAACATATCGTTCAGTCTGACTGTAGACTGCACATTTTGCAAAACGTAGTCGCTTTGCCCCAAAGATTGCCAGAGGTTATCCCTTAAGTTAAATGAAACTTTACAGCCAATAGTAAAAAGCCCAAATATTACAATTTCTTACCTTTTTTTTTTTGCGGGGGGGGGGTGATATCATTATCGGACAGTGTAGATCCAAGATCAGACTGCACGTTCTGTGCAGTCTGATCTTGATCTACACTGGCCGCTCAAGCGCCTCGAGTCGCGCTTAGCAACCTAAAAGTTAAGACAGACAACCAACGCATTTTTTGTTCTCGAATAAAACCATTTCAGTCCGTTTCGAAAACTTGTGAAAAGTGATTATGGGTGTGGCCAAATATATGACAAAACGTTTCTAAAAACAGGTCTGCTTTCTCAGCTATAATGAAGGATGTTTGGATTTGCGAAACATTGGTGTATGTATTGGTGATGTATGTATTTCGTCATGTAGGCTTGCTGCACTGTTTGTTAGCTTTAGTATGTAACAGGAACGTTGATGCTCTTCCGAGCCGTATGGAACAACTTTTCTAAATTGCATAGTAATTCTTCACAACTCTCTTCATTTTAAAGGAATACAATCTCCAATTTGCTTAAATTTTACCAAATTTTGTCAAAACAGGAATCATTTGTAAACGACAAACTGAATAAGGTGCGAATGTGGTGCTGGTTACCAGCAATTTCTTCTTTTTCCACGATGTTTTCACAAGACATTATACCTCAGGGTCGTTCAAACTCGGGGTTGTGTGGCAAATCGTTAACCAAATAGTTCAGCTAATCAGAACTTGCCTGTGTTACTTTCTATATTTAGAAATACGCCAAGACAGATTTAGAGTGGTTCGCGAATATGACCCCCGGACAGAATCAGATTCTAGATCATAATCTTGAAGTATTCAACTTTGGCAAACTCATATTTTTGCAAAGTTTTTATTCAAATTATGCTGACTGGACAATTTCAATAATATGTATGATTCAGAAGGTCGGTGCTGTGTATTACGAGTATATGAACATGTATATACGGATAAAAGTGTCACTTGCATGTGCTGGCAAAAGGAGCCAAATGGACGCATAGATAGTACTGGTCGCTTCGATATAACTGAAGTAATGTTACAAACGGTGTTAAATACAAAGTCAGTAAACAAAAGTTCAAAGGCCCACTAGCGACCAAAAGTAAACATTCAGATTGTCAAAGTACAGGCAAAAGTAATTCATACCATTTAAAAGTACGGATATTATTATGAGGCTGACAATGTGTTCTAGTGCAGTCTGTCAAAGTTTCAGTCGTTGGCAGAAAAACGAACCTAAGATTAGACTTAAAGTTGGCAACTGTTATCCTTTTTTTAACAATTTATTTTTCTGCTAGTGACCTGAATTTCGAGTGACCATGCAACACACATTGTCAGACTCATTATAACATCCATACTTCATGTCGCCGTAATGTAACTTAATAATGTTGAAAGCGGCGTAAAACACCATTCAATCTATAATAATAATAATAATAATAATAATTTTATTTAGTGAAGGTTAAAACATTAAGACATATTTCAAAGTCTTTTTTACAATGTTGTCTTCAAAATGAGTGGAACAACAATAATAATAATGATAATACGTGTAATAATAACAATGAATAATGAATACTAGTCATCATCATAATAAGAATGATAATGACAATAATAATAATGAATGATGATATTGATGACTGATGTTACTGATGATTGTGGTGTTTGAAAATGAAGATAAATTTATGGCAAGATAATGCTGGAATCTGAGTTATACGGACAGACACACGTTTTTATACTGTGTAATTTTCTGTTTAGATTTGTAATTCCTTAACTATAATGATGACTGTACGTTCAATATATTTTGTTTGAACTGTTTTTTAAAGATAGGTAATAATTTTGCATCTCTGATGGAAGTAGGAATTTCATTCCACACATCCATGCTAAAATACGAGAATGCTCGTTTCTTGTACGATGTATTGAATCTCGAGTTTACGATGTCACTACGAGCAGATGACCGTAAATTATAATTTGTGTTACTCGAAAACAAAATAATGTCACTTACAAATCTAGGCGATAGGTTATTACGACATCTGTAAATTAAAACGCCGGCGTGATACTTACATCTATTATCGTAAGGTAACCAATTAAGTTGAGAAAAAAGTTTTTTCGACGGTGTTCTTGAGGTAACCCCTAGTATAATGCGAGCGGCTCTTTTCTGAAGGACGGTTAGCTTAGAGGATTTACATTTGGTGTTCTTCCACCAAACTGTACAACAGTAGTCAAAGATTGGGAGTATGTAAGAGTTATAAAATAATTGTTTCATTTCAAATGTGAGATACATGGAAATTCTTTTTAGCAATGTTATCTCACTGTTAATCTTAGAGACAGTTCTATCAATATGAAAATTCCAGGACAACATATCAACATATACACCTAATATTTTATAAGATTCAACGTTTTCAATGCAATAGTTATTAACATTTAAATCTAGATGAATAGATCCTAATTCATATTTAGGACTATAAGCATTCATTTTGTTTTATTTGGATTTACATGCATATTGTTAACAGTACACCATTTCAGTATAGATTCTAGGCGATTCTGAAGATTAGCTTGTATTTCTATAAGGTTTGTTCCGGATGTATATAATATTGAATCATCCGCATAAAGGTCTAAATTTGAGGTATCAACGTGCAAGCCTATGTCATTTATGTAAATTAAAAAAAGTAACGGTTCCAAAATAGAACCCTGAGGGACCCCGCTAGTTATAATTTGCGGAGAAGAAAATACATCGTTATGTTTAATAAACTGTTTTCTGTCATTCAAATAGGATTTGAAAAGTGCCAGGGACTTTTCAGAAAAATTGTGCAGCCTCAGCTTGTGTAACAAAATTTCATGGTCAACTAAATCAAATGCTTTCTTACGATCAACAAAAACTGAACCAATAATTTTCCCTGAATCGATTTCGTTAAGCCATTCATCAATCAGCCGAATAAGTGTGGTCTGACACGAGTGTCTTTCTCTAAACCCTGATTGATGCTTAGCTAATACAGTCGAACGTCCTTAGCTCGTACGTCCCTTAGCCGAACTTATCCCTACGTCAAAGTTTTTTCCAGGTCCCGATCTCATTGCTCTTTATTTCAATATAATTCAACCTCCATACGTCGTTATAAATTTCAAGATCCAATCACCATTGTTTGAACGTATTCACACATCTTTACCACGAAGTTAATTTGTAAAGGACGATGTTTGCTGTCAATCAAGTTTTTCACACGTTTCGACTTGTCAACTCCGGTAATTAACAAGTGTATTACAGTATTGATTATCGATTGTTTGTTTGATTTGGATTGACTGTGAGATTAAAATGTCAAAGTTTGAATGATTTCTTATTTTAAATAAAAAGGGTCGGAAAAGTGGTTGTAGTGTTACATTCGTAATTTACAATGACTAGTGAAGAACCCAACGCTAATTCCACACAGGACTGTTTGGTGAAGGACCCGGTCAATCCGGGGGGATAGCCAGCAACTCCGCCCGACATGACGTGCCCAAGGAAGGACCTGGTAACCAATCCGGAGGGATACTTGGGTCGTCTGTCAAACGTGGTACGGCAGTGAAAAGAAAATTGTCTAACTACACGAACGACACGAAATACGAAGCAGTAATGGCAGTTGAAACGAAAAAAGCTAAAAAAATCTAAGATTGCAGCTGACTTTGGCGTTCCTTTAAACACGCTTTCCACATGATTAAAGAAAGCTGACGGAAACAAAAAGACCTACCACTCAGGCGACTTCGGCCCCCAAAGAAAAAGAAACAGAACGGTTCGATTCCCCGAAGTTGAAGAGGCCGTTCTAAAATGGTTCAAAATGGCCAGAGACTCGAGCATTCCCATCTCAGGACCCCTACTGATGCAAAAGGCTGTGCAGTTTGCAAGAGATTTGGGTGTTCCTGATGGCGACCTTAGTTTTTCGACCGGATGGCTTGAAAAATTTAAGGATCGTCACGGGATCGTGTTCAAAAAAGTCTGTGGCGAAGCCAAGTCAGTTGATTCCGATTCGGACAGCATGAGAGAGTGGTCAGAACGACTCGAGACCATTTTATCTCAATTCAGTCCAGAAAACATTTTCAATGCTGACGAAACCGGTCTTCTTTACCGCCTACACAGCGACAAAACGCTAGAATTTAAAGGTGTAGACTGTCATGGCGGTAAACAAAGTAAAGAGCGTTTGAGTCATGGTCTGCGCCAACATGACCGGCAGCGAAAAATTAAAGCTGTTCGTGATCGGAAAGTCAAGAAAACCACGCTGTTTCAAAAACGTCAAAACATTGCCAACTGACTATACGGCCAATAAAAAGGCGTGGATGACGTCAAAACTGTTTACAGAATGGCTGACGAAATTACATACAAAAAAATGTACTGCCAAAAACGTAAAGTTGTTCTCGTCATAGACAACTGTCCCGCACACCCTAATGTCCCTGGTCTAAAGGCTGTAACTCTAGTCTTTCTTCCACCCAACACAACAAGTGTTACACAACCAATGGACCTGGGTGTTATTCAATCGCTCAAAACACACTACAGAAAACTTTTGTTAATGAAACAAGTTAAGTGCGTGGACGAGAAAACCGAGTTTCACCTGTCTGTCCTAGACGCTCTTAGACTTCTACAACAGTCGTGGGCGAACGTTAAACCTGAGACAATCGCTAACTGTTTCAGGCATGCTCGGTTTATACAAAAGTCTGATGACCCAACCCCCACTCTAATCCCCGACGACGACGATCCAGACGACGACATCCCACTCATCTACCTCTGTTCCGGCGTAACTCTACAACAATTCGCCAGCGTCGACGACAACGTTCCAACCCACGAACAGATTACAGAACAGAACATGGTAGAGGCTATCATCCAGCCACGACAACAAGAAAATCAAGACAGCGACATCGAAGAAGAAAAGCAAGAAAAAGACACCCCAACACCAAGTGTCCAAACAACTGTCAGTGCCATAGACATTATTAGAAACTTTGTTGAATCTCAGGACTCCGTTCCAGATAGTGTTTTTAGTGCTGTGGCCCATATTAGTAATTTTGTAAATAAATGTGATTTGTCTAGGAAAATGTATGTTCAGAAATCATTACCAGATATGTTCTTACTTGAAAAACGTGACCTTTAAACTGTATATCAAATCTATTTAGAAAGGATAGTAATTGGTTAGATAAATGACGTTCAAAAATCTTCGAAACTGTTGGTAAAGTAGATATTGGTCGATAGTTGTTTCGATCTTCCTTTTCGAACCCTTTATGCAGGGGGAGCATATAAGCCTCTTTCAATGCATTTGGAAAAAAAACTTTCGCGATGCCGTTATTTATGATGGAAGTTATTGGTATATGATCACCACAATTTTTCAAAATAGTTGCGCTATTTCCGTCATTTCCTTTAGCTTTATTTGTATCCAGTTTCTTAATCATTCGACAAACCTCAAAAGGTGTAATGAATTCTATGTCGAAAACTTGGTCTCTTAATATATTATGTAAATGTGAATGTAAATATGAAAATGTACTCTCCTTAAATTCTGATTTTGTTACTATGTTTGCTATATTAATAAAGTGATCATTGAATGAGTTAAGAATATGATACTTTCCTTCGATGTTTTCCCCGTTAAATACCATTTGTGAAAGTAGGACAGCTGGTTCATTATCTGAATTATCATTGTTTTGTACTTTTCTTAAATTTCTGCACAGATCTTTACAATTTGCGCCTTTATTGATAGCTTTATTATAATACTCCTTATTTACGAATGAGATGTAGTACTTTATTTCTCACCTTTTTAAAGTTATCCCAATCTTTCAGATTGTAAAAGTGATCTCGTTCATTCATAACTTGTTTCACCCCAGCATTAAGCCAATGGTTAGATGATTACTCTTAATACGTTCACATTTTACTGGAGCATGTTTAGATAAAACTTTATTTAGAGTATCGTAAAATGACGCCAGTGCGCGTTCTGGGTAGTGCTCAGTTTCACTAAGATGAAGTCCTGAAGCACTTAAATCATTCTGAAATTCATATATATTAAATTTTTTAAAACTTCTATACTTCAAAATTGAATGAATATCGCCCTTATTACGTCGATTTCTTATTTTTCGCGTCATGCAAACTGGAAAATGGTCACTAAGGGACAGAGAAGAAACAAATGTTTCACTTAGTCTATCACATCGATTTGTATATTCAATCAGTCTACTTTGTAAATGGCACGAATTCAGTCTGCCTGCATTTTGACGCCCAAATTATTTATTTTAGGCCTCTAGTGGGCCTTTAATTACTTTTCCATTCTTCTAATGCCTTTAAAATTTTCGTGGATTTGAATCAAGTTTGATGAAGTTTCCACACCCACTTCGGGGACATAAAGTACGGGATAATAACATTAACTCTTTAACAGAAGTCGAGATTTTAGACAGCTCCAAACTGAAAGCATTTGCAGACGATAAATTCAGTGTATGTCAAATTATAAAATTTTGTCTATGGAAGGGTAGAAAAGATTTTGGGAAAAGGAGAAAATGCTGATTACCAGCAATTTCTTCTTTTCCCACAATGTTTTTAAAAGACTCTTTCCTCAGATCGCCTAAAACTCGGGATTGTTTGGTACAGGGTTCTGCGAGGAAACTTCGCCATTCAAACATCTGTATTTGTGATTCAGCGTGTGGATTTGTTTTTAATATCATTAGGATTACAGATTTAAGTTCTATTACTATCCAAGATTAACGCTTAGGCTGTTTGAGCCCGACTCGGCGCCTTCTTTGCAGTCAGGGGTCCTGCGTGGCTCAGTGGTAAAGTGCAGGACTCGTGACCTAGAGGCTCCGGGGTCGAGCCTCACTTGATCTACTGGGTTTTTGGTGGGAGTTTCCTTGGACAAGAAACTTCAGAGCCCCAGCTTAGTGCTGGTGAAACCAAGGATATACATGAATATGTAGGCTGTCGCTGTGATATAACTGAAATAATGTAGAAAGCAGCGTAAAACACCATTCATATCATTTTTCTTCTTTGCAGTCAGTGTGGATCAAGATCGGTCTGCATGTAATATACCTACACACTCCGTTATTGTGAATCCAACAATGTCCGATCTTCTTTTCTTTTTTTTGTGTGTGTGTGAATTAAAAAAGAAAAGAAAAAGAAAAACTCTTCAAAATCGCAATATTCAGGTTTTTGCATTTTGTCGGAAATTTCAATTTAATTTATACAACGTTTAAAGATTAGCCATTTATCCCACAAGAATGATATCTTTTTTTAAGAAGGGGGGGGGCTTTTAATGACCCAATGGCTGATTTTAAATTGATATCGTTAACCCCTTATCCTGCTAAATAATTAAAAAAATAAAATGTCAAGCCGATTGTAATAATCGAAATATTGCTGTTTGAAAGGTACTAGTATTTTTGGAGGAAATATATGAACCATGCTCTGGCAAAAGGGGGCTTAATGCATCTCCGTAATCCATCATACCAAGAAAGCCATCACATACTTATGGATCCATAACAGCCACTTTTTTTAACAACCGACTCAATCATGAGGTAGACTGATCCTTTGACATGCAAAAAATCTACCGATAGCGAAAAGTTTCGGCCCAGGTCAGCCTGCGCGGACTGCGCAGGCTGACCTGGGTCGAAACTTTTCGCAGATGCATCAAGCCCCCTTTTCACAGAGCACGGCTCATATCTTCTTACCGGGCTGTGTAGATCCAAGATCAGACTACGCGTTCTGTGGAATCTGATCTTGATCTACGCTGTCCGCGAAAAGGTCGGTGAGTCGCGCTTAGCAGCCTAAAGGTTTATGATGAATCCTGATTTGTAACTCAGAGAGTGCAGTTCAAGACAAGACTGTACGAATGTATAGGTGTATCTCGTTCTACAATCAGTACAAAGAATGCCCTAGGTCATGTGGGTTATGGGTTAAAAATACAATCAGAATTACCAAAGAGTTGAGTGTAGCATCTGTAACAAACTTTTTGTTTATCGTGTACTTTTACGTCATGCATTCTGAAGAGTTTTTACTCTAAAATGGTTCGATACACGGTTGCGGCAAACTTTCATCCCGATGATTTTTTGCCTCTCATCTCTGATTCATGTGAGAAAAGCGGTCAGTGGTAAGGTGTCTGTTTAGTACAGCGACATTTCAACGTGTTTGCCTTCTTTTTGAAGTCATTATATGCTTGCGTAATACAGGTGAACGTTGGGACAGGTTTTGTTGTATTTTGATATGGCTCAAATGAACGGACTGGTTTTCTGACAATGAAAAAAATAGTCTGGTGGATGGAGAGAAGGGTAACCAGCATAACTCCTTTTCCGGTGCTGTTTTTAAAGCTTACTTCCTCACCATCGTAAAACACGGGGTCGTTTGGTAAATTGTTGAGTAAGTGGTGTAAACCGGAAGTAGGTAAATCCTGCACTTCCGGTATTGCGAAGCCCAAGATGTTAACCAATTGTTTAAGTGCAATCTTGTTTAATTCAATATTTTTTAAAGATCAACATCTGATTTACAATTTTATATCTGATCAAGATAAATTTTGACACCGTAACCCTCAAATTGCCTTTCTCAACTATAGTTGCCTTTGTGGCCTGTGAAGATCAAATATCAGACCGCACAGAACGTACAGTCTGATATTTAATCCACACTGTCCGCTTTAAGCACCAGCAACCTTTTTAATTGTGCTCCAAATACTATTGAACAAGTTTAAGCTAGTGCATTATGCTTTTTTGCCTTAAAAAATCCGTTAAAATCCCTGATCTTGAAAGATATCAAAGCACATTAGTACACTTAAAGAACATGATGACCTAAACACAAATGACGTTTCAATCTTAACCCTTGGGCTGCTAATTGCAACTCAAGGACCTTATGCAGATAGTGTAAATCAAGATCAGACTGCACAGAACGTGCAGTCTGAATTTGGATCTACACTATCCGATAAGGAGATTTTTCTCCTCCCCAAAAGAATAATTTTGAAGTAGCATTATTTAGGTGTTTACTGTCGACTTTAAAGTATCATTTAGCAGGATAGGGTTAAGTCTGTTTAGTCTTTAACACTTTACCACAGAATCCTGTATTTTGACGACCCGAATAAAAATGCTCTCGAAAAGATTGTGGGAAAAGCGAAATAAAAATCTAGTTACCAGCATTTTCTCCTTCTTGACTATGTTTTCTACATTTTCATAGACAAATACCATCTTTTGCGATTTGTCTGTATAATCCTGATAATTGATTGATTGAACTGGAGTTTAACGCCGTTTTAACAGCTTGGGTCATATCACGGCTGTGTTTCTTGGCTTTCTCAAACCAGTTCTGACACAACTTTCTTTCCAAGTCACTGACTATTTTTCTCACATGCATCAAAGGCGAGAGACGAAAAATCGCCGGAAAGAAAGTTTGCCTCAACCGGGTATCGAACTCACAACCTTCAGGTCACGAGTACGATACGCTGAGCTTCCCGGCCTGGCTATAACCCTGACAAAGTTTTGATCAAATGTAAGTTGTTTTCAAATGAAAGCACTGAATGAAAAAGAGAAAATGTTAGTAACCAATATTTTCTGCTTTTCTCATCATGTTTTCTACCTTTTTACAGACAAATTAATGCCAACATTTTCCATTAATTTGTCGGTTCAACATTCATCATACCTTGGACAAAATAATGAAGTTGTTTTCAAATGAAAGCCACGAGAGAAAAGGAGAAAATAATAAAAATACTAGTAATCAGCATTTTCTTCTTTTATCACAAGATTTTCTACCTTTTATGGTTGGACAAATGCCAACATTTGCGTAACTTTTCTTTTATCGTTTTAACTCCTAAAATCCATATTACAAATAAGGTTGCTTTGAAATGACGTGAAGTGTAAATCAATATATCAATCAATGTCTTTATTCAAGTATTTAGGCCAATAATCTGTATTTAGGATTAATATAGATCTAACTGCTCAGAAGACCCAATGCAGTCTCTGACCTTTGCTACCGGATACCTTGAGAAGGGGTCCTGTAAGGCACAGCGGTTAAGATATAGGATTCCAAACTTCTAGGTCGCGGGTACAATCTTTATCAAATACATGTACCCTGTTTTAAACGACCCATGCAAAAATGATTTTAATTTAAAAACATTGTGTAAAAAGGAGAAAATGCTGGTTACCAGCATTTTCTCCTTTTTACACAACGTTTTCTACCCTTCAAGGACAACTGCCATCATTTTGGCCACGTTAAATTTACTGTCTGCAGTTACTTTCAATTCGAACAAGTCTAGTCACTTAACTCTTTTTCAAACGACAAATATGTAGACTTGTCCTAGTTTGAAAGCATTTGAGAATACTTTATAAATGTGGCTCAAAAGATACAGTTCGTTTTTGATATGGTAAAAAAACAATGTGGGAAAAGGAGAAAATGCGGATAATCAGCATTTTCTCTTTTTCCGAAAATGTTTTCAAAAGCCTTTCTTCTTCAGGGTCGTTAAAATTCGGGATATTGTGTTGAAGGTAGAAAAACATTTTTGGAAAAGGAGAAAATGCTGGTTACCAACAATTTCTCCTTTTCCCACAATGTTTTCAAAGCCTTTTTTCTTTTTCTTCAGGGTCTTGAGATGCTGTGTTACAGGGTTAACACTCTCAGGTTAATGAAGGAAAGGGAACCATGAAACGTAGAAAAGCCTCCAGAGCAATCAAACATGCATCTATCAGGGGCTATCTTTGTGTTTCTCAAACAGAAATGAAAAGAAACTGTCGATTACCAGATAACGCGAAGATTGTTTTTTCATTATATTTCCATTCATAAGTTTTTTCATCGACCATTGTAAGGTCTAAAAGTTTTAGCACTCCTTCAGCAGTTTGGGTCTCTGGAGAAACAACCAATAAAACAAATCAATGCCGTTTTGTCCTAATTGTTGATGCGTGAGAAGAGATGAAAATTACCTCAAGTGTAGAAACTGAAAAATTGTGGTGGACTGAGAGAAAGAAAGACAGGTTGACAGACGTTAAGAGATAGACAGACGAACAGACGGACAGGCGAACAGACAGACAGAAAATAGAAATGTTATGCACTTAGAAGGATAGATTGACAGCAAGGAGACGGATGGACAGACGGATTAATGGACAGACAGATGAGCGAGCGGGCGGACGGACGGATCGACAGACAGACAGACGGACGGACAGGCAGACAGACACACAGTGAGGAGTCGCTGTGTTTTGCAAAACCAGAACACGATTTTAGAATATATGCTTTTTACTACTTCAAAAAGTATTGTATGTGTACAAAAAG
This sequence comes from Hippopus hippopus, assembly GCA_946811185.2. Classification (NCBI taxonomy): domain Eukaryota; kingdom Metazoa; phylum Mollusca; class Bivalvia; order Cardiida; family Cardiidae; genus Hippopus; species Hippopus hippopus. Next base: position 6,043,942 of record OX328107.1, read on the forward strand.
AGTTCGTCAAAAATGAAAAAAAAAAAAGGAAAGAAAGGATATATTGAGGCTTTAAACTACACGACGGTTAGTTCATTTTGCCTGCAATTTTCTCCATCATAAAAGTATTTGACCCGGAGCTGTTTTGAAAATTGCCATGAATGACACAATTTTGTGTGACACTGTTCATTTTGTGTCAGTGTCTAATTATGATTTCCTGTGAACTGGACCTCAAGCGTCGATTTATATTTTTACTCTGTTTTTTTTTTTTTAAACTATCTGTTGTTTATAGGTGAAGCATGCCCTGGCAAAACCGGGTTTAATACATCTCCATGATGCATTATACCAAGCAAGTCATTTTGTCTTAATAACTTACTGAATTATTTGGTGGAGTGGTCCTTTGACATGCAGAAAATTTACAAATAGCGAAAAGTTTCGACCAATGTCAGCCTGCGCAGACTGCGCAAGCTGAGACTGGTCAATACTTTTTGGCAGATGTATTAAGCTCCTTTTCATACAGCATGACTTGTAAATAAAAAAAATGCTTGGTTGTTTATCACCGTTTAATGGATTATTCTTTTCTATTCGTTCGTCTGTCTGTTACTTCATGTGCTGTGTTTCTTTTGATCAATTCGTTCAATCCTCAGAGAGAGTCACATTACATAACAGAAGCCGCATGTTTCATGTAAAATGATACACCATGGAAAGAAAGAAATGTTTTACAAATCTACATGTACGAACATTATCGTAAATACTACTACTACTACCTTAGTAATGGCTATATCGATTTTCAACCTTAGAATCAAAAGTGTGCGGTTCTACTCAATGCAGTGTTCATGCGAGGAGCTTTTGGTGTGAGGCGTGAGAGGATTGCCCTCTAAACACCTAGTTGTGTCTGCTTTTTCCTTTTTTTCCATTTTGCCTTTTTTTTTTTTCATTTTCGGTCGTCTGTGTGTCTGTGTTGCCGGCCAGTCTACCCAGCCACCCATTACCCATCCTCCACCCCCAACCATCTCAAAACCAATCATCTTTTCTTTTCCATCTATTCTGTCCTATTCGATATTTGTTGATTGGTTCCTTGATCGTTCATTCTCCCTGTTTCCTACCCTTTTCTGGACTATTTCTACACAAAATAAGTGGATATAAAACGATTCAAATACTCAGATTGTATGATTTTTTGTCGGACCCGCTTGCGTTGAGCGAGACATAGTTGTCACATGTTCGCTTCGGTATATGTGCGTCCGTCCGTCCGTCCTTGTGATAGTGCGTGCGTGCGTGCGTCCGAATTTGTCCGGACCAGAACTACATTTATGGATGGATTTCAAAATAATATGGCATAGCTGTTTTCCTCTATGAGTAAAAGTGTCATTTGAAACGTTTGCTTAGGTAGATTCAAGGTCAAGGTCACAATTCAAGATCAAATGATAAAATGGTCATGAATGGAGCTTGTCCGCTCTACAACTTCTACATTTATGGATGGATTTCAAAACATTTTGGCACAGTTATTCTCCTTTATGAGTAGAGGAGCCATTTGAATCATTTGTTCAGGTAGGTCCAGAGTCAAGGTCACATTGATAGGTCAAACAATAAAATGTCAAAAATGGAGCTTGTCCGAGCTTCAACTTCTACATTTATGGATGGATTTCAAAATGATTTTACATAAATGTTCTCCGTTACCAGTAGAAGTGCCATTTGAATCATTTATTCAGGTAAGTCCAAGGTGAAGGTCACACTTAAAGGTCAAATGCTGGAAATAACAAAAGTGGAGCTTGTCCGAGATACAACTTCTACATTTTTCAATGGATTTAAAAATAATCTTACACAAATGTTCTTCTTTACCAGAAGAAGTATCATTTGAATCATTTGTTCAGGTAGGTCCAAGATCAAGGTCACACTTGAAGGTCAAATGATAAAACTTTTTATAATAGAGCTTGTCCGAGCTACAACTTCTACATTTATGGATGGATTTAAAAAAACAAATTTACAGAAAGTTATCCTTTACCAGTAGAAGTGCCATTTGAATCATTTGTTCAGTTAGCTCCAAGGTCAAGATCACACTTAAAGGTCAAATGCTAGAAATGTCATTAATAGAGCATGTTCGAGTCATAAATCCCATGTTTTTGATAGATTTCAATGTAGTTTGGCACGATCATTCTCTATAATAGAGCTTGTCCGAGCTACAACTTCTACATTTATGGATGGATTTAAAAAAACAAATTTACAGAAAGTTATCCTTTACCAGTAGAAGTGCCATTTGAATCATTTGTTCAGTTAGCTCCAAGGTCAAGATCACACTTTAAGGTCAAATGCTAGAAATGTCATTAATAGAGCATGTTCGAGTCATAAATCCCATGTTTTTGATAGATTTCAATGTAGTTTGGCACGATCATTCTCCTGAGTAAAAGTGTCATTTGAAACGTTTGCTTAGGTAGATTCAAGGTCAAGGTCACAATTCAAGATCAAATGATAAAATGGTCATGAATGGAGCTTGTCCGCTCTACAACTTCTACATTTATGGATGGATTTCAAAACATTTTGGCACAGTTATTCTCCTTTATGAGTAGAGGAGCCATTTGAATCATTTGTTCAGGTAGGTCCAGAGTCAAGGTCACATTGATAGGTCAAACAATAAAATGTCAAAAATGGAGCTTGTCCGAGCTTCAACTTCTACATTTATGGATGGATTTCAAAATGATTTTACATAAATGTTCTCCGTTACCAGTAGAAGTGCCATTTGAATCATTTATTCAGGTAAGTCCAAGGTGAAGGTCACACTTAAAGGTCAAATGCTGGAAATAACAAAAGTGGAGCTTGTCCGAGATACAACTTCTACATTTTTCAATGGATTTAAAAATAATCTTACACAAATGTTCTTCTTTACCAGAAGAAGTATCATTTGAATCATTTGTTCAGGTAGGTCCAAGATCAAGGTCACACTTGAAGGTCAAATGATAAAACTTTTTATAATAGAGCTTGTCCGAGCTACAACTTCTACATTTATGGATGGATTTAAAAAAACAAATTTACAGAAAGTTATCCTTTACCAGTAGAAGTGCCATTTGAATCATTTGTTCAGTTAGCTCCAAGGTCAAGATCACACTTAAAGGTCAAATGCTAGAAATGTCATTAATAGAGCATGTTCGAGTCATAAATCCCATGTTTTTGATAGATTTCAATGTAGTTTGGCACGATCATTCTCTATAATAGAGCTTGTCCGAGCTACAACTTCTACATTTATGGATGGATTTAAAAAAACAAATTTACAGAAAGTTATCCTTTACCAGTAGAAGTGCCATTTGAATCATTTGTTCAGTTAGCTCCAAGGTCAAGATCACACTTTAAGGTCAAATGCTAGAAATGTCATTAATAGAGCATGTTCGAGTCATAAATCCCATGTTTTTGATAGATTTCAATGTAGTTTGGCACGATCATTCTCCTTCATGAGTAGATATGCCATTCAAAATCCCCATAGCGGGCTCGACATGTTGCCCCTGGGCAATCTTCTAGTTAACCTGACTATTTCACTAAAGATCGGGCGATTTAGAGTAGACAGCAAGGTCTGGTCTTGGATGCAACAATGTATTTGTATCTCGACGTAACTACGTCCTTGTCTACGAAAGTACGTATACCATAATTTTGCTTTTATCAATCAGCTTTACATTTTATGAAAATAGTCTGTCCATAAAGATAATTAGAAATACTGATTGCTGGCATGATGTATTATTGCGCTTGGTGCACAGATATAATACTAGACCACATCGTCATTCCAGTTACTGAAAAAAAAAAACATGTCAACCCTTTTCCATACAATCCCGAGTTTTAACGACCCTGAGATAAAAGGCTTTTTGAAAACATTGTGGGAAAAGGGAGAAAATGCTGGTTACCAGCATTTTCTCCTTTTTCCCACATTGTTTTCTATCCTTTCACAGACAAATTCCACCCTGTGAGCCACGTCTAAATTTTCGTCTGCAAATGCTTTCAGTTGGGACAGGTCTAAAATTTTGTCGTTTGGTAAAGAGTTAAACGATTTGCTGCTTGTAAAAGGAAATGGAACCAAAACACGACATGTGATCATTTGGAAAAGGTTGTTGCAAACCATGAACTTGCTTTTTATTCCTAAAATATCCACTTGTCTCAATAGTTTGGTTGAAAATTCAGTTAAACAAAAATGTGAATTTGTCCATACTGAAAGCATTCGCAGACCATAATTCAAATGTGACTGAAATGGTAAAATTTGCCTTTTGATTGAGCAGAAAACATTGTTGGAAAAGGGGAAAATGCTGTTTACCAGCACTTTCTGCTTTTCCTGCAAAATTTTTCATTGATTTCCCCTGAGGGTCGTTAAAATCCAAGATTGTTTTGTAAAGGGTTAAAGTTCTTCCCATACCCGATTTGCCAACAATTTAATTTTTTTTAAGTGAAGAGGTGCGAATAATGTTCAATACTTCGTAATGTGTAAAATTATATCGCAAAGTGATTTCGTTTTTTACGATCTACGATCAAAGAGTTCTATTCTAAACCTTCCAGCGTTACATAATTGAGATCGACATTTTCACGGAGTAGGATATTACAAAATATTGCAAATGGAAGACTGTATTTCTCCGTAATGTCTTGACCCTTAACCCCATGCCAGACGAGAAAAATTTGCACTGATCCAAATAGAAACCATTTGCAAACGACAAATTAGATGTGGATAAATAGATGGAGTTTTTTATTGAAAGGTTGGGAAACATTATGAGAAAATGCTGGTTAGACTTAAAACGCAATCAAGAATGCTACGTGAATATGAGGACTGGATCTACTTGCAATCGTTAATTGTAATTACAGCCGAGCTCGGTATGGCGCAGTCGGTAGCATACAGGACTTAAGACCAGGGATTCGTTGGTCCGTATACCCAGCTCGACCAATTTCTTTCTGAGGTTTTATGACAGTTAGACAGGATTCTTTCCTCTCTTACCGCTGATCATTGTTTCGACGATGGTCATGTGGGAAAGCAGTCAATAGCATGGGAAGAATATTGTGCGAAGAAATGGTAAAGAAAACATGGATTAGTGCACTGGTCGCCGCGATATAACTTAAAAGAAGGTTGAAAACGGCGTTCAATGGGAATGCATTAAGTTCCATTTTCTGAGAGCATAGCTCGTGATATAGCCGGCAAAAAGCCACCAGGATGATTCTATTTTTAGTTTCTTTTTTCAGAAAATACTATAACTTACAAAAAAAAAATAAACCTGATAGAGTAGATCCAAGAACTCTCTGCACGTTCTGAACAGTCTGATCTTGATCTACATTGTCCTCAAAAGTGATGTTAGGAGAATTAAATTACTTCTACATAACTATAAAAGTTTCTTATACAGAAGACTTGAACACGAAACGTTTTTAAATCTTTTCCAGACGATAGAATGTTAGATTCATCCATTTTGAAAAAAAAAACAAATAACAAAGCAGACGACAAACTAGATGTGCCTGAAATGATCCGAGGAGTCTCTAGTAGGGTAGAAAATATTATGGAGAATGAATGGACTGCTTGTTAACGGCATTCTTTTTCTTTTCCAACAATTTTTTTTACAAGTATCGATTCATAGGGCTGTTTTGTGCCGATTCTGTGGGAAAGCAGCCAGTGGCTTAGAAAGAATACTGTGCGGGTACTGGTAAAAGGAAATCCAGGAAAGCTTGGATAGGTGCAATGGCCGCCGCGATATAACTAAAATAATGTTGAAAACGGTGTTGTAATCAATCAATTAATATTTTGTGACGAAAGTCTTTGATACTCCATTCTTAGCAATTCTAATACAAGTCTTGTCTTGTATAATTGACTAAACAAGCGGACGGTATAGATCCAAGATCAGACTGCACGTCATGTGCAGTCTGATCTTTGATCTATACCGTCCGCAAAAGCCTCCGTGTCTGCCTGTAGCTCAGCAAGAGCCAACTTTTGAAACTGCTTTAATCATTCTACATGAACCATGCAAATAGAAAAAGGATAACATAAGGTCAAAAAGAATGACAACATGTAATTAATTTCTTTAAAGAGAGGGGAAAAAAAGCTTGCGGGCGAAAATGCTCAGCCGCAAATACCGCATCGCTATGGAAAATGTGATGCTGTACCACGTGGCTATTGGAGAACAAGAGACGCTAGATCACGTGACGAATTCGAACATGGCTGATCCATCGGAAATTAATCATGTTCTCGGGAAAACAAGAAGCTCTTCAGTTGTCCTATCACATTGTCTGGGATGGTTATATTGAATCATTGCTTTCCCAGTCTGGGTCGTACCTGAATCGTCCTTTACCCCTAGTCTTTTTCAGCATCAAAAGCGAAAACAGAGGCTTTTGTGGACGGCATAGATCAAGATCAGACTGCACAGAACGTGTCAAATTTATGAGATGAAAATCTTTCCGAGTGTAATTGGCTTGTTCTTTTTTTTTTTTAACCGTCTCCTTTTCTCCGTTTTCAAAAATGTTTTCAAATGTATTCCTCCTGAGGGTAGTAGGACATGGTGCTGATTTGTATACACTTTAAAGATATATCCTCACAGCCAGAGAACGGGAAAAAAATGCTGTGAAAACTTGATAGAGTGTAAAGTGGTTAAGACTTTAGTCAGCTCTGTAAACATAGATGAATTACCTATGTATGGTATAAGGGATTAACAAAAAAAAAAAACAAGGGATGTGTCTTCGATTTAAAACCGGAAACGACAATAGGGATTTCTTGATAGAATGCGTTAATTTTTCTATCCGTCGTAATCTATGCAACCTTGCAACCGTCAGGAGCAACATTTGGTATGAAGATACAAGAATGATTACAGTTTCATAAAATAAAGATGAAATGGGTCAAAACTGGCTGTAAACGAGTATAGATGTAACTTTAAAAGGATTATAATTGATGAGAGATTCAACATGATATACAGTGAGAACAAACTCAATGGCGTTGCCTGTCTGTGGCAATCAATGACCAAATGGTGTCGCTCTACTTTTGGGTGGTTATTAGGGCCAACTGAGAAACTGTGTCTTCCTGTTACCGTATGGCTTCGAAAACCAAATTTGCAGCAGACCAGTTTGAAATTATACTTGTTAAAAAAATGAAAAGTTAACTCTTTACCAAAACAATCCCGGGTTTTAACCCATATTCTGCTGAATTTATAAATGAAACTTTCATATCGGTAGTAAAAACCCGAATAATGTTATCTAAAACTTGTGGTTTTTTTTGGAGAAAAGTATCTCCTAACCGGACAATGTAGATCAAAAATCAGACTGCACGTTCTGTGCAGTCTGGTCTCAATCTAAACAGTCCGCAAAAGGTCAGGTGAGTCGTGCTTGCCAGCCTAAACATTAACAACCCTAGGAATAGGAAAAGGGGTTTTGGAACCATTGTGGGAAAAGGAGAAAATGCAGGTAACCAACATTTTCTTCTTTTCCCGCAATGGTTTCAACCATAAATCGTTTTTTTTTTTTTAGCTATAAAGTTTTTTGTCGTCTGCAAATGCTTTCAATTCGGACAAGTTTACAGTTTTGTCGTTTGGTAAAGAGTTAAAGCAGTCGGCTGTCTAGGAAACTCATTGACAAGAGTTGTGTTGGTGTGTTGCTCGGTGCTTACTCAGGCCCGATCATACAGAAGCTGTCTTTCTCTTTGAACCCTTTATCACACAATCCTAACTTTTAAGGGCTCCTTGGACAAAGTCTTTTGAAAACATTGTGGGAAAAGGAGAAAATGCTGGTAACCAGCATTTTCTCCTTTTTCCACAATGTTTTCTTTCCTATCACAGATAAACTTTCATCATTTGAGCCACCTTCAACTTTTTGTCTGGAAACGTTTTCAATTAGGACAAGAAAGATTTAATTTGCACGATCCGTATTTTTTTTTATTTTTTTCAACAAGGAAAAAATTATTTGCATTTATATGATTTAAGCACTCAGTAAAATCTCTGAACAACTTGCAGATCCAAATTAAAATCAATATGTAATTTCACGTTCTACAACTTGATAGACCTGTGTTCCTGACACCCTGTAATTGAAATACGTATAAGAACATACAAACCTATTGAAAATTGCTTCTAAATAACAACAGACGATACTTGCTTGAATGCTTTTTATAACAAATGGTTTTGAGTCACTTCGACAAGAGAGGTAACGCAGTTCTTTTTTCAATGTATTTTTTTTTTTCTTTGACTCGAGAAAATTTGTAATGTTGATGTGCCATTCGGCATACCTCGGGTGATGGGAGCCATCAAGTTCCTCGGCTGTAACTGGTAGCTTAATATGCACCTACACGGTACGTTTCATCGCCGGAAATACGCCGGTTTACCATTCTGAAAATTGTAAGGCTCCTCATAAAAAAGAAAAACTTGAGTCTCAATTTTCTGTCGAAATCTTTCTAACTATATTTCAGTTGGTACATTCATTTTTTAACGTGGTATATCAATTGCGATTGAAGTTTTCACCGACAGATAGATAGATAGATGTAAATAACTTCATCGAGGTTGTCTATGTCATTGCTAAACGACTGACAGTGGCGCCGCCATGTATAAGATCACATTATTGGCAGTTCAAATGGAACCGACCGTTATACAGACGAGGTTAGATGTAGGTACGGAATCGGCCGAGTTGTGACGAGTGGTTGATGTGCAGTTTTTCGGTGTGCGTTTACCTGTTAGACTGCTAACCAATTGGAATTGGATGTTTTCAGCCAGTAGAAAAAAATCAGACCAAGGTCGCTACTTCAGATGCTGTTTAGCAAGAATATTTTTTACTAAATATCGAAGAGTGTAGATCTACAATTAGGTTGTTAATGGCAATTTCTCCTTTTCCCAACATGGTTTTTTTCCCCCTCAAAACTGTATAGTGAAAGGATGTACACAAACGGTCGTATTTAAACAGGAACCGAACAGTTCTGTTCTGTTCTGTTTCAATAGGGTTGAGTGAACCAAGTAGACAATTACAACAGTCGCTATCTCTCAATGAACATAACGTTATTGAGATGATAAATTCGTCAAGTAAAACACTATGAAATTCGTCAAGTAAAACACTATGCAGTATGTCAACTGAGTGGAAAACATTATGGGAAAAGGAGCATTTGCTTGTTACAAGCAGTGGGTCCTTTTCCCTCAATGTTTTAAACAATGGCAAAGCGTAGGGGTGTATAAAGAGTTGTATTTGTACCATGATAAAATAACTCAACGTCGCGCAAAACACATTGGGGAAAGGAACAATTGCTTGTTACACCAACTGCTTTTTTTGTTTTCATCAGTATTTTTTTTTAAAACTGTCAAGTGAAGGGGGCATTATTAAAGTGATGAATTAACCAAGAAGCTTAACACAGCTTTCAAGCTTCAGAGAAAAAAAAAAGTTATCTCCAAATGATCATAACGTTATTGAAAATATTCAATGGTTAGGAAATGCAAGAGCAAGTGCTACTTTCCCCAATATGTTTTAAAATGGTAAAGTGTGAGGGATGTACACAAATGAGTATTTGTACAGTGAGATGCTTACGAAGAGGACAATTACAGCTTATGACCCTCCAACAAGAAATCGTTGTCTCTCAATAATCAATTACGTTTTTGATAAGTGCGTATTCGATAATTGACTTATTAAGTATGATGTTACTCAACCATTTACTACATAATCCCGAGTTTTAACGACCTTCAAGTTAAAGAAGCCTTTTAAAAACATTGTGAGAAAAGGAGAAAATGCTTGTGAACAGCATTTTCTCCTTTTCTCACAAAGTTTTCTATTGTATAAAAAACAAATTACATTATTTGAGCCACATTTAAATTGTCGTCTGCAAAAGCTTTTAATTTCGACAAGTCTACATTTTGTCTTTTAGTAAAGACTTTGCCCGTTGAGCTGGTTACGTGCATCTTCTCTTTATCTGTCAAAAGCTTCCAAAAGCTTCTCTCTCAGACTAGTAAAACTCAGGTTTATTTGGGAAAGAGATAAACTAACGTAAGGTGACTTTACGTCGCTACTAAAGCTAGCTCTACAGCAAGGCAGTATAAGTGTCCCTTTATACATGTACTTACACAAGCTATACATTTATATCTATCTGTGGGATAGACCAGTATACTACATCATTCTCCAAAGTTTTCTAGATTTGAAAGTAACACAACTTCTGATTAGCTGAACCAAATGGTTTAGCCAATCAGAAGTTGTGTTACTTTCAAATTTAGAAAATTCTTTAGAGAATGATTGGTGAATACGAACCCCCATATTGGATATATAGGATCTGACATGAGTTGGCTTTTGAGATAAAATTTTATTAAACGAGTCTAGGAAAATGTTATTAAGCGAGCCTTTGGCGAGCTTAATAACATTTTTCCTTGACGAGTTTAATAAGATTTTATCTCAAACGCCAACGAATGTCAGATTCTTTTTATCACATAACGATATTTCACGAAATATAGATCAGATGATGCAAAATCGTTTATAGATGCACCCGCGGTAATACTCATAAACCCCATTTACTTCTATGAAATACGTACAAAATGACGTCAAAAATGACGTCACACAAATATGATATCAAACGTGTATGAGATAAGAAAATTCGTAATGGGTATATTACACTGAAAACAAGGGAGGTTATGTGATAAAAAATTTTTATATTGTCTGTTACAAAAATAATTAACTTTGCCTTCAAAATCAGCCAGTGTGCTTTTTTAATATTGAATTATATTTGCCTATTTGTCAAGCTGGTGCCGATAATTTCATATTTTCATCCGTCAAGTGGTAAAAGTATCATTTTACTTTGTGCGTAGGAATTTCTTTGATGTGAACCGGTTCTGAAGAGCAGTACTAAAAATAAATGATTCTCTGGATCGAAGTCTATCGATACGTACCAAAGAAAATATTAGATCTACGAACTATTTCTATTTTCGGAAGAACCTTAATGAGCTTTTACTATAAATGGAAGATAATTAGAATCTAACTGACTTTACGGAAATATCATACTGTTCAATTGCGTATAATACTCCTTCGTCGTCTGGTACTTCTTTAACCTGAATAAATCAAAGTGATAACGCACTGAAGGCAGGGTTTCTTTTCTGGCACTGAATACATGCTAATACATAGGTATGTTCTAGGACATTTTCCTTGTAAACTAAAACAGAGAACTCATATCCTTGAGATTAGGGTACGAGTTCTTCAGGGTACGAGTTCTCCAGCAACCAGCTGTATTATTGTATAAATGCGCCGGATTGTGGAGCGGTGTTAAGCTCGGTACTGAGTTTTATTTTGTTATTCTAAATTTTAAAGACAACCTAAAAAACATGAGAAGTTTTTTTTTTTTCAGGGAACATACAGTATCAAGCTGAACTGCTCTTTTTGAATATCAATGGCAGAACTATTTTGTTCGTGTACGAAACTAGTTTTGTTTACTCGCGTATCCAGGCAAAACCTGCCGGAAGCAAAAACTTGACCTAGATAAAGATAGCAGGCTTCGAAAACCAGTATATACATACACACGTGATGTGGGAACTATGACAGCGGGTAAAAACCCGCTGCCAAAAAGGGACTTTTTATATCATCGTTTGTAACTAAGTAGTGGACGGTGTAAACCAAAAACCAGTCTACATATTCTGTGCAGGCTGGGCCTGTATCCACCAACCGTTCTAAAAATATTCCCTGTCTGATTCTGGATTGAGAAAGTAACACAACTTCTGATTGGCTAAACCATTTGGTTTAGCCAATCAGAAGCTGTGTTACTTTCAAATTTAGAAAATTCTTCAAAACAAGATTAAGAATGTTCTTAAGCATGGTTGATGAATACGGATCCAGGCTGATCTTGTTAATCTAAGTTATTAATATCGTCTTTGGTGGTCACAGAAGTAAACCTCTAAACATTGTGGAAACAAAACCAAACCCTTTTAATTATATCAGACGACAAAAGTTTATATTTACCCAAATTTAAAGAATTCGCAGACGATAAATTAAATGTGGTTGAAATTATGGAACTTGTCATTGAAAGAATAGAAAACGTGAGAGGAGAAAATGCTGGTTATTAGCATTTTTTCCCCCCACAATGTTGCTAATTTGGCCTTCTTTTGAAAGATCATTAAAACGCAGGGTCTTGTAGTAAAGGATCAACATTTTTAAAGGCTCAGTTGCTGCCAAAATATACAATGCAGATGCAAAAATGCATTTAAATTCATATCATACCATTTCAAAGTGTGGACATTTTTGTGAAGTTGACAATCTGTCACTGTACGGTCGGTCCAAGTGTTAGTCATTGGTAGAAAAATTAAGTTTAAAACTAGGTCGCTTTACCTTTCGTTTACTTTTTACCTGGTTTTAAAATTCATTTTCTCCTGCCAGCGACTAACACTTCGATCGACCGTACAATAATAGTAGTTAATCTTAAAAATAATTTCTTCACTTTTAAATGGTTTGATTTAAATTTAAATGCATTTTAAAACCCGCATTGTTTACTTTTGGTCACTACTGGGCCTTTAAAAACAATAAACAGCTTTAAGTTTATCCTTTGTTTTATTCCAGGGTCTATCAAAAAGGAGAGAGAGTGCAAGTACGTGAGATTTAGATCAGCCAATGTCCATCTGCATCCGTTCCGTATCCCAGTGCATATATGATACTACTCTGCTGTTGGGAACGACTCATGATCAAGCGACCAACCATAGCGGCATGCAACGGCCGATTTCGGAAACGGAAAAACAGCGCCATCAGAGTAAGTGTTGAACTGGTCCCCTTTGTTCAGAAACATAATAATGGTATATAGAGGATAATCAACTGGTTGTGTGTGATATTAAAAATCTGCAACTAGAATTGGGTGTGATGCGGTTGTAAAACGAGTCCGAAGGACGAGTTTTTTAACCGCATCAAACCCCATTCGAGTGACAGATTTTTAATATCACATACAACCAGTTGATTATTCCATTTATTATATTTCTTATTCACCCTTTGTTATATAATAACTATCGGACGGTACTATGTGAGCGATAAAGGAGAATAGTAGTTCCGGCAAAACATTCTAAAACTATATCGTTAATATTTATGATATAATAAGTATCATCACTAGTGGTGTTACTCACTGTAAAATAATAATACACTGAGAAATCCTTGTAATTTACTGATAGGAATATAATAAAGTTGTCTATCCCACAGATAGATATGAGCCATGCGAAAAAGGGGTTTAATGCATTTGCAAAAAGTTTCGACCCAGTTTCGGCATGTCAGCGGAACAGTCTACCACATGATTCAATCCGTTGTTCGATAAAATGTATTTTACGGATCCATAGTAATGTGATTTCTTGTTTGGTATACATAAACATGCATTAAACCCCCTTTTGCCAGAGCATGGCTCATATACATGTGTGTAGCTTGTATTTGTAAAAGAAGAGTCTGACACTGCAATACTCCATGAGATTCGACTACGTCCTTACGAATGCTTGCTTTGCAACTACATGTTGCTGAAGACGACTTACGAAAATAGAGATCGTGTCTCTATTTATCGAAACAATGGGAGAACATGGTATCAAGAAATCTTCAATGGGCATCTATGCTCTATTTGACTTTTTAAAGAGTATTATGCGGGCATGGCATTCTGGGATAGTATGCAAGTACTCTGATTGGTTAACAAGAGCGCAAACGTAAGCAAAATCAACTGTGTGGCTTAACCCTGACACCCGTCTCGGAACGTAATGTTTTTTTTTCGGCGTAGGTGTATAAGCTGGCTTTTGACCTACTTTTTGGAACAAGTCTCGAATTAATACACAGTAATTTGAGACTGGCCCAAGATATTAAAATTTTCTTCTGCGGGCCTGTATGCGGACCCATTTACGACACCAATATACGAGTACAAGGTTTACGACCATACATCGATACCACGCGGTACTTATTCACAACTTAGCAAACGCGTATGATAGGTTATATTACTTTTCTTGCAATAATCGATAATTTAATATTTAAAGCGTTGCCGTATAATCCACCACACTACAGTCTACATGTATTTTGACACACCATTTTTTTTTTTCATTATTTTCAGCAGCAACTGGTCCTTTTCCAACAATTGGTTGGATTAACATTTAATTTTGAGAAAATATCTAATTGGAAAATTTTAACTCTCAACGATTAGCAAAATAATAAGGAAAAACAGGCATTTGCTGGCATGGTTACTTTTTTTTAATTTCTCTTCATACTGAACCAAAAAACGAGTTTAAACTTTCATATTCCAGTACTTTTTATGTTGTCTGTCTTCTTTTTTAAAAGATCTTTGTCGTTTGTCTTGAACAAGCTTTTCGAAAACGGGAATGTGTACTTTAACTGCATTTGAATATTTGGTCTGAAGCTAAAGGTTTTAAAATACTTACAGCAAGAGTATACTCGTGGTGTCCGTGGTCGTGAGGTAGAGCGTCGGTCTCGTAACCAAAAGGTCCCGAGTGCATTACCCGGGAGCGGGTGTAAGCTTTGGCATTCTTCATTCGCCCGCACATCCGGCCCGAGTACTGGTGTAGTTCCCAGGAAGCAGAATCGAGAGAGATTAATATAAGTTTAAAGAACTTGTTTCTCAATCTATGTAAAATAAATATGTTTAAACTTAAAAGAGTATGTTCATCCACTGTCCTAGGCTCAGTTTTTATCGCCCAACTTTTCTTGTTTTCATTGTAATATGCCCATTACGAATTTTCTTATCTTACACACGGTTGATGTAAGCATTATGTGACGTCATATGTGACGTAATTTTATATTTCTTCTAGAAACGTGAATCGAGTTTTATCTATGGAAATTACTACATGTCCATACATGTATATTTTCGCATATCATGACCTATTATTTGTCATTCTGACGTTCGTTGACTTTTTAGATGAAATTCTAACTCGTCGACAATAGGTGTAATGAAGCTCTCTTAATGGTATGAGGTTCGCTTAATAATATTTTTTCTAGACTTGTTTAATAAAATTTTACCTCAAACGTCAGATCCTATATCTTTTTCTATAACTTACCTCATAGATTTAATTCATAACTCCACAAGTAAAATCTGAACCAAAACTTAATGAAAAGACAAATGTCGAACGGCCACTTTTGAAAATATTGTGGCATTGGAAAGATCTTTTATCGTTTTGCTACAACTTCTTAATATAAGTTCTTGTATTTAACCGTAATATTTATGATCTGTGAATTACTTTTTAAAAAAAGCGTTGGAGTTTCGATTTTTATCAAAAGAAAAGTTAACATGTCTGAGTGTGAAACTGGCAGAAGTTTCCAAAGAACTGAATGTTCTTTCGCAGCCTCTCCCTACAGAGTAATCAGCGCAAAAATGAGATAAACATACAACCTCTTAACCCTTTCTCAATTAATCCCGTGTTTGACGACCATTTAAAACTTTCGAAAACACCGTGGTAAAAGGAGAAAATCCAGGTGACAAGCATTTTCTCTTTTATCTACGATGTTTTCTACACTTCCAAAGACAAATTCCACTATCAGGCCACTTTTGGTATGTCGTCTGCAAATGCTTTCAAATTGATGTGTCTACATTTTTTGTTGTGTGGTAAAGATTTAACAGAACTTTACAATGTAGGCCTAACATATACCGGTATATCCCATCTTCATATAAAAGGTATTCCTAGCCCTGTGGTCAATGCATTTGATTTCAATCAGGAAACCTTGGCTTGATAACCGCTGGCGATGCTAGCATTAGGCTCATAGATCTTTGCAGAACGTGCAGTATTGTGAATCTGTGTTGTATAGTTCGTGAGATATTTTCGCCAAAACAAAAATTTTTTTTGCAATTTTTAGCTCACCTCAACAAATACTCAGGGTGACCTATTATCATCTGTCCGTCTGTCCGTCAGTAAACAATTGCATAGGCGACTTCTCCGCGGAAACTATCAAATCAAATCAAACTGAATATTCTTAAGTGTGGGAAAGAAATGAAGTTTTTATATTTTTTTATGTCACACGACCTTGCGACCAAGATGGCTGATGTTTGAAATTTTACATGCATAGTAAGTATATGAGGTACTATAAAACCTTTTCGAATGGTTGCAATAAGTTAACATTTGCCTTTTTTCGGGAGGTCAAAATTAGAGGCTACTACGTTTTCTACATTACATTGTGAAAACTTTGAGGATCTTCTTGACTGGCTCCGCATTACCTGGAGTAATGATATTTGTTATGTAGCATTGCAGGATTGTCTTGTATTAAACTTGTGCAAGGTGTGCCCATGCCTCCAAAAACGCCCCCTCAAATGCTGTCACAGGTCAAACATAGAGTCATATGGAAAATTCTTAAAAATCTCCTTGTCTGACACCGAAGTACCTAGACTGTTGATATTTTGTATTTAGCGTCTTTGAATGGTGCTGTATCAAGTTGTTCAAATTATGTCTAAAAGAAAAGCTAAAAGAATTTATGAAACTTTATATCAAGATAGACCTTGATATACAAATGATGCACACACCTTCCTTTTATGTCTGAAATAAAGTTAAGGTCAGTCTGCACTGATTTCTAATGAGCTAGTATTTTAGCAACTTTACTTATCGAAACTTCTTGATATAAGTCTGCTAAGCGCGACTTACTGGCATCTACACTGTCCGATGAGGAGATAAGTTGAAATACGTAGCAACATTCGGGTTTTTACAATCGGCTTGAAAGTTTCATTTTACTTATTTAGCAGGTATAGGGTTGAGACTGTGAAGGTGTCATCAGGTAAAGGGGAATGTTGCTAAATGTTGCTGTTACTCATTGTAGAAAAAAAATCTTATTCAAGGTCTCAGATTGTAGAGAACTTATCATTTGCCATGCATTGTTTTAGCTC
This sequence comes from Hippopus hippopus, assembly GCA_946811185.2. Taxonomy (NCBI): domain Eukaryota; kingdom Metazoa; phylum Mollusca; class Bivalvia; order Cardiida; family Cardiidae; genus Hippopus; species Hippopus hippopus. Next base: position 6,060,680 of record OX328107.1, read on the forward strand.
TTATGTACTCAGGTGAGCGGTATTAGACGATCGAGATCCTCTTATCTATAGAATGTTTGTTCAAGGCAGTCTGACATTTAACTGGCAGCACCTTCACAAGAATTGAGCGTTCATTCGCAACCTCTCCCTACAGAGTAATCAGCACGAAAATGAAATAAACAAACAATCTTTCAAAAAATTGCTGAACCTCAGTGCAATATGACATTTACATGCCAAGTTTACGGTGATTGATACAAAACGTTTTTTTTTTTAACCATTTACCAAAGAAAAATCCTGAGCTTATAAAACCCTGAAGGGCAAAGCTTTTGGAAACATAGATGGAAAAAAGAAAACGCTGGTGACCACCATTTTATCCTTTTGCCACTATGTTTCTACAATTTCAAGTACAAATCCGATCATTTTTGCCAAGTGGTCGTCTACAAGTGCTTTCAATCCGGACGATATTTGTTGTACGGTCAGGTGGCAGGGGACTTGGAAACTTGTTCATGGCTGTGGTAAATCATGTCGCCCCGAGCCGAAGTCAGGTGGCAGGGGACTTGGAAACTTGTTCATGGCTGTGGTAAATCATGTCGCCTTCGGCTCGGGGCGACATGATTTACCACAGCCATGAACAAGTTTCCAAGTCCCCTGCCACCTGACCGTACAACGAATTTATTATACAGCAAAGTTTTAAGCGGAATTTGCCTGTTTTTTTTTCAAAAATTGAGTACGCTGACGAAGTAGAATTTCCCTTCTGACTGCCTCAATTCAATGTAAACTGACGTCACTGAGAACTGACGTCACTAAAACCTTGGTAAAACGTGCAGTGTGGTGCATAATCTTGATGTTAATCTTGATCAACGCCGCTATTTTGGATGTTGTGTTGAAAGTGCAGTCATGTATACGGGCTTTTACGTTGGTTTTGCCAGTATACATGATATATATGTTCGGGGCATATTATCCAATCAGATCACGAGAAATTTCTTTGCAGTATAATAAGTCAAATTGTGTTCTTTGGTGAAAAGTTAAACCCTTTTACCGACGAAGAAGAATCCTAAGATTTGAGCAAAATTTGATTTGCAGTCTGCAAATGCTTCGGATATGGACAACTCCATTTCTTGTCATTTGATATGGAGGTAACGACCCTTTCGGACAGAGGCCTTTCTAAAAGAATGAGAGAATAGAAAGAAATAGCCTGAAACACCCCTTTTACGACATTGTTTTCTACCCTGTCAAAGATGCATTCCATCATTCGATCAACAACCAGTTTTGTCCCCAAATGCATTCAATATTGAAGAGTCTAATATCTTCCTACCTGGCACAGATTTACCCTTTGGCACGACTCTGCATGCTTTTGCAGACAGTGTATAGCAAGCAAAGACTGCACGAAACGTACCGTCAAATCATGTACCTATGTACCTACACTGTATGATGCTATGATTTTTTTTGAAAACAAAAAAAAAACCTCCTAAAAAAGCAATAGGGGGTGGGGGTCCTATTGGCTCGATTTGTCTGTTAAATTTGAGCCGTGTGAAATGGGGGCTTACTGCACCTGCAAAAAGTATCGACCCATATCAGCCTGCGCAGTCCGCACAGGCTGATATGGGCCTAAACCTTAAAATTACTATCTGTAAATTTTCTGCATGTCAAAGGGCCAGTCTGCCCCATGATTCATTCGAGTGTTAGACAAGGCGGATCTTGTGAATCCTTAATTATATACTTGGTTTTACGCATTACAGAGATGCATTAAACCTCCTTTTGCCAGAGCATGGCTCATTTATAAAGTAGCGAAAGGGTTAAATGCCAACAGAAAAAAAACATAGCATCACGCTCACTGTGGGTATCTTTTATGAAAAAATAACTGTGGAGATTTGTCTGGGGTGTAATTATTAGGTAGGTATGCCAGAGTTATCAATCATTGAAAGGTGCGAGGTCTGTTAACACAAATTAACTTAACAGGTTTCTGATTTAATTTCTCGTTTTTTTCTGTCTTCCGTTTCGTCAATGTAACTGACGGATGCGGGTTTTTAAATAGACAATTAACTTTTAAACAGAGCTACAGTTATTCGACGATGCGTCAAATTCGACAAGAGAGTGGAAATTGGTCAGTCTGGAGCAGTTCTCATATCGCCAAGTCTAAAGAACGATGCTATTTTTAATTTGAATGCTAGCTTTTTCATTGGATGATGCTCCTCAGCCAATTAGAAAGCAAGATTTAATATCTAAATTTAGAATGCAAATCATTATATCGAAATGAGAAAAGGAATTATATAAAGAATGACTGAATGGTTGCCTAGCTTCCATTCGGTTTTCATAAACTGATGAATTGATCAACATTTTGGCGGTTTCATTCATGAAGAATATATGTTAGAACATATAAGGATTCCTAAACCTTTTGGCTACCACTGGCTGCTAAGAGCAACTCAGTGGGCTTTTGTTGACAGTGCACGTTCTGGGCAGTCTGATCTTGATCTTCATTGTGCGCTAAAAGAGCCTTTAATCACATTTAGCAGCCAAAGGGTGAACAGATTAACAATTAGGCTGCTAAGCGCGACTCACTGACCTTTTGCGGACAGTGTAGATCCAAGATCAGACTGCACGTTCTGTGCAGTCTGATCTTGGATCTACACTGTCCGATAAGGATATATTTTCCTCAAAAAACTAATTTTGAAATAGCAACATTTGGGTTTTCACAATCGACTTGAAAGTTTCATGTTAGTTATTTAGCAAGATAAAGATTAACAACTGCAGACAGTTTGTTCGTCTTTCAGCAGAACACTTTTCAAAAAACCAAAGATTCAACTTTGATCTATCACAAAAAATAACAACATTCTTTTCTTTTCCAAGGTACATTCACAGAACGACTGTTGTTGAATTTTCGACGTAAACTCTACATAAAAACAGAATACCGTAGTGAAACTGTAAAACTGTATAACATGCTACAAATGCATTTCCTCAGTGCTGTAAGTGCAATTTAATACGAGTTAGTTCTGGTTCAAAGGGGAACGGCGCCCAAAATTTTACAGGCATCGTTGGAAAACTAATCCACAGGAGAAAATTGAATATCATTTTCAGCTAGTCTGGAAAATCGCAAATATTTCATCGAACAAAAAAAATAGAGTGTGGATTTCATTTATATAGGGCATAGCAAAAACAAATGTAGAAATTTACAGCCTTAAGAAATTCTGAGTTTATCGACCAGTGAGTTGTGGCCTTCACAAATGTACTTGTTCGTAGTGTCGTAATTTGTTAGTTAGTGCAAAATGGGGACAATGTTGGTTAATATCAGACTGCACAGTATAATGATGATCTATACAATGTGCGCTGTTAGTCAAGCCTGTCAGAAAAAAAAATGAGCCATACTGTGTAAAAAAAGGGGAATTAATGCTTCTGCAAAAACTATCGACCCAGGTCAACCTGCGCAGTCCGCGCTGGCTGACCTGTTTCGAACTTTTTGCTATAAGTCAATTTTCTGCTTGTCAAAGGACCAGTTTACCTCATTATATTATATTCAATCTGTAACGTCCAACGATTTTGCGAGACTCACTGATCTTTTGTGGACAGTATGGATCCAAGAAGTTCCATACAAGCTCGGCATACTACTCACTATTATGAATAACATAGAAGAGAAAAGGGAAAGTGAAGGGTTTTTTTTTTCTTTTATCATAGCGTCATCCTTAATGGAAGAGCCAGTCAATATCTGCCTTGTACCACTTCTTTTCTGTAGCATTGTGTTTTCGATCCCTAACCTTTTATGCCGACGTTTCGGCAGATAGGCTTTCGATACCTATCATCTAACCAGCTGGAGGCTCACCATCCTTTTCCGAAAGACAAAAACTCAAACGTGTGATGTTTCTTATTTCTGCTATGCTTTTGAAAGGTTATTGGAGCAGTGAGATAAAATGTATCCAATTTGATCCTTGGTAATGGATTGATTTCTGGTAGCTCTTTGGAACCCTATATCAAACTTTCTTAAGTTTTAATGACTCTTAGGAAGAAGACTTTTAAAACAATGTGTATCCACAATGTTTTTATCTATCCAATTGCTTGTACCACATTTGATTTACCGTCTGTAATGCTTTTAATTTGGACAAGTCTAAAAGTTTGTCGTTTGGTAAAAAAGTTAGAGAAAACTCAAACAATCAGTCAGTATATCCTTCTATCATTTCTTTTTTTCTTCTGAAAATATACACATAATTGAAAAGCCTGGATTTTCTCAATCTTCATATGTACTATCGGTGCATTTTCTGATCTTAATTAAATCGGCTTATTTTTGGAGTAATAAGTAGACTTCTAGGGTTCTATTCACCCACCATTTTAAATTAAGTTGTCATTTAAAATTCCAAGACTCGCAATCTGATTGGTTGAGATGAAACGTTGAGCATTGGTGCTTCCACCCAAAGCGTCCTTTTGAAGAAAAGCGTGATAGACTTGTACTTGGAAATCAATCAGAACGAAGATTGTATCTATTTGCTGAGATGTCTTTCTGAATTTATATCAAGATTGTAATCTTCAATATCACTTCTTTTTTTTTTTTTCTTCTGTTTTTCACACTTTCATCACCATAGGCGACACAGGTACATTTTGTTGACGGCACAGATGAAGATCAGTATAAACAGAGCGTACACTTAATCTTGGATTTACATAGTCCACATTTTTTTCTGGGCTTTTTCCAAAATGACCAGATTGCAGTGAAATGATATTTTTTTGCCTCCGAAAAAAAAAAGACTCTATTAAGTTGGCGGCAAAAGTATTAACTCTTATCCTGTTACCTAAAATAAATAAAACTTTTAAGCCTATACCAAAAACTCAAATTCTTTTCAAGGGTACTTTTTTAGAGAAAAAATATCTCTTTATCGGACAGTGTAGATCCAAGATCAGACTGCACTTTCTGTGCAGTCTGATCTTGATCTACACTGTCCGCAAAAGGTCAGTGAGTCGCGCTTAGCTGCCTATGGGTTAATATTGTTTCTTACTAAAAGAGTTCGAAGAAAACGAGTTGAGAAATTTCCTAATCAAATTGAATCAGATAACTCAGAGAATTTTGAAATAGATGTATTTTGATTGACAGGTCAGATAATTCTGAGGCAGATAATCTTAACCCAAGAGATGACTTTAGGTACCCTGGTGAATAGTGTAGAGTGCACAGTAAGTGCAATCTGATCTTTCATTTTACTGTATCTAATTTATAGATATTTTAAAGATATTTTTACCAAACTAGCCAGGAAATTGAACAAAAATGGACGTTTTGTTTCGATTAAAAATAGAATATTATACGATAAATGGGCTACAAATACGGAGTACAAATCCACTTACCGTTGTCGGTGTGACCGGAACGAAATACACATGCATGCTAATTTCAGGATTAGATTGATTAGAAAATATTTGGGTGAAAAGAATTCAGTGGTTTAAACGCAATTGTGTAAAATGTCTTTTACACCTTAGCAAACAGTGAGTTTTTATTTTGTATTTATTTCTCTATGAACATAAATTATTTACTGTAAGGGTTAGAAATAAATATTATTAGACATGACACATTACTTAGAAACCCTTTTTGTTAACCAAGTCTAGCGATGATCTATCATTAGCACAAACCACCCTGAAACTTTCATTCCTTTGATTTCTTGTTCAGTGTCGATGTATTTGGAAATGGCAACTAAAAGTTCAACCGTTGTATAGAACACTGTTGATATTTACATTTATCATTTCTTAGACTGTAAGCGATTTGCAATGCATTTGCGAGCAGTGTAAATCAAGATCAGACTGCATAAAAGGCATGCTTAGAACATGCAGTCAGGTCTTTGCTATGCAATGTCCGATATTTTCGCAATGGTTAGACATTCAAGCCATGAAAATGCTTGGAGATGCACTGCTCTTGACTTTTCTACTAATCAAGTACGTTCAGTTCATTCATTTAGCAGTCAAAGGATTAAGGATTAGTTGGGTATCAGAGATCGTTCACGTGATAGACGGTCTTTCCCAAAGTTTTGAGTGGGCAGATATTGCCGAGCCACTCAATGCTGTCTTTTATACATAATCAAGATTACATGTAATCCCTCTTCATGTAAACAATTTTTTTACAGGTTCATCGCTTTGTTCAAATCTTTTTAAACTCAAACAATTCCACTTTATCATTTTTTATACATACATGTACATGCGCGCTAAATGGCCATAGTTTTTAGTGCACTATAAAACAACATTCATTCATGCCCCTGGAGTAAGACTCCAGAAGGTTTGGTGTGGAACATCTGAGACGATAGAGTTGTTGATACAGTTGAAAGTGGGGAAAGAATGATTCGACTCGACCACAAGTGAATAATGCTACATTGAGATAAAAAGGTCTGCTGAAAAGGTCTTGTTTAAGGTTTGAAAGATACTCGTATAATCAAATCATCTTTATTCGACGTTATCCGTCGGCTTCTCCCGTCATTATCCGTACAAGGTCGTCAGCATAGACGATCACACATGTAAAAGGTTGAAAGAAGTTACCGGTAGTTATAACGAACATTTTTGGAATATGCCGAGAGCAGTAGTATGAAATTGAATTTTGTTCTTTCATACTCAATGAAGACACTGCAAAAGTTTAGCGTGTAAAATCAATTGCACACAATGTCAGTTAAAGTGACCTATGTCTAATGGTATTCCTATTGTATTCGTGTTTTCATGCCCTATCTGATGAGAAAGTTTGGCAAATAAAATAAAGTAAGCCAGTGGACAATGGTTTCAGAACAGACACCAGAGCGTTGTTTACTTCATATAAGCTTTAACTAATATAAGCTTACTACTCAAAGCAAAAAGATTTCCTAGCACCATAGCAGAGTCTGTATTCTATATTTTTGTGGTGTTAATATTGGAAATCATTCAGTGATGTATCGAGAAGGTTTCCTGTACACACACTGCCTTGTATTACAGGCAGATTCCTCGTGCAAGTCTTGTAAATGCAGATACCCTCAATTTTCATAGTGTTTTGGAACACTGCATACATGTAGCAAACTTGTGTACACTCTTTATTCTTCACTTTCTTTTGAAAAATTGAACGTTTTTGAATTTAATATGGCAAATGCGAATGACAGAAGACATTTATCAGATGCAGACATGTGGCGGGCAGTTGGAATGTTGGAACAAGGGGCTCTTCACCGTGAGGTTGGTGAGGCACTTGGTGTGCACCATACTGTTATCACCAGAGTCTTGGCGAGGTACCAGCCATCAAAAATAAGTTGCGACCTTCAACAACCTTTGTTACTTTTAAACTATCCGCCAAAGTCATTGTGAATAACTCGTTTGAAATTTTGTTGTCGATATTTTCGAAGATGGCTCACAAACAGGAAATGATCAAACCGAGGTTATTGGAATTTCGGTATTTATTTATAGTCATTTACGTTTGAAACCCGATTGCAGCGACATCTACTTCACCCCACTGTGAGATGGAATAAAGCAGATATCGCTGCGACCGCTGTTCAAATGTCCCCAGGCCGTCATTTTTGACAAATGTAACGTCCGAATGATAGAAAAGGAAGACATTAACGGACTGGAACCCAGGCTATTTCCTACTATGCACACGCACCTCCTCTTCTGTTCTTGGCATGGGCTATTTTTAGGACGGAATCTCTGTAAACAAAAATGCACCTTGTCAGTTTGCTGTGACCGATTTCTTCGATCTTTTTTTTTTTTTTTTTCGTAATCTTGATGATTTTGACCCTCTTTAAGAAAAAGGGAGAAAAAAGAGAAAGAAATGAAGAAGGCATGGGGCTTTACATATGTTTCTAAAAATTGAGTTTTGAAGAATACGCCTGTTATATTTATAAACTGTTCACACCATGAAACAAATTCAAAACAGACAACATTCGTATACAATACATATAATCAACATGAGTTGGGGTCTGATATACGAAAATCATAATTTAAAAAAAAAAAAAAAAAGGGGGGGGGGGGGGGGGTCTGCTGCATTGCGCAGAAAGCCATTTGCAAGATGTTAAATCTTTACCAGGCGAAAAAAAAAAAATTAGAGTTTGTCCAAACTCAAAACAAAATAAATGTGATTCAAAGGACAAGAATTGTTCATTAAAGGGTAAAAACATTGTGAGGAAAGAGGAAAACACGAGTTACCAGCATTTTCTCTTTATTCAACAATGTTATTAAAGATGTTCTTAGCCGGGTCGTAAAAACTCGGTGTACTCGGTATGCGAACATGACATTGACAGATTAATTGTTTGAATAATAAGTGAATGTGGTGTTAACGGATAATTTACTCATATAGTAAGTATGGACAAATGCCATATTATCTTAATGCTGCATTTGCAGATAAAATGCCCGGCCAGTAAGCAAATGTGGCCTTGACGGATAATTTACTCAAAAATTTAAGAAAACTTGGGAATTGCAGCTAATGTTCTGCAACAAAAGGCAAGTGTGGCATTTTGCAAATATGATACAAATTGATCGAACAACAAGTGAATGTGGCATTTATGGATTATTTGATCGAACAGCCAGCAAATGTGGCATTTGCAGATAATTCGATCGAACAGTAAGCAAATGTGGCATTTGTGGATAATTTAATGGAACAGAAAGTAAATGTGGCATTCACAGATAATTTGATCGAACAGCAAATAAAATGGCATTTGCAGATGATTTGATCGAACAGCAAGCAGATTTGGCATATGCAGATTATTTGATCGAACAGCAAGCAAATGTGGCATTTGTAGATAATTTGATTGAACAGAGAGTAAGTCATCAGAGACATCAAACGTCCTACCAGACAGCTGGGACTTGTATTTCGGTTAGGGCAAGACATTGAACAACTCTTTGTCGGAAAAACTGAAAGGATTTTTTATGGTCTCTGTCCTTTCACGACTGAGAATTTTTTAGATGAAAATTAGACCAAAGAGAACGACAAGAGAAACAAAATTGACAGTTACGTGTGTTTGAGAGAGAGAGAGAGAGAGAGAGAGAGAAAGAGAAATTTATTAATAATAATACATACGAGTTTGTACAATCCTTCATCAGTCAACTTCAAAAGCAGATGTTGGAAAGGGAACAGTTGCTTAATTCTAGGGAGATAATTTGTTTCAAAGATCAAATCATATCAGGCACGATGTATTCGTAGCGTCTGATAGAGAGAGAGAGAGAGAAAGAGACAAATACAGACAGAGAAAGAGAGAGACTGAGAAAAGAGTACAATATGCCTAATATAAACGCACTGTGTTTAGAATTCGTACTTGAACCTTTTCATTCTGAAAAGATGAATATTTTCTCACACGTTTCTTGTAAATATTTTTCTTAGATCGCATAAAGGCTGACAGTTCAAATTTGCTGCCAATTTTCCTTGAACTGTTTGATGTTTTATTGCCAATAACCTTCCCTCTCATGCTGTCTAAATAAGGGAACCAGACCTGTTTTCTCAGTGACAACAGAGAATCCTTACTTTGTTATTTTAAAGCTATTTATTGGCCAGAATATGTAGTGAATAATGGACAGTGTAGATCCAAGATCAGACTGCAAATTTTGTGCAGTCTGATCTTGAATCTACACTGTCCTAAACGCATCTAAAGCTAGCTCTCAGTATAGAAAGGGTGAAACTCTTAGATGTTAAATGTTAAACAAGTGATTTTCCAGTTTCAAAGAGGTGATAACAAATAAAATACGACATTTTCCATTCTATGAGGGTGTGTTGTCTGTTACTTTGGAATCAGTTATGCAATTATTACAGCAATTAGCTGTACCAGATCAACCTAAAGGGAACCAGTCAGGTTTTTTCTTTTTTTAGCTCACCTGAGCACGAAGTTCTCATGGTGAGCTTTTGTGATCGTTCCGTGTCCGTCGTCCGTCGTGTGTCGTCCGTCGTCAACTTTTACCTTGTGTACGCTCTAGAAGCCACAATTTTTGTCCATTACTCATGAAACTTGGTCAGATTGTCTGAATGATATCTTAGACGAGTTCGAAAGTGGGTCATGTCTGGTCAAAAACTAGGTCACTAGGGCAAATCTTAGAAAAAACTTTGTGCACACTCTAGATACCACATTTTTTTTCAATACTCTTGAAAGTTTGTCAGAATATTTGTATTGATGATATCTTAAACGAGATTGAAAATGGGTTATGTTGGGTATACTGGGTCACTAGGTCAAATCTTAGAAAAACCTTGTGTACACTTTAGAGGCCATATTTTTTGTCCAATACTCATGAAACTTGGTCAAAATATTTATCTTGATGATATCTCGTACGAATTTAAAGACGGGTCATATTTGATCAAAAACTAGGTCACTAGGTCAAATCTGAGAAAAACCTTGTGTACGCTCTAGAGGCAACATTTCTTGTGCGATACTCATGCAAAATGGTCAGATTGTTTGTCTTGATGATATGTGAGATGAGTTTGAAAACGGGTCATATCTGGCCAAAAACTGGGTCACTAGATCAAATCTTAGAAAAGCCTTGTGTACACTCTAGAAGCTACATTTTGAGTGGCCTTTCAAAATTGGTCAGAATGTTTGTCCTAATGACATCTTTGTTGATTAGAAAATGTGTCAAGTCTGGTCAAAATTAAGTCACGGGGTCAAATCTTTGAAAAACCATGTGTACGCTCTTGAGGGCACATTTTCAGTCCAATACCCATGAAAGTTGGTCAGAATCTCTGTATTGATGATATCTCGGAAGAGGTTGAAAGTGGATCATATCTGGTAAAAAACTAGGTCACTAGGTCAAATATTAGAAAAACCTTGTGTACACTCTAGAAGCCACATTTTGAGTCTAATATACATGAAAGTTGGTCTGAATGTTTGTCTTGATGATGTCTCAGTCCAGTTTGAAAATGGGTCAAATTAGGTTTAAAAAAGGTAAAAATATTAGGTAAAAACCCTGGTCACCAGGTCAAATCTATGAAATGCCTTGTATCCTTTAGAATGTTAGTCAAAATATCTCGGGAAAAGTTGGAAATGGGTCATGTATGGTTATATGGCTCAGATGAGCGACTTCAGGGCCATCATGGCCCTCTTGTTTTAATATTGACAAAAATTAGTCTGAAAATAGTCTGGCAATAGTTTGCAAACCCTCTACGAATAAATGTAGCCAAAACTATTTCTGATTGTATTATCCCTTTAAAGTCATTTGTAGCCTTGATTTTAGGTATTCTTTAGATTTTGCACTGCAGTTTGCCTCGAAGTTTTACGTGATTGTCACGTAATCAATAACCTGCGTCGAAGGATCGTGTTCAAATCAGGGCAATGACGTCATAAATCTTGTTTTGCAAAAAAAAATATGACGTGTTTCCCGACTACAGTACAACCCGTTCAAGTATTTGAGCGCCAAAACCAACTTTTTACTGAACGTAAACGTCAAGTTTCTGTACCCTTGGAAAAAAAGCGTATTTGGTTGATTTATTATATTTATCAGTGTTTGAAAAGAAGTTTTGATTAGCGGAAAAAGTATAATCCCTCTGCAAGGACACTTTTTATAAATTATCTGTAAGTTTACCTCATGGACAACGGCATGTTTTTTTTTTTTTATCTTTTGTCAAATAATGCCTTGCCTGATAAGGTCAACCAACCTTGCTGTCGGTGACGATGAAGATCAAGATCAGACTGCACAGAAACTGCAGGCTGCTCTTGGATTTATACTGTCCGTTACGACGAAATCTCTCTCCGTCTGTCTGTCTATCTCTCTCTCTCTCTGAAACATTTATGATAAAATGTTGTATTAATTAATTTTTTCAGCAAGATCAGACTGCACTTTCTGCGGATCTATACCTTGTGCGCTGTTAGTCAAGCCTATCAGAAAAAAAATGACCAATACTCTGTGGAAAAGGGGGCTTAATGCTTCTGCAAAAAGTATCGACTCAGGTCAACCTGCGCAGTCCGCGCAGGCTGACCTGTTTCGAACCTTTTTGCTATAAGTCAATTTTCTGCTTGTCAAAGGACCAGTTTACCTCATTATTCAGTAGATTTTAGTGGACTGTATTTTCAGACGTCGACAGAGTGCCGAATTTATTGTATATCCTTGGCGCTGACGCAGTTAATGATCACAGTTCATTTCACTTGTACGAGGTCTGGTGAAATGTTTGACGTCTAGCCTACTGAAGGTGACCTTTTGGCCATTCATACAATATTAGTCTCTTCAAGGTGATCAAATGTACCGGGGTTATTACAGAAAATAATGACTGATCCCTAATCACGCGTAAAGATAACTGCAAACGACATTTGCGTTATGACGTAATTAAATACGGAATATCTCGATACTTGTCCTCGGTTGCAATCCCGTACAACCCTTTCTTGTAAAATGTTTCCTTTGTTTTTATCGCTGACAATTATTGTATTTCGTGGCTAAAACTTTGTTTGATATAATCTTTTTTTAACCCCTATCCTGCTGAATTAGTCGGAAACGAAACTTTTAAGCTGATGTTAGAAAACCCATATTTTGCAATTTCAAAGGTATTCTTTTGGGGGGGGGGGGGAATATGTCCGTATCGGACAATGTAGATCCAAGATCAGACTGCACGTTCTGTGCAGTCTGATCTTGATCTACACTGTCCGCAAAAGGTCGGTGAGTCTCGCTTAGAGGCCTTGGGGTTAATATTGCATTTTGTTATGCTACTTATATCCGTTAAAACTAGGACTTATCAGAATATTGCTAACGATGGAGAAGCTGACGATCCTGTTCAATTTCTTTGGTTTTATGGCTGTTTATGGACTTCCGACTTAGTTTTTCATTCTTTCCTTCTATTGTATCAAAAATGAAGAGTCAGAAAATTGCTTCTGTGGTTGTTGGTTGAACAGCCATTTGACTCAGAGAAAGATGTACAAAGATCACGATTTGTTTGTTGGGATTTTAACGCTGTTTTCAACCTTCTTTCGGTTATATCAATGAGGAACAGTGGCCACTTTCGACGTATATGCAGTCTGGAACGAAGGTACTGATTGAAAACTATGGAAAGAATACTCTATTTTGTCTGACCCAAAGAACCAAAGGGGGAATCTCCTATATCTCGCAAATCGCCCACAATTACGTTACATTTGCTTAGTCATGGTTGACTTAACGCTTAACTCTTTACCAAACGACAAAATTTTGAACTGGTCCAAATTGAAAGCATTTGGAAACGACACATTAAATGTGGCTCTAGCCTTGGGATTTGTGGGAAAAGGAGAAGATGTTGTTTACCAGCATTTTCTCCTTTTCCTACAATATTATATGAAGCCTTCTTGCTAAAGGTCGTTAAAGAACGGGATTCTATGGTAAAGAGTTGAATGAATCTAACCGACTTTTTCAGTCGAGAAGAAATAATCAATTAATTGTCGTTTCAATGTTGCTTTTTTCCGGAATGTCCCAGCAGAGCGGACAGTATAGATCAAAGATCAGACTGCACGCTCTGTGCAGTCTGATCTTGATCTATACTGACCGCAATTGCAACCTTAGTTTTGAAAGGCGCTACTGTCTTATTTCATTTTGCGACTGCCCGATTTTATGACCTACGCCTCGTATTCACCAGCTGCAGGGCCCCGTTTTACTACGGTAGTTACGAACAAAATTTTCGTAAGTTTTACATAACTATAGTATAGTGGCATATTTCTGCCACGAGACACGCGAAAACTATCACGGTTATTTTAGAAAATACTTGCGATAAATCAAAGTTTCTTGGAAATTTTATCTTCCCATTTTATCTAGATAAGATTTCCAGGAAACTTTGATTTATCGCAAATAGTTTTCTAAAATAATCATGATAGTTATCTCGTATCTCATGGCAGAAATATGCCACCATACTATAGTTACGTAAAACTTACGCAAATTTTGTTCGTAACTACCTTAGTAAAACGGGTCCCAGCTTTTCAAAATCAGCATTACGTCACCGTCATTACAAGTCAATAGACTGGCGTACTTTTTCTATATAATCCCCTCGAAAACCAAGCGGTCGTTCAGTTTAGATATTTCTAGGTCCTGTGTACGATCCCTCGTGTCGTGCATCTTTTTTTCGAGTTGGTCTTCACTAGTGAGGCAGCTGGCTCGTTAGCATACCGGTTGCAACTGCCTTAGAAAGGTCAAACGATGATAATTCTTTGTGAAAGATTACGAACCTGTCAGTACATCGTGTAAAGTTTTTTCTTCGAATAGTCTTAGTTTTTCAGCTCGATTTAACCCTTATCGTGGCGTTCACACCATGGATGACCTCCGCAGAGAGTGCACAACAAGATCAGCCTGCACATACGTGCAGTCTGATCTTGCTGTACACCCTCCGCTGATCTATTGGTAATTTGGGTCATATAAGCTCAGCCCAATGCCCATAAATTTTGGAAAATATTTTTGTGTGATCGTCAACAATTTTTATCGACAGTTTAAAGATGAAAACTGTTGCATTACCATGCTGCACGGCTCTTACTCACAATTGGCTACCAACAGACGCCTATTGTCGTCCTGCGGCAGATCACATGTCAGTATTATGTTTTCATCGCTGTCTAAACGCCTGAAAATTTGTTTCGTGTGATATTGAGTTGACTTGAAGGTTTAACAGGGGCTTTTCAGATTTTTATAATCTTATCAAACTTCAAAAAATGATTCATCACTTAATAATACAATATTACTTGTTTTCATCAATATGGGCGATTTCTAATTGGATAAAAAAAAAAACCTAGCCCCATGGAAAAAAAATCATACAGTGCCGGAACTATTTTTGCTGTCAAACTCATGTAAACAAACATAAAGAGATTTTTTTTTTTGTTTTCATGGAGGTATGAATAAAAAACCATAATCACACTTTTGTATGAAATCGCGAAGCAGTTTGATTAGGGCCTTTTTTTTATACCCCCATGAAAAAAAAAATTCTCGTTATTCCTTAAATGAAATAAGGTGAAAGCTGGCAAAACTTCCGTTAAAAAGACAGACAGATAAAAAAAAAAATGTTTCAGTAGTTTTTCTTTAATGGACCAGGAGGCCTCTTTAGGTATTTTTAGGTTCCGCAGCAGAATTTTGCAAAAGGTTTGTCACACGATCAATAACGCGTCGATTGCAAGATCGTATGCAAAAAAAAAATATGATATCATATTTGATCTCATAGATGTATAGACGGAGTTACCTGTCCTTTATTTGAATGTCAAAATGACAGCTCTTTACAGAATAAAACTGTCTGATTTCTGTAACGCTTGCA
This sequence comes from Hippopus hippopus, assembly GCA_946811185.2. Taxonomy (NCBI): domain Eukaryota; kingdom Metazoa; phylum Mollusca; class Bivalvia; order Cardiida; family Cardiidae; genus Hippopus; species Hippopus hippopus. Next base: position 6,075,777 of record OX328107.1, read on the forward strand.
AGGAACAATGTATTTAGTAGTATCTTTTAGTGTATAACAAGAAATTCTAATTTGCAGAGAAAATGACCCTTTTAAAATCAAAGCAATAAAAAACTTTCATCGTCTACTTTCAGACATTAGTGGCAGAGACGCTGGTACTAGCCAAGACACATGGCTATGTGGAGAAAATAGAAAGTGAGCTAGAGGCGGAGTTAGCACGTGATATATCTGATCCGCCCGAAGATAAGATCTTAAGGTAAGTCAGTATAGACTCGTCGTGATTTTTACCATATTACAACCTCTTACAATTCATAACACATCATCTGCGTTGGCATTACTTAATGATATTCCCTATCAGAAGAATAAAGTGGCAGCAATAATCACGTTTGCAAAAATCAAGATTGTCCTTAAAATCGATACGCAAGTCCTTTTGCCCAACCAAACTAAGAAATTCCTCTTAATAGCTGATCTAAAACTCAGTTTGAAAGTGACGCAAAGTAGCACACAAGATAAAGCCATAAGACTTCCGTTCAATTCTGTTATTATCGGATTATTACTTGTGTAAGAAAATATACCCAAGGTTTGCGCTAATGGAGTTCGACGAGAGTGTGGTCTCTGCGCGCGTTTTACTAAGTACGCTTGACAACCGACGGTTTGCGTCTGGTAAAACCACTTTCAATGGCCCTAATGTTATTATGTGTGTTTATATATTAACTCTTTAAGCATCCATAGATGCAGTGGGGTCCGCATTATAACTGAAATAATATTGAAACGGTGTATAACACCATATATCCATCAAACAACCTTTTAAGGTAGTAGACCCCTAATGGAAAACAGCTATTTCCACTATAATACTATCCTACAAAATTTGCTATGATTAAGAATGAGTATTATTGTACTACTTTAACCAAGCCACTTTTTCCTTTTTTTCCCTCTTAGAATTATCATTTATAAATCTAAAACCACTATATTCTCCTTACAAAGGGAGATGATAATTACCTCCCTTTCCGGGAAACTAACAAAAGTATCAACAAATAATTTCAAGATAGACATCAAAGGAATTTCTGTTCGGTTAAAAATGTGCAAAAGTATTATATCAGTATAAATCCTTATTTATCAACTAACAAGAAATTTTATTCCATGTTGCACTAGAAGCGTTAGGGGTCTACTACCTAAATCAAAGGGAAACCCATACCAAAAGGGCAGGTAACCCACAAAAATGTTTTTGACACATTGTGCGATTTAAAGACGGAGAGGACGTTTTATTTTACCTAAATGCGATTTGTCTGGTTTCTCTTCAAAGACTCTTTGAAAATCAAACAAGATCTTTAACAGTAATGTAGACATAAATCGTGGGTGAAAGCTAAAATGATTTAACTCTCTGGTTCAAATCCATTTGAAGCATTTGCAGACGAAAAAATAAAATGCAGCCTAGATTGCGACTTTTGTCGCAAAAAAATGTTATTTTCTTTCGGGCCATTAAAAAATGGCCCGAAAGAAAATAACATTTTTTTTATCACATAACCTACCTTGTTTTCAATGTAATACAGCCATTACGAATTTTCTTGTCTCACACACGTGTGAGATAGGAAAATAGTGTTGTACTTGGTCAACACTCTGTAATTATACGCTTCTTTTCTGAAACATTGCTGACATAGGTTCCTGAAGGAAATTAATGGTCAAAATTCTTAATCATGATAAAGTTGTTAATTTAATCACTTTAAGATTCAAAACAAAATCAATATATGCAAGTTTCTTCGGAACTATTTTTCGTTCGTAATGTACCTGTCAAAGAAGCGCATAGGCTTCATGTAAATTTCACTACACATTATACATGTATGCCTCTGTTTTAACACGTTATGGACAATAAATCTTGTTATACAGATATGTGATAAAAAGAATCTGACACTTGTTGGCTTTTGAGGTAAAAATTTATTAAACTCGTCCACAAAAAATGTTTTTAAGCTCGCCAAAGGCTCGCTTAATAACATTTTTGTAGACTCGTTTAATAAAATTTTATCTCAAAACCAACTTATGTCAGATCCTATATATCTTATCTTAACCCTTATCCTGCTAAATTACTGAAATGAAACTTTCTAGCTGATAGTAAAAAACCTAAATTTTGCTATTTCAAAGGTAGTTTTCGGTGAAAGAAATCACCTTATCGGACAGTGTAGATCCAAGATCAGACTGCACGTTCTGTGCAGTCTGATCTTGATCTACACTGCCCGCAAAAGGTCCTTCAGTCGCGCTTAGCAGCCTGAGGGTTAGAATACCTTTTATCTTATAAATTTTAATATAAAAGCAAATGGTATATATCCAAGACCAGACTGCACGTTCTGTGCAGTGTACTCTTGACCTATGCCATTTGCAAATGTCCATTTTTTCGCCTATTGCGCTGAAAGGATTTAATTTTATCACATAACCTCCCTTGTTTTCAGTGTAATATACCCAGTACGAATTTTCTTATCTCATACATAGAGGTTATTACACGGCTGATGAGGGCCGGAGAGTGATATCGGCCCGCCACTTTGATATCTGTCCCGGGGGCTTTAGCCCGAGGGCAGATTTCGAGGTGGAGGGCCAATATCACTCTCCGGCCCTCATCAGCCGTGTAATAACCTGTTTATTACATTAATGGATCATTTGCTCGATATTTCCGTTTTCTAACATGTTTAAACACTTAAAACAGAGAAATTCTTGTCTTCATTCGACAAAACTTTTTTTCTGCGGGTAAACGTCACGTTCATGACGTAATCATGCATCATTCATCTTCACTATCGCAGTTGCATATACAGTATAAGGACGTTTTAAATAAACAGTTCTTCATCTTTATTCATAGTTAAAAATATGTCGATATGGTTCTTTCCGAGTCAAATTTTCAATTTGGTATGGATTATAAATGAGAAACAGGATAAATAGAAAAGGTAGTTGGTGCTCTGGATTGGGAAACTTAATCAGGCCCGGTTCACCCAGCTCAACGGATAAAATTCGTAGAACTACTAGCCTATAGACACTGCGCCTTGCTCGATAAACTTTCCTAAGCCATGACAACAACAATTTATTCTCTACTTATCATGTCGTTGCTGGTTTTACGATTCAATCATTGTCTGTAGTTCTGAAGATTTGTCCGCTAGCGATTGACGGACTGATTCAGCGATTTTTTTTTTAAGAGGATGTTTTGAGAACGTTAGTTTACGAGCCAGTGTTCTGTTGCTATAGATTTAGAACAAATATCTTGTTAACGGGCAGGATATGAGGTATCAGCCCGTTGCCCCGCCATATCTGCCCTCGCGTGACACTGATATTACACCATTTTCAGTGGAAAATGTTACTATTATTAGTAACAGAATGTAATAAACGTTTAATATCACAATTGTGTGACGTCATTTTTGACGTCAGTTTGTACGTATTTCATAGAAGTGAATGGGTTTTATTGATATTACCGCGGGTGCATCTATAAATGGATGGTTTTGCATCATCTGATCTATATTTCGTGAAATATCGTTATGTGATAAAAAGAATCTGACATGAGTTGGCGTTTGAGATAAGATTTTATCAAACTCGTCAAGGAAAAATGTTATTAAGCTCGCCAAAGGCTCGCTTAATAACATTTCCCTAGACTCGTTTAATAAAATCTTATCTCAAAAGCCAACTCATGTCAGATCCTATATGTCTTTGACATCCTATAAGTTAAAAGTTTAAAGTTTAAGTCTTTACCAGACGACAAAATCTTTAACTCGCCTAAATTGAAAGAATTTTGCAGACGACAATCCAACTATGGCTCGAGTGATAGGGTTTTTGTTGGAAAGGAGAGAAAACACTATGGAAAAGGAGGAAATGCTGTTTACAATCACTTTTTCCATTTCCAAATAATGTTTTCAGAAGTGTTTTTCCACAAGGTCGTAAATACTTAAAACTCGTCCATGTTTAAAGCAGTCTGCAGGCCGCAACCCAAATGTGGCTACAATGATTGGGTTGGAAACATAACGGAAAAGGAGAAAAAGCTGGTTTCCAGCATTTTCTCTCTTTTTCCATTATGTTTCATAAGCGTTTTTCGTAAAAACGCAAGATGCTTTGGTAGAGTGTTAAATGTCTCGATGATCTGTGTAGCTTCACGATGCAAATCAAATAAGATTGCAATTCAATATGGCGCGCTATTAAAACCCTTGAGCTGCTAGGCGCGACTCAGGGCGCTTTTTCGGACAACGTTGATCAAGATCAGACTGCACATAACGTGCAGTCTGATCTTGGATCTGCACTGTCCGGTTCGTTGAGATTTTTTCCTACTTAAGAGCTTTAATATCGCAGCATTTTTAGATTTACTCATCTGCTGGAATATTTCTATAAATCTTGTTTGCAGGTTAAGGGTGGAAATGCTGATGCACCAATGATCTCTAACGTATAACGATATCAATGGCTTTGTTGCATTTAGATCTTTACTTCTTTTATTAAAGGCTTGTCCGTTTTAATCTTCCTATTATGTGTTGAGTGCAAAAGCCTTTTATGTTTTTATTTCTTCTGAGCATCCACATAGCTCTTAAAGCTTTATTGCTTTCATAAAGGTCGAGGCCGTGTTCAACTCTTTCCTTACTGTTGACGACACCAAAAGCTTTTGTGGACAGTGTAGATCAAGATCAGACTGCACAGAACGTGCAGTCTGATCTCTGATCTACACTGTCCACTACTTTATTTTAGATTAAGGCCAAACTGTCTCTTCATTTTGCATTGGAACTATATTTATAGACAATGAAAAAGTGTAAATTATTACTTGGTAATGAAAGAGTTAACAGAACGTCAAAAGGTCTTTAGGGACAGTTATTGGGCGAATAACGATATTATTTCATATTTTTTCATGGTTTTCAATGGGTTCTTGCATCAAAGACTTGATTTTTAAAGTTTTATACATTGTTTTTTATAACCGAGTGACCCAATTACCAGTAAGACTTTTCAGGAATAAATGTAAGTTTTCCAGCGTCTTCAAGTTACAAGTTACATAGTACCACCAAAAGTTTTAGAGAAATAATTAGAAATACAGAGTTACTGAAACAGCGCTTTATGTATCGGGATCTCTTATGTCCATAGCAAAGAGAGTACATGTACAAGTATATAATTCAAAACTAAACTGCACATCCAACGGCCGTATTCTCCAACCAGTTTAAGTTGCATTTTTAGTCTCATTCTAAATTTAGAGGAAAAGAAAATTTATCTGATTGACATCATTTATTTTATCCAATCAGAAATTGCTGTTCTTTGAAATTTAAAAAAAATCGTAAAGATTAGACTCAGAATGCAATTTAGAATGGTCATTGAACAAGACCTCGCGATTCCAATTATGAATTACCTGAACCCCTGTAGCTCAGTCGGTAGCGTACTTGACCACGGGAGGTCGCTAGTTTGATCCCCGGCTCGGCCAATTTCTCTCCGAGGATTGATGATAGTCATTGCGACAGGATTCATTCCTCTCTCACCGCTGACCATTATTTCGCCGATGATTACGTGGGAAAGCAGACAGTGGCTTGGAAGGAATATTGTGCGGAGTACTGGTATAAGAAACTCCTGGAAAGCCTGGATAGGTGCACTGGCCGCCGCGATATGAATGAAATAATGTTGAAAACGGCGTTAAACACCAATCAATCAATCAGTCAATCAATCAATCAGTCAATCATGAATTAAATCTACTATTCTTATTTCAATGGCTAAAAGTTAAAACTATATTTAAATCTAAACCAGACGTCAAAATTTTAGACTTCCCCATTATTAACGCATTTACGACGTCAAGTCTGAAAGTGGCTCAGATGATGGAATTGTCCTAGATAGGGTACAAAACTGTTTTCAGAAGCTGACTGGTTTAGTGCCGTTAAGGTAGTGGACCCGTAATAGAAAACAGCTATTTGCACTATAATATTATCCTACAAAATTTGCTATGATTAAAAATGAGTATTATTGTACTACTTTAACCGAGCCACTTTTTCCTTTTTTTTTTTTTCCTTCTTAGAATTATCATTTATAAATCTGAAACCACTATATTCTCATTACAAAGGGAGATAATAATTACCTCCCTTTTCTGGAAACTAACAAAAGTATCAACAAATAATTTCAAGATAGACATCAAAGGAGTATCTGGTCGATTAAAATGTGCAAAAGTATTATATCAGTATAAATCCTTATTTATCAACTATCAAGAAATTTTATTCCATGTTGCACTAGAAGTGTTAGGGGTCTACTACCTTAAGAAACGGGATCTTTTGGTAAAGTTTTCTATATGTGAGTCATGCTCTGTGAAAAGGGACTCTAATGCATCTGCAAAAAGTATCTTCCCAGGTCAGCTTGCGCAGTACACGCAGGCTGACCTGAATCTAAACCTTTTGCTATTTGTAATTTTTCTGCATGCCAGAGGACCATTCTACCTCATGATTTAGTCGGTTGTTCGACAAAATGGATTTTATGGATCCATTATGGATCCATTGTTATGTGATGACTTGGTTGGTATAATGCATCATAGAGATGCATTGAGCCCATTTTTCACTAAGCATGGCTTGTTTCTTTGTGGTGTTCCTTTCGACCGGAAATAATGACGTAAGACCGTGACGTTTTATATGGCATCCATGGAAAAAGATTCGTAAAGATTTGTTCGTATACCCCTCATTGTTGCGTCACATCATTAATGAAGATATTCAGTTTTCATATTTCAAATAGAGGCTAAGCCTGTTAGATTAGTTCCTCTCATGATGCCCTGCAAGCATACACTTCATACACTTCATTGTTTTTTATGACCTGAATATTATTACCTCAATGATGTAAGATTGAATCATTATTCAGAATCTCAAAGTCGACTCCATGACGCTCGTAGTACTTCGAAGTTGACTTTAACAAAACATTTAACTCTTTACATAACGATAAAATTTTGGACGCGAGGAAATTAAAGGAATTTGCAGACGAGAAATTTAATGTTGGTAAACAGATGACTTCTCTCTTTGATAGGGTAGAAAATATTGTGGGAGAAAGAAACCCTGGTTACCAGCATTTCCTTCTTTTCCCGCAATGTTTTCAAAAGTCTTCTTCCTTAGGGTCGTTGAAAGTCGGAATTTCGTGGTAGAGGGTTAAATATCCAAGATGATAAAGCTAAAAATATAAGCTCTGGAAAAACAAAACTTTAACCAATCGCAAACCCCAGCCCATTATCCTTATCTCTGTGTATTTATTTCACCATAAGACGGAGGAGAAAAGGTGATACCATATTCAAGAGCATATTAAAAAACCTAACCAGTTGCAAACCCCAGCCCATAACCCTTTTTTCTGTATATTTCAACACAGATGGAGAAGAAAAGGTGATACCATTTTTAAGAGCATATTTGAAAACCTAACCAATCGCAAACCCCAGCCCATTATCCTTATCTCTGTGTATTTATTTCACCATAGACGGAGGAGAAAAGGTGATACCATATTCAAGAGCATATTAAAAAACCTAACCAATTGCAAACCCCAGCCAATAACCCTAATCTTCGTGTATTTCACCATAGATGGAGAAAAAACGGTGATACCATATTTAAGAGCATACATCAAAATCGTAACCAATTGCAAACCCCGGCACATAATCCTTTTTTCTATATATTTAAACACAGATTTAGAAGAAAAGGTGATACCATATTTAAGAGCATATTTGAAAACCTAACCAATTGCAAACCCCAGCCCAAAACCCTAATCTCGGTGTATTTCACCATAGATGGAGAAAAAACGGTGATGCCATATTTAAGAGCATATATCAAAATCCTAACCAATTGCAAACCCCGGCACATAACCCTTTTTTCTGTATATTTCAACACAGATGGAGAAGAAAAGGTGATAGCATATTTAAGAGCAAGCATGTCCTCCTGACGGTTGTCATACTTTGTGTGGTGGATTGTGCCTTAGTTCTAGGGGAGCTTGCTCTAGACCTGTATAAAGTCAAAGGTGAGTCTGATTATGATCTACACTGTCTGCAAAAGGTCAGTGCGTTGCGCTTTGCATATTGAGGTTAACTCTTTCCCAACAAATCAAATCGGTCTAAAATTTTGCTGTGTAGAATATGGATGGATAATCAACATGAACAAAGTGTAAGAACATGAAAACAATGTGCCACGAGGTGGAGTCTAATGTGTTTAAATTTACCCATTACCATAAAGACTAGTTTAAGACGAACCTCTTCCTGGTGATAGTGACAATGAATAATAAAAGATTTATTTTCGATGCTTCATAACCGAAGAAATTGTGATTCCGTTCACCACATGATCGGATCATTAGATAACAAACATGGCAATGCAAGTACCATCTAATAATAGTTTTTCTTGTATTCCTATCAGTAAATTACTGGGATTTTTCAGTGTATTATTATTTTCCACGGTGAATAATACCGCTAGTGATGATAATTATGGTATCATCACTAGTGACGATATAGTTTTAGCATGTTTACCGGAACTACTTTTTTGCTTTATTGCTCAAATTGTACCGTTCTTGATAATTATCAGAAAACAAAGGTTGAATTAGGAATATGATAAATAGAGTCATAAACTGGTTGTGTGTGATATCAAAAAATCTGTCACTCGAATGGATTTCATGCGATAAAAATAAACTCGTCCTTCGGACTCGTTTTTCACATCACACCCCATTCTAGTGACAGATTTTTAATATCACTCACAAACAGTTCATTATCCTCTGTTCATTATTTCAGCGACGCTTGCAAAGACAGACGAGTTAACCAGAGCCACACATGCATTTGTTTCCAAAATGGCTGACCTTCATCCCAACTTGAATCAGGATTCACCCTCTGACCTTTTCAGTGTATTACTTAATTCCGAATTTATTTGGACTGACGATGCAAACAACACTCATTTAGAGAGACTTCCAACCTTGCCCCGGTGTTCGAATGCTACCATGGCTATATATGATCAGGAAAACAGTACTCACACAAAAGGCCAAGGTCATGTGAATGACAATATAACCTTGACCTTGCCAGATATCACTCACCCAGATCATGGCCACGATGAACACTACACCGATGTGGTCGGGAAGGTTGCTCACATTTTCCATTACCTTAGCATTGCAATACTTCTTATTATTATGATTGAGGTAAGTCAAATTTAGTTGTCTGTCCGTTCATCGATATATTTGCTTATCCATCATTCTTTAAGTCTCTGTCACCCTCTCTTTTAGCTTTTATCAAACAACCCCGGGTTTCAACGACCACAAGAATGAAGGCTGGTAGCCAGCAGTTTTCCTTTGCCCTTAATGTTTTCTACCCTTTCATAAACAAATCTCATCATTTCAACCAAGTCTGACTTTACCCCAGCAAATGCTTTCAATCGAAACAAGTCAAAAATTTTGCTGTGTGGAAGAGAGGTAATGTTGTGTACGGTAAGATCAAATTTACTGGCGCTTCCGTGCATCTTATACCTTATAGTAGTGTGTACTAAGTCTTCTCGATAATCATTTACAATTGCATGCGAAATCTATATAAGGTTTGAAAAAATCGCTACATCATGCTCAAATGCCAAAATAAACGCTTAACATGGATCTTTATGTCAATGGTTTGAAAAGGCGTTTTACTCATTTACAAACGAGAAAATTTCAGACTTGTCGAAATTCCAACCATTTGCAGACGCCAAAATAAATGTGACTCAAAAGTCGAAATATTTTTTTTTTCGAAGGGTAGAAAACATTTTGGGAAAAGGAGAAAATGCTGGTTACCAGCATTTTCTCCTTTTTCTAAAATGTTTTTAAAAGCCTTCTTTTTCATGGTCGCTAAAAGTCTGGATTGTGTGGTAAAGGGTTGCTGTTTTCAAAAGTATTTGAATTATTGCACCAAGGCGACAGCTCCCATATTCGCGTCATTCCTTGGCTTTACCAGTGCTTGGTTCGGTGCTTTTCGCCAAATCAAGGACATTTTCACATGACTAGCAGCGCTTATGGGGATCAAAACGGGGATATCACTATATAAAATACAACACCTTATACCATTGAGACACCACCTGGAGGGCAGATCACGGAAATTATTTGGAAATTAGTAGTAATAACTGGCAATTGACCATAATTCGATGTGGTTTTCTAAATAAGACATTAAGAGATTTATAGACAACATTTTATAGACAGCATTTTCTCCTTTTCAAACCATGTTTTCTATTCGTCTAAAAACAAATCCCTACATTTGAGAAACCATTGATTTGTCGACTGCAAATGCTTCCAATTTAAACTTGTTTCAGGTTTTGTCGTCTTGTAAAGAGTTAATCGACGGTCTAGAACAAGTAATCTAGCTCTCGTTTCTTTTAAATATTCATGAGCATCCAATTTCATAAAAAGATTCTTTGTTGCTTATTAAATCGATGTCAATTGAAATTGATGAATATAATGTTTTATTTGTAACTTCAGACAATTCTCAAAGCTATCTGTGCTGGTCGAGCCTTTTTTCATCGCAAAATCGAGGTAAGTGTTCCTAATTGTTTTAGATGTAAAGACCAAGATCAAATTCACCAACTAGTCTTAAGAACATACTCCAGAATTTTCTAAATTTGAAAGTAACACAACATCTGACTGGCTAAACCATTTGGTTTAGCCAGTCAGAAGTTGTGTTACTTTCAAATTTAGAAAATCTTGGAGACTCAGAACTTTCTTTAGAGTGGTTGGTCAAAATGGTCCCACATAAAAGCATTTGTAATGGGGCAATTTTGAACGGAGACAAACGGCACACTCCTCCTACTTCTTTATGAAGACACATTCTATGTTTTTGTTACAAGGATCAGATAGCACTCGTCACAACCCGCCCGATTCCGTTACTACATCTAACTTCGTCCGTATCAAAGTGTTTTCCACTCTGAAGTACTGACAATCATATGCTCTCAGCCCTTAAACCGCAAATAAGTTTAAATGAAACTTTCCAGCTAATAGTAGAAAAACCCAAATATTGCAATTTCAAAGTTATGTTTTTCTGAAAAACATATATTTATCGGACAGTTTAAATCTTAGATCAGACTGCACAGACTGCGGATTGTGCAGGCTGACCTGGGTCAATACTTTTTGCAGATGTATTTAAACCCCTTTTCATGGAGCATATCTCAAATACTTTCGCCAATCAGAAATTGTATTAGTGTGCTATGTAGAGTAGTAGATGAATACGGACCAAGGCGTTTTCTTTTAATCGAATTTGCGTTTATTTATCGTCGCCAACGGTTGCCCATATGGGCAACACCCCCTAAAGTTTGTTAGTATTGTTACTGGGGATAGTGCACATACAGGACGAAACCCATCCTAAGTTACGCCTGGTTCTTCAACGTGCTCGGTATAAAGCACCGAAAGACTATTAGTAATTTTAGATGGTCAGCAGTGGAAATCGAACCCACACCCTCAAGTGACCCGAGACATCACGTTCACGTGTCCTACGCGCTACCAATTGAGCTATGCGGGCTGGTCAACGTTTTCTTTAAGGATAGGGCACCCTGATGGGATTCGTGTCACATCACCTTTCATCGCCGAAAAAAAGTACGGATTCGCCTAAGACTCGGGCAATCCGTAATCGATCGGCTGATAGATCCTGCTTCCCCGCATCGATTATGGATTACCAGAGTCTTAGCCGAATCCGTACGATTTTGACGATGAAAGGCGATTTTACACGAATCCCATTAGGGTGCCTAGTCTTTAAACTGGGATAGACTTAAAATCCTATGTACAGCAAGTTCATTTGTCACATTGTTCTATTCCAGGTGTTTGATGCCTCGATTGTTTTACTCTCGTTCTTCGTTGATTTCTGTTTTCTGGCGTTTCTGCCCGATATAGATACGAAAGATTTTGTGTTTATCCTCGCTATACTGTTACCATGGAGAGTTATACGTGTTGTAAATAGTAAGTAACGCATATTTCCCTCAAAGTCTGTGCTTATATGAGCGAACGAAGGTACGAGAGAAATTTCTTTTGATTAAATGATTGATTGATTGATTAAATGATTGATTGATTGACTGATTGATTGATCGATCGATCGATCGATCGGTCGGTCGGTCGATCGGTCGGTCGGTCGGTCGGTCCGTCGGTCGGTCGATCGATTGATTGATTGTTTGATTGATATTGTACTCTGCTTTGAACGTTAACATTACTTCAATCATATTACGGCAGCAGCTGACATATTTATGTATATCCTACGTTTTACTAGTACAAGGCCAGGGCTCTGAAGTGTTTTGCCCAAGAACACTCCCACGAAAAGTCTCGATGCTTAAAATGAAGTTCGAACATTGGGCCTCCAGGTTACGAGTCTTACACTTTATAATTGAGTTGCGCTTCGCCTATTTTTTTTTTCATTGAAAAGACATAATTATGTTACATGTTGGTTTTTTTCATGGAATATCATGTAGTTAGGTTGTTCGTATTGTGTTACCATCGCTTTCAACATTATTTCAGTTTTATCGTTGCGACAAGTGCACCTATCCAGGCTTTCCTGGGAATCTTTTTACCAGTACTTAGTATTCTTCTGAAGGCACTGGCTGCTTTCCTAACTCACCACCGTAGAAACCATGACCAGCCTTTAGAGAAGGATGAATCCTGTAGCAGGGACCATCATCAATCCTTGAAAAGATATTATTAATATTATTATTGTTATTATTGTTAATTATTATTATTATTATTTCAAGGTTTAGTGGTGTCCGTGAAAGATCATGAACATTTTCGACTCAAACTTGTCTACAAGAGAAAAAAGAAAATCCAGGGCAATCTCAGGGATACTGAAGCAATGCTACAGAAGTACATGGTAAGTTGACTGACCGACCGACCGAAAGACCGACCGACTGACAGACCTACCTACGGAACGAACAACCAAACGAACGACCGACCCACCGACCTATCGACCGATCTACCGACCGACCCACCTAACGAACGACCTACCGACCTACCTATCGACCGACCGAACGAACGACAGACCGATGGACCAACCGACCAACCTAACAGCTGGCAGATGCATAAACTGTTTGATACGTAGACTATTGCAGCTATATAACTGAATTGTTGTTGAAAGCGAGATATGTCGCAGTTTAAACGTTTTTATCATTTCATCTGGTATCCGAGCTTTTGATCTTTGGATGACCTTATTTTTTTTTCTTTTCTATAGAAATCTCCTTGTACACAACTTACCTGTGGTTAATCGGTCAACCCTTTACCAAACAATCTAGCCTTTAAACGACCTTGCAGGAAAAAGCTTTTGAAAATATTGAGGGGAAAAAAGATTATGCTGATAATAGCATTTTCTCTTTTCCCACAATGTTTTCTTCCCTTTTAAGAGACAAATTCCATCATTCGAGCAGTATTTAATTAGTCGTCTGCAAACCCTTTCATTTTGGACAAGACTAAAATTTTGTCGTTTGGTAAAGAATTAACTCTTACCGCACGTCATATTTTAGATTTGTCCAAATTGAAAGCATTTGCCGACTACAAACGAAATGTTACTCAAAATCTGAAATTTGCCTTTGGATGGGAAGAAAACATTTTGGGAAAAGGAGAAAATGCTGGTTACCAGTAATTTCTCCTTTTTCCACAATGTTTTCAGAAGGCCTCTTTCTCAGGTCAGTTAAATCTCGTGATTGTATGATAAGGGGTAAAGATACTTCCAAGCAAATAATCCTGATGACACATTTTTACGTAAGAAGATTATTAGATTTGAAAAAACAGACGTAATTCGAGCTAAATACCCCAACCCTTTATCCTGCTGAATTAGTGTAATGAAGCTTTCAAGCCGATAGTAAAAAATCCACATTTTTCTATTTCAAAGGTATTTTTGGGGGGAAAGATATATCCTTATCGGACAGTGTAGATCAAAGATCAGACTGCACGTTCTGTGCAGTCTGATCTTGATCTACACTGTCCGCAAAATGTCCTTGAGTCGCGCCTAGCAGCCTAAGAGTTGATAATTTAGCATCAGATAATCTATACATCATTGCACGTAAAAAATAGGTGTGATGAAAAACCATTAACTCTAAGCTTTTCCCAAACGGCAAAATTTTATATTAGTCCAAATTGAAAGCATTTGCAGACGATTTATTAAAAGTGGTTAAAATGATGACATTTGTCTTCGTAAGAGTAGAAGACATTGTGGAAAGCAGTTTTTTCTACTTTTCTCACAATGTATTCAAAAGCCATCTCCCTCAAGGTCGCTTCAATACGGAGCTGTTTTGTAAATGGGCACGGTAATGCAGACGACCCTGCCATTCAAATTTCAAAGTATTTAAAAACATTGTAGGAAAAGATGATATAGCTGGTTATCAGCATTTCATCCTTTTCCTACGACGTTTCCATCCTGTCATAGAAAAATTATTACTTCTTGAGAAAAAAATTAGGTTATCGTCTGCAAATGCTTTCAATTTGGACAAGTTTAAACTTTTTTGGTTGGTAGAGAGTTAACCTTTATCTTGATAAATAAGTGAAATGAAACTTTTAAGCCGAAAGTAAAAACTACAAATTTTGCTATTTCAATGTTAATTTTTTAGGGGAAAATATGTCTTTATCGGACAGTGTAGATCAAAGATCAGACTGCACGTTCTGTGCAGTCTGATCTTGATCTACACTGTCCGCAAAAGGTCAGTGAGTCGCGCTATGCAGCTGTAGAGTTGATTGTTTTGGGAACGAAATATGAGCTGTTAATGTAATGATAATGGTGTGCATTAACTATTCAAAGGGTTAGAAATCGGGTTCTAGTATTACAAGCTTTAACCCTTTACCACATAATCACGATTTTTACCGACCCTTTGAAAAAGAGCTTTTGAAAACATTGTGAGAAAAGGAGAAAATGCTGGTAACCAGCATTTTCTCCTTTGTCCACAATGTTTTGTACCCCATCAATGTCACACATCTTGACCTGGAGCCTGATGTAATATGTCATCCGCTAATAATTTTAATAATTGTTTATCGCGTGAAAAAAAAAATGTTGTGTGTTGAAAAATTATCCCTTTACCTCATTGTCTCCTTATACAACATCAATCTTGCACCAGGCGACTTTAAAAATGTTTTCTCAAATGACAAAATTTTACATTTTTCAAAGTTGAAAGCATTTGCAGACGTGAAATTGAATGTGACTCAAAAATTGAAATTTCTTTAGAGTACGGTAGAAAACGTTGTAGCAAAAGGAGCATATTCTCCTTTTCCCACAATGTTTTCAAAAGCGTTCTCTTTCAGAGTCGTTGAAAGTCGGTATTGTGTGCTAAAGGATTTATATGGGCAGACAAGATTCATTAATGTTTAACTTTACACCAAACAAAATTTTCAGTTTGTTTAAACTGAAAGCATTTGCCATGACAAAAAAGACATGGCTCAAAGGATGGGATTTTTATTATTGAACGGAACGAAAATATTGCTGGAAAAGTAAAAATTACACAAAATGATTTTCAGTATTTTCTCCGATGGTCAATAAGTTTTAAACAAGCCTTCATCTTCAGGATCTTTAAAACTCGGCTTTGTTTGATAAAGGATTGATTTATGAATATGTATGTGAAATGCATGTTTGCATAGGGAAAATTAATTCTTGTCACAAGCTATTCCCTTCTATCACAATGTTTTTCAAAAGTGGTCGTCAGCAAGTCGCCAAATCTCGTCTGTAGAAGGAAATGTATCAACTCTTTAGTAAACGACCAAAGTTTGGACTTGTCCAAATTGAAAGCATCTGTAGACAACAAATTAAAAGTACATATGTAGCTCAAATGATGATTTCTGTCTTTGACAGACTAGAAAACATTGTGGGAAAAGGAGAAAATGCTGTTGCCAGCATTTTCTCTTTTTCCCAACATGTTTTCAAATGAGTTCTCTTGCAGGGTCGTTAAAACTCGGGATTGTGCGGTAAAGAGTTAATTCCGGTATTTCCGTTTCCGGTGACGCCATGGGCTAGATGATCGTAAAATCCGCATTAATCCTGAAATATGGATAATATTCATTAATTAAAACAAAAATACATGTTACAGCATTAATGCAGAGAGATAAATGTTCGTTGCAAGCATTTTTCCACCTCTGTCACAATGTTTTTGAAAGTGGTCTTCTGTCAGATGCAAAAACTCGTCTGGAGTATATGATGCATTTACTCTCTCCCAACCGACAATCTTAAGACTCTCCCAAATTCAAAACATCCGCATACAACAAATTCAAAGGGTTAAAAATGAGCATTAGCTCTCTTTATAAGGAAGAAAACATTGTGGGAATAGGAGAAAATGCTGGTTTCCAGCATTTTCTCCTTTTCCCATAATGTTTTCAAAAGCCGTCTTTCCCAGGGTCGTGAAAACCCGGTATTGTTTGGTAAAGAGTTTTAATCACAGTATTTCCGTTTCCGGTGACGCCATACTAGGCTAGATGATTTTGAAACCCGCGTTAACCTATTAAATCGCTGAACGACCAGGGTAAAGTGTGGTCATAGATCAAACTTGACAATTTGTTAATTGAATTAACTCTTTTCCAAATAATAGAATTTTAGGATCATCCAAACTAAGAGCATATACAGACGACAAATTAAGTGTTACTCAAGTGATTGGATATGTCTTTAAAAAGGCAGAAAATATTGAGAGAAAAGGAGAAAATGCTGGTTTCAGGTATTTTTTTCTATTCCCACAATTTTTGCACATTCCATATTCCTCAGGGTCGCTAACACGTGGGATTATTTAGTAAAGAATTATTTTAATGAACATTTCTAGCCCAATACAAAAATCACAAGCACTGCGAGTGTATAACTGATCTATGCTTTGTGACAAGGGGGCTCGGTGCATCAGGAAAGAGTATCAGTCCGCGAGGACTGACATGGGTCGAAACTCTTTGCTATCTGTAACTTTTCAAAGGACTATTCTACCTTCAGATCCAGTCGACTGTTAAACAAAATAGATTTTATGGATCTATAATTATGTGATTACTTGCTTGGCATAATGCATCACGGAGATGTAGTTCCCCATAATAATTCGTTTTGATTTCTCATATTTCATTAGATTTCCAAAATTGTCCTCCGCAAACTTGTTCTAGAAAATAATGGGTTATATATATCAGCAATTCTACATGGTTTCCCCCGTGATTGAGACATCGGGGAATCAGTCTCCGAAACGGACCTCGGCCGACCCGCCGGTGTATTGGGAATTGTCTATTGAAAACAACCCTAGTCTAAGGGAAATAACTCTTTTCATACTCATATGAAAAAATTCCGGTCTCCACAGAAAAGACAATAATTGTACTAGTAATTGCTTCCCTAGATACGGTTTATTATACAGCTTCTGCAAGTATCTCAGTAGAATGTACTGTGGATTGAATGATTGAATGGTCTTTTACGCCGCTTTCAACATTGTTTCAGTCATATCAGGGCGACAGCTCACACGTTCATGTATTTCCTGGGTTTCACCAGTAGCTTACTAGGCGCACTGTGGAATTCACACAGTCATTGTCATTTACGCACTACTAGTAAATACTGATATGTATGATCCATGCTCTCTGAAAAAGTGGCTTAATGCATCTGCAAAAATTATCGACCCCGGATAGCCTGCGCAGTTCGCATAGGCTGACCTAGGTCGAAATATTTTGTTATTGGTAAACTTTTTGCATTGTCAAAGAACCATTCCTACATCATAATTAAGTCAGTTCTTTACACCAAATGTACCCATATTATGCTACTAATTGCTTGGTTTAACTCTTTGCCACACAACAAAAATGTAGAGTAGTTCATATTGCCTGCAACACGCGAAAAGGGGCATTCGAACATTTGCGTAAAATGTCGTCGCCGATCAGCCTGCGCAGTCCGCGCAGACTGATCTGAGACGACATTTTACGACTACATTCGATTTTGTACCATAGTAGACTTGCGCGAAAGAGAAAATTGCATAAGAACGGAAAGTGTCGGCTCGGATTAGCCTGCGCGGACTGCGCAAACTGATCCGGGATGACATTTTACGCAAATGTTCGAATGCCCCTTTTCGCGTGTTGCAGGTCAGATTGAAAGCAGATGAAGACGACAATTCAAAGGTGGCTAAAATGACGAAATTTATCTTGGACAGGGTAGGAAACATTGTGGGAAAAGGAGAAAATGCTGGTTACCAGCATTTTCTCCTTTTTTCACACTGTTTTCAAAAGGCCTCTTCCTCAGGGTAGTTAAAACTCGACAATATGTGGTAAAGGGTTAATCCGTTACGAAAATGCATTAAACCTCCTTTTTCTAGAGAGTACCATGATATTTCAAATATAAAAAAAGAAAACATTGTATTAACTCTTTCGCTGGCAACCAGATAAATTCGACTTTTTCCAAGGCCTGATAACAGATTTTCTGCGTAATTGAAGAAGCTTTCTTTCATACAGGGGCGTAGCTGCCTGGACGCAAAAACGCAGTGGCGTACACTTTGCAAAGAAAAAAAGAAAGAAAACAAAGGCAATTTGTGTTTAAAAAAAAATAAGTCACCAGAGGCCCTCAGATAGCTTCTGCAATTCAAAAGTTTCTGGGGGAGGCCCGTCAGATCCTCCTTATAAATTCCCCTCCCCCCTCCTCTCGGCACTTTACCCTCCCCGGATAATACCTTCGGTATTACTTTTGCGTATACTTTATTTTGGGATGCCTACGCCCGTGTCATAGTTTAGCATCGGCTAGCGAACGGTGTAGATCAAAGATTAGACTGCATGTTCTCTTCAGTCTGATCTTGATCTACACCGGCCGCAATCCATAAGCTGTTTGAATCGCCTTGTTTTATAACCACCATAGTCAGTCACATTTAACCCTTTGGCTGCTAAGCGCGACTTAAGGACCTTTTGCGGACAGTGTAGATCAAGATCAGACTGCACAGAACGTGCAGTCTGATCTTTGATCTACACTGTCCGATAAGAAGATATTACTATCCTAACAATAACTTTGAACTAGCAAAATTTGCGTTTTACGATGGATTTTAAGGTAGCATTCAACTTATTAAGGAGATAAGGGTAAAAACGGTACTGGGTGTCTTATAGTTTGTGTGGTACCAGTCCGCATATAGCATGCAACTGCGTGGTACCAGGCCGCATATAGCATTCCACAAAGTTTGCATGGTAACAGGCGACATTTTGTATGTTTTCACAGTACCAGAAGGCTTATTAACCAGACGCACCAAGTCCTCGCAGTACCAGGTGGCTTATAGATTGCCACTAAGTTGGCACTGATGCTGTTATTTACATTTTACATTTACAGTCTCAAGTGACCACCTTACAAAGACTATGCATAATGGAAGGAATTGAAGAATGGAAAGTCGATAATTACCTCAAAAGTGAGGAGCAAACACAACCTGGTAAGTAATAATAAAGTTACAAATAACTTGTCATAAGTATTAAATCAGTGTAATATAGCTACTACTACAACTAATGATATAGAGGATACTTGCTTTTTTTTCGGTGAAAGATAGAAATTTATTTTATCAGTTGAACATCATCGGTAATATTTTCACGAGTGGCTGCGGCACAAGATGAAATAAATTTCGATCTTGATGATGCTCACAAGATGAAATAAATTTCGATCTTTCACCGAAAAAAAGAAATATTCTATTTATTTCATGCTTCTAACCCCCCCCCCCTTTTTTTTGGGGGGGGGGGGGGGGACTTACATCAAAATTCAGGGGAGTTGTTTTCGGTAATTCCCCGTGGCGTAACCCCTGAGCAGGATAACAATATTACGTAAAGCGCGAGAAATGAAGGATAAATTACGTCATATTTCTATCTTGTTGAATGGCAAGCGCTGTTTACCTAGGTTACTAGTGCGCGAGAACTACCGTTTCCGCCTTCAGTTGAAGAGTTAGAAAATAAAATCGGTATTTTTCACTGGTCGTAACTATGAAATATCGAACAATATTTCACCGTTAGTTCTCGATAAACTACCGAAAAGCATGAAATAAAATAATATAGCTACTACGAATGTTCATATCTTACACACGTTTGAGAAATGCTGTCATTGATCAAAGCTCTGTTACATCATATTTCGAAAACATTGCTGACCTTCATTCCTCTGTTGATGAAGCTGTCAAAATTGATGATCATTACAAAGATATTTTTTTTACATTTAGATTTATTTAAATTCACTACATGTAAGCCTTTTTGGGACTACTTTTTGTCTTGGATGTACCCACCTGTCTTATGAGCGAACTAGTTTCATTCATGTAAATTTTAATATACATGTACATGTAGGCTTATCTTTACACATATCAGTTATTCTTAAGATACAGTCATGTAATAAAAAGAATCATACCTTTGTTGGATTTTGATATAAAATTTGTAAAACTCTTCGAGAGAGCTTACCAGAGGCTGGCTTTTAAACATTTTTCTAGGCTCACATATTAAATTAATATCTCAAACGCGAACGAAAGTCAAATCCTATTTACCTTATTTTATCATGTTTTCATTATTTAAACAGACCTAATAATGGGCTGACCTGATAGGCTAATAAACAAAGCTTTATCCGGCAGTTGTGTCCTCCTACGCGAAGGTCGAGATAGAAGCCCAGATAGTTTTTCAAATCGACGTTTATGTAGAAATAAAAACATGGATATCCCGCTTAAAATGGCTGATGATATCTGGATATTCTAGTCGGTTATAATAAGAACTATTGCTTTCCTCGGATCACTACAATAAGTGCGTGCTGAGAAAAGCCTTTTGAGCACCCGGGCTCTAAGGGTACCTGAATACTGTAAACAAATCAAATGTATAATAAAGAAACATGAGGAGTAAAATTGTCCTCCTTCCTTTTGAAAACGGGATAAATCGAATACTAGTATATGATTGGTGTCGAGATGGATAAAGTTTATCCGCTAAAAGCTCGCCCTCTCAGTTTTCTAAGGCATACCAGATAAACTTTATGCATCTCGGCACAACCATATATTCTCTATACCTCTGCTCACAACTTCTTGCGTCATGCAGCAAGCCACTTTTGAAACAAATTTTTTCTGATATCAAAGATTTATTGTCACTACGAATAAAGTGTTACTTTTGTCACAGTTGAATAGAATGCTGTGTGGAATCAAGATCAGACTGCACAGACGATGTAGTCGAATCTTGATTTGCAGTGTCAGCAGAAGATGCCTTTGTCGTCCGAGGTGGTAAATGGCAAATGTGAAAAGCATGATAATTATGACTTACTATTCATTGCTCTGGTGATTATGCGTGCATATCGCACTAAGTCATGGTGTATGAAACAAATGTAACGTTTTTTTTTCCAGTTACACCAAGCAAGAGAAAGTTCAAGTTTAAATTTGACGACTCTGGTATACAGGGTCACAACCGAACTGCGCGGTGTTCCATGCCGACGCTAGATTTCCATGGTATTCGACTTCCATCGAGCGTCCACGTGTCAAGATCTCGTATTTCCCTACCTGCTGTCGCCAACTCCATCAAGAACACGCTTTCAAAAACACTTCCGTCTCGCCGAGCTTCTTTGGCTGCCATAGAAGCACTGAACACCAAAATGTCAAATGGCGACGTGAGAAAAAAGAAAGTAACTTCTGAAGACTTAGGGACAATGGAAGAAGAAGACCTTGATGACCTTGACAACCATGATTCAGCGTTGTCATCACGTGCGACCTCAGAATCGGGTGATGTATTTAGCCGATTGTCGGTTTCAGATTCAATCGGAAGTGATCGTATATTTACGGAAGCTGTGATTAAAAATGGTACAAAAAGAAGAGATTCTGTTGAGACGGTAGACGAGAAAGATGAACATGCTAGAATGGTTAAGATAAAAGATCAGGCAAAGAGGCGTCATTCAGAGTCTAACTTAGATAAACAACGGGTAAATATGGCAGGCTTGACTGAAGGAGTGAGTTTTACGATTCAAAGTGGTAAAACTTATACAAAACCACAACATGAAACATCCTATAAGACCGCAGAACTTGAGCCAGAACTGCATTCCGTTGATAAATGTAATGACAATAGTGCCGCTGAATCTGAAATCAAGATCCAGGAAGTAGATACTAGCAAAGAAGAAATGATTACAGGTAGCGAAAACGAGATAATTACAACTAGCGAAAAAGAAGTAAATAAAATTGGCGAAAAAGAAGTGATCACAACTAGAGACAAAGATATACATAAAATTGGCACAAACAAAGTAATTACAGTTAGTGAGAAAGAATTAAATAAAACTGGTGAAAAAGAAGTCACCAAAACAAGCCAAGAAGATGAAATTAAACCCCAAGAAACGAAGGCAGAGCCTGTATCGTCCGAACCAGTTGAAGAAAAAGTCAAAACTGACGATGCAGTGATTTTAGACTCAGTTGTAGTTGAAATAGAAAAAGACGAGAAACTACCTGATGAGGATACAACGAGAAATAAGCCTGAGTCAAGTGAAGCTGTAATTGAAATAAAAGATGGATGAACAGAGGTTTTAAATTACATAATTTAGATTGACAGGCTGATATTTTTGACGGTTAATTATATGCAATAATTATATCACAACCATGACGATTTCTCTTTCGAAAGGATTTTTAGTCTCCTCATTAGAAATTTATAGGAGCGGACCCAGTATTCCCAAAGCAATATCTAAGTTTTGAGAAGAGAGGTGACAGTATGGTTTTTATATGATGTATTAAGCAATTATTTCTTTCTGAAATATTTTGTTGTCAACTGTACATAAGAGTCCACATAGGGGCATAGCTGCCTGTTCGCAAAAAAGGAGTAGCTTACACTTTGTGAAAAAAAAGGGAGAAAGAAGAAAAGATTTTTTTTTTTCCTCGCTTAAAATTTTCATGGTCGACAAACGTGTTGTATATGAAATTAATCTATTTTATTTTGACATGCAATGAAGCTTATTCAGACACCACCTCTCTGGGAATTCCCCCACCAGCGCCTTTCCCCCCTTCGTGCGCTTCGCGCCTAAGGTAATACCTTCGGTGTTACTTTTGCGTATACTTTATTTTGGCTAGCTACACCCCTAGTATGCTTATAAAAATTGTCTGCTAATCTCTTTGAATACCATCATTCCTGGTTAGAAAATGAACACTATTTACAGCAACCGTGTGTTCCTCCATTCCTTTAACTTTTGTAATCTGTGCTCGATGACAATTCCAACATCCAATACCCCTTTTATCACATAGCTACCCATATTTTCAGTGTAATACAGCAATTACGAAAGTAACCATCCTACGCACATTTGAGCTAAGCAACTAGCGCTATCATTGGTCAAAAGTCTGTAACTATTCGCCTTATTTCCATAACATTGCTGACCTACATTTTCTGTTTATCCAACAGTCAAAATTGGTGGTCGGAGCAAAGCCATAATTATTGGTCTTACATTTAAAACCAAGTTGTTATATACGTGCGTAAACTTCTTTAGACCTGTTTTTCGTGCGAGGCGTACAAACCTGTCAAAGAAGCGAACAAGTATCATTTATGTAAATTTCAATGCACGTGTACATGAACATGTAAGCCTTTGTTTTCGCATATTATAAATTACAATTCTTAAGTTACAGTTATCTGATAAGAAATTCTGAAATTCGTAGGCATTTGCAGTGACATTTTATTAAACTGATGGAGGAGAAATGTTAATAAGCTTCGCTTTCTAACATTTTTCCAGACTCAAATGGAACGATTTTGACTCAAGTGCCAACTTATGTCAGACCGTCTATATCTATATCTGACACTTGATTGCTACAATGTTACAAAACTTTGTAAAACCAAGTTGAAACTATTGCCTAGGTCATCAAAGATCTTGTCCTCAACAGCTTTGTTCGTAAAGTACTATTTGTACAGTTGGTATAGAAATCGGTTTTTGTCTTTTGACTGAGCTGGACTCACCTAAATATTTTCTTAAGTTTTTTTATCCTGTTGTGTTTTGATGGTGTTTGTTTGATGTTAGCTTTGCTAGTTTATGATACAATTTTGATGTTGATATTTTAAATATTTTTGCAATTTGCTTTGAATCGGTGAAAATTTGGCAGTTACTATAACACATTTCCATCTATAAATGACTTTCTGCATGACATACCAAGATTGTAACTAGTTTCTTTCTTAGACTGATAAATATATGTAATAAAATTTTCAGGTCGTGTCAAAGACTAGTTTATCACTAAATCAGGGGTGAATGATCCCTGCCTAAAAAAAAGTTACTTTCAGCAATCCTGAAAAAGAAACTGAGACGGGGTGAGAATCGTACTCGAGTCCTTAGAATTGCAAGGCCTACGTAACCGACTCTATCTTGCGTAAAAGATCTGGTGGGCTTATATATGATCATCGCAAATATTAATAAACCTTTATCCAAAATGTACATCATTGATAATTTAACCCTATAACAAACAACCCTACGTGTTTACTTGTACGAGGAAGAAAGTAGAAAACATTGCTGGAAACGGAAAAATTGCTGGAAATTCGGGCCTTTTGTGCTGACTGATATCCTTCTCATTGTTTTTGACCCCCTCCCCTTCTCCTTTAAGGGATAAGGAAGACTTAAACTCTGTGCGATAGTTAGCCACAAACTTTTAAAATACTTTAAAACTGTTTTAAAATATTTTCAATCAGTCCATATATGAAATTTCATGTGGTAAATATTTTGACATGCTTATTTTGTAAATAATAGTAGATATCACTTAGTTCGGTAGGAAAGAAAGTATTTGGATGAACAAGCATTTTTTAGCGGATTTGAAATCTGCATACTGTGATAGATCGGACCGGAACCCAAAATTCTCTCATTCAATCAATCATACAAAACTCCCACGTAGATTCAAAATGTTAATTTAAATTGAGAACAGAAACGGAAAATCAATATTTTCAGAGGTAAAGTTCATACCCCAACTTCTTATTCAAGTAGTAGGTACATGTAATATCGTACCAAAAACTAGGAACAATTCTTTAAAGATTTATACAGATTTAACACATTTTCACAAGTTAAGCATGGTGTTTCGTTTGGTCTTGTACTTGGCTGAACAGACTTTTTGGTGTTCCTTACTTTTTATTTTACTATATAGGTGGCAAAAAGGTGGCAAAGTGTGAAACTATTATATTAAATATTGATTGTAACCATTGAAAAAGGAAATATGAAGGAAAATGTAAAAACAATCAGTTTTATGAATATACTTTAGTTACTGTTCCACTCCAAAAAGAAGACAATGATGAATGATTCGATGTAAAATCCACTTAATATTCCTCAAGGAATGAATAATATTCAATTTAAGAATATTTACTATATCTTCGATATTTCGGCTTAGGCCTTAATCAAGAAATTAAACAAAAAATTAATGCACTCTACATTTTGTGACCATTTTCAAACCACCATTATGGTTTGAAAATGGTCACAAAATATAGAGTGCATTAATTTTTTGTTTAATTTCTTGATAAATGCGTAAGCCGAAATATTGAAAACAGAGTAAACATTATTGAATTGTATCTAAGACGAAGCTGGCAGATGATGTTTGGTGGTCGTATAATAGAGTGTCGGGTGAAACGTAAATTCTTTCCGTCATCTTAGCTCAAAATGGTTGTATCCTATATCCAGCTTGTGGCTGTTGGTAATCACTTAAATGTTTGCTGCATGTGGATACAGTGGTATACAACTATATTGATTTGCAATGCATTTTTACAAGTCCTCTTTTGTGCAATCGTTTTGTTGCAATTCCCAAATACCGTGGTCATTGAATTCAATACATTATCAAACTTTGGCATACTGCCTGAGCAAATGGTATTGTAGGAATTCCTTGACATT
Source organism: Hippopus hippopus (assembly GCA_946811185.2). NCBI lineage: Eukaryota > Metazoa > Mollusca > Bivalvia > Cardiida > Cardiidae > Hippopus > Hippopus hippopus. The sequence continues at coordinate 6,101,410 of OX328107.1, forward strand.
GTTTGTTCTATAAAGAAATGACTTCTTAAGATTTCATAAAACATGTATGTATCGTGAAAAACTTATTTCAGATTCCTCTATCAAACATCCTGACACATTCATAGTCCAGCACAAGTCAGCTTTTCAAGACTTTCAGTCCTTTGATTTATTGTTGGCTAAAGATTTATAAATGAGCTATGCACTGTGAAAAGGAGGCTTATCTGTAAAAAGTGTCGATCAAGCTCGGTCTGCGCAGGCTGATCTTGGCCGAAACTTTTTGCTTTTGGCAAATTTTCTTCGTGTCAAAGGACCAGTCTACCTCATAATTCAGTTGGTAGTTGTATAAAACCGATTTTATGGATCCATATTTTTTTATGATGACTTGCTTGGTATCATGGATGACGGAGATACATTAAGGCCCCTTTTGCCAGAGCATGGCTCATTCATTTAATACTCACAATGGTTTTCTAGACATTCGAGTGGATGACCCTATTTCATATGTTTATAAAATATATTTTGCTTTGAACAATTGGATACAATGGGTAAAAATAATAACAACAACATCAGTTGAGGGTTGGAATTCAACTTGATGTGTACATTTTCTTGGTAGGTGAAATTATAATAAAAAAATCAACACATTTGGGAATGATTATAGTACTTTTTATGTTATTCGATTAGTTTTCATTACATTATTTTGGCGTCAGCTTTCTATGTGCTGTCGATATATGGAGGTTAAAGCTACATGTACAAACTCAAATTATTATTCCAACAGAAAACACGTTACACTGCCTCAAATCGGATTCCGGGTTTTTACAGCGTCTGATCTGGGGTCTATTTTGTTTGCATTGTTCACTTTTGCTGACAACAGGCATTAACCTTTTACCAAATGATAAAATTCTAGACTGGTCGACATTGAAAGCACTCGTGGACAGCAAATCAAACCATTACCGATCGAAAAAAATTTAGACTGGTCCAGATCGAAAGCGTCTGCAGAGAACAGATTTAATGTGACTATAGAAACTAAAACTCTTCCTTTGAAGTATAGAAAACATTGTGGGAAAAGGAGAAAATACTGGTTTTCAAACGCCTTCTCTGTCAGGGTTGTTAAAACTCGGGATTGTTTGGTAAAAGGTTAATAGGGGCTCAAATGGCGAGATCTGTTTGAAAGGGTAGAAAACATTGTAACCAGCATTTTCTTCTTTCCCACTTCAATGTTGCTACTCTTTTCAAATACGAATCCAATAATTTGAACTGTATATAATTTTCGTAGTCTGCGTAAGCTTCGAATTTGGATGAGTCTACGTTTTTTGTTTTTTTTTTCGCCTGATAAAGAGTTAATCAAAGCTTATGCTTTGAGAAGCAAAATTAGTTTTGTAACGAATATTGTTAATCGGTAAGAGCGACCCGGATGTGCCGAATTTCTCAGTTTTCGGGATATTTTTAAAACCTGAAAGGCAGTGTAGATCAACGATCAGAATGTAAATTGTGTGCCGTCTGATCGTCGTCGATACGGTCCGTGTTGGCAATTAAAATCCCATGGTATTATAAGGCTTATGCATGCAATAAATTGATTGATGAATAAAATTATACGAGAGAAAAAAATACCTTTTGCAAACGACTTTGTTTTCGCAGCAGATGAATATTGAAAACATTGTTTCAAAGTGAGAATTTGCCCGTACCAAAACAGATTCTTATTTTAAAACAATGTTTTCATCTATAACTGTGTTTAATTCTTTAATATGTTTTATTTTTTATTTGATCCATACTCTGTAAAAAAGGTGGCTTAATGCATCTGCAAAAGTATCGACCCAGATCAGCCTGCGCGGTCCGCGTAGGATGACCTGGGCCGAACGTTTTTACTATTGGTCAATTTTCTACGTGTCAAAGTATCAGTCTACCTCACGATTCAGTCGACTGTGAGACAAAATGGATTTTGTGGATTCATGATAAAGTTATGACTTGCTTGGAACAATGCATCACGGACATGCATTAAGAACCCTCTTGCCAGAGCACGGATCGTGTAATTTACAAAGATGCTTTACAAGGACACTTTTAATGTCGTTTGCTCTAAATTCATTTCAGTCGGTAATACGTTATAGATATGCAAATTTAGTTTACATTTTTCTGTACTTTTATTTTAAATTATCTTTCACTTTCACGTGCTCTGCACAAAGATGTCCTTAACTGTTTTTCTCGAGTTTTCAATAAAGACGTTTATTGTTGATTCTTTACTTGTAAATTGTCTCCCTTCTTTCGTTGTTGATTCTTTACTTGTAATTGTGTCCGTTCTTTCGTTGTTGATTCTAACTTGTGAACTGTCTCCCTTCTTTCGTTGTTGATTCTTTACTAATTGTCTCCCTTCTTTCGTTGTTGATTCTTTACTTGTAAACTGTCTCCCTTCTTTCGTTGTTGATTCTTTACTTGTAAACTGCCTCCCTTCTTTCGTTGTTGATTCTTTACTTGTAATCTGCCTCCTTTCTTTCGTTGTTGATTATTTACTTGTAAACTGTCTCCCTTCTTTCGTTGTTGATTCTTTTCATGTAAATTGCCTCCCGCTTTCGTTGTTGCTTCTTTATCTGTAAATTGTCTCCTTTCTTTCGTTGTTGATTCTTTACTTGCAAATTGTGCCTCTTCTTTCTTTATTGATTCTTTACCTGTGAGTTGTCTTCCGTCTGTCGTGGTTGATTCTTTACTTATAAGTTGTCCCCTCTTCCTCTTTTGTAGTCGATTAGTTACTTACGGATTGTCCCCTCTACTTCTTTTGTTGTTGATTCTTTACTTAAAATGTGTCTCCCCGACTTCTGTCGTTGTTTATTCTTTACTTAAAAATTGTCTCCCTTTTTTCACTCCTTTTTTTTTTTTTTTTTGGTTCTTTAATTGTGAGTTGTCTCCTCTACTTCTTTCGTAGTTGAATATTTCTTTATCAATTCTTTCTCCTAATTCTTATGCTTTTGATTCTTTACTTATTAATTGTAAATAGGAAAAGGGAAAGGTAAGAGAAAGAAGCCAATACTCATATCACGAGCATTTACTTCTTTTCAAATGATGCAGAGCGAGCGATAGTGACCACTTGCGATGCTCTCGACAATTATTACATGAACACTAATTTCACTCTTAGGCTAGTTTTAGATTAACAAAGGTAAACAACTTCTGATTGGCTAGGCAATTCAGTTTAGCCAATCACAAATAGTGAAAATTTCGAATTTAGAAAATTCTTGAGAATAAAACTAAGAATATTCTTAAGAATGGTTGGTGAATACGGACCCAGGCCGTAAGATACATGCATAGTTTGCTGACCATTCAGAAAGATATTTCCTGTTTAATGACTCTGGGGAAGAGGTGTTTGGAAAGCATCTTGGGAATATACGAAAGTGCTGATAAAAAAAATCTTCTTTTCTAACATTGTTTGGTACACTTACATATGGCTTGCAATACGCGAAACGGGGCATTCGGACATTTGCGTAAAGTGTCGCCTCGGAATAGCCTGCGCAGTCCGCGTAGGCTAATCCGAGACGGCACTTTACGACTACATTAGATTTTGTGCTACAGTAGACTTGTGTAAAACAGAAAATTACAGAAAAACGGAAAGTGTCGTTTCGGATTAGCCTGCGCGGACTGCGCAAGCTGATCCGAGAAGACACTTTACGCAAATGTCCGAATGCCCTTTTTTGCATGTTGCAGGCCATATGCAAATCCAATCATTTTCCAAATACTATTACTACTAGAAGCAAATCCAACTCCTTGAGTTATTTTTCTGTCCTCTGCAAATGCTATCAATTTGGACAAATCTAAAATGCTGCCGTCTGGCAGAGTTAACCTTTGACCTACTAAATATGTGAAATGAAACTTTCAAGCAGAAAGTAAAAAAAATATTGCCATTTCGAAGGTACTTTTGGAGGGAAAAAATTCTTATCGGACAGTGTAGACCCAAGATCAGACTGCACGTTCTGTGCAGTCTGATCTTGATCTACACTGTCCGCAAAAGATCGTTGAGTCGCGCATAGCAGTTAAGATAGATGTACACAGCACATAGATAATGGCAAAATAAAAGGTCATTCGCTGAGATAGATAAAGTTATGGATGGAACCGTTGTTTTTACCGTCTCCGGTTTGTATTCAATTCTTTGTATCATCTTTCCTAGTAGAAGATCAAGCTAAGAGATTATTCATCAATGTTTTAGCTGTTTTGTTTGTGTGTCTATTTGTTTGGTTTTTTCATTTGTCCATTTAGTGTATAACACCGTGCTTCATATTGATTTATATGGAAGCTGCCAGTGCTTTCACGGTTTTTCTTTTCATGATAATTCGTACTTTTTTCCTTTCTAAGCCACCAATTTATAAACATCGTCGAAATAATGTACAGGAGTGAGATTTGGTTAAATCTTGCCGTAAGGACTATCATCAATCCTTGGAAAGAATGTTGCCAGGCTGGGAATCGAACCAGCAAGCACTCGATTTCAAGCAATATACATTACTAAGCTACCGGCCTCAGCCATTTCGGTTGTACATCACTTTCTAAATCCAATATAACTGCCGGACTCCTGTTTAAATTATTGCGTCCTGGAAAACTGAAAAAAAGAGGAGCAGATAACTTTCAAAACGTTCTTGTGAAATGGGTCATATGAGCATCATATTGGGAGTTATATTAATGGTGTAATCTTTCTTTCAGCGCCAAGATGTCGTTTTCTTTTATCGCCAAGGTGTCATCTTTCTTTCAGCGCCAAGATGTCATCTTTCTTTCAGCGCCAAGGTGTCATCTTTCTTTCAGCACGAAGGTGTCGTCTTTCTTTCCGTGCCAAGTTGTAGTCTTTCTTTCAGCGCCAAGGTGTCGTCTTTCTTTCAGCGCCAAGGTGTCGTCTTTCTTTCAGTGCCAAGTTGTAGTCTTTCGTTCCGCCTAAAGTTGTAGTCTTTCTTTCAGCGGCAAGTTGTAGTCTTTCTTTCAGCACCAAGGTGAAGTCCTTCTTTCAGCGCCAAGGTGTCGTCTTTCTTTCAGAGCCAAGTTGTAGTCTTTCTTTCTGCACCAAGTTGTAGTCTGTCTTTCAGCACCAAGGTGAAGTCTTTCTTTCAGCACCAAGGTGTCGTCTTTCTTTCAGCGGCAAGGTGTCGTCTTTCTTTCAGCGGCAAGTTGTAGTCTTTCTTTCAGTGCCAAGATGTCGTCTTTCTTTCAGCGCCAAGGTGTCGTCTTTCTCTAAGCACCAAGGTACGTCTTTCTTTCCGTGCCAAGTTGTAGTCTTTCTTTCAGGGCCAAGGTGAAGTCCTTCTTTCAGCACCAAGGTGTCGTCTTTCTTTCAAGCCAAGTTGTAGTCTTTCTTCTGCACCAAGTTGTAGTCTTTCTTTCAGCACCAAGTTGTAGTCTTTCTTTCAGCGCCAAGGTGTCGTCTTTCTTTCAGCGCCAAGTTGTGGTCTTTCTTTCTGCGCCAAGTTGTAGTCTTTCTTTCAGTGCCAAGTTGTAGTTTTTTTTCAGCACCAAGTTGTACTCTTTCTTTCATCTTTAGGGTGTAGTTTTGCTTTCAGGCGAGCCCCGGTAGCGCAGTCGGTAGCGTACAGGACTCAAGAACAGGGGGTCGCCTGTTCCTTTTCCGGTTCGGCCAATTTCTTTCCGAGGATTGATCATAGTCATTGCGACAGGATTCATTCTTCTCTCACCGCTGATCATTGTTTTGACGATGGTCATGTGTGAAAGCAGCCAGTGGCTTTAAAGGAATCTTGTGCGGAGTACTGGAAAAAGAAAATCCTGGAAAGCATGGATAGGTGCAGTGGCTGCCGCGACATAACTGAAATAATGTTAAAAACGGCTTTAAATACCATACAATCAATCAATAAAATCTTCAGCACCAAGAAGAAGTCTTTCTTTAAGTGCCAAGGTGTAGTCCTTCTTTCAGCGCCAAGGTGTAGTACTTCTTTTAGCGCCAAGGTGTAGTCTCTCTTTCAGCACCAAGATGTAGTCTCTCTTTCAGCACGAAGGTGTAGTCTTTCTGTCAGCGCCAAGGTGTAGTCTCTCTTTCAGCGTCATGGTGTAGTCCTTCTTTCAGCGTCAAGGCGTAGTCTTTCTTTCAGCACTAAGGTGTAGTCTTTCTTTCAGTGTCAAGATGTAGTCTTTCTTTCAGCACTGTGGTGTAGTCATCCTGGTTAACAGATCCCCCAGAATATTTTCAAAAGCCTTCAGCTTTCAGGGTCCGTCAGGGTCGCCAAAAACAGATTTCAGGTAAAGGGTTAAATAGAGTCTACATGTAAATTATCTGGAATAATATATACCGTGAATACTTTGGTTTCTTGCAGTATTCCTGACGTTCGGAGTGTGCTCTGGGTAAGTCTGGTTAACAATGGTCCTCATTTTATACTTTCGATGTAATTTCTGATATCTTCGCTATGCATATGATGTACCATTCTCCAGTACAAAATAACATTTAGAAAAACACACACACACATATACACATGGTCTCCTTCTTTGCACGAAAAGTGGGATTAATAAATTATGAAGAGTGGTTCAATTAGATCTACTTCTTTGGTGCTCTTGAAAGCATTTTTCCTGGTATAACTGAAAATGGCAAATGAATAAGCATGCATGTACATTTCAAAGCAACAGGAATACGATAAATTAAAACTGTCCTAAATAACCGTAAATCTGTGTGTCTTTTATGTTTTATGCAATAGTGCCGTAACAGTAGTGATATAAGGACGACAGGCTCCCCTCGAGCTGTTCTTGTGCCGCCACCATTTTAGATGACCTCGACCGCAGCAGTGGCAGTGACTATAAAAAGAAGCCATTAGGCTTTGTACCTGTTCGACCGTGAACGCCACCATTTAAATATCCTCGATGAAATTCATCACATACCATGATTTCATGGTTATAACAAAAAGTTCTTAAATAAAAGAATCACGAAATAACGGGTATTAAAATAACAATCATCTTGACAATGTAATAATAATTTTTTCAAGTTTATGTTTGACTTTGGTCCATTCATCTTGGATGTCCTCGATTGGGAGTCGTCACTGCTAGAAACTGAGCCAACGGTGACCTGAATTTCAAAATGGATCACGTTCTTACCATTTGCTCCTAAAATAGAATGCAATGCATGGATCAGGATGAGTTAGCTTAAACAAGATGTATTTTAAATAATAAAAGTATGGACATGTGCTGTTCGACTTTCAAACAAATTCTGTGCTGGAATAACACAAAAGCTTAACCATAGATCGTATATGGAAGTATTTATAAAGCCAAAGTATTGTATAGTAACGCAACTCCGACGACATATGATTTTTTTCTAAGGGAGTTTTAATATTCGGTTAGAACACTTAATTGTGATGTTGTTGAAAGGTAACTTGATAGGAATACACCGCTTTTTGACAAAACATTGAATTAAATTAACATTAAATTTCATTAAACATGTATATATGGTGAAAAAATAATTTCCAAATCCTCTATAAAATGACTACATCCTGACATATTTATAGTCCAGCACAAGTCAGCTTTTCAAGACTTTCAGTCCTTTGATTTATTGTTGGCTCTTTGATAACGATTTATTAATGAGCCATGCACTGTGAAAAGGAGGCTTAACTTATCTGCAAAAAACGTCGATCAAGGTCAGTCTGCGCAGGCTGATCTTGGCTGAAACTTTTTGATCTTGACAAATTTTCTTTGTGTCAAAGGACCAGTCTACCTCATAATTCAGTTGGTAGTTGTATAAAACCGATTTTATGGATCCATATTTTTTTATGATGACTTGCTTGGTATCATGGATGACGGAGATACATTAAGGCCCCTTTTGCCAGAGCATGGCTCATTTATTTAATACTCACAATGGTTTTCTAGACATTCGAGTGGATGACCCTATTTCATATGTTTAAAAAATATATTTTGCTTTGAACAATTGGATACAATGGGTAAAAATAATAACAACAACATCAGCTGAGGGTTGGAATTCAACTTGATGTGTATATTTTCTTGGTAAGTAGATAGTAAAATACGCTATCTGGGCCTTTTTTAATCAAAATCGTAAAATGGCCCAGAAAATTTCTTAATCAGACCCACATAAATTTCTTAATCGACTAACTAGTTAACCAGACAAACCGACTAACTAGTTAACCACAAATCTAAGGCTAACTTAGATTTCAAAAAAAATTTTTAATTTTTATTTTTGAAACTTTTTTTTAACTCAAAATATTTTTCAATTTTTTTTAATCTATATTTTCAATCGATTTGACTACAACCGTATGCCAGTCCAAAAATTTTTTGATTTTTTTCTATTTGTACAGGACAATTTTTGCAGTATATAGCAAGCATATATACCGCAATCAAAATCATGGATTCTATACAAAGAATATATAACCAATTAGATGAAATAGACTGGAGGCTAGACAACTGTATCGAGGATATTTCAAAAAGTTTTCGTCCTATATCCCCACAACCCACAACTGACACAACACCCATAGCACGTCCCATACCAATTCGCCCAACACCAAGACCACCCCACCACCACAACCAATACAACCACGCACAAAATTACAAAGCATACTAAAACTTCGAGAAAAAGCTAAAAACCATCTTGATGCGAAACAAATAGTAGAAAGTGTAAAACCATGTAGACACAATATGCGCCAACTATACCACCAAAACCAACAGATGATGGAACTAGCAGCTAGGTTACAACAGCTCAAACTACAACTACAACAAAGACAACAACTCAAACTACAACAAAGACAACAATACGTCCAACAACCACAATACCAACAACCAATATATCCACAATATAGGCAACCACATCTCCAGTATCTACAACCTCTATATCCTCAGTACCAACAACCACAATATCAATAAACTAAACCACAAAAAATCTAACTTCCAAAGAGAAGTTACATTTTTAAAAATTGAAAGTTAAATAAAAAATAACAGGAAAATCGTCACATAGTAATCATGAATGTTAAAACAATGGTATCTACCTTTGGTGATAAATTAACCAACATATTAAACTATAAATTTAACCACACACCCGAACGATTCCCTTCAAAAGCTTTTAAATGTAGAGAATTAATTGAATTTAGAAGAACACAAAACAAAAATCACATTGAATTACTCGAAAACTTTAAACCTGCTCTATACTATGAATGTAGTAAAATATTACTAGAACAAAAGACTGCCTCCCTCATCATTGCCATCAATATACCAGAATTATTATACAGTATTATGGAGGAACAATGGCAGGACCTTTACTCATATGATTCAATGGAAGGAGATGTAAATTCAATTCTAAATGATTTTAATAAATATCTCATGCTAGAAAAAATAATAACAATTAATAAAAACGATGTTGTTGCTGATGCATATAACAATAATTTATCTTTCTCATTAAATCTTTTGATTGGTAACCCTCATATTCCAAATGATTATAATAATCTTGATGAAGATGGTGACCATATAGATTTTGATGAAGAAGAATATGTGAAATTAGAAAATATCCAAAATCAAACCACAAGCAGAGTTACTTTATCTGATTTAGAGGTTACCAGAGTAATAGAAGTTGTTAAAATGGAACTACCAATCACAACCAACCAAGAACAAACATTTAAATCAGAAACATGTGTTATATGCTTAGAAAAAGATCCTAATATATTATTTTGTAATTGTGGCCATATATGTATTTGTCATACTTGTAACACAAACGGTAACTTTACCAGTTGTCCAATCTGTAAAACAAAAAGCACAATCAAACGTAAAATATAACTTTCAAAGAGAAGTTATATTTTTACAAGTCTAATTCTATCAAAATAGATATATAAGCGTGTGTTACATCACGGTTAGTTGATCTTGAAATAAAGTTTATGATGTCGCATTGTTTTACCTCCAACGCCTTTGGAAAGATCGTACAGCTACAAATTTCATCCGCTTTTTTAATAATAGAGTAATCAACCTGCTCCAATCCGTTTACCGCAATATTAACTTTTACCTCTTCTGGTACATTAAGATCCTTTTTAAAAATCGTTAAACTTCCTCTTATAATTCTACCTGATGCACTCATACAGTAACCCCCTAAACCATGCCTTCTACCTGAATTACCATTACCAAAAGAGAACTCATAATTACCATCTCCAGTTGGTCCTTGTTCTTCAGCCCACACAGTTATAATAGGTTTAGGGCCTATGAGAGAAGGAAGGGATACTTTTTTATCCACATAGGATTTTGTTGCTAAATCTCTCTCTTCTACCGGGGTTGCAGCGGTTTTTAGAGAAAAACCTTGGAGATTTACGTTAGCCACCGCAGTGAAACTTCCATCCGGATTTTTTACGATAGCTCCACCATTATCAACATAATTTTTATTAGCAGCAGCATCACGTGACGTAGGATTAGGTAATCCAGTAATCGGGTTATCATTCATATCTATTCCACCAGCCATTGAATAGGATTCATCTTGTTTTTTAGTCAAAGCTTTTTCACCTGCAGTAGCCACCTCAACAACGGTATCTACATAAAACTTATTTACAGCTTGATCATTTTCTAAAAGACTTCCAACATTGTTAATTCTTCGTCCTCCCATAGAAACGTCAGAAACTGCCATATACCTACCAGCTCCATAAACAAAAGCTTTATTTGCGCTGTCTACATATCTTTTAGTTGCTGCATCTTGGGCATCTGCGGGATCCAAAACATTAGTTAAACTATATCCTTTCATATCTATATTTGCAATAGCGGAAAAAGTGCCGTCTTGGTTCTCTACTATTGCTTTACCACTCCTATCCACATATTTTTTAGTAGCAGCTTCATTAGGTTCTGTAGGCTCTTTAACATTTCTTATTTCATTGAAACCCATATTTATAAATCCAAGGGCTTGGTATCCACCATTTTCTTTTAATAGCCCCCCAGAATTTCCATCAACGTAATGTTTTGTAGCAATGTCTTGAGGATATACCGGATTACTAACCCTCGTTAATGTATTACCATTCATGTCTATAGAACCAGAAACAACAGTTGTTCCATCTTTACGTAAAAAATTATTATTTATGTAAGCGAGTGACACACCATCACCGCTTATTTTATCTTCTTTCATTCGACCAAATTTATCAACAGGCATTTTTTATTATTAAAAAAGTTTATTTATCACTGTCTGAAACTTTTTACCCGAGCTTAACTCTTTTAGAATGTATAAACATAAATGCCCGCAAAATACTTGTCCAGCTTGTTGTAATTGATCAGTATTGTACTGTATTGGACTTTTTAGGTACTCTCGAATTTCATTAGGTGGCTGTATTCCATAACTGTCAAAATAAATTTTAGTTTTACCGTTTTTATACCAAGCAACCCAATGCGTACCAGGTCCACCACTTTTATCAAAGTTTAATATACCACATTCTTTTTTATTTGGTTTTCTCGATAACGTATCTAGTAAAAAAAACTCCCCTAAAAGAAGGAATCCTTAATCTTTTTGCAGCATCTTCTAACTCGAAATTGCTCAACGGTTTATCTGGTAAAATTACGTTTTCAATCGAAATATCTAACATTTTTTTTATAGTAAAATATTTCTAATGTCTTTATTATCAACCCATGAATTAAATTCATCAGGATAACCTTTCCACTTTACTAGAGACTTCTTTTTTCCTTTTTTAATAACTTTTTCTATCCTATACAGCTCTTGACTGGTTTTCTGCAGTTCAGGTTCATAAAAGGTACCTTGTATTTCTTCTCCATTAAGATCTTTAATTTTATATGTTACAGGTGATGTATGTTTTACTTCAGAAACTGTAAAAACCTCCTCAGTCCATCTTGTTGTATAACCTTTCTCAAAAGTCTTTTTCTTTTTAGTTATCCTTACTTTGTCTCCAACAGAAAACTTTGGTTTTATATCTATTATTTCGAGATGATCAGGGTAAAGATTTCTCCAAACTTTGGTTTCATTTTCTTTTTTACTAGCATTTAATGGTGCCATCTTAATAGATGAATGTCTTGTGTTATTATATTCTTTAACAAGATCTGGTAACACATTGATGTAAACGTTTGTGGAATGAGCAGAAAAATACTCCCACATTTTTTCTTTCATTGTTCTAATCCATCTCTCAACCACACTTGATTTTTCCTCATTTTCAGTAGAATACAATTCAACCAAGTCTTTTACATCTTTGTTATAAAAAAAAAAAAAAAAAACTCTTTACCCTTATCCAGCCACATTTTTTCAGGTTTTCTCTCCTTAAAAATACTTTTTAGTGCTATAGCAACAGATTTTCCAGTTTTATCTTTTAATGGTATCAACCATCCATATTTAGAAAAGACGTCAATGACAGCGAGAAGGTATTTTGCACCACGATTAAACTTAGAAAATGCTTGTATGTCTACTAAATCCGCAGCCCATATTTTATCTATACCGTTTACTCTAACTCTCCTTTTCTTAAATTTTCTTCTTACAGGTTTATGTAATTATTCCGCTAAATTTATCATGCTGGTATTTTTTTTTAACTCCCATTCCAAATTTCCTCTTTGTTCCAATGAGTTTACTTACCAACCCCCTTTCCATTTTTTCTCTAATAGTAGGATTGTAAATACCTTCTAACTGTTAACATATTTTTATCACATACTGCGTTTCTTGTGGCAGTATCATTATGCTGAAGATAGCAAACATCATGATAGTAAGCAGCTTTATCAACACGATTTATTGGTTTGCTCCATTTCTTTGGTGTTAAATCTGGATTGAGTCTTTTCTGTAATTTAGTGCTGGGACCTGTGAAATTGTGACCAGGGAGATGCATTTCAAAAGGTAAATTATTTATAGCTTTATTTAGCAATGATCCACCCTTTGTCTCCCTAACAAACTGATTTTTAGTTATTCCACAAACTATACATTTTCCCCGTTTCATATTTCTTCCATTTTTAGCAACAGCATATTCTATATCGCTTGTATCAGTATGTTTTTTACATTTAACACAATACATTTTTTATATATAAAAATTAAAAAAGTTATATAAAATGGATATTGTAAACCTATCATGGAATGAAAAAGTATCATAGAGATTTAATCACAGCCTTTTACCAAAAAGTATCAGAGGAATAATTATAGGTAAATCAGGATGTGGTAAAACTACTCTATTGTTAAACCTTTTACTTAGACCGGGATGGCTCGACTACAATGATTTAAGTGTTTTTGGAAAAAGTCTTTTTCAACCAGAATACCGAATACTAAAAAAGGCTTTTGAAGAAAAACTACCAAAAGAATATATCTTAAAGTTGTTTAACATGCGAGATGAAATACAGGATGCAGATGTTTCCCCTATAGCTTTAATTGAGGAATGGATGAAGTCCTTTAAAAACAAATCGAATATAAATTGTAACTTTTTTGAAAATGCGAGTGATGTGCCTGATCCGAGAGACTTAAACCCAGGAAATAAAAATGTAATGATTTTTGATGATTTACTTGTAGAAAAACAGAATAAATGTGAGTGTTACTACATTCGGGGAAGACATAGTAATGTTGACTGCTTTTACCTCTCACAGAATTATTTTAGACTACCAAGGCAAACTATTAGAGAAAACGCTAATTTTATTTGTCTTTTCTGACAAGACCTAAAAAACATTAACCATATTTATAGTGATCATGTAGGTGATGATATGTCAAAGGATGAATTTAGAGAATTTTGTAAAAGGGCATGGGAAAGGCCGCATGGTTTTGCTATCATTGATCTAACCAGTAAAAAACATGATGGGAAGTATAGGAACGGTTTTGACAATTTTTACATACCTAAGTCAGTATAAAAAATATTTTCACTTTTTCAAAAAATGGAAGAACTTTTAGAACAAATTGTAAAAAATACAGAACACAAAACATCATTCCAAATCATAGTAAGCGACAACAAAACACGTTTTAGAACAAGGTTTAATCCTCCTATTCAACTGGAAAAGGATAAGAAATATGAAATAGCTTTAGTAAACCTTGAAACTTACTACTCTTTTCCAAACATTGGTGCAACAAACAACATATTCGTTTATTCTCCAGACAATGGTACTTCATGGATTAAAATAAAAATACCTGAAGGAAGTTACGACTTTGTTGACATTAATGATACCATTCACCAGGAAATGAGAAAAAAGGGCCATTACGATGAAGTTAATGAGGGGTATTATATTAACATTTCTGCAAACACCAATACCCCAAAGTCTGTTCTTACTCTGGAAAATGGTTATCAAGTAGATTTTAATCAACCTAACTCTATTGCTAAAGTATTTGGATTTACTCACGCTAAATATACACAAGGATTTTACGAGTCAGAGAATGTAGTGAACATTCTTAGCATAAATAGTTTGCTTGTTAACATAGATATTATTTCAGGAAGTTATGTTAATGGTTCAACAAAAAACACTATTTACTCTTTTTTCCCAGATGTTGCACCTGGATATAAGATAACTGAATCGCCACTTAATTTAGTATACTTGCCAATAACATTACATGAAATACATAGCTTAGAGGTAAATATTACAGACCAAGATGGTAATTTACTAAATCTTAGAGGTGAAAATTTAACAATTAGATTTCATATTAGAGAAGCGAGATAAAATAAAAAAAGAATTATATATAAAAATGACAAATTACACTAATGTTAAAGTAAATATATCGGAAGGGCAAAAGGAAAAGCTTCAACATGCTGTTAAAGCTAGGTGCCCGCTAAGTATTCGTTTAGGTCATGAAGATTTACAAGGTAATGATGTTTTAGCATTAACCAATTCACAAGCAAAAAAAATAGCTAAAGCCTATGAGGATGGTAAGGGTATTACGATCAGAATGACTGCAAAACAACTTAAACATAATATGAAAATAGAGGGAGGTTTTCTTGGAATGTTAGCTGGGTTAGCTGCCACTGCTTTACCAGTGTTAGCAAGAACTGTTTTACCAGCTTTAGGTGTTGGTGCTCTATCCGGATTAGCCTCATCAGGAGTACAAAAAGCAATGGGGTCAGGTCTTTATCTTAAAAAAGGTGGATGTGTTTGTCAAGTGGAAACTGATGGTTCTGGATTATACTTAAAGCCATACAAAGGTAAAGGATTAGAGTCTGCTGGTGATGGTTTGTATTTAAAGCAAGGAGGAAAAATTTATGATGGAAAAGGTCTTTTACTTGGACCTAATAGCCCATTTGCTAATATCCCTATCTTAGGAGCTATATTGTAATGTTATAAATAATAATATTTAAATATTATTTATAACAAAAATAAAAGATGAATGTACACAAATTTGGTATAAAACCTAATATTACTAATCAACATAAAACTATATTTTGGAAACCTCATTTAGATGGAGTAAGATATCCTCCCTTAAAGCAAGATCCTCTAAAGTGGAAAATATACTCACAAGTAGATATCAAGATTCCTCCTCGTGATGGTATGAGACTTTCGCTAGGATTTGGTTATATAACTACACGAGGAGTTGTAGTGGTATCTGTTAGTAATAAATGGAAAGATAGTTTAACCATTCTTAATGGAATACATCTTGATAATGAGACTAATGATATCTTAGTCTACATTTATAATTTCTCACAAAACCCAATTAAAATACCTGAGGGTGAGTTATTCTGCTATCTAAAATATCTACAATCTTGATATAAAAAATTATCATTTTAATAAAAAATGGCAGATACAGATCAAGAACATCCTAATAAAGTTTATCCTCCACTACCTCAAGAAAGAAATACTGCAAGCGCTCCACCTATTGAGATGATAAAGGACATTCTTACCGTTTACAAAAGATATCTGAAGTACAAAAGTTTCTTGAGAACGAAATTCAAAAAAGAGAAGCCTTAGCTAAGAAATATTTTAGAGCCGCAAGAATTGTTGATAGTATTGATACAGCATTGATCGGGCTAACAATGGCTTCTGGTGTTGGGGGAGCCATATTATTGGGTACAGTTGTAGCGGTACCAATAGCATTAGGTCTAGAAATTACAAGTGCAACAACTGGATTACTCTCAATGGTAGGTAAGTATGTAGTAAGGAATTCAAAAACAAAAGGAGAAAAACATCAAAAGATTCGGATGATAGCTGATGTTAAGCTTGACACAATTGCTTCACATAGATCCAAAGCTTTAGTTGACAATCATATATCAGATGAGGAGTTTAAACTTATCATGGAAGAACAAGAAAAGTATAAGAAAATGAAGGATGAGATAAGAACAAAAACTAAGAAAAAGATATCTACCGAAAATGAAGAAAGTTTAATTGAGAGAGGGAGGCGTGAGCAAAGGGAGTCCTTTCGGAGGTTGGTTGAGAAAAATCATGGTGGCCCGCTTGGATATTAAAAGACCAAAAATAAAGTTTTCATGCAGCTTCAGTTATGAAACGCGTTAAAAAATTATGTTAAAAACTGGGATAAAGACTAGGATAAGAATTTTTTTTAGTAATTAAAAAAATGTCTTTTTTAAAAATCACTGATCCTGCAAAAAGGGACTTAATTGTAAAGGAGTATCTTGAAACAAGAAAGAGGATTCGGGATAATCTACTAGCAGAGAGAACAGGTCAACAACAACTTCAAACAGATCTTTCAAGGTTTTTTAAACCTATTACAGAAACACAAAAAGCTACAACAAAGGAGATTACAGAAGCACAAAAAGCTACAGCAAAGGAGATTACAGAAGCACAAAAAGCTACAACAAAGGAGATTACTGAGGGGCTTATACCTATTAAAGAAGGTGTAGAAAGAATACCACAAGCTATTGCTTTTCCAGCATTTCCATCTATCAAAGAAGCTTACATAAAACCAGAAGGACTAACAGATGAAGAATTAGCAGAGATTAAACGGTTTCAGGAAGAAATGGATATAGAAGAACAAAACTTCAGTTATTGTTGGGCCACTCTCAGAGAAGTACTTAAGAAAGTTTGCTACTAAGTATGGAGCTGATAAAACGTATGGGTTATATGATGAAGATGGTCAATTTTATATTGGTAACACACCAGTCGGCATTGCAGGAGATAATCTTTTAGTTGGTGAAAGATTTTATATAGGTACACTTGGTTTATGGGAATTAATCATATCTAGAGAACCAGATAAAAATATTTATAGTGGTGAGGATTTTGAAATTTACAAGGATGTAATGTACTACACCAATACCCTCTATCAAAATAATGACCCAAGAAGTAAAAACCCAAAAAGCGGTAAATCATATAAATGGAGAAACATTCTTACCCACGTTTGGGCTGATAAAAAATTCTTTGGAAAAGGAATTGTTATCCCATGTGACCCTAACGCATTAATAAAAAGACTAGACCTGTTGATGGCAAGTAAAGAAGCAGGTAACACAGGTGTAAGAAATGAGCTTGTGAGTATTTGTGATGAATTAAAAAGGCAAGGTGTTTTAAATACAAACACTTATAAAAATTTAATGTCTATACTATAAAAAATGATTGTCAATAAAAAACACGGATTTAAAAGAAGGTATTCATATGGTGGTACTGGAATCTTTGATAGTATTGCTAACTTTTTAGCGAGGTTTTTTACAAGTAGCGCAGCTAAACAAATTGCATCTTCTGCCCTTGATGTGGGAAAGAGTGTAGCAAAGGAAGGAGCAAAGAAAGCTTTAGAGGTTGGAAAAAGTGCTGCTGTAGATGCGGGGAAAAAATTGGTTACAAAAGCTTTGACACCAAAATCAAAGAAAATTTTACAAAAATATAGCACACCACCTAAACCCGCTGATACACCTAAAACACAAGACATTAATACCTTAATAGAAGGAAGTGCTATTGCTATTCAAGATTTAGTTAAAAAATTAAACAGCGGAGCAGGTATTAAAGTAGTATGAAGAAAAAAATAAAAATTAAGTCAAGGAAAAAAACATTGCTTAAAAAAGATGTCAAAATTAAAATTTAAACGTGAAGATTATAAAAAATACAATACTAGTTCTATTACTATACAAGGTGCATTGTTAAAATTAGAAGATTGTGAAATCCTTAATATTAATAACACAGGATATGGTTATAAAAAAGCCATTGTGAAGTTATCTCCTGAAAAAGTAATTGAAATGAAAGAGATTGAGGAAGAGGTGAATAAATGTTTACGAGAGTGGAGTATACCCCAAATAACACTTGTATACGGTAATAGAGTTTATCCTAAAACCAAAATAGTTACTGCAAAAAGCATTAAACTTAAAGGCGTGTTTGTTAACGATGAAAATAAGTCTTTTGTACAGCTTTGGCTAGAGTAAAGTACACAGTTATAATTTTTATTTAAAAAATTATAATTGCAATAATAAAATGGATATTTTAAAAATAACCGAACCAATTTTAAAAGATGATAGCATTGTTGAGTATGAACACCATGAGTATGAACCAATCACAGGTACACATCTCAACAACTCAGGAGGAGAAATTAGGATTAACATTGAAACTCAAGATATTTTTACACGTCCTAGTGAGAGTTATTTACTTATTATAGGTGAATTAGTAAGAAGTGATACTGGAGCAGCTTACGATGCAAACACCAATATTTCTTTAACAAACAATGGTCTTATGTGTCTTTTTAAAAATATTAAGTATCAACTTTCAGGTATGGAGATTGAATCCATATTGAATCCTGGCCAGGCTACTACAATGCTTGGGTTGTTAAAATACCCAGATGACTTCTCAAAATCACAAGGGTTAAACCAATTGTGGTATAAGGATACAAAAAATACTGCAGCTGTTGGAAACACTGGTTTTGAAATAAGAAGAAGGTATATTATTAGGGATGCCCTTCCAAGAGGTACCTTTAGCTTCAGAGTTCCATTAAAACATATATTTGGTTTTTGTGATGATTATAATAAAATATTGTATGGAATGAAGCAAACTCTCACCTTGACAAGAAATGATGATAATGATGCAATCTTTCGAGCTAATGCTGCTCCTGCTGATGGTAGAATTAATTTAATTAAAGTATCTTGGTTTATGCCACACGTGCTACCTTCAGATGGAGAAAAGATGGCACTTTACAACATTATCGAGAAAAAAGAAAAATTACCGGTTGGATATAGAATGAGACAGTGTGACTCTATCGCAGTTCCTCAGACAACATCATTTACCTGGAGACTTTCTACCAAATCATCACCTGAGGTGCCACGTTTTATCATTGTTGGCTTTCAGACTGGTAAAAGTGGTGATCAAGAGCAAAATCTAGCAATATTTGATCATGTAAACGTTAACAATATCTATGTTACGTTAAATACTGTTAGATATCCTGCGGTTGACTATAATCTTTCATTCACTGCGCATCAATTTAGTAGAGTGTACGGTGATGCTGCACTATTTAGATCTAAGTTTTATAGCATGGATGAATTGGTGTCAAACCCTAACATTACTCCCCCAGATTATAAAACCTTGTATCCTTTGTTTGTGTTTGACGTCTCCAAACCGAGTGAGAGATTAAAATACTCAGTCAATGATATCCATATCAAGGTAAATTTTACTGAAAATGTACCTGCAAACACAGAGGCATATGCTGTTGTTATTAGTGATAAGCTAATTAACTTTCAGTCTGATGGAAATCAAATGAGTGTAGTGTATTAAGATATTTTTTTCTTATATAAAAATGATAAAGACTACAGATTTAAAGAAAATTCTTAAAGAGAATAATATAAATTTCTGCTCTTACTGGGATAAAGAGCGGTTAGTAAAGTTGGTGAAACAACATGGTTTGTTACCAGAGGAGTCTCCTAGGTTGCCTGAAAAAGAAAAGAGTAAAGACCCTAGGTTTGATAGATTAAAAACTATTATGCATAATCCTAAAGAAGTTAGTTTAGAGGATGTTGAAACTGGTGAAGTAAAAACCTTTCCATCAATTTATAAGCCGGGTAAATTTATAGATCATTGTCCTCAAACAATTGTGAACTGGAATGGAAGGGTTTGGAAAAATAAATATAAGATTTGCATTCAGTAATTTTATTATGACATTGTTGTTATAATAAAATTTTTTGAAACAAATAAAAAAATTGTAATTGCTTAAGAAATTATGTCTGTTATATAAAAATGAGTTTGTTTAATAGATATATGAACATGGGTAGACGCTTTGCGTCTAATGTTTACTCAGGAGCAAGACGAACTGCGTCTAATGTTTACTCTGGAACAAGACGACTAGCCTCAGCTGTCGTACCAGGATTCATACAAAGAGGAATAAATGATTTTACTAATTGGTTAACCGGTAATGTGGAGACAACACAAATACCACAAGTGTTAGATGAAATTGTTGAACATGTTAGAGAAAATTACCCTCCAAGGCAGCCGTTTGAGATTAGAGCTGCTCAATCCGCATTTAGAGGGTATGCTACCCAACATGTTATAGAGGGTAGAGAAGGCTATAACCCACAAAGATTTTTCGCAGAAGCGTGGATGCCTCT
This sequence comes from Hippopus hippopus, assembly GCA_946811185.2. Lineage (NCBI taxonomy): Eukaryota > Metazoa > Mollusca > Bivalvia > Cardiida > Cardiidae > Hippopus > Hippopus hippopus. The sequence goes on from OX328107.1 coordinate 6,121,713, forward strand.
TATAAATACTCTTCAAAATAATTTACAAACAAAGGTAAAACTTGTACTTAGGTGTAAATTATGGTTAATGACAAATCTTGACCAAGGCCCTGTTGAACGTGCTTTCCATACTAATCAACATTTAAATTTAAACAGAGGAGAAGTAGAGGATTTGTTGAATGAAATGATAGATGAAGTTTTAGAAAATTTAGCTAATTTTCAAAGAGAAGGTAGCGGTTGGACTTTTGGAAGTATAGTGCGGTTAGAATTACATACAGCTGCTTATGTTCCTTTAAGAGCTAATGGTCACTTACCTTTGCCAAAATGGATTGCTAACACAAAAGCAGTTATCAATATGAAAAATAAAGATGACAAATGTTTTTTATGGTGTGTTTTAAGAGCACTAAACCCTAAAGACAACCACCCAGAAAGAATTGACAAGGATTTGCAAGCAAAGGAAAGTAGTGTAAAAATGGAGGGAATAAAGTATCCTGTTTCGTTTAAAGATATAGATAAGTTTGAAAAACAAAATTCAGAAATTAGTGTAAATGTGTATGGGTATACCAATGGTTGTAAATTTTATCCTTTAAGAATTACAAAAGATGAAAAAAGTAAACATATTGATCTTCTTTTTATTAAAGATGAGGAAAACATGCACTATGCCCTCATAAAAGAATTTAGCAGTTTAATGAGAAAACAAGTAAGTAACAATGGTGGTATGGAATATTGCAAACGATGTATGAATCATTTTGGTAGTAAAGAACTTTTAGAAAAAAATAAACAATACTGTATTGAACATGAACCTATTACTTTAGAAATGCCAAAACCAGGTACCATAATAGCTTTTGAAAACCATGCTAGAAAACTTCGTGTTCCCTTTGCTGTATACGCTGATTTTGAAAGTGTTTTAGAACCAATACACACATGCCAACCAAACCCGGAAAAAAGTTATACTATACAACGTCAAAAGCATATACTTTGCAGCTTTTCCTATATTGTAAAATGTTTTGATGATACTGTGTGTGCTCCTATAGAAAGAAGTTATGTTGGAGAAAATGCAGAGGAAGTTTTTATAAACCAGTTAAAAGATGATATACAAGAAATTCATCAACGGTACCAACAAAACCCAAAGCCTATTGAAATAACAATAGAGGAAAAAATGAAACATACACAATAAACACACTGTTGGATTTGTGGTGGAAAATTTAATCATTCTAATTATAGAGTAAGAAATCATTGTCATTTTACAGGTAAATATAGAGGCGCTGCGCATAATGAATGCAACCTAAAAGCTAAAAATCCTAACTTCACACCTGTGTGCCTTCATAATCTTAGTGGATATGATGCTCATCTTTTTATTAAATGTCTTGGTAAATCTGTTGGAAAGATTGACTGTATTCCAAATAATGAAGAAAAATATATTAGTTTTAGTAAAGACATTTGGGTAGGAGAAAATATAAACCATAAAATTAGATTTCTTGATAGCTTTAAGTTTATGAGTTCTAGTTTGGATAAACTTTCAAGCAACTTAGAGGAAATTCAGTTAAAAATTTTATCAAAATATTTCACTAGAGAACAACTACCGCTAGTTAGGAGAAAATGAGTACCTAGATTCTTTTGATAAACTTAAAGAAGAGAAATTACCACCCAAAGAAGCATTTTACTCTAGTTTAAACAAAGAAGGAATTACAGATGAAGATTATGCTCATGCGCAAAAGGTTTGGAAAGCTTTTAATATGAAAACGTTTAAGGATTACTTAGAACTTTACAATAAAATAGATGTATTGCTTTTAGCAGATGTTTTTGAAAACTTTAGAGATGTTTGCTGTGAAAACTATGACTTAGATTCTAGTTGGTATTATACCGCTCCTGGTTTAGCTTGGGATGCAGCATTGAAAATAACAAAAGTAAACCTAGAGCTTTTATCTGATCCTGATATGCTTTTGATGGTAGAATCCGGTATTAGAGGAGGTGTTAGTATGTGTAGTAAAAGATATGCAAAAGCAAATAATGAGGATATGGGTGAATTATATGATCCTAGTAAGCCATCAAAATATTTATTATATATAGATGCAAACAGCCTTTACCCTTGGGCAATGAGTCGTCCTCTTCCTACACATGGTTTTAAATGGATGAATAGCAAAGAATTAGAAATTTGGCAAAAAATCCCATGTATATTAGAAGTAGATTTAGAATATCCTAAAGAATTACATGATTTACACAATGACTTTCCTTTAGCACCCGAACGTTTAAAGATATAAAAAGTAGAAAAACTTATTCCAAACTTAAATAACAAAAAGAATTATGTTATTCATCATGAAGCTTTAAAAACATGTGTTGATTTAGGTTTAAAGATTACTAAAATACATCGAGGAATTAAGTTTGAGGAAAGTGCATGGCTTAAGTCATACATTAATACAAACATTGAACTAAGAAAAGCAGCTAAAAATAATTTTGAAAAAGATTTTTTTAAGTTGATGAATAATTCAGTCTTTGGTAAGACTATGGAAAACCTGAGAAATAGAGTAACGATACACCTGGTTTCTAGTGAGGAGCGTTATAGGAAATTGGTAGCAAAACCAAACTATAGCCACACAACAATATTCGATGAAAACCTAACAGCGGTACACATGAAAAAGACTGATTTAAAATATATTAAACCTATTTACTCAGGATTAAGCATCTTAGACATTAGTAAAACACATATGCAAAAAACTTATTATAACTACTTTAAAGCTAAGTATGGTGAAAAGGTTAGATTGTGTTATACTGATACAGATAGTTTTATTCTTGAAATAGAAACTAAAAATTTGTATAAGGATATGGAAAAAGATGTGTTTGAAATGTTTGATACAAGCAATTATCCTAAGGATCATTTCTTAAAAAATGCTTGTAATGCAAGAGTAGTTGGAAAGTTTAAAGACGAGTTAGGTGTTGAGACTATGACTGAGTTTGTTGGTTTAGGAGCAAAAATGTATGCTTATGAAACTTTAGATGGTAAGGAAGATAAAAGATGTAAAGGTGTTAAAAAAGCGGTTATCAAGAAAGAGATAAATTTTGATAATTACAAAGAGTGTTTGCTTACAGAAAAGGATCAGTATAGAAAGATGACTGTTTTAAGAAGTAGGGGTCATGATATGTATACTGAAGAGTTAAACAAAAAAGCGTTAGGATCAAGTGATGATAAAAGGTTTGTCTTGGAGAACAAGATTGACACATTAGCTTGGGGGCATTATAAAATATAACCTTAAAAAATAAAGTTATGGAAATGTTAAAAAATATGGTTGATTCATTGTTAAGTTGTAATATATAACTTATCATTGTAAGTTATATATCCGTTTCAAGATTGAGTACTAACCTATTTGCTAGTTTGTTTGTTACATTTATTAAATGATAACCATCATGTCTTCCCTTTTTGTTGATTTTATTAATAGTAGATGCTTTAAAATCATCTGGGTCTAATACTAGAAATTCCTCTACTGTTTTAAATACAACTTCATTTCTCGTTAATCCTTTCTTTTCTATTTTTAATCCAGCTTGCTTTTTCGCTTTAGCGATTATTTCTTTCTTAGGAAGTTTAGAAAATTTATGTAAATGCTCCCAAAATGCTGCTCTAACTGGCATATGTTGTCTAATCCTCTCATCTATGCTATCTAAAATGGAGTTTACATAGTTACCCAGAAGCACACCAAATCTAGCTGAATATATCCTTTGGAATTCTTTTGGGAAATCAAAAATTAAATTTTTGAATTTATCTTTAACTATATCAACATTATTTAGGTTTTCTTTCAAATTCTCCAATGACCTTAGTAGTTTTTCATGGTTTATATTGACCTCTATAAGGAACTCTTTTAACTGATCCATGTTGTACTTTGACAAATTTGATCGCGAAAATATAAGAAAATTTCAAAAATTTCCTAGACAAAAAAAAAAAAAAAAAAAAAAAAAAAAAAATTTTATTTAAAAAAATTTTGTAGAGGATATATTGTCTGTTCTATATATGGTAGGATTTATAATATTACATCGAATATTATAGATCTAGTAGTGTTGTGGTTGAATAAATAGATATATTATGAAGCAATTGGTATTTTTCTCTTTATGGTTGTATAATTCTTACACATTAGGCATTCTTTTGATTGGTATAGTTCTATGCAGTCGTTACAGATTGGAATGTGGCCGCAGTTGCAGAATAAGATGTTTGGTTTATTTGTGGTACAGATTATGCATGAGTCTATGGGAAAGCATTTTGTGTCATTGGTTGGAGAGAAAGCTTTTAATGCATGATCAATTGTTTTGTTCATCACTATGTCGTTGTGTTCCTCTATGCTTAAACGGAACTTTGGGGATAGACCAGTAACTATATCTTCACCAAATTCTTTAAAGTCAGCTTCTTTACATGTATAGCAGGTATTACAGTTACATTTTCTAGGCTGCTCTAAGACTGCTACAGTTAAACATGCGCTGTATGGAAAACTTGCATTTCTTGTCTCTGTAACTAAATCATTTTTGTAGTTTAAAACTCTTTCAAAAGATATGAATATATCATATCCTGAAAAAAATATTTCCATATACTGAGTTGTCAATAGCTCGACATCTGCGCCTACTCTGAACCATAAAAATGCAACAGGAATATCATATTTAGTAGCCATTTTTGATATGCAGTAATATATCACTGGTTTAAGATCTTTAAGAAAATCTAAATAGTTTTTCGTTGGTGTTTCTTGAAAACCATAAATTGTTCTTCCATTCCATAATGTTGCTTTGTTAATTACTATGGGGTTGTATAGGAGTTTGTTGGTTAGGTGTGTTTCTAAGGAGGGACCAAAGGTTGATAGGAAGTGCTTTACGTTTGATTGGGGTTTTGGTTTGGAATGTGGTTTAGAAGTAGTATGGAGAATGTCCTTAATGTGTTTATGGACATTGTCCTGAGGATCTTTAGAACTTGTTGATTTTATCATATTCATACTTGTGATGTAGTATATAGATGCTTGCTATATACTGCAAAAATTGTCCTGTAAAAATAGAAAAAAATCAAAAATTTTTTGGACTGGCATATGGTTGTAGTCGAATCGATTGAAAATATAGATTAAAAAAATTTGAAAAAAAATTTGAGATAAAAAAAAGTTTCAAAAATAAAAATTAAAATTTTTTTTTGAAATATAAGTCAACCTTAGATTTGTGGTTAACTAGTTAGTCGGTTTGTCTGGTTAACTAGTTAGTCGATTAAGAAATTTATGTGGGTCTGATTAAGAAATTTTCTGGGCCATTTTACGATTTTGATTAAAAAAGGCCCAGATAGGGTATTTTACTATCTACTTTGGTAGGTGAAATTATAATAAAAAATCAACACATTTGGGAATGATTATAGTACTTTTTATGTTATTCGATTAGTTTTCATTACATTATTTTGGCGTCAGCTTTCTATGTGCTGTCGATATATGGAGGTTAAAGCTACATGTACAAACTCAAATTATTATTCCAACAGAAAACACGTATAGACTGCCTCGAATCGGATTCCGGGTTTTTACAGCGTCTGATCTGGGGTCTATTTTGTTTGCATTGTTCACTTTTGCTGACAACAGGCATTAACCTTTTACCAAATGATAAAATTCTAGACTGGTCGACATTGAAAGCACTCGTGGACAGCAAATCAAACCATTACCAATCGAAAAAAATTTAGACTGGTCCAGATCGAAAGGGTCTGCAGAGAACAGATTTAATGTGACTATAGAAACTAAAACTCTTCCTTTGAAGTATAGAAAACATTGTGGGAAAAGGAGAAAATGCTGGTTTCCAGCATTTTCTCCTTTTCCCACAATGTTGTCAAATGCCTTCTCTGTCAGGGTTGTTAAAACTCGGGATTGTTTGGTAAAAGGTTAATAGGGGCTCAAATGGCGAGATCTGTGTTTGAAAGGGTAGAAAACGTTGTAAGGGGGGAAAGGAGACATTTTCTGTAACCAGCATTTTCTTCTTTCCCACTTCAATGTTGCTACTCTTTTCAAATACGAATCCAATATTAATAATTTGAACTGTATATAATTTTCGTAGTCTGCGTAAGCTTCGAATTTGGATGAGTCTACGTTTTGTTTTTTTTTCGCCTGATTAAGAGTTAATCAAAGCTTACGCTTTAAGAAGCAAAATTAGTTTTGTAACGAATATTGTTAATCGGTAAGAACGACCCGGATGTGCCGAATTTCTCAGTTTTCGGAATATTTTTAAAAGATGACGGACAGTGTAGATCAACGATCAAAATGTAAATTGTGTGCAGGCTAATCGTCGTCGATACGGTCCGTATTGGCAATTAAAATCCCATGGTATTATAAGGCTTATGCATGCAATAAATTGATTGATGAATAAAATTATACGAGAGAAAAAAAAATACCTTTTGCAAACGACTTTGTTTTCGCAGCAGACGAAAATTGAAAACATTGTTTCAAAGTGAGAATTTGCCCGTACCAAAACAGATTCTTATTTTAAAACAATGTTTTCATCTATAACTGTGTTTAATTCTTTAATATGTTTTATTTTTTATTTGATCCATACTCTGTAAAAAAGGTGGCTTAATGCATCTGCAAAAGTATCGACCCAGATCAGCCTGCGCGGTCTGCGTAGGATGACCTGGGCCGAACGTTTTTACTATTGGTCAATTTTCTACGTGTCAAAGTATCAGTCTACCTCACGATTCAGTCGACTGTGAGACAAAATGGATTTTGTGGATTCATGATAAAGTTATGACTTGCTTGGAACAATGCATCACGGACATGCATTAAGAACCCTCTTGCCAGAGCACGGATCGTGTAATTTACAAAGATGCTTTACAAGGACACTTTTAATGTCGTTTGCTATAAATTCATTTCAGTCGGTAATACGTTATAGATATGCAAATTTAGTTTACATTTTTCTGTACTTCTATTTTAAATTATCTTTGACTTTCACGTGCTCTGCACAAAGATGTCCTTAACTGTTTTTCTCGAATTTTCAATAAAGACGTTTATTGTTGATTCTTTACTTGTAAATTGTCTCCCTTCTTTCGTTGTTGATTCTTTACTTGTAATTGTGTCCGTTCTTTCGTTGTTGATTCTAATTTGTGAACTGTCTCCCTTCTTTCGTTGTTGATTCTTTACTAATTGTCTCCCTTCTTTCGTTGTTGATTCTTTACTTGTAAACTGTCTCCCTTCTTTCGTTGTTGATTCTTTACTAATTGTCTCCCTTCTTTCGTTGTTGATTCTTTACTTGTAAACTGCCCCCCTTCTTTCGTTGTTGATTATTTACTTGTAAACTGTCTCCCTTCTTTCGTTGTTGATTCTTTACTTGTAAATTGCCTCCCGCTTTCATTGTTGCTTCTTTATCTGTAAATTGTCTCCTTTCTTTCGTTGTTGATTCTTTACTTGCAAATTGTGCCTCTTCTTTCTTTATTGATTCTTTACCTGTGAGTTGTCTTCCGTCTGTCGTGGTTGATTCTTTACTTATAAGTTGTCCCCTCTTCCTCTTTTGTAGTCGATTAGTAGATATAAACGGAGAGAGCTGGCTCACCACCCCATGGTCAAACGCCCCTCTTGGTTCAAGTCAAGCACAAAGCTCTCTCTCCCCGTGCATTAAGGTTAAAGAGTGCATTAAGGTTAAAGAGTGCATTAAGGTTAAAGAGAGCATTAAGGTTAAAGAGTGCATTAAGGTTAAGGAGTGCATTAAGGTGAAAGAGTGCATTAAGGTGAAAGAGTGCATTAAGATCAAACAGTGCATTAAGGTAATCAGGGGGTAAAGGTAAAATGGGGGTTAAGGTAATCAGGGGGTAAAGGTAAAATGGGAGTTAAGATCAAACGAGTGCCTGAAGATAATCTGAGTGCCTGAAGATAATCTGAGGGGGTTAAGATCAAACAGTGCATTAAGATCAAACAGTGCATTAAGGTAATCAGAGGGGGTTAAGATCAAACAGTGCATTAAGATCAAACAGTGCATTAAGGTAATCGGGGGGTAAAGGTAAAATGGGGGTTAAGCTAATCAGGGGGTAAAGGTAAAATGGGAGTTAAGATCAAACGAGTGCCTGAAGATAATCTGAGTGCCTTAAGATAATCTGAGGGTGTTAAGATCAAACAGTGCATTAAGATCAAACGAGTGATGCTTCGTCGCCCTCGGCGAGGGAGTCGTCAGGGTTTCCGAGGATCAGCGGGGTCGACGACACATCCTCGAACCTCGCCAGCATTTCTACCTAATGGATTTTTGAAAAAAATAAATCTAAGTAAACGTAAAAACGTATGGAACCGCTAAAAGAGTTTCTAAAAGAATTAAACTTAGACAAAGACGTGGGTTTAATGGATGCTATATATAACATGAAAGAGAATTTGCTAAATATAGATATAGCTAAAGATAAATTTAAAAAGTTAATTTACTCTACACCGGATGACCAACGAAGACACGCTTCCGCAAGATTCGCAACGCTTCTAGTTGCGTATACGAACTTTATTTTAGATTCTATCAATCCGGAAATTAGACGAGATTTTGGCTTAAAGGCGACATTTTGGAGACACATTTACGCGAGTGGAGACCTCTCAAAGAGAGATTTAATATTTAAGATTAAGAATACTCTAGGGCAAAAAGTAGAGAAAGGGCTAACGAGAAACGAAATAGTGTGTGAAACGATAGTAAATTTTTTATACGTGGTTGTGGGTGGTCGTTCAAATTATATAAAGAGTAAAAGAAAAGTGCGAGGAGGACAAGCTTTAAAAATTTTAAATATGACGAACAGAATAGCTAAAAAGGTTGGGTGCTAAAATATTGATATTAAATTAATAATAAAGAAATTTTATAAATGTCTGACTTTTGTGTATCCGCTCACACTTTCATAGCATACACAAACTTAAACGACCTTGATTTGGGTGTAATCTTTGATGAAGTAGACATAAATTCTTTTCTCACCCATATGCTATATAAAGAGAGAGAAAAAGGTTTTAAGAAAAGAAAGGAAAATAAAACGAAACATTTATTAAACTGTATATCATTTACTTTTTCCAAAAAAGTTAACCTTAAACTTTTTAGAAACGGGGTAATTCAAGTTACGAGTTGTAAAAACTTTGATGATTGTAAATCGGGTTTACTTTTATTTTGGGGTCTTAAATGTTGTTCTAAGTTCGATCATTTAGAAGCTCATATAGTTTCGATAATGAGAAACGTTATTTTTAACTTAGGATTCTCAGTTGATAGAGAAAAGTTATTTCGCGTGATTAAAAATTCGAACGGGATATCTCACATTAATGAAAAGCAGTATCGCGTAACTATAGACTCGATAGATGATATGCCAGTTTATAAAATTAGAATAGAAGAAGAGAGATTAATAGAAGAACCAAATATAACTTATAGCGAGTTTGGAATTAATAAAGCTGAGAAATATATTAGTATAGTTATATTTACAAGGGGAAAAGTCCTGTGTTCGGGTGTTCATGAGAAGTATCAAACTCCGGTTATAGAATGGTTTTTAGATTTAGTAAAACGTGAGGATATAAAAGCGAAAGAAGCTAGTAATTTTTCGCTAAAAAAATATATACTTCCGAGTTATTTTAAAGAGATCCATGCTGATCCTCGACCTGGGTCGGGTGATGAAGCATACGATAGCATAAAAAAATTAAATTTAAGTAAAGAAATCCTATATAAAAAAATGTGGGAGGATATGAATTGTATCAAAAGTGGACAACTTTGTACAGAAAATCTTTCTATAGATTACGCGAATAAATATAAAAGCAAGGAGTATGATTTTGTTAAGATTCCAGTAAAGTACAGATACTCTAATAATAAAAATGGTCCGTTGCTTATACGTACCCCCGTTTTGTTTTCAAACGGTGTTAATTCGTTTGATGATAAAGCGGAAGATCTAAAAGATTTCTCGTTATCTTTACTATGTTATAACGGTGGAAGACCTACGAAAAAGGAAGAGAATTTAAAGAAGCTCTGGAAAAACTAACGGGTTTCTTCCAAGAGCATGGAAAGGACAAAGAACTAAAAGAAGATAGGATTAAAACTTTAGGCACAATTAGTATTTTAAGATATACTGATGATGGATCAGCTAAGATATACGCAAAACTTTACGAAAACAAAGAATCTAAGACCGAGTTTTACGATGAAGACGGCAAAGAGGTAAACCCTCGTTCATATAATAAAATTGCTTGTAAGTTGTTTTGTATTTTAAAAGTAGAAGGAATATTTAAAAATAAAAGCGTTGAAACGATCCAGATTAAAGTTGTGTCGGTAAAAATAGTAGAAAAGAATGTAGAAATACCGAATAATAAGGAAAAGGCAATTATACCTAATATTTTAGATGAATTTCTATGTCCGAGTGAAGACGAGGAAGAGGATGATGAATAAAGTACCTCGCCGAGTGAGGTATCAAGCGTAAAAATATAACTTTTATAAACAAGAAGTTATATTTTTTTATAAATCTAATTCTATCAGGATAGATATATAAGAGTGTGTTATATTACGACTGTCTGTCCTCGAGATAAAGTTTATGATGTCACATTCATTTACCTCTAACGCCTTTGGAAAAACCTTGCAGGTACAATCTTCGTTCATTATTTTTGTAATAGAGTAATCAAACTGCTCTCTACCGTTTACCCTTATATTAATTTGAACCCGTTCTTCTGGTGCATTACGATCGTTCTTTACGACCGCTAAACTTCCCCTTAAGATTCTTCCCTTCGCACTCATACAATAACCCCCCAAACCGTGCTTTCTACCTGAATTACCATTACCGAAGGAAAATTCGAAGTTACCGTTTACGATCGGTCCGTTTTCTTCTGCCCACACGGTTATGATAGGTTTTCTGTTAGTAATTAGCTTTTCTAATTGTTCTAAGCGATGATCCAAATAAAGCATGGTTATTAATTCGTTATAATCACTTGGATATCTAGCGCTTGTTATCGGTAGAAGATCAAAATCAATGCCACTTTCTGCTATGAAAGAATCTCCTACTTTTTTGAAGGGTCCTTTAGCCTTATCTACGGTGGTATCTACGTAAAACTTACTAGCAGCCTGATCGTGTCTCGTAGGGGTTCCGAGATTGTTAATTACTTGCCCTGCCATAGAGATTGCGTCAACTGCCTGATACCACCTTCCATCTCTAAGTTCGAAGGCTCGATTGTAGTTGTCAACATACTTCTTAGTAGCAGCTTCATTAGGTTCTTTAGGTTCCTTAACATTCCGTATCTCGTTGAAACCCATATTTATAAATCCGAGTGCCTGATACCCCCCGTTTTCTTTTATCCACCCCCCACTTGAAGTTCCATCCACGTAATCCTTAGTCGCCACGTCGTGCGAATTTACTGGGTTACTAACCCTCGTTAATGTATTACCATTTATGTCTATAGAACCAGTAACAACGGTCGTTCCATCCACGCGTAAAAAGTTATTGTTCACGTAAGTGAGTGACACACCATCACCGATTGTGCCGCTATCATCTTTCATTCTTCCGAATTTGTCAACGGGCATTTTAATACTAAAAAAGTTTATTTAAAACGTTTTGGAACTCGCGACCCCCGCCGCCCCGGGATAACTCTTTTAGAATGTATAAACATAAATGACCGCAAAATACTTGTCCCACTCCTTGAAATTGATCAGTATTGTACTGTATCGGGCTTTTTAAATACTCTCGAATTTCAATGGGAGGTTGTACGCCGTAACTGTCAAAATAAATTTTAGTTTTACCGTTTTTATACCAAGCGACCCAATGTGTACCAGGTCCACCGCTTTTATCGAAGTTTACTATACCGCATTCTTTTTTACTAGGTTTTTTCAGTAATGTATCTAGTAAAAAAACTCCTCTAAAATAAGGGATCTTTAATCTTTTCACCGCATCTTCCAATTCGAAATTGCTCAACGGTTTATTCGGTAAAATTACGTTTTCGATCGAAATATTTGCCATTTTTAGAATTGTTCGATATTTTTATTATCGACCCAAGAATTAAATTCGTTGGAATAGCCTTTCCACTTTACGAGAGATTTATCTTTTTGTTTTTTAATAACCTTTTCTATCCTAAACGTCTCTTGGGTAGTTTTCTGAAGTTCGGGTTCGTAAAATGCGCCTTCTATTTCTTCTCCGTTAAGATCCTTAATACTATACGTTATAGGCGATGTAGGTTTTACTTCGGAAACTATAAAAACCTCTTCCGTCCATCTCGTCGTATAACCTTTCTCGAAAGTCTTTTTCTTTTTAGATATTCTCACTTTATCACCCACGGAAAACTTAGGCGCTTTTACTTCAACATGATGAGGGTAAAGGTTTCTCCAAACCATAGTTTCATTCTCTTTCTTACTAGCCTTTACCGGTGTCATTTTAATAGAGGAATGGATAGTATTATTATACTCCTTAACGAGATCTTGCAAGACATCGATGTAAACGTTCGTAGAGTTAGCGGAGAAATACTTCCACATCTTTTCCTTCATCGTTCTAATCCATCGTTCAACGACGCTAGATTTCTCTTCGTTCTGTGTGGAATACAATTGAACCAAAGCTTTTACGTCTTTGTTGTAAAACTCCCTACCTTCATCAACCCACAATTTCTTTGGCTTTCTTTCCTTAAAAATGGCTTCAAATGCTTCAGCCGTCACCTTGCCTGTCTTGTTTTTCAACGGGACCAGCCATCCATACTTCGAAAAGATGTCGATCACAGCGAGAAGATAATTATTGCCTCGATTATACTTAGAAAAAGTGCGCATGTCGACTAAATCCGCGGCCCATATACTATCGATACCGTTCACTATAACTCTCCTCTTTTTAAACCTTCGTCTTACGGGTTTGTGCAATTCCTCCGCCAGAGTCATCATTTTCGGGTTTTTTTTACCACCCCCATTCCGAACCGCATCTTCGTACCTATGAGTCTACTTACCAAACCCCGTTCTATCTTTTCTCTAATAGAAGGGTTGTAAATACCTTCCAATTCCGTCAACATATTCTTGTCACACACCGCGTTTCTCGTGGCTGTGTCATTGTGCTTAAGATAACAAACATCGTGGTTGTAAGCGGCCTTATTGACGCGGTTGATCGGTTTGCTCCACTTCTTCGGCGTTAAATCAGGATTTAACCTTTTATTTAATTTAGTGCCTGGTCCTGTAAAGTTGTGTCCGGGTAGATGCATTTCAACGGGTAAATTATTTATAAATTTGTTTAAGATGCTACTCCCGGTGGTTTTTTTTATAAACTGAGTTTTGGTTATTCCACAAACCACGCATTTTCCCTGCATCATATTTCTTCCGTTTTTAGAAACGGAATATTTTATATTATTCGTATCCGTACGTTTTTTACATTTAACGCAATACATCTTTTTATATAAAATAAAAAAAGTTAAATAGAAAATGGATATTATAAACTTGTCATGGAATGATGTAGTATCAAAGAGATTTAATCACCCCCTTTTACCGAAAAGTATCAGAGGTTTAATTATAGGCAAATCGGGATGCGGTAAAACTACTTTATTGTTAAACCTTTTACTCAGACCGGGTTGGCTTGATTACAACGATTTGAGCGTTTTCGGAAAAAGCCTTTTTCAACCGGAATACCGAATATTAAAAAAGGCTTTTGAAGAAAAACTACCGAAGGAATGTGTCTTTAGGTTGTTTGACATGCGTGATGAGATACAAGAACTAAACATTGTACCGACGGCAGTAGTCGAAGAATGGATTAAAACGATTAAAAATAAATCGGATATAGATTGCAACTTCTTCGAGAACGCGAGCGATGTGCCCGATCCGAGAGAGTTAAACTTGGAAAATAAAAACCTGATCATCTTCGACGACCTGCTTTTAGAGAGGCAGAATAAATGCGAGTGTTATTACGTTCGAGGAAGGCATAGTAACGTCGACTGTTTTTACCTCTCACAAAATTACTTTAGGCTACCGAGGCAAACCATCAGAGAGAACGCCAATTTTATCTGTCTCTTTTCGCAAGACCTAAAAAACGTTAACCATATTTATAACGATCATGTGGGTGACGATATGCCTAAGGACGAGTTCAGAAAATTCTGTCAAAAGGCGTGGGAAAAACCACATGGCTTTGCTATCATTGACTTAACGAGTAAAAAGCATGATGGGAAGTATAGAAACGGTTTTGATAATTTTTATATACCGAGGTCGGTTTAAAAAATATTTTCGTTTTTTAAAAGATGGACATAGATCTTTTAAAAAAGATTGTAAAAAATACGGAACACAAAACATCGCTTCAAATAATTGTAAGCGATAACAAAACGCGTTTTAGAACGAGGTTTAATCCTCCGATTCAGCTTGAAAAGGATAAAGTATATGAAATAGCTTTAGTAAACCTCGAAACTTACTACTCTTTTCCAAACATTGATGAAACGAACAACACATTAGTTTATTCTCCGGACAATGGCGCCTCATGGATTAAAATAAAAATACCTGAAGGAAGTTATGATCTTGTTGACATTAATGATACAATTCAGCAGGAAATGAGAAAAAAGGGTCATTATGATAGAGTTAATGAAGAGTATCCTATTAACTTTTCTGCAAACACTAATACCCCTAAAGTCTGTTCTTACTCTAGAAGATGGCTACCAAGTAGATTTTAATCAACCGGGATCCCTCGCTAAAGTATTAGGATTTACTCGCGCTAAATACACGCGAGGATTTCACGAGTCAGAGAATGTAGTGAACATTCTTAGCATAAATAGTTTGCTCGTTAACATAGATATTATTTCGGGAAGTTACGTTAATGGCTCAACAAAAAACACTATTTACTCTTTTTTCCCGGACGTTGCGCCAGGATATAAGATAATTGAGTCACCAGTTATTTTAGTATACTTACCAATAACATTAGATGAAATACATAACCTAGAGGTAAATATTACGGATCAAGATGGTAATTTACTAAATCTTAGAGGCGAAAATTTAACGATTAGGTTTCATATTAGAGAAGCGAGGTGACTGTCTCGCCTGGAGGCTCGACTCCAGGTCGCCCTGCTCGTCAGGGATGATGGACCCAACTTGTTCGGGATAAATAAAAAATAGTTATATATAAAATGACGCGTTACACTAATGTTAAAGTAAATATATCGGAAGGGCAAAAGGAAAAGCTTCGACATGCTGTTAAAGCTGGTTGTTCAGCAACAAGTATTCGTTTAGGTCACGAAGATTTACGCGGTAATGATGTTTTAGCAATTACCGATTCACAAGCGAAGAAAATGGCTAAAGCCTATGAGGATGGTAGGGGTATAACTATTAGAATGTCTGCGAAACAACTTAAACATAACTCGAAAATAGAAGGAGGTTTTCTCGGAATGTTAGCTGGGTTAGCTGCTAGAGCTTTGTCGATGCTCGCAAAAACCGTTTTACCGGCTCTAGGTGTTGGTGCTCTTTCTGGATTAGCTCAAACGGGCGTACAAAAAGCGATGGGGTCGGGTCTTTACCTTAAAAAAGGGGGAAGTGTGTGTCAAGTTGAAACTGATGGATGTGGATTATACTTAAAACCATACAAAGGTAAAGGATTATCTCATGTTGGTGATGGGTTGTATCTAAAGCAAGGAGGAAAAATGTATGATGGAAGAGGACTTTTACTCGGACCTAATAGTCCATTCGCTAATATCCCTATCTTAGGAGCTATATTATAAACTAATATAATTCTATATTAAAATGGAGGTTCATAAGTTCGGTATAAAGTCTAATATCTTCGCCCGACATAAAACTATATTTTGGAAACCTCATTTAGAGGGAGTAAGATTTCCTCCCTTAAAGCGCGATCCTCTAAAATGGAAAATATACTCGCAAGTAACTATCAAGATTCCTCCTCGTGATGGCACGAGAGTTCCGCTAGGATTTGGTTATATAACTACACGAGGAGTTGTAGTGATATCTGTTAGTAATAAATGGAAAGATAGTTTAACAATTCTTAATGGGACGCATCTTGATAGTGAGGCTGATGATATCTCAGTCTACATTTATAATTTCTCGCGAAAACCGATCGAAATACCTGAGGGAGAGTTAATCTGTTATTTAAAATATTTGGCATAAAAAAAAAATATTATTTTAATAAAATGACAGATACGGATCAAAAACACCCTGATAAAATATATCCTCAGTTACCCAAAGAACAAAGTACAGCAAGCGCCCCGCCGATCCTTCGGTCCCCTCGGGGGCCGATCGAGATGCATGCAATGAGAGATGACAGAGGTCATTCCTACCGTTTACAAAAAATCAGAAGTACAACAGTTTCTTGAGAAGGAGATTCGAGAAAGAGAAGCTCTAGCCAAAAAGTACTTTCGTGCCTCTAGAATAGTAGACAACGTTGATATCGTCCTGGTAACCTTAACAATGGTTGCTGGTGCTGGTGGTATAGGTTTGCTTTCTACCGTTGTAGCTATTCCAGCTGTAGTAGCATTAGAAGCAACAGCTTTGGGAACTGGTCTTCTTTCATTGGTAGGTAAGTATGTTGTTAGAAATAGTAGAAGCAAAGGAGAAAAGCATCAAAAGATTAGAATGTTAGCTGACGCTAAGTTAGATACGGTTTCAACGCATATATCCAAAGCTTTAATTGACAATTATATCTCTGATGATGAATTCAAACTAATCATGGAAGAATTAGATAAATATAAAAGCATGAAGGAAGAGATACGTACCAAGATCAAGAAGAAGATTTCCTCAGAAAACGAAGAAACTCTAATAGAAAGGGGGAGGCGTGAGCAAAGGGAGTCCTTTCGGAGGCTTGTTGAAAAACATCACGACAACCTGCTCGAATATTAGATTGCCAGAAATCCGTTGTAGATGTATTTGTGAAATGGGTGATCCCTGCTGACCGCAGGGAAGCATACCTCTGACATGTAATATATTACGTTGAAAACTGGGTTGAAAACTGCGTTGAAAACTGCGTTAAAAAAGTATTTTAGTAATTTAAAAAGATGTCTTTTTTAAAAATCACTGATCCCACAAAAAGGGACTTAATCGTAAAAGAGTATCTCGAAACGAGAAAGAATATTCGGGATAATCTAATAGCGGAGAAAACGGGTGAACAACAACTTCAAACCGATCTTTCAAAGTTTTTTAAACCTATAACGGAAACGCAAAAAGCTACAGCGAGGGAGATTACGGAAGAACTTAAACCTATTAAAGAGGGTATTGAAAGCTTACCACAAGCTATTACTTTTCCAGACTCGTCTATAAAGGCTATTGAAGGAACATTAGAAAAACAAGGAAAAGATCTCGGAGAAATAGCGAGGAGTTATTTAATGAGACTCGGTAACCCAAAAATAACGGATACAAAATCTGGAGTAAGGTATGATGAAAGTAGTAATAAATTAAAAATCGGTGACAAAATGATAATGTTTGATGGAAATGATATTATAATTGGTAAAGATGTATATGAAGGCACCCCCGGTCTATGGGAGTTAATCATGTCTAAAAACCCGAATGACAATATTTTTAATGATGAGGATTATGATAATTACGCGAGGATAATGGTAAAAACGAGTGCTCTTCATCAGGATTACGATTCGAGCAAAAACCGACCTAATGCCAATAAAAGTGATAAATGGAAGAACATACACAAACCTATTTGGTATAATAGAAAAGAGTATGAAGGAAAGGGCACCGTTGTTATCCCATCTGACCCTAACACATTAATAGAAAGACTAGACCTGTTGATGGCGAGTAAAAAAGCGGGTAACACGGGCGTAAAAAACGAGTTAGTGAGCATTTGCGACGAATTAAAAAGACAAGGCGTTTTAAATTCGAACGCTTATAAAAATTTAATGTCTATATTATAAAATGATCATCGTTAAAAAACACGGATTTAAAAAAAGGTATTCATATGGTGGCGCTGGAATCTTTGATAGCGTTGCTAACTTTTTAGCGAGGCTTTTTACTAGTAGCGCAGCGAAACAAATTGCGTCTTCTGCCCTCGATGTAGGAAAGAGTGTAGCTAAGGAAGGTGCAAAGAAAGCTTTAGAGGTTGGAAAAACCGCTGCTGTAGATGTAGGAAAAAAATTAGTTACGAAAGCGTTGACACCGAAATCGAGGAAAATTTACAAAAATATGACGCTCCTATTCCACAACCCCAGGTGAAAACGCAAGACATTAATACGTTAATAGATGGATCTTCTCTGGACGTCATTGCTATTCAAGACTTAGTTAAAAGATTAAACAGAGGGACAGGCATTAAAACAGTATGAAAATCATGCTAGCACAATTATAATTTTATTTAAAATTATAATTGTTATTTAAAAATGGACATTTTAAAAATCACCGAACCGATTTCGAGAGATGATAGTATTGATGAGTATGAACACCATGAGTATGAACCAATCACAGGTACACACCTCAACAACGCGGGAGGGGATATTAGGATTAACATCGAGACCCAAGATATTTTTACTCATCCTAGTGAGAGTTATTTACTTATTGTAGGTGAGTTAGTAAGAAGTGATACTGGAGCAGCTTACGATGCTAACACCGATATTTCTTTAACAAACAATGGTCTCATGTATCTTTTTAAAAATATTAAGTATCAACTTTCGGGCATGGAGATTGAATCCGTATTAAATCCTGGCCATGCTACTACAATGCTCGGTTTGTTAAAATATCCGGATGATTTTTCTAAATCACAAGGGTTAAATCAATGTTGGTATAAAGATACAACGGCTAACGCGGGTGCTGGAAACACGGGTTTCGTCGTAAGAAGAAATTATATTATTAATAATCCTCTTCCAAGAGGTACCTTTAGCTTCAGAGTTCCATTAAAACATATATTCGGTTTTTGCGACGATTACGATAAGATATTGTACGGAATGAAGCAAACTCTCACATTAACGAGAAATGATGATAATGATGCGGTCTTTCGAGATAATGCCGCTCCCGCTGATGGTAGAATTAATTTACTTAGAATATCTTGGCTTATGCCACACGTGCTACCCGCAGATGGAGAGAAGATGCAACTTTATAAAATCATCGAGAAAAAAGAAAAAATACCGGTCGGATATAGAATGAGGCAGTGCGACTCTATCGCGGTTCCTCAGTCAACATCATTCACCTGGAGACTTTCTGTCAAATCATCTCCCGAAGTGCCGCGTTTTATCGTTGTTGCCTTTCAGACTGGTAAAAGTGGGGATCAAGAGCAAAATCCAGCTATATTTGATCATAGAAACGTTAAAAATATTTATGTTACCTTAAATTCTACTAGATATCCCGCTGTTGATTATAATCTTTCATTCGTTGCGAACCAATTTAGTAGAGTGTATGGTGACGCTTCTCTATTTAGATCTAAGTTTTATAACATGAACGAAATGGTGTCAAACCCTAACATTACTCCCTCAGATTATAAAACCCTTTATCCTTTGTTTTTGTTTGACGTTTCCAAACAGAGTGAGAGATTAAAATACTCTGTCACTGATATCCAAATTAAAGCGAGTTTTACCGAAAATGTGCTCGCGAACACAGAGGCATATGCCGTTATTATTAGCGATAGGTTAATTAACTTCCAGTCTGATGGAAATAAGATGAGCGTAGTGTATTAAGTTAAAGGGTTATTTTTTATATATAAAAAAATGATAAAAAAAGTAAATTTAATTTAACTAATTAGGTTACATATAAAAATGTTAACGGTTCACGATTTAAAAAAAATTCTTAGACGAAATGATATACCTTTTTACGGGTACTGGGATAAAAAGCGGTTACTTGAAGTAGCGAAAACGCATGGGCTGTTACCGGAGGAGCCACCAAAAAAAGAAAGAAGCAAAGACCAAAAGTATGATAGATTAAAGACTATTATGCATAATCCTAGGAAAGTCACTTTAGAGGATGTTAAAACTGGCGAAATAAAAAACTTTCCATCGATTTATAGCGCGAGTAAATTTATAGATCGATGCCCGCAAACGATCGGGAATTGGGACGGGAAAATTTGGAATGATAAATATAAGGTTACCATCGATTAACTTTATTACGGCGAGCCGAGCTCGCGAGGCAGCAGACTCGACAAGCTCGTCTTGGAAGGGTGCGGAAATAAGATGGACGTAGTGTATTAAGTTATGTATCATTTTTTATATACATAAAAAATGATAAAAAAGTAAATTTAATTTAAGAAAATAGGGTACATTTAAAAAATGGAGAATTATAATATATATACCGTAAGCGGTTTAAAAAATTTGGCAAGGTCTAGAGGAATCAGAGGATTCTCTAGGCTTAAAAGAGCCGAATTAATTGCGCGTCTACGTAATCCTCCTTCTATTAGTCTAGCGGATCAATTCCGAGGATCCACAGTAAAAGACTTAAAAAAGGAAGCTAAGTCTAGTGGAATCCGAGGATACTCTAGGCTCAAAAGAAGCGAATTAATCGATCTCTTACTTAATCGGAGAGCGTCATTATTAGACTATAATATCGGTAATTTTCGAGCCAAGGTATTACAACCAACACCTTACACATCTCCCAGACCCAAAGCCAAAGAAGCAGCAACTCACCCAGTTGAGGAGTTGATAAAGTATTTGGATAGTATTAAAGAAATTCCGATAAATATATCGCCCGAGATAAAAGCTTTTAAAAGAAAAATAGACAAGTTATATAAGGATAAAGATGAAATAAAGATTATAGAAAGATCAACAGCACTAAGGGGATTTGCGAAAGAATATTTTATAGAAGGTAAAGGAGGATCTGTTCCCTCTGATTTCCTTGATCTAGCGAAAGATAAAGTAACCGATATTATTAGAAATAATCGTCAAACAAAACTTAAACTCATTATGAATTGCATGATGAAACACTCTATTACCCAAGAGTTAAAAGAGATGAATTTTCATTCCGGTTATCCAATCACTAACTTAGATGGGGAAGACGAGAATGAAATATATGATGTAATGGCGGAAGCTGTATTAGATGCTATAGCAACCAAAGAAATGGAAACAGATTATTGGAGAGTCGTTTACGTAATCGATTTAAGATTATTCACAGTATCGTTTAATCCAATAAAAGGTAATTCTTGGTTTCCAACTCCCCCTAAGATAGCGAAAACAAAAAGCGTTATTAACCCGATAAATGAGGATGATATGTGCTTCGCGTATTGTATTCTTATAGCTTTGAACCCAACGGATCATAATGCAGAAAGAATCGAAAGACTAAAACCTTTGTTAAGCACTATAAATATGAAAGGGATTGCTTACCCCGTTTCCCTTTCCGATAGAATTAAATTTGAGAGGCAAAATCCTTCGATATCGGTATCAATTTTCGGATATAATAATTCCACCGGTGTTTACCCACTTAGTATAAGTAAGGAGATTTATAAAAGAGACCATCATATTAATCTTTTACTTCTCGAGGGGGGTGGCACCAAACATTATTGTTTAATTAAAGACTTGAGTAAATTGTTATCTAAACAAATATCCAATCATAACGGTAAAACTTATATTTGCCAAAGATGTTTAAATCATTTCCAAAAAGAAGAAACTTTAAAGAAACATTTAGAGTATTGCGAGGAAAAAGATGCCTGTAGAATAGACTTGCCTGAAGAGGGTACCACAATATCTTTTCAGAATTTTTATAGAGAGCAGAGACATCCTTTCGCAATTTACGCGGATATGGAGTCTACGTTAGAAAGGCAATATGAAAAGAGGGGGGATAGTACGAAGGTTATTCACGCTCATAAAATCTCGGGGTACTGTTTCTACGTTAAATCGCTTTACGAAGATGTCTACCCGTCTGAGGTTTTCCAATATTCCGGCGAAAATGCGGCTGAGAAATTCGTAGAGGATTTAGAAGATGTTATAAAAGAAATAAGTAAGATACAAATGAGGGAAATAATTTATACAGCTGAGGATAGAAGGAAGTTTGATAGAGCAGAAAATTGTTGGATATGTAATAAACCATTTACGGAAGAAGATACAAAAGTAAGAGACCATTGTCATTTTACTGGAAAGTTTAGGGGAGCCGCGCACAATACGTGTAATTTGAAATATAGAAGACCTACTTTTACACCCGTATTCTTTCATAATCTTAGTAGGTATGATGCTCATTTATTTATAAAAGATTTAATGATTACACCCGGTGAAACGAGTTGTATACCAACAAACAAGGAAACGTATATAAGCCTGTCTAAAAGGATACCGATAGATTACTACGTATTTGATCAAAAATCGAAAGAATTTAAAAAGAAGACTAAAACGCATGAGATTAGATTCCTCGATAGTTTTAAGTTTCTAGCTAGAAGTTTAGACGAACTCGCCAGGTCTCTATCCGAGAAGGAGAAGGTTAATCTCTCGAAATACTTCGAGGGGAAAGAGCTTGAAATGGTCTCTCAAAAAGGCATATTCCCATACGAATGGTTCGATAGCCTTAGCAGACTCGAAGAAACGAAGCTACCTGAACGAAGGAAGTTTTACTCTAAGCTTAAATGTAGTGGAATTGATAAGGAGGATTATCAACACGCGTTAAATGTGTGGAAGATATTCAAGATGGAAACTTTTAAGGATTATCATGACCTATATAACAAGGTTGACGTTTTACTGCTAGCTGATGTTTTCGAGAACTTCAGGAACGTTTGCTTCGAGAATTACGGACTGGACCCATCTTGGTTTTATACAGCACCAGGATTAGCTTGGGATGCGATGTTAAAAACTACTAAGGTAGAATTAGAACTATTATCCGACCCCAACATGGTTTTATTTATCGAAAACGGAATAAGAGGAGGCGTCTCGACTATTCTAAAACGATACGCGAAAGCGAATAATAAATATATGGGGGAAAAATATGATCCGAGCGAATCATCTATATTTATTACTTATTTGGATGCGAATAATCTCTATGGCTGGGCAATGTCTCAAAAACTTCCTACCGGTAATTTTAAATGGATGGATAATCCGGAAAATTGGCGGGACCAGCCCTGTATAGTAGAGGTCGATTTAGAATATCCCGAAGAATTACACGATTTACACAATGATTTCCCTTTAGCTCCTGAAAGATTAAAGGCTGGCATCCCTGACGAAGCAGGGCGACCTGGAGTCGAAAAACTTATACCTAATTTATACGATAAAAATAAATATATATTACATCGAGAAAACTTAAAGCTGTATTTAAGTTTAGGTATAAAGCTTAAAAAGATTCATAGAGGGCTAACTTTTGATGAGAGTGAATGGTTAAAACCTTATATAGATAAAAATACTAACCTAAGAACGAAAGCCAAAACCAACTTCGAAAAGGATTTCTTTAAACTTATGAATAATTCCGTATTTGGTAAGACTATGGAAAATATTAGGAATAGAGTAGATATAAAATTAGTTAGTACCGAGGAAAAAGCGGAAAAATTAGTCGCTAAACCAAACTACTACGATATAACTATCCTCGATGAAAATTTATGTATAATTCAAATGAAAAAGGTACGTTTATATTTTAATAAACCTATTTATGTAGGGATGTCTATTTTAGATTTAAGTAAGACATTGATGTATAACTTCCATTATAATTATATTAAAGATAAATATGGCGAAAAAGTTAAACTTCTTTTCACTGATACAGACAGTTTAATGTATGAAATAGAAACGGAAGATTTTTATAAGGATATTAGCGACGATGTTAAAGATTGGTTTGATACGAGTGAATATCCACCCAATCATCCTTCAGGTATTCCCACCGGATTAAATAAGAAAGTTGTAGGTATGTTTAAAGATGAGACAAGTGGAAGGATTATTGAGGAGTTTGTAGGCCTCAGGTCTAAACTATACTCTTATAAAATGTGCGACTCCCGGGAGGCGAGTGAAGAGAATAAGAAATGCAAGGGAATTTCAAAGCAGGTAGTAAAAGCGTTTATCAAGCACGAACATTACAAAGAGTGTTTGTTTGAAAAGAAGACGCAATTAAGGAATATGGTAGTTATTAGGAGTCATAAGCACGAGTTGTATACTGAAGTAGTTAATAAAATCGCATTAAGCGGAGATGATGATAAACGCCATATCCTCGAAAATAATATCGATACGTTAGCATGGGGGCATACTAAGATAAGGTAGAAATGCTGGCGAGGTTCGAGGATGTGTCGTCGACCCCGCTGATCCTCGGACACCCTGACGACACCATCGCCGAGGGCGACGAAGCATCACTCGTTTGATCTTAATGCACTGTTTGATCTTAACACCCTCAGATTATCTTCAGGCACTCAGTTTATCTTCAGGCACTCGTATGATCTTAACTCCCATTTTACCTTTACCCCCTGATTACCTTAACCCCCATTTTACCTTTACCCCCCGATTACCTTAATGCACTGTTTGATCTTAATGCACTGTTTGATCTTAACCCCCTCTGATTACCTTAATGCACTGTTTGATCTTAATGCACTGTTTGATCTTAACCCCCTCAGATTATCTTCAGGCACTCAGATTATCTTCAGGCACTCGTTTGATCTTAACTCCCATTTTACCTTTACCCCCTGATTACCTTAACCCCCATTTTACCTTTACCCCCTGATTACCTTAATGCACTGTTTGATCTTAATGCACTCTTTCACCTTAATGCACTCTTTAACCTTAATGCACTCTTTAACCTTAATGCACGGGGAGAGAGAGCTTTGTGCTTGACTTGAACCAAGAGGGGCGTTTGACCATGGGGTGGTGAGCCAGCTCTCTCCGTTTATATCTACTATTAGTTACTTACAGATTGTCCCCTCTACTTCTTTTGTTGTTGATTCTTTACTTATAATGTGTCTCCCCGACTTCTGTCGTTGTTTATTCTTTACTTAAAAATTGTCTCCCTTTTTTCATTCTTTTTTTTTTTTTGGTTCTTTAATTGTGAGTTGTCTCCTCTACTTCTTTCGTAGTTGAATATTTCTTTATCAATTCTTTCTCCTAATTCTTATGCTTTTGATTCTTTACTTATTAATTGTAAATAGGAAAAGGGAGAGGTAAGAGAAAGAAGCCAATACTCCTATCACGAGCATTTACTTCTTTTCAAATGATGCATAGCGAGCGATAGTGACCACTTGCGATGCTCTTGACAATTATTACATGAACACTAATTTCACTCTTAGGCTAGTTTTAGATTTACAAAGGAAAACAACTTCTGATTGGCTAGGCAATTCAGTTTAGCCAATCACACATAGTGAAAATTTCGAATTTAGAAAATTCTTGAGAATAAAACTAAGAATATTCTTAAGAATGGTTGGTGAATACGGACCCAGGCCGTAAGATACATGCATAGTTTGCTGACCATTCAGAAAGATATTTCCTGTTTAACGACTCTGGGGAAGAGGTGTTTGGAAAGCATCTTGGGAATATACGTAAGTGCTGATAAAAAAAATATTCTTTTCCAACATTGTTTGGTACACTTACATATGGCTTGCAGCACGCGAAACGTGGCATTCGGACATTTGCGTAAAGTGTCGCCTCGGATTAGCCTGCGCAGTCCGCGAGGCTAATCCGAGACGGCACTTTACGACAACATTAGATTTTGTGCTACAGTAGACTTGTGCAAAACAGAAAATTACATAAAAACGGAAAGTGTCGTTTCGGATTAGCCTGCGCAGGCTAATCCGAGACGGCACTTTACGACAACATTAGATTTTGTGCTACAGTAGACTTGTGCAAAACAGAAAATTACATAAAAACGGAAAGTGTCATTTCGGATTAGCCTGCGCAGGCTAATCCGAAACGGCACTTTACGACAACATTAGATTTTGTGCTACAGTAGACTTGTGCAAAACAGAAAATTACATAAAAACGGAAAGTGTCGTTTCGGATTAGCCTGCGCGGACTGCGCAGGCTGATCCGAGAAGACACTTTACGCAAATGTCCGAATGCCCTTTTTTGCATGTTGCAGGCCATATGCAAATCCAATCATTTCTCAAATGCTATTACTACTAGAAGCAAATCTAACTCTTTGAGTTATTTTTCTGTCCTCTGCAAATGCTATCAATTTGGACAAATCTAAAATGCTGCCGTCTGGTAGAGTTAACCTTTGACCTACTAAATATGTGAAATGAAACTTTCAAGCCGAAAGTAAAAATAAATTGCCATTTCGAAGGTACTTTTGGAGGGAAAAAATTCTTATCTGACAGTGTAGATCCCAGGTCAGACTGCACGTTCTGTGCAGTCTGATCTTAGATCTACACTGTCCGCAAAAGATCGTTGAGTCGCGCCTAGCAGTTAAGATAGATGTACACAGCACATAGATAATGGCAGAATTAAAGGTCATTCGCTGAAATAGATAAAGTTATGGAAGGAACCGTTGTTTTTACCGTCTCCGGTAGGTATTCAATTCTTTGTATCATCTTTCCTAGTAGAAGATCAAGCTAAGAGATTATTCATCAATGTTTCAGCTGTTTTGTTTGTGTGTCTTTTTGTTTTTTTATTTGTCCATTTAGTGTATAACACCGTGCTTCACATTGATTTATATGGAAGCTGCCAGTGCTTTCACGGTTTTTCTTTTCATGATAATTCGTACTTTTTTCCTTTCTAAGCCACCAATTTATAAACATCGTCGAAATAATGTACAGGAGTGAGATTTGGTTAAATCTTGCCGTAAGGACTATCATCAATCCTTGGAAAGAATGTTGCCGGGCTGGGAATCGAACCAGCGAGCACTCGATTTCAAGCAATATACATTACTAAGCTACCGGCCTCAGCCATTTCGGTTGTACATCACTCTCTAAATCCAATATAACTGCCGGACTCCTGTTTAAATTATTGCGTCCTGGAAAACTGAAATAAAAAAGAGGCGCAGATGACTTGTGAAATGGGTCATATGAGCATCATATTGGGAGTTATATTAATGGTGTAATCTTTCTTTCAGCGCCAAGGTGTCGTCTTTCTTTCAGCACCAAGTTGTAGTCTTTCTGTCAGCGCCAAGATGTCGTCTTTCTTTCAGCGGCAAGGTGTCGTCTTTCTTTCAGAACCAAGGTGCGTGTTTCTTTCCGTGCCAAGTTGTAGTCTTTCTTTCAGCGCCAAGGTGTCGTCTATTTTTCAGTGCCAAGTTGTAGTCTTTCGTTCCGCCTAAAGTTTTAGTCTTTCTTTCTGCACCAAGTTGTAGTCCTTCTTTCAGCGCCAAGGTGTCGTCTTTCTTTCAGAGCCAAGTTGTAGTCTTTCTTTCTGCACCAAGTTGTAGTCTTTCTTTCAGGACCAAGGTGAAGTCTTTCTTCAGCGCTAAGGTGTCGTCTTTCTTTCAGCGCCAAGTTTGTAGTCTTTCTTTCTGCACCAAGTTGTATTCTTTCTTTCAGTGCCAAGTTGTAGTTTTTTGTCAGCGCCAAGTTGTAGTCTTCCTTTCATCTTTAGGTTGTAGTCTGTCTTTCAGCCGAGCCCCTGTAGCGCAGTCGGTAGCGTACAGGACTCAAGAACAGGGGGTCGCTGGTTCCTTTTCCGGTTCAGCCAATTTCTTTCCGAGGATTGATCATAGTCATTGCGACAGGATTCATTCTTCTCTCACCGCTGATCATTGTTTCGACGATGGTCATATGTGAAAGCAGCCAGTAGCTTTAAAGGAATCCTGTGCGGAATACTGGAAAAAGAAACTCCTGGAAAGCATGGATAGGTGCAGTGGCCGCCGCGACATAACTGAAATAATGTTAAAAACTGCTTTAAATACCATACAATCAATCAATACAATCTTTCAGCACCAAGATGAAGTCTCTTTCGACACCAAGGGGTAGTCTTTCTTTCAGCGCCAAGCTCTAGTCTTTCTTTCAGCGCCAAGGTGTAGTCTTTCTTTCAGCGCCAAGAAGAAGTCTTTTTTTCAGCGCGAAGGTGTAGTCTCTCTTTCAGCGTCAAGGTGTAGTCCTTCTTTCAGCGCCAAGGTGTAGTCTCTCTTTCAGCGCCAAGGTGTAGTCTCTCTTTCAGCACGAAGGTGTAGTCTCTCTTTCAGCGTCAAGGTGTAGTCTCTCTTTCAGCGTCAAGATGTAGTCCTTCTTTCAGCACCAAGGTGTAGTCTTTCTTTCAGCGCCAAGGTGTAGGCTTTCTTTCAGCGCCAAGATGTAGTCTTTCTTTCAGCACTGAGGTGTAGTCTTTCTTTCAGCACCGGGGGATTGGCTTTCTTTCAGTGCCATGGAGTTTTGTCGTTTGCAAATACTTTCAGTTTAGACAAGTCTATGGTTTTGTCGTCTGGCATTCAAGATTAAGAGTTGAAAACGTTGTTGATTCTACACACTTTCTTATCGATGTCTAATCGGATTTTTTTTTTTTGAGGGGAGGGTTGGGGTCGGGATTTGCAGGATTTTTACTATTGAATATGAATTACAATGGACGTCGCCCAAATGATGGAATTTGTCTTTTAAAAGGTAGAGAGCGTTTTTGGGGAAAAAGAAAACATCCTGGTTAACAGATCCCCAAGAATATTTTCAAAAGCCTTCAGCTTTCAGGGTCCGTCAGGGTCGCCAAAAACATATTTCAGGTAAAGGATTAAATAAAGTCTACATGTAAATTATCTGGAATAATATATACTGTGAATACTTTGGTTTCTTGTAGTATTCCTGACGTTCGGAGTGTGCTCTGGGTAAGTCTAGTTAACAATGGTCGTCATAAGAGACTTCCTGATTTTATACTTTCGATGTAATTTCTTATATCTTCGCTATGCATATGATGTACCATTTTCCATTACAAAATAGCATTTAGAAAAAAAAAAAAAAAAAACACACACACACACACATACATATGGTCTCCTTCTTTGTATGAAAAGTGGGATTAATCAATTATGAAGAGTAGTTCAATTAGATCTACTTCTTTGGTGCACTTGAAAGCATTTTTCCAGGTATAACTGAAAATGGCAACTGAATAAGCATGCATGTACATTTCAAAGCAACAGGAATAAGATAAATTAAAACTGTCCTAAATAACCGTAAATCTGTGTGTCTTTTATGTTTTATGCAATAGTGCCGTAACAGTAGTGATATAAGGACGCCAGGCTCCCCTCGAGCTGTTCTTGTGCCGCCACCATTTTAGATGACCTCGACCGCGGCAGTGGCAGTGACTATAAAAAGAAGCTCTTAGGCTTTGTACCTGTTCGACCGTGAACGCCACCATTTAAATATCCTCGATGAAATTAATCACATCCCATGATTTCATGGTTTTAAGAAAAATTTCTGAAATAAACTAATCACGAAAAAACGAGTATTAAAATAACAATCATCTTGACAATGTAATAATCATTTTTTTCAAGTTTATGGTTGACTTTGGTCCATTCATCTTGGATGTCCTCGATTGGGAGTCGTCACTGCTAGAAATTGAGCCAACGGTGACCTGAATTTCAAAATGGATCACATTCTTACCATTTGCTCCTAAAATAGAATGCAATGCATGGATCAGAATGAATTAGCTTAAACAAGATGTATTTTAAATAATAAAAGTATGGACATGTGCTGTTCGACTTTCAAACAAATTCTGTGGTGGAATAACACAAAAGCTTAACCATAGATGGTATATGGAAGTATTTATAAAGCCAAAGTATTGTATAGTAACGCAACTCCGACGACATATGATTTTTTTCTAAGGGAGTTTTAATATTCGGTTAGAACACTTAATTGTGATGTTGTTGAAAGGTAACTTGATAGGAATACGCCGCTTTTTGACAAAACTACCCGGATATTTTCATGTGAACACGTTGCTTTTTCATAAAAGCGTGTACCTAGGTTGACAGATTGAATTCTGTATTTGTGCACAGTTAACATATTACCATTATGCTACAATTTTCACTTGCAAATGATTAATATTAAAGTAATAAATCCCAGCTCAAGTATGAGCCAGAGACATTTATAATCGTATGTATAAAATTCCATCGACTCAAGCGAACATTTCCAAGTAATCAAGGAACAGTTTTCAATCATGGTGCAAAAACGCTATTGTTTTATTTACGTTCCTATAGACAGGGGAAAAGGGTATACATAAACTTCCATTTGATATTGTGAATGGTGCATGTAGTAGTTAAAGTTCTGTGGATCCAGCTAAGTATGTCGTTAATATTGCTGATCATATTTTAAGAGTCAAAATCAATGCTTTGACCATGAAGCAACTTTTCATACGAAAATCAATATCTGTATTCATCAGAATTATTTAAAAAGGAGAGACTGTATTCAGTGGAATCCATCTTTTGCCATCCATGAGACTATCTTTAAAGGGTTTATGCGTGAACGAAGGATGATTGAGAGAACCTTAGAGCGACGAGGAGGGATGGAAGAGTTAAGAAAAGCAACATGTAATCAGCATGAAGAAAGCAGGACGACTTGGGCATTTAAAGATTAGTCGAAGAAGACTTCACATGGCAATGAGAAACCAACACAGGGTTCTGATAGTATTTGGGTTTATTTGAGGCTGTTTTGACCTCTTGGGCAGGTTGCCACCGAGGTCCATAAAAGCCTGCTAGATACTTTCACGGACGAAGTGCATTTCCCGAAAGCCATAAATACCAAAGCGGGTCAATACTTAACGTTCATGCTTGAATGGGCGCTGAGGCTAAAAGTAATATGTATCGAGCTAGATCGATGAGATGGAGGAAATAATGGGATTGACATTGTAATGTGTTTGATTGGTGGTGCGCCGGAGCGAATATTAATATTATTCATTCAACTGATATAAGAGAAAAAAACAGGATTTCCTTTAATTGATACGACACGCATGTGACGACGAAACAAGCGGGTGTTGACGAATGAGGTAACCCACGATTGCGGCAGTGAAGGCTATTCGAGATGGCGGCGCCATAGGAACAGCTAGAAGAAAATATAACGTCCAAATATCACAACTCAAAATGTTTCTAGAATATACACTTTCTTAATCGAAACAATGGTATTCTACTGTTTTTTCTCATATAGCTAACATGCAATCAAAATATTCATTTCGACAAAGAAATGCTAGCATAACAACCTAAGACTTAATGATATTTGTCCCTCATTCAAAGATTTTAAGTACAAATGTAAATGTACAGATAAATGATTTGAAAAATAGAGATTGATTACGACGTCTAACGCAACAATCTAACATCCCATTGAGTTTGTAAATACAAGTGATCTAGTAATTCTCTAAGTCTAGCTAGAAAGGCCATTCCCTGCTTCATCAAAAAAGTCTCACACAAATTCGGTGATGACGTCGTGAAATTGTTAACGTTAGCCATTTCTTGACGTTCATTAATAGAACAACAACAGGTACAAGATAATTTTCCCGATAACGAACCTGTCAGGTTTCCTCATGCAAAAGTGAGTCTAGCGTGACCGTGGCGGTAATTACTCCCTTTCATAATACTATCTTCTCCCTGATGGTCTTATTCACGCACATGTGCGTCAGCAACACATTTGCCGCGTATACCAACTCACGTCAATCCTTGCTTTCCAATAGAAAACTTGATTCGTGACCTAAGCATTAGTGATGAGTCTAACAATTGTGTTGTCAATCCATATGTCTTAATAAGTCGAAGACGTTGTTAAGCTTTGTAGCGTATTGACGTCTGGATGTAGTCTAAATATTCTCCGGAATGCATTTGCACAAAACAGTTTGTTCAGTAACCTACGCATTTGGCGGAGCTGTCAAGAACTAGTTGCGTACATTGTATATGTGACGTCCATAATTTTGTCCCTGCGCTCAATGAGTGTAGTAAGACAGGTCTATCTGTACGAGTCAATCAGCAATTTGGCTTACTGTCCTCTTGATTCTTGCTGAACGTTCGACAGTCATACACGATACACCAAAACGAGTTCTTACGTCAGAATGACGTCGACCTGATACGGGTATTTCTTACGCATTTACCGGCGTTATGAACTTAGCCGCGGTATTTTCTTTTCACATTTATTTTATTGCTGTATATAATTTTCCGTTTATTGGGTATAAACCTTGAATAAGACGCAAGGCATTTTACCTACACAAGAAGTAGGTAATGCTAAAAGCATAAGGACAACAGTGTAATTTTTTTTCACAGGGTTTGGTAACTTTATTTCATTTTAGTATCCTCCACCCCATAAAAAAATGCACTTATCGATATAAGCCATCATAAATACTACTTATCTTACCAAGATACTCACCTGTGTATGGCTTTGATGGCGCAGCAACAACACTGACATCGGGGAAGACATTACACTATTATGTTCGCTTAAACAAATGTAGACAGACATCGGGGATTGGTTATCAAGAATTTGCCCAACCGTTTGGCAGTCACGTGACAAAATGGCGATCATTCAATGAAGCAGCACAAATGCCGTATGTTGTGTTTCATGAACAGATTCCAGTTTTCAATAGGATAGGTAATAAAACACTTTACAATATCAAAACCTTTATCAAGACCGAAGTTTGATTTTGCATGATTACCTCCGAAACCGAAAACAAATAGGATTTATTTACGAGTTTCATTTACCCTAGGGATGCCAAGAAAATCGTTCAATGCTGACAAAATTTGACTGCACGGCATATGTACATTGTGCTACACTGGTCAGTATTTAACGATAATCTATCTTAACTTCATTAATGAAGAAAACATTTGAAGTCATATAGACTAAATTCTTTGTCAAACGAAAAATCTTTTTACCCATCAAAATTCAAAGTATTTGCAAACGACAAATTAATAATTGATTGAATGGTGTTTTACATCTCTTTCAACAATATTTCAGTCATATCACGGCGACAGCTTACATATTTATGCATTTCCTGGGTTTCATTAGAACTAGGCTAAGGTCTTGAAGTGTCTTGCCAAAGGACACACCAACGAGAAACCGGGTGGATCCAGTGAGGCTGGAACCCGGGACCTCTAGGTCACGAGTCCTTTACTTTATCACTGAGCCACGCAGGATCCTTACGACAAACCAAATGCACCTCAAATAATAAGTAGAAACGGGTAGAAAACATGGTAGGGAAAGTAGAAAATGTTGATAACCAACATTTTCTCCTTTAACCATAATGTTTTCAAACGCATTCTGCTTCGGTTTGGTAAAGGATGAATCTGACTTATTACCTAAAACAATTTACAGCAGATAACTTAAAGAGCATCTTTGTAAAACCGGGATAATCTACACTCACTCAGGTATAAAACATGAAAGGATACGGAACGCAGAAAGATAGATTCGTTTGTTCAGGAGTATAACGCCGTTTTATCAGCTTAGGTCATATCAGGGCGGTCAGTGCGCCTACGCAACCGTTTCCTGGGTTTCAAGCACCAGTATCGACACAACTTTCTCTCCAAGCCACTAACTACTTTTCTTACGTGTATTAGAGGTGAGAGTCCTAACATTGCCGTAAATAAAGTTTGCCTCATCCGGGAATCGAACCTACAACCACCAGTCACAAGTTAGATACGCAAACCACTGAGCTAAGTGGCCAGGCTCGCAAAAGGAGAGAACACCCATTACTGGCAGTTTCTTGCCATAACAGTGCGGCAAACCTATTGATGTGACTTGATTCAGTTCACGGTGCATGTCAGGTGAAGGTTTTCTTCTTATATGAAAAGTGTTTATCGATACGTCTTAAAGTAGCTGTCTTTGAAGTAACAAATCAGGCAATCTGGTACAACTAGCACAAAATATTCCTTTTTCAATCAGGCAATCTGGTACAACTATCACGTGACGTTAAGGTGGTGAGTAACAACAGCGTCACTGTGACGTCATCTGTCTTCAGTCCAGATTATGGATCTTTGCTGAGTATGTTTACCCACGAGTGTAATATGTCAACGCTGGAAATGTCGTATGCTAACGTTCTCATTCATTACTTTCCCTCACATTCGACACTGATTGCATCTCAAGTTAGTTTTGGACCAGATCCCCATTAATGGTCTTTAACTCTTTCAGAGCCAAATAAATAAACTCGACCTCTTTCGACAGCTCTGAATAGAATTCGTTGAAACTTACAAAGATTTTGATTGTATAGGCCTGACTACACAAGCGGACGGCATAGATCAAAGATCAGACTGCACGTTCTGTGCAGTCTGATCTTGATCTATGCCGTCCGCAAAAGTCAACGTTTCGCCTATGGCGCTGTTCAAGGGTTAAATGAAATGCGTTAGCATAGATCTACCTATGGATAAGATTTGATTTATTTGTGTGAATCGATAGCAGTGGTTGGTTAAAATTATTAGGATAAAATAGAAAGGATCTTCCAAAAACTTACATTGATGTAGATCTATAATAAATACTTGAAGACAACCACTGGGCAACAGAGCTAGGTTTTTATTTGAAAAACGTTGCCTTTTTTTAAAGGACCGTGATTTCGATATGCTGTGGCACATCTTTGTCAATATGTACTTGTGAACTGATCTATTTCAAACTTTCATGTTTTACATTCAATGCATTTTTTTATTAGGTTACTTACCGCGTGAGAAAAGGATTTTTGCTGTTGTTGTAGTCGTCCTGTTTTTTTTTTTTTTTTTTTTTTAAATATATAGTTCTACGTAATTCGAATTACCGGAGGCCTATCATGAGATGCGGCGGTTTTTAGTTTTAATGCAAGCACAAGAGTTTTTATTGTTTTGAATGAAAATTACAATTGTTTGCAGAGGGAATGTCGAATTTAGAGCATCAGATGAGGAACCAACGCGCCTAAACACTGTGGATGCGATAGCGTCGGCATTAGAAGCAGGAGACTACCTCCACTTTAATGCCATGACTTTCATGTGTCCCGGTGGACAAGAGCATAGTTTTTCTGGACTCGGAGGCTACATTCCAAGTAATTCAATTTTACAATCTTACCTATTTAATTATTTGTTTACCTATTCGTCCCTTTTTAGATGCCTCTTTATGACTGATATGAATTAGCTGAAAAACAGTTCGACTGAATACAAATTATCTAAATTTTTCGGTAAAAACAATCCGATTCAGTCTTTAGATAGTTATAAAACATCTATCGAAAAAGAATTTATTTGAAATACAAAAAGAGCTATTTCAATTATTTAATAATTTATCTAAATTAGTTGGTGTCGTTAAAGTACCCATATTGACAATGTAGAGTGAGGTTTTTTGTTTGTTTGAAATGTAAAGCACGTAGTAGATACTTAACATTATCCCCTGTACCAAATATAAATACAACTTTGAAAAAGTCCTTAAAAGACGGAAAGTCAGAAATAGATCGGGCTTTGATGAAGGATTGTATATATCACAAGAATTATCACAATATTTTCAAAAGTGAAATGCTGCAAGACTAAAATGATTGTCAAGAAGTTAATGTGAAATTTTATACTTATGACAAACCATATATCGTTCTTACTGACAATAGCTGAGAGTTTCTTTTGTACTTATGAATACATTTATTTACTTTCAGATTACGAACTCGTATATGGTGAGAGTGGTCTCGTCAGTGAGATCAAGGTGTTTGTGCAAACCACAGTTCATTATAACACTGCAGATAATGCTATCTTTGCCGCCGTCATTGACTTCACTATACGTCGTAACAACACTGTCACTATAGTAGATACCACGGCCAGTACTCCAAGCTACATTCGCACGGCTTATCGTGTATTGAACTGCGCTTTGGAGACTGGTCCGCCAGGAGGAATGTTCAGTGTCTATGTATAAAAAAATGGTAGTTGAATAAAACATTTTCTCAGAACTTTATACCTTCTTGTACTTAGTCATTTTCAGGTGACAACGAGAAATATTCTAAGACGATTATGGAGGAAATTAAAAAGAATGTGTATATAGATCTATATGCAGGTGTTGTTCTTAATATGTATTCGACAGTCACCCAGCAAATTTTCGCCTGTTATAGTCTCTGGTATTTACAAGCTAAATATACTACTATGGTCAGTTTTTTTTTAAAGGTTAGGTCCCCTTAAAATAGCTTTGTTGTGTACAAACATTCACTGACTATGTGAGATTTTGAAAATGGTTTGGAGAAAGGATTTGGCCAAAAATGTCGATGATGAATTTTAGTATTTCTCTACACGTCCATCTTCACTGCAAGCAAAAGTCGAAAGGGTATCTATTTTGAAATTAGGAAAAGTAAAGACAATCAAATTCATCATATTGTCATTTACAGCATACTTAATAATAGCCTATCTTTCCTTATTCTATTCATCTTCAATTTGAACATATACCAGTTTTCTATCAATATCTACAACATTAAGACAGACAATTGATATGGGGCATCTAGTAAAATGTGGGAAAGCTTGTGAAGCGTTTTAAAAATGTGTGTTACATATGAGTTTTTTTTTATTCATGCACCACTGGGTGTTTCCTCCTTATAGAAAATGGCTTCGTACTCATATTTATGAAATATTCTTGCCGGAAAGTTCAAGGGGCCTCGAGTCTGGCAAGACAGAAACAAACCCCCCCCCCCGCCGCCAATGGTTGATCACTGACGAATGTAACCATATATGCGACCCTAATTCATAAATACTTACTGTCGTTAGTTTTCAATGATGTTTTGAAAGTGGTCCCTGTAAATTTGTTTTTTGAGGTAAAGAGGTCGATACTCAAAGTCCGCGGCAATGATAGATTTTCGAATAGCACGCTTGCCATGGTCGTCTTGCGAAGCTCTCAAGATGTCAAAATTCTCGAAGAGGGCCTCGCGATCACTGACCTACTTTTGGTGCTCAATGACGGTACGATAACGATAGTACAGGTTTCGAAACACTTACAGAAAATAAATCATGGACAAACTACATCTTTTTATTATGCTAGGTTTGTACTCTTTTATCTTCTGTCAGTACCTATCTTGATTTCTTTGTCAATGTATTTGATTTATTTTATATTCAAGCAAAGGAAATTTGTTTACGTCGAGTCTTTCCCGTCTGTGTTCTTTAAGATTTCACTGATACATCGTAATGCTTCGTTCCATTTTGAAACACCTTTTCGTTTAGTGTGTTTAGTATACATGTATTTTAACAAAGTCAAATTGTATTATGATAAACTATAAAGATGATACCATCGATTTGTAATAACTACATTAGGACCAAAGAGGTTTGCGAAACATTCCTAAATCAAACTCTTTCTCATGTGAAGATTTCGTGAGTATCTAGAACGAATTATCCGTATTTTTTAAGTAAATGAATTTCTTGTTCCTGGTTTTTTTTTTTTTTTTTTTGTAAATGAATAAATTACTGGGTTTTGTTGTTAATGTTGTTTTTGTAAATGAATTTAAACCAAGAATCATATTAATTAACTGAATTATGTCTGTATTTCAGTGTCGGCAATCTTTGGAATCTGTGATGGGTAAACTTTTCAATTGTAGTAATCTTTCTGCAAACCTTTTCCGTAACCTTTTCTACGTCGTAAACGAAAATAGAAGCCTTTTGCGAACGATATAGGTCATGATCAGACTACATAGAATGTGGAGTCTATCTTAGTTGTATCCCGTCTGCTTGTTTCTTCAAGCCTATCAAATAAAAATCTACGTTGCAGTGGATTGTTTTTCCAGCCATCAAAAGCGGTCGAGTTAATATATTTTGCCCTTAAAAGCGCATTGTAAACTGGTCATGTTAAACAAAAAAGGATTCAGTTAACTTCAAGGAGTTTTGTTTTGTTCTGGAGAAAAACTTAACCTATTCAGAGCCATAGGTGAAAGTAAGGCATTTTGTGGACGGCATAGATTAAAATCAGACTGCACAGAATGTATAGTCTGATGTTGGATCCATACCGCCCGTTTGTATAGTCAAGCCTGTAAAATAAAGAAAAAAATCAGAGCGATCGACATATTACATTTTCAGCCGTCGAAAAAGGCCGAGTTGAATTTTTTCCTTGAAAGATGTCTTTATATCATCTAAGGCAAGGCTAATCAGCTACAAATTAATGGATTACCACCTGCGAACTACATTTTTGTCCTGCAGCCTACCGCCCTTTTGAAATATTTTGGCTAATGGAGAAATTATTCGCAATTAATTTACAGTTACGAGCCAGTTTATGGCTTTGCCGGGGCAGCGAGCACTTTGACATCGGGGAAAGCTTTGCATTACTACATCCGCCTTAACCAGTGCGTACAGCGAACAGGCAGAGGATATCCCGAATATGCAGAGCCCTTTGGAAGTCATGTGACGAAGTGGAGGATTTATAATGAATTAACAGCCATTCCATACATAACTTTCCATGAACAGATTCCAGTCTTGAACAGAGGAGGTAATTTAAGTCCAATTTTAAATAGACTGAACTATAACTAATCATATTCAAAATTTTGATATCAATTTGAAAAAAAATGGTGTAGATACCAGTATAGAAAAGATG
This sequence comes from Hippopus hippopus, assembly GCA_946811185.2. NCBI lineage: Eukaryota > Metazoa > Mollusca > Bivalvia > Cardiida > Cardiidae > Hippopus > Hippopus hippopus. The sequence goes on from OX328107.1 coordinate 6,159,745, forward strand.
AATGCAATACTGAATGCACTGGCCCAGAACTGAAAGCACGAGCCGGTGCAGAGCACGAGAGTGGGTTCATTCAGTCTGTTAGAGCAGACCGTTTTAGAAATGACGGACGGGTGCAATCACCATCAGGTTTGGGCCAAGTCCGTGTACAGAGCGTTCCAACAATTAACTAGTGTGAAAACAATTTGAAGTTCTCTGTTACTGTCTTATTCATCTCTTTCAGTTCCTATTTATTCTATACGAAGAGGAAAGACAAAAACGAAGAAAAAATAAATAAATAAAATAAAATTGATGTTGAAGCTAAGGTTTCTGGAATTTCGTAAAGGTAGCCCACGCACCTGAAGAATAATTAGGCCTATCCTGATAACGACTTTTAATGGTAGTTCAGTCTACCACGCTGTACATATCCTTAAATGTTAAAACAAAAAATATGAATTAGTACGGTTACTAGAATCTAGTACCAGAGCACTGTTTTACTAACAATTCGTAAGTTTTTGCGTAAGAATTTTCGTAGCTTTACGCCTTCGTTCAGATTTACGAAATTCGTAAATCCGTTTTTCTAAACTTTCTTAACTTTGTAAATTTGAGTAAGTAAATATTCCCTAACTCTTCAATCGATGGCGGAAACACTAGTTACCTAGGTAAACAGCGCGTGTCGTTCAACCAAACGGAAATACGTAATTTAGGCGCATTTATTGAACATTTCTTGCGTTTTATGTCATCTCTTTTAAGTCAGCCACTTCCGCAAAATTTGGATACTGTACGTAAGAAGAAAAAATAATGCGTCAAAAAATGAATGACTACTGCGAATAGCTGTGAGGATAATTATAATGCTTTTCCCATACTTGTTCTCCTGTAACGACGAAATACAAATATACCTCTAGATTTCGGTCCATGTTCTAACTTACTTATTTTACCTACAGTTCCGCAAAAACTTACGTTGGTACTTACCTACGAAAACTTTAGTAAAACGCAAAACTTGGACTTACGCTAAAACTTACGAAATTTTTTGACTTACGCTTGCGAAAGTTCTTTAGTAAAACGGTCCCCTGGTATACCTGTAGCATCACCCGAGTAAATAAATAAGTGATAGGCCTACTATTATGACTTAATTCCAATCTCTTGCTCAATTACATTTTTGTAATGGGTTATTCAAACAATTTTTCATAATGAAAATGTTATCCTGGAGATTTTAAGATGAAGCTGACAATTTTATTCAAAGTAACAACTTAAACAATCGCAGGAAAACTGGAACAGCTGTCACGTGATGTCCAGATCATGAACAACGGCTCTGTCATTGTAACGTCAGCATCCTACACCCCGGATTACTCACTACTGGTATACATGTATACACATGAATGCACTATGTCGACCCAAATAACACCGTATGACTCCTTTTTTCATTTAGCTCTTTTGATTCTGGTTTTACCTTCATTCTAAACATGGCAGGTCAAGTAAAGTTTATATTGGAGTGACATCGTGGTTTTCTAGAAACAAGTCAACAATGAAAAACCTATCTATCACAACAAGTCGATGATACTGATGAAACTTATCTCGATATAAAATGAACAGCAATTTTTGGCTCTAGTTATATTCACAAAAATAGCTTGCTTATTTAGTTTTTTTTTTTTTTTTCTTTTCTGAAAAGGAAAACTGGTGAGTACTGTTAGTATCAGAAATACGTTAACAACAGAACATTGCACATACTCGGCAACCATGCGTAGGTAAAAAACTTTAACGCCTTTTTTCAGAATTTCTTAAAAGTTGGAGAGGACTGAAGGAATCTTACATACTTCCTACAATTACCCGTCTTTTACAGGGGACATATTGATTTCAAAGCAAGCACTGCCCAGCCCATTAGACTGAATGGCTTCACACAAATAGTAGATGCCCTTGAGGCCGGAGAATATCTTCACTTCAACGCCAGGACTTTCTTGTGTCCAGGAGGTTCTGTACACGGCTTTTCTAGTCTTGGCGGTCACATTCCGAGTAACTATGGCTTTCTTGACCCTTTTTCACAAATATTCAAGCCTTTCATATTAAAGACATGTTCATACCTACTTTAGATCTGTTAATCGCGAAAAATAGTTCTATGTTTTGTTTTGGTCGTGTATGAAATCTTTTGGCCTATGTAGATATGAATAAACTAAAGATATGATACATCGATGAGTACTTAATTCTGTAGGACAGCGAAGACTATTCAAAGAATTTTCGACCGCAGAAGTGTCTGCTTTATTGGTTTACCTTGATGGCAATATCGCCGATGTCTAGTTATCATTTTCCGAAAAAAGTTTTGAAGTCCTTAGAAGATCTGTAACACATAACGATGCTGTGTTAAACGTAGGTGGTGTTCATTCAATCCTTTATGAAAAAAATAAAACCTCGCATATCACAAACTTATGGCATATACATGTACTTATGATTCCATCATTATTTTTCAGACTATGAGTTCAGATATGACAGTACTGGCATAATTGGTGATATTAAAGTATTCGTACAAACCACAATGCATTACAACATCGCCAATAACTGGGCATCCGTCATTGACTTTACTATAAACCGCAACAACACCGTGACCATTGTGGATACAAGGAACAGCCTACCGAACTACATACGAATCAGCGAGCACATGACAGAATGTCCGCTTGAACTTGGCCAATCAGGGGGCTTGTTTAGTGTCTATATCTGAATAATCACGAGGCAAAGATTAAATTCTGCAAAAAATGAGACATATTTCATGTTTCGTTATTGTGGAACTAAACCCTTTACCAAACCATTTTATGTTTTCACGTCCGTGAATGAAAAATGAAAAACCTTCTAGAAACATTGTAGGAAAAATGAGAAAGTGCTCAAAACAAACATTTTCTACCTTTCCCGCAATGTGTTCAACTCTTTCAAGAACAAACGTCATTACTTAAACTATATCTTATTTTTCGTGTGCAAATGCTTTCTATTTTGTTAAGTCCAAGTTCTTTTTCGTCCGATAGATTTAATGCAGTTTTTACCAGTATACAAGTTATGTCAATGCAGCCAGTGCAACTGTTCATTGTTTCCAGTTGACGCTTTACAAATAATTTGCATGAAACTCTCACCGAACCACTGGCTGCTTATCGATACCAACAGTCAACCAAATGTTGAATGAGAGGAATGAATCCTGTCGCAATGACTTTCGTGAAACATTAGGTGGGGTTCTTACTATTACTGCCAAAGCTACTGTGGATTAGTAATGATTTGTTGGTTGGTTTTGATGGTGTACTGCGCCGCATTAAATAGTTAAAGTCATTTCACGGCTACAATTCACTTATTCACGTCTTTTTTTTTTAATCACACTATATCTGTGCAGTCTGATCTTGAATCTACACTGTCTGATATCGTGCAAGATATTCTATGCAAAAAAAACTTGAACCTGCAATATTTCTGTTTATTTTGCTGATCTAAAATATTTTGTTTACTTAATCCTTTACCAGACAAGATTTTAGACTTGACTAAATTAAAAGCAGTTTCAGACTACAGATAAAGTGAGGCTCTTATTAGGAAATTTGGTAGTGCTCAGGAAGAAAACAATGTGAGAAAAGGACAATAAAGCTTATTAACAATTTCTACTTTTCAAACGTTGTTTTCAAAAGGCTTCTTCCCCAGGGTCGTTAAAACAGAGGATTGGGCGGTAAAGGGTTAGGATTGTAAGAATTATTATTTAAAGATTTTTGCGTCTAGAGACAGATAATTTTGTGGGAATCATGGCACGTTTACATTATATAAGACTATAATGATAACTCAAAAGGACTTCTCAATTTCTTATCTGTCAATTAGACGGCTGCCTTGACAACGTTCTGTGTCTATTTCTGCAACTTTTAGAAATGTCTCCAAATTCTGCTCGCTGCAAAAATCTATAAAACAATTATAATCTATATAGATTAACTGACTTTAAAAAAAAGCTTACTTTTTGACAAGAGCTGCGCTTGTGCGTGCCAACACTCGGCTGCAGATATTTTTCAGTGAAAATCGTAAGTCAGAAAAGGGGCATGAGAATGTGTTGAGAGTTACCAACCCTTCTTGTATGGCTTTTCTTCTAATATTGAACAGCTAACTAAAGTTTAAAGTAAATGTCTTCAGTCATAACACAGATATGAAAAAATGAAAAGTTGTTGCACAATAGCGGTGACGACACAGACGATGACAGAAGGGCCATGGCAATACCATTTTTCCCCATTAACAGCCCCTAGCTTCCAGTAAAGATCTCAAGCAAGATGATCGTAAAATGTATGTAGAAAAGTGCAACTGGAAAATACTTTCTTCAATAATTTTAATATAAATTAAATACAGTTTTTCACCTATAATTCATAACAATTTCTGACAATTAAAAAAACTGAAAAAAAAAAAAAAATTATATATATATGAAAAAATAAAGTCACATGAAGACGAACAACCAAAACTGACAAACTAAAATGATGGCTTTATGCAAAGAGAATGATGTTACCCCTTATTTTTTTACTGCATGTATCTCCCTCCTGCATTATCCTTTAATCAGATGACAAAATTTTATACTCGTCCACACCGAAAGCATTGGAAGACCAGAAACCAGGTTTGACTCAAAGGTTTGGCTTTGAAAAGCTAGAAAACATTGAACAAAAAGGAGAAAATGTTTTCATAAGTCTTCTTTCTCAGGACCATTATAAACGCAACTGTTTGGTTAAGAGTAAAGTTCTAAAAAAAACGTTCTCTCCTTCTCATAACCTTTGGAATAAAGAACGCAAATGCATATGTTTTTGAGGATAGTAAAAACGTGTCTGATCTTGGGTCTACATTGTTGAGTATCCCAAGATATTCTAGCAAGGAACTGCCTTAAAGGTACAGTATTTAAAAATTTTCTTTTCGACTGAACTTTTCCCCACATTGCCTCATAACAAGAAAGTTATGAGTGATGGCCTGGTATCGCTCCACTGCCTTATAAACACGTGTATCATCCATAGAACTGGCATCGACAGAGTCATTTAATACTAACAAGCCTGTATTAAAATAAATTTCAATACAGAAAATAAGTTCGGCCAAAACAATTCCAATCTTTTTCATATGATAAAACATGTCAACAAGTTCATAAGTAAAAAAATGTTTCTTTTTATGATATGGATGGTAAAGTTTTGGCGAAATAAAATGATACTGACCATGCTACATTAAGATATTCAAAACATCAGACAATAACTATTATACGCAAAATAAATCATCATGAATGAAATCTGAACATTTTTAAAAAATTAAAGAATGATTTGTATTATTAGGTGTACATATATATTCATCGTGTGAAAATGTCTGCTATTACAGTAATAATAAACTGCCAGCCATACTTTCATTAATCTGTCCCTGTAAGAGACTGTTATTTGCTTGTTTTAGATATAACTCTCTCTTACAGCATCCCAATTGGCATCACATCCTTGATGAATGTCAGGTGCTGTAGACCAATGAGGAACAACCGTTTCTTTGCTTGCATCTTTTCTTTGTGTTCTATATCAGCGGGCTTATGATCCTGGAACACAGCTCATGGTAATATTTCTGTCTCAAAATTATTCTTCGTTAGTTTTCAATCTGTTTGTTTTCCTTTAATGTTAGAAACATAAAATCGCCTTGTCAAGAGTTCACAGTTGTGCGCCAATTTGATCAAGCGATAAGACTCAAAATCAGAATATTCTTTCAACAATGACATTTTCGTACAAATGACTTTCAGAACTTACTATTGGCGATCACTTGATTTTTGTTAGTGTAGAATGAGTGGAAGACGTACACGTTATGCACTTATTCTTTCCGGGAACAAACCTCTACGAGGAAGATTGGGTGCAGATCAAATACAACGCAACTCAATCAGGACGCCACCGTATGTCATATGGGATAAAAAAAAAATATCCCCGAATCGTATAGTAGCTGAAATAAAGGATACATTATAGAGAGATCGGGGCATACGGGCACTTTCTTACATTAGTTCATACTTAGAAAACAAAGGGACTAATTTGCAATGGCGTTTAGACACGGAAGGAATGCATATTTCTGTTGGAAATTCCTCATCCAACGAAGCCGATATTCCAGAGACCAAGCCTCGTTCTGCCAAAAAGAATAATGAATAATAACAACAAACATGGCCACTGTCCACCTTGAATAATGTTACTCAGTGTTTCGCGATGTTGCAGTCCACAGTGACCCGCCTGATGACAAAACAGAAGGACGATAATTCTGATTTCAATCTCGGTAAATGGTACAGAGGTGCTCTAAGGATGTTAGCGAGGGAAAGTCCTGCCAATCCAGAATCGACACTAACGACGCAGACCGGCGTCCGATCAGATTCAATTTCGATTGTAAACTTAGTTTCGCCTGCCCTACAGAAGTGGATAGGTAGTGACAAATTTGGACCCCTTCTTATCCAGAATTTCGACTGCCCCAGAGTTAAACCCTTTTCTACAATAATCTTGAGCTTCATCTCTTGTCACGGCCGGACAAACCTTTAAGTCGGCAATTACCCGTGTCGGAATTTTTTAGGGCCTTAGAAAATACAAATGATGTGATTTGACCTTCTCAGGGAGGAAATATGACTTAGATGCCTATCAAGATAATATTACTTAACCTCTATGGAACGAAATTTTGTGATAACCATAAACTGTTTAGTGTTAAGTCAGTAGCTCTTTTACGAGAGAAGTATGTTAAAGTAGATTTGGGACAACATGACCTGGATCTTCTTGTCTTAGTTAGTGCTGCTGTACAGGTCCGTGCTTGTCAATTATGTAACGTGACTGACCATCTAACCCTATTTTGCACCCCCAACAGAAAGGTGCTAAGATGCAATATGAGCGTAGGTCTATGGTAAAAGTTGACAGACAGGGCGGATCCCAACATCTTCACGAAGGGAAGGAGGTCTGCAACAAATTTAATGGGTTGCAAGGCTGCTATAAAAATCACTGCCCTCTCAAACATTTCTGCATTAGGTGTAAAGCCAACACCATGCAGTGCACCTCTGTAAAAGAAGAAAAGACATTCAAGTGAAAATACTACAGACATCGTAACAAGTGACACATAAAGAAATGTGACTAGCAAACAAAAATTGTCTCATCTCAGAACAAGAGCGGCAAATTGTCGCAAGATACGACCGTCCCACCGCTAGTTGTCAATGGGGTATAATAATCGTAAAGGGCAGGTAATGCAACAAACATGTTTACCAAGTCTCAAGTCAATTTGACTTGAGGTGACAAAGTTCCGTTCCAGACAAGCAAGAAATACTGTAAAAATGAAGATCAAAGTGGAATTCCTCGAAATCCGCACTAGGTAGAGTTATTATTCTTGCGCACTGTACTCCGTAATATTGCAACAAACATGCATACCAAGTTTCAAGTCAATCGGACTGGAGATGATAAAATCATGCTCCAGACAAGCAGAAAATGCTGTAAAAATGACGATCAAAGGGAAATAACTCAAAGACAGCACGAGGTAGGGTTATGGTTCTTTTGCACTGCAATCCGTATTATTGCAACTAACACACATGCCAAGTTTCAAGTCAATCGGACTGGAGATGACAAAGTTATGCTCCGGACAAGCAGAAAATGCTGTAAAAATGACGATCAAAAGTGAATAACTCAAAGACAGCAAGAGGTAGAGTTATGGTTCTTTTGCACTGCACTCCGTATTATTGCAACAACCACACATGCCAAGTTTCAAGTCAATTAGACTGGAGATGACAAAGTTATGCTCCAGACAAGCAGAAAATGCTGAAAAAATGACGATCAAAGGGAAATAATTCAAAGACAGCACAAGGTAGAGTTTTGCTTCTTTCGTATTGCACTCCGTATTATTGCAAAGAACACACATGCCAAATTTCAAGTCAATCAGACTGGAGATGACAAAGTTATGCTCCGGACAAGCAGAAAATGCTGTAAAAATGACGATCAAAGGGAAATAACTCAAAGACAGCACGAGGTAGAGTTATGGTTCTTTTGCACTGCACTCCCCCTTAATGAGATCTATCCACCCATGAAGTTTCATAACCGTAGCTAGCATAGTTTTGGAGATATGCTTTGGACAAAATTCAAGTATGAATATAAACAAAGGGAAATAACTCAAAAATTAAGTAAGCATGAGTTATGATTCCTGTGCACTGCACTCCCCCTTGATAAGATCTATCCACCCATGAAGTTTCATAACCTTAGCTAGTATAGTCTTGGAGATATGCTCCGGACAAAATTCAAGTATGAAAAACAACAAAGGGCAATAACTCAAAAATTAAGGAAGCAAGAGTTATGATTCCTGTGTATTGCACTCCCCCTTGATGAGATCTATTCCTCCATGAAGTTTCATAACCTTAGCTAGGATAGTCTTGGAGATATGCTCCGGACAAAATTTAAGTGTGAAAAACAACAAAGGGCAATAACTCAAAAATTAAGGAAGCAAGAGTTATGATTCCTGTGCACTGCACTCCGCCTTGATGAGATCTATCCACCCATGAAGTTTCATAACTGTAGGTAGTATAATTTTGGAGATATGCTCCGGACAAAATTCAAGTATGAAAAAAAACAAAGGGCAATAACTCAAAAATTAAACATGCGAGAGTTATGATTCCTGTGCACTGCACTCCGCCTTGATGAGATCTATCCACCCATGAAATTTCATAACCGTAGCTAGTATAGTTTTAGAGATATGCTCCGGACAAAATTCAAGTATGAAAAACAACAAAGGGCAATAACTCAAAAATTAAGCAAGTGAGAGTTATGATTCCTGTGCACTGCACTCCGCCTTGATGAGATCTATCCACCCATGAAATTTCATAACCGTAGCTAGCAAAGTTTTGGAGATATGCTCCGGACAAAGAATGGGGACGCCGCCCGCCCGTCCGCCCGCCCGCCACGGGTAATCCCATAATACGTCCCGTCTTCGACGGGCGTATTAAAACCATCTATTTGTAAAACCACCACACCCATCAACACTCACATTTTGAAGACTGAACTCTCAAACTTTCCACACGCAGATTTGTACATTATTTGTGTAGTGGTAAAGAGGATGGATCTGATACAAAAGTATCCCTGAGTAATTTACCGTCAATGAATGTAGGGATAACTTGTCAGCTTGTAGAAGTCTTGCCACCATTGAAAATCTCATATGGAAAGAATGATACCTACCTACTACAAAAGATAGATAAATGTCTTGATACTCCGAGTGGCTCGTCTTACTTTTTCGAACTTTATCTGATGAGTGGGCACTACTAGGTTCAGATCATGGTGGATGATTCTGGTAGACACAAGGCTGCATTTGTCACAATTTGCAGACTTTACAGTATACAAGGATGCCCTTTGGACTTTGCAACGCTCGGTCAAACTTTCAACGTGTCTTGGAAATAATTTTACGGGGTTTATAGTGGGAAACAGTCCTTATTTACTTTGACAATGTGATCGTTACAGGAAGAACCTCCGCTGAAAACCTGCGAAAGCTGGAAGAGACCTTCAGTGTTTTTTGGAGCATTGCCTTAAATTAAAACCAGAGCTGTAAACTGTTTCAAACAAGTAAATTTCCTTAGACATGTGGTGAAAGATAAGGGTATCAAAACAAATCCTGATCTTGTTTCTGAAGTTAAAAATTGGCCTACCCCAGTGAATCAAAAGCGTCCACAATCATTTATTCGTCTAGCCAATTACTAAAGACGCTGTCAACAATTATGCTCAGATGGTTTCCCCATTACAAGACCTTATAAGGCAGGGAACCAGTCAGATATGTTTATTTTAGATAAGATGCTTCCGATAATTCCATTGGAGCAGCGCTATCCAAAGCAAACAATGGAGTAGAGAAAGCTGTTGCTTATGCTAGCAACACTTTTGGGCCAGCCCAGAGAAATCACCGTGTCACCCGTAAGGAACTGTCTGCTGTCATCATATTCACAAATCAATTTAAGCATTATCTCCTTGGGAAGCAACAGATCACAGTTTAGTGGCTTCGCTCTATCAATTCAAACAGCCTAAAGGCCAATAAGCTCAGTGGATAGAGGAAATCTGCCAGTATGGTTTTGTCATAAAACGCCGACTAGGCAGAGACCATGGAAATGTTGATGCCCTCTCGCGAAGAGCTGAAGAAAAGTGTGACTGTTACCAAGCAGGTTCAAAGGTAGAATGCTTACTGTGTGCTGCTAGTAAACTTTGTGTATGAAAGTTGAGATAGATTTGAAGAAGATGTAGACTATGAAGTTCCAATTGCTGCACGTCGAATAGAGACTAAAGAGAATGCTGATAAACAGTCAAGTAATTGGTTAGAATCACACCCAGTTGACGAAGTTACAAGAACAATGGAAGAAGATGAAGAACAATTGAAAAATCGAGAATGGGTTCAATATGGTCAACTACCTCATGTAAAGAAATTTGAACTCCAGAACCCAGCCTAAAGGAGCTACTGGCAAACAATCTGATAACTCAAGGCAATTGGCCAACTTAATAACAGAGGGGAGGGTACTTCAGGTCAGGCACATTACAAACTTGATGTTCCAAGAAAGAGTAGCAGGGAAGTCACTAGGGTATTCAGTGAACAGTAGCAAGAGTTAGAAAATCATTTTATTGGTATGGTTTGCACCGTGATGTGCGGTGTTTTGTGAATTCTTGTGATAAATATGGATTATGAAGAAAAGCTCCCGCTCATCCAAAGCACTTTTGCAATCTTATATATGTGGAGCACCATTACACAGAATACAGATGGACATATTAGGACCTTTACCTGAAAGTAAGAAAGCAAACAATTGTATTTTAGTGAGTGTTGATCAAATTAGTAAATAGGTCAACGCCTACCCCATACCACATCAAGGTAGTGAATAGCTGCTGAGAAGTTCGTTAAACTGTTTATATGTACCTTTGGTATAACACTAAAAAATTCACACAGATCAGGGCTCCAACTTTCAAAGTGATTTTATTATAAAGTTTGCAGATTGCTTGGCATTATGAAAACTCGTACAACGCCATACCACCCTTCATCAGTGGGTTAGCTAAGCGCTTGATAACAACCTTATTGTAAATGGTCCTCTGTTATCTAGATTTGGATCAACACAATTGCGATGATCACTTGCCCCTTCTAGTTGCAGCGTACAGAAGTACATCAAATCAGTCAACAGACTTCACACCTAACAGATTAATGTTGGGTAGAGAGGTATTATAGCCACAAGACCTTTCCGTCACCAAACCAACTGGAAGGCCCTGAATAACAGTAAATATTTAGAATATCTTGGTGAATCCCTTCGGCTGTCTCATCATATTGGGAGACGCTTCCTCAATTATGCCAATGAAAGACAAACAAGGTTACATGACATTAATATACGCAGGAATCAATTTAACACTGGAGACTTTGTATATGTCAAGAGAGGTGCTGGAACAAAAAGGAAGTGTCCAAAACTTGGTAAAGTAAAAGGTGGTCCATATGTAATTACCAAAGCTTTTGGTCCAGTTGGATCCAGATTCAGAATAAAAAGTCCACTTGTGTTGTTCGTCATAATAAACTTAGAAGGTACAATGCAGAATTTGTGCCTAACTGGGTTAATAGATAGAATGAAATATCCTGCTCTAAAGACCTAGATGAATACAAGGCTAACCTTACCCATCACAGCTGTTCACTGCAAATGCTTGTGATGGACAAAGACAGCAGGAAGACAGGTTCCTGTTAAAATCGTTTCATCAGACAGGGGAGAAAAGTTAGGAGTCCCCACAGACTAGATATTTAGTCTACTTAATTTTTTCATAATTAATCATCTTCCTAGTTAGGGTTTTGTAAGCCTGTGTAGCTACCTCACTCTGAAAGAATGAATCATTAAACTAATCTATTTGCTTATAATTATTAATTTCTTGCTGCTATTGTATAGAAAATCCAACTATATCATGCATTTAATGAGAAGATTTACCTGGTGTACCTGTGTTCATAATTTTATTTTCAAGAGCATCCATGTTCCTGGAAAATCAAATGACATAAGTGACTCTCTGTCTCTTTTACAGATTGCTCGGTTCCTGTGTCTTGCCTCACAAAGTGCCACATCCATGTGAAACTCACTCAAATGTCGTCACAGTTAAACCCATTCCTACTTCTCTACCAGGTTTTTCTCAATTCAGGCATTACCTTGTTTTAAATAGTTTAAGATGCGGCATTTACAGTGTTCCTCTAATTACAGAAGACAATCTTGTTTACTTTGTGTTATGTTGTTATAAATCTTTCAAACTTTGTGGAAATTTTGAAGTCAGCTATGGCAGGATCACTTCTGTGAAATTTCGTCAAAAGTGGACAAGTAGTTTCAGCAAGATGTTTAAAATAGAGAAAAATACAAACAGATGCACGAGTGCATGCAAAGTGGACAAAGACCCATGACATAAGCTCAGTGGCCTTTAGCTAGTAAAACTCCAACCTCTGGGCCTGACAAACACAAGTTCGTTTGGTAGATGGTTTACTAGTAGCGTTGTATGTACACAATTCAGTAAGCCCTTGAACCTAAAAAAAGTTATCACATGCAATTTAATGCAAGCTCAACACAAGATTGTATGACCAGCAGTACTCTCACAATATTGTGGAGAAAGGCGCAACTGCTTGTAACAAGCAAGAATTGCTCTCGCCTCTCACAAAGGCTAGTGAGCACTGAACGAAATTTTGTGTATAGACAAGTAATAACCGAACAAAACAAAATATAAACTAATTACAGTAACACGATAACGTTAATATGATTTTATGTGAATATATTTTCTCTTATTTAACCCTTTACCAGACAATATTTTGTTTTTGCAGGCCTGAGGAAGAAGGGCTTCAGAAACATAGTGGGAAATAGGAGAAAAATGCCAGCATTTTCTCCAGTCCACACAATTTTTTTCAAGACAAATTCAATCAATTAAGTCAATTTTTTGTAGTCTCCAAATGTTATTTAAAATTTTATCCCATTAACACACAACAGAATTTCGAAATTGCCTTCATTGAAATCTTTAGCATACAACAAATGTAATGTGGCTAAAAAGATGAAATTTGTCTCTAAAAAGACAGAAAAAATTGTGGTTACCAGCATTTTTCTGCTTTTCCCACAATGTTTTCAAAGCTTTTTACCTCAAGGTTTTTAAAACTTAGGATGTTTGGTAAAGAGTTAAACAAACAAAAAAAAATCAATATACAGTTTTTGTTCTAAAAATTGATTCATTCTCTCTCTAAAAAAAAAAAAAGAATGAATGCTTTCATGTGATATAAGTCAAAATTGCTGGAATGCTAAACGCCACAATGAAAGACAGCAGTTCCATAAATACATTACTAGTTTTCCAAATTAGGGAGTTTTATAAACAAACCAGTGTTTGGTATTTTCTATATAAAACATGTATCAGATACACTTTTGGAGAAAAATAAATAACATTACAAAAAAAGAAGGAAAATTGTACAAAACACATACAGAACACAGTTATTGTAAATCATTTTTTTCAAAATAGGAACTTAGTTCTTTTCCTTTCCAAGAACAAATATCTACCTGTGCTGCTTTCCCTCTATTCCAGACAACAAAAATTTTGACTTAGCCATATTGGATGCATTCATGGACGACACATCAAATGTGATGACAAATATTGAAACTCATATTTTACATTACAAAACATTCTTAGAACACAATAAAATGCTGGACACGGGTAGGAAACTTCATATTCAGAGCCAATGGCTCTGACGAGAAAATGTTGTGTTGGTCTTCCGTTTCTGAAGATGTCGGCTGAAAAACAACCAAAAAAATAGGTAAGCTTGTCATTATTTGTAATCATGTGTTCTCACGTCTTTGAAATTCCAAAAAAGGAGAATGTCATGCAATGCTCTGGTCTTTCAACGTGTTTTCTACACTACGGAATGTTGTAACAAGTGTACGATGTTGTCTGAATCATTTGTGGCGTGGGTTGACCTTAGCTAAAATAATACGGCACGGACCTAAATTCAGTCTATTATTGCCATATAATTTGCAATTAAAAGAGTCTTGCTGTCCCAAAAACATGAATTAATGTCTTGAAATGTTACATTCACTGCTGGTAAAGAATTGAAAAGAAATAGCACAAAAAAATGATGAAAATAAAGAAGGGCTCTGATTATGTGGACCGGCTCTAAATATGTAAGTCGGCACCGATTGATGAGGGCTTCCTTTCAAAAATTTAGTTTTCTGTAAAAATCTACTTAGGAAGTAGGCTTTGTTTTTCCGTTAACACCTTTCAGTCCAAAATATAGTACTATTGTTGGATGGAACATGACCGAATTTATGAAAATACAAAGGACTGGTATTGTCACGATTAAAAAATCCTGTCGAACATTAGTCTATCTGACTTTTGAAAATACTTTTGTGTAGCTTTTGATTAACAGAATGGTCTATACATGTATATAGAATTTGTCATGCTTTCGTCGTAAGTGCAGCCCACATGTAAGCAAAAAAAGAAAAAGAAAAATATTTGGCATCTTCGGAAGACTATCTGGTCTTGAAACAGTCATTAAAAAGCTAAATGGAAAATGTACCGACCATAGCAGAGATGATGAATAGAAAAAAAAAACTTTTACAAAACGTGAGAAATACAATTGAACTATTCGCATTGCACGCCTAGGGTATATGTGTGAACACTCTTAACTCTTTTCAACACCTAACACGACACAACGGTATGTCAGGTGGTTGGGGTATATACAAGTCTTTAACAAAAAAAAAAATCAAATTCACAAGCACGTCAAGATCAAAAAATGTTCATAGATCCCTGATTTTGATTGTACTCACTCAGATCTTTCAATGTTCAATTAACCAAACGCATATTAGATCAGAATATCATATATTAGTTATGTTCTAAGCTGATGATAAACAAACATCCATCCAAGCGAACGATCACCTTTTGTGCAGTCTAATCTTGATCTACACTGGCTGCAGAAACAACTAAAGTTGTGACAGGCACTTTAAGGGTTCGTAATGAATAGCTTCGAGTTATTTATTTTTCTTTTTCCGTCCGAGATTTTTGTATTTTTGTCCTAAACATTGTCGTTTGCACTTGTTTCAGAAATCTCACACCGACTCCTCCCCATTTCTAATGTAGAAATCATTCACTTTATCCCGTAACTAGATTGAGATTCTAACTCCAATATCATGATATATTAAGTGTGTATGCAAATTAGCTGTTTTGTGTCATTATCTAGAAGAAACAGGCAAATTGAAAGGTCTTTGAGCGGATTATGTAAACTTGGCACCTTTTTTGTCGTGGGTTTTCGTGTTTTGCCGTGCCAAGTAATTTTGATTAAGCAAAAAGTAAAATTCTGAAAAAAAAAAAAAAAAACCTGCGTATCGTCATTTATTCGAAGAGTTTAGGGAATTTTCATGATGTATTTTACCTGCTTAAAGAAAGCATTAAAAGTCTTAAAGTTTTGAAAAACCTTGCTCCGAAAAAAAAAAAATATCCGATGTCCGAAATCCTTTTAAGCATGTGCAGACGAAATGGATACAAATAAAACGGGACAATATGCAGGGTTTTTTTTTCTTCAGAATTTTACTTTTTACTTAATCAAAATTCATAGAAATATCTAGGACGGAAAAAGAAAAATAAATAACTCGAAGCTATTCATTATGAACCCTCAAAGTGCCTGTTACAACTTTAGTTGGTTCTGCAGCCAGTGTAGATCAAGATTAGACTGCACAAAACGTGATCGTTTGTTTGTTTGGATGGATGTTTGTTTATCATCGGCGTAAAGATAACTGATATGTGACATTTTCTGATCTAATATACATCTGGTTAATTGAACATTGAAAGATCTGAGCAAGTACTATCAGAATCAGGGATCTATGAACATTTTTGGTCTTGACGTGCTTGTGAAATAGATTCTTTTTTGTTGTTAAAGACTTGTATATACTCCACCCACCTGACATGCTGTTGTATAGTGTTAAGTATTAAAAAGAGTAGAGTGTTCACACATATACCCTGAGGCGTGAATTGCGAATAGGTCAATTGTATTTCTCACGATTTGTAAAAGTTCTTTTTTTTCTATTCATCATCTCTGCTGTGGTCGGTACATTTTCCATGTAGCTTTTAATGACTGTTTCAAGACCAAAGAGCCTTCCGAAGATGCCAAATATTTTTCTTTTTCTTTTTTTGCTTACGTGCGGGCTGCACTTACGACGAAAGAATGACAAATGCTATATACATGTATAGACCATTCTGTTAATCAAAAGCTACACAAAAGTATTTTCAAAACAAGTTGGCTTCTTTACAAAAGAAGCCACAAGAGGTCAGCATCAATGTTTTCAAATAGTTTATTGGCTTTTAATTTCAATATATTTTAGTACATGTAAACAAACAAGTGAAAAAGCCGCCGCATAGAAACCTCCTATGCCTTACATGACGGTCATTTGACTTTCTTCCCATTTTCAAGTCGCATGATCTTGTCCAGCGGTCTTCTCTCTCTTTTTTAACGAATTTTTTCTTATTTTTCTTATTTTTTCTTCTGCTTAGATTCATTTGCTTAATGAAAAATTACAATTATCTGAGAGGTCATTTGCAACCGTGGCAAATTAATGTAACAAAACTCTTTTCTAAAATTCGTCATATAAAAATAAACGACGTCTATTTTCTGTTTCGGTATTTTGATTTCGCTTTATTTACAAAACCATGACGAAACAGACTGTGTATCAGAACAATTTTGCAAGCACAATTGATTTAGACAGCAAATTCTTTGGCAGTCTGCCTTTTAAACTCACCACTATTAGAGAGGTATGATGACCTCTCCAATTTAGATAGACTAATGTTCGACAGGATTTTTTAATCGTGACAATACCAGTCCTTTGTATTTTCATAAATTCGGTCATGTTCCATCCAACAATAGTACTATATTTTGGACTGAAAGGTGTTAACGGAAAAACAAAGCCTACTTCCTAAGTAGATTTTTACAGAAAACTTAAATTTTTGAAAGGAAGCCTTCATCAATCGGTGCCGACTTACATATTTAGAACCGGTCCACATAATCGGAGCCCTTCTTTATTTTCATAATTTTTTGTGCTATTTCTTTTCAGCAGTGAATGTAACATTTCAAGACTCTAATTCACGCTTTTGGGACAGCAAGGCTCTCTTTTAATTGCAAACTATATTGCAATAATAGACTGAATTTAGATCCGTGCCGTATTACTTTAGCTAAGGTCAACCCACGCCACAAATGATTCAGACAACATCGTACACTTGTTACAACATTCCGTAGTGTAGAAAACACGTTGAAAGACCAGAGCATTGCATGACATTCTCCTTTTTTGGAATTTCAAAGACGTAAGAACACATGATTACAAATAATGACAAGCTTACCTGTTTTTTGGTTGTTTTTCAGCCGACATCTTCAGAAACGGAAGACCAACACAACATTTTCTCGTCAGAGCCATTGGCTCTGAATATGAAGTTTCCTACCCGTGTGGATGCAAGTATTTTCTACTTTTCCTACATTATTTCCTAACACTGTCTTCCTGAAAAAGCAAGGTTGTTTGGTAAAATGTTAAAATGAATGTATATGTAACATGTTTATTTTGCACCAAAAAATATAGTAAAATGAATGACAGGAAACATTGTAGCAACTTCTCATCTGACAATCTGAGCCTCAGCAATAAAAGCAATCAGCAGGGGAAAAAAATCATAGGAAAACATTGTTGAAAAAGGAGAAAATGCTGTGATTTTTTTTTTCGAAAGCCCTCTTCGTCAGGGTCTTTAAAACTTGTGATGTGTGATGAAAGGTCGAGAAAAAAAAAAGAAAAAAAATAGGGAATAGAACAGTCCTTTAAACATACATCTTCACTCGTTTCATCCAGTTTTTTTAACCATTTTTTTCTTTATTTTATGAAACTCTTGTATCTTGATGCCAAATATTGCCCCTGATGGCTGCAATGTTGCACAGATTACGGCAGATAGAAAATGCATTTGATTCTGTTGCGGCTAGCCATAGACGTAACAACCACAGTTTCCTGTTAAAATCGAAGACAAATCCCTACAGTTTCTTTACCCCATCCACCTTATATTGATCTTTTATCTACATTTACACAGTGGACTAAATTATAACACCGTAAAGTTTTAGCAGCGTTTGTTTACTCTCTGGCTGTAAAGATGTCTCTTCAACATTTCCGAAAATTTACCTACAGCAAAAAGTTTTAACTTGAGCCAGCCTGCATGAACTCCCCATGCTGACATGGGTCAATACGTTTTCTAGATACCTTAAACCCCATTTTTTACAGAGCATGGCTCATACATATATTCATCGATTGTTTTAAAACTGTATGTCATTCCACAACACTTTTTAAACCTCTGGCTACTTTCCAAGACAAGCATTTTTGAAACAATGTTTAGCAGTGATGTAGAAATAAATACTAAATTAATGACTGTAAACAAACTTTAAAATGAGACTGGCTGCATTAGGATTTGAAATAGAAAACTGGATTATTAGTGATTTATGTTACTGACTGATCTACCAGGTTCTGCATAGTATCAATAGCAAACAGCTCTCTACCAAAGAACAAAATTTTGGTCTTATCCAAATTGAAAGCACTTGCAGACGACATATTAAATGTTACTCAAAGCATGAAATTGTCTTTCACAGGGTAGAAAACACTGTGAGAAATGGAAAAAAAAGATGGCTACCAGCATTTTCTTCTTTTCCCACAACGTTTTCAAAACAACTAATCTTGCACAAGATGTTTTTGAAAGGATTACTGTAAAACACTGGAAAATTATCATGAATCTATATTAAGGTTTACAGGGTTCATACATGTATAAACATTGTGGCAAAAGGAGAAACTACTCATAAAAAGTTATTTCTTCCTTTTCTCACAAAGTTTTCAAAAGGTGGTTGCTGAAAATTGTAAAAGGTCTAATACAGGAAATAATGAGAAAAATTGCATCTAAAATGGCGTAGATGTTAAAAAGAACATGTTCAAGGCAATGAAAAAAATAATATATCTATATTTTTTCTATGAAGAAAAAAACCTCATAATGTCATATAACTGTTCCCGGCCAGGACACAACTTTGAGCGACACAGCCCCTGTAGCTTGTTTTAAGATCTCAACTGCTTTTGTATGCGTAATGTTCTCCAAACTGATGTCATTTACACTGAGTATTGTATCACCACATCTGAAAATATAATTAAAAACCAAAAGGTAATGCACGTATTCACATTAACCCATTACCAAACGATCACTTGCTTTAATGACCCAAGGGAAAATGGTTTTAGAAAACACTGCTAAGAAAGGAGAAAATGCTGCAAATCAGTGTTTTCTCCTTCTTCAACAATGCTTTCTAATCTTTCTGAGACAAATTATATCCTTTGAACAATTACTAATTTGTAGTCTGCAAATGCTTTCAAATTAGACAACACTTTTATAATAGGATAAAACTCAAAATGATTATGTACATTATTCTACGAGAACCTAGCCTGTCACCACCCCTATTTCAACACATGAATTTTATGTATAAGGCCATAATAAATTTTGTTCAGTCAATTTTTGATAGTTAATAATTAGTTTTATTTCATGCTTTCCTGTAGTTTATTGAGAAATAATGGTGGAATATTTTTCGATATTTCATGGTTATGACCAGTGAAAAATATCGATCTATTTTCTAACTCTTTAATTGAAGGTGGACTAGTTATCAAGGTAAAATGCGAGTGTCACTGAACCAGATGGAAATATGACATAATTTACCCTACATTTCTCGTGCTTTAGGCAATATTGTAATACATAGTTATGCAGAGGGGGTTCGCCACAGGGAATTACTGAAAAGAACTGTTCTGGATTTTGATGTAAGTCCCCCCCATAAAAGGGTTACAATCATGAAATAAATGAAATATCTTTTTTTCGGTAAAAGACTGAAATTTTTTCATCTTGGGAACATCATTGGTATAACCTACCTAGGATGCATATTGACACGTCTTGTGTTTTCTTTTGTATTTAGCCTGAATTTTGAATCTTTCACTGCAGGAATAACTGACACAGATCTTCTTAAAACGATTATATCAAACATTACTGACATTCATTTTGTAGATCATCTCAAACGCTGGTAATGAAGAACCATGACATGGCTGTCATTCACTGAATTCACTATGAAGGTTTTAATCCTTTGTGTGTTAAAGGCAAATTGATTTGCTTATGTAGAAAGTGAAGAACAGGATCAGACTGCACAGAACATCTACTCTGATCTTGAATCTACACTGGCAATTAATATTTGAGATATAGTAATTTCTGGATGTATTACGACCACAAGAAGCCTTGAAGGTAGCAGTAGATACATGTATCTGGTTTTTCTTTTACAAGACACTTGATCTTACTTTAATCGTCCATCCTTGAAAGCTGGGGTTTCCAGGACAACTGATTTGATGTAAATTGGAAGACAACCCTGGGCACAATCTGACCCACCCACAACAGAGAAGCCTAAACTTCCAGTAGGGCTTCGTAACAGTGTGATAGTTCTTACTGTGTGACATACTCTGAAATGGAAGAGAGGGACAAAATTGATCTGTAGGCTGCTAAGCGCAACTCAATGACCTTTTGCGGACAGAGTAGATCAAGATCAGACTGCACAGAATATGCAGTCTGATCTTGAATCTATACCGTCCTATACGGTATTTTTTCCAAGGTGAAATCAACTTTGAAATCCGTAATATTTGTGTTTTTAGCATTCAGTGGAAATAGAGTTTATTTCATCAGCTTGTGGTTAATATGGGGAAATATTTGCCGAAAAAGGGAAAGGTATGCGAAAATAACGAGTGCCGTAAGGCACGAGTTATTTTTGCGGACCTTTCCCTTTCGAGGCAAATACTTCCCCATATTAACCACAAGCTGATGAAATAAATCATATATTATATTTCCTCTGATGATTTTGTCAACGAATGCCACTTTTAAAACTTAAAAACTTAAAA
The DNA here is from genome assembly GCA_946811185.2 of Hippopus hippopus. Taxonomy (NCBI): domain Eukaryota; kingdom Metazoa; phylum Mollusca; class Bivalvia; order Cardiida; family Cardiidae; genus Hippopus; species Hippopus hippopus. Next base: position 6,180,632 of record OX328107.1, read on the forward strand.
AAGTAGTTCGAGATTTTCAGCAGGAGGAAAATATTCACTGTGACAGGGAAATAATTCCCCCCAGCTTAAATTACGACATTTCTTTACCGATAATATTTCTAAAAATAGACACATGAAATATAATATAATGTTTTATTTATTCAGTAGCTTAACTATTTACCAAACAAACAAAATTTTAAACTAGTCCAAATTGAAAGCATTTGCAGACGACAAAATAAACGTGACTCAAAAAGTGAAATTAGTTTTGGGAAGGGTAGAAAACACTGTGGGAAAAGGAGAAAATGCTGGTTACCAGAATTTTCTCCTTTTCCAACAATGTTTTCAAGAGCTTTCTCTCTTAAAGTCGTTAAAACAAGGGATCATTTGGTAAAGTGTTAGGGGTTAAGTACATGGTCTGTTTATTACTTCTATGGTATATCAACTCAACACCAATCGAGATCATGTTAGACTTTTCTGTATTGAAAGCACTAGCAGATAATAAATCAAATATAGCTAAAACTATTTATGTCTTTAAAAACTTCAGAAACACTGGGGGGGGAAAAAAAGAGAAAATGCTAGTTCCCAGCATATTCTCTTTTTCTCATCTCGTTCACAAAAGCTTTCTTCCTCAGGACAGTGAATACAAAGTATTGTCTGCTAAAGGGTTAACTCTTTGCAAGCTAAGCAACTGAAATGGACAATGCAGTCATAAAAGAAGTCTCCTTCTCCCACAATGTCTTCACACTTTCTAATACAAACCCCTATCATTTGAGCCCTATCTTATATGCCATCTGCAAATGGTTTCACTTTTGATTGGTCTGAAATTTATTATCTGATAAACAGTTAACCCTTTAACACACAAAAGCTTTTGCAGACGACAAAATAATTGCGACACAAAAATAGATAATGGCGTTTGGAGGGTAGAAAACACTGTGGAAAAAGGAGAAAATGCTGGTTACAAGCATTTTCTCCTTTTCCCACAGTGTCTTCAAAAGGCTACTTCCTTAGGGTCATTAAAACTAGGGACTGTGTGGGAAAGGGTTAAAGACCCTGAAAGAGAAGGCTTTTGAAAACACTTTAGAAACTCTAAGGTACAAAATTTAGCTAAAGTTACTTTCTGAAGGTTTCTCTGTTATTCCAAATTCCTATGGTCTAGGAAACACTGCAGAAATGGGTAAAATTCATCTAACAAACTCGCGGAACAGGAATCTACCAAAGTGCACACGATTACCGGATGCACACGATTACTGTACATGACGGTACCAAACAACAAAATTTAGCCTTTTCCAAATTGAAAGCATTTGCAGAGAAAAAATGAAATCTGGATAACGTAATTTGATTTTTCTTTGATAGAGTAGGAAACAAGGTGGAAAAAAGAGAAAATGTTAGCTACAAGCTTTTTCTCTTTTTCCCCACAGCATTATCTAAATCGTTCTGCAAAGTCATAAAAATATATAAGGGATGGTTTCAACAAATATCTCTCCATTGTTACACAAGCTTTCTTCCTAACAGTTGATTGTTTCAAAAAGGCTACATCATTTACCAACCAGTCTTATGTTTTGATGACCTTAAAGAAAAAGGCTTCTTGAAAACAGCATTTTCTCATTATCCCACAATGTTTTCACACTTTCAAACATAAATCCCATCATTTGAGCCAGATTTTATATGCCATCTGCAAATAGTTTCACTTTTGTTTCGTCCAAAATTTCATCATTTGGTAAAGAGTTAAAAGAGTTCAAAGGGGGGATAAGCTGAAGTAGATCTAGTCTCTTACTTTGGTAACTGTTGCCAATAAATCCAGCTGGGCACAAAGTTTCCGTGGGCTGCTCCTGTCTCTGGGGCTTCAATGATTTTCAAGGTCACAACCTTTGACCCTGCATTGGCCTTGACCTGAGCAACTGCTTCACTATGGCTCAAACCAAGAAGAGAAGTCCCATTTATACACAGCAGAATATCACCTCTCTGAAATCAGAGAATCAAACAACTTTTTTTTGTCTTGAGACTGACTACTTTTGTGGTAAATGAAGATATATAGGTGAAGGGAAAAGGAGACAAGAGGGCCAAGATGGCCATGAAGTCGCTCACCTGAGTCTTTTGACCAAAGATGACCCATTTTCAATCTCTTTCGAGATATTATGACAAACTATTTACCAAGCTTTCAACTTATTGGACTGAAAATGTGGCCTCTAGCATGTACACAAGCTTTTTCTAGATTTTCTCTCAGTGACCTACTTTTTAGCCAAACACAGCCCATTTTCCCATTGTAGATATTATCAAAACAAAGATTCTGACCACCTTTCATAAGTATTGGACAGAAAATATGGCCTCTAGAGTGTACACGAGGTTTTTCCAAGATTTGACATGGCACCTAGTTTTTTACCCAATGTGACCCATTTTCAATTTCATCATATTTGATGATCAAGAAAAACATTCTCACTAATGTCCATAAGTATTAGACAGAAAATGATGACTCTAGAGCTACACAAGCTATTTTAATGATTTGTCCTGGTAACCTAGTTTTTGACCCTGTGTAACCCATTTTCAAACCCATTCAAGATATCATTATGACAAACATTCTGACCAACTTTCATGAGTATTTGACTGAAAACGTGGCCTCTAGAGGGTACACAAGGTTTTCTAAGATTTGACCTAGCTTATGACCCGACATAACTCATTTTAAATCTCGTCTGAGATATCATCAAGACAAACATTCTGACCAACTTTCAAGAGTTTTGGACTGAAAATATAGCCTCTAGAGCGTACACAAGGTTTTTCTAAGATTTGACCTAGTGAACTGGTTTTTGACCCGACATGACCCATTTTCCAACTTGGCCGAGATATTATCAAGACAAATATTCAGACCAACTTTCAAGAGTTTTGGACTGAAAATTTGGCCTTTAGAGTGTACACAAGGTTTTTCTAAGATTTGACCTAGTGACCTAGTTTTTGACCCATCATGACCCATTTTCAAACTCATCTGAGATATCATCAAGACAAACATTCTGACCAACTTTCAAGACTTTTGGACTGCAAATGTGGCCCTTAGAGTGTACACAAGGTTTTTTTAAGATTTGACCTAGTGACCTAGTTTTTAACCCAACATGTCCCATTTTCAAACTTGTTTGAGATATTACCAAGACAAACATTCTGACCAAATTTCATAAGTTTCAGACCGAAAATGTGGCCTCTAGAGCGTACACAAGGTAAAAGTTGACGACGGATGACACACAACGCATAACGGACACAGCACAATCACCTTGAGCATTTGTGTTCAGGTGCTGGTAATCAGCATTTTTCCCATTTCCAACAATGTTTCCTACCCTTTAAAAAAAAAAATCTGGTTTTTGAGTCAGATTTTTTTGTCGTCTGCAAACGCTTTCAATTTGGACAAGTCTAAAATTTTGTCATTTTGGTAAAGAGTTAAACATGCTGTCTTTGTAGCAGTAGAAGAAAATTGTCCAGAAGAAGTAGGCTTTTTTCTGCTATTTTCATTTCAAGTATGGACAAAGGCACTGGCTTGTAATACATGACTATTACTATCTTTATAGCAGCATTAACTCTTTACCAAAGGACAAAATATTAGACTTGTTAAAGCAGCATCAGACAACAAATCAAATGCGGAAAGGAGAAAAATGCTGACATCAGACGTTTTCAAAAGCCTGCTTCCTAAGGGTTGTTCAAACACAAGGTTGTCTGATAGAGGAATAAAACAATGTTATACACCTAACATGTAAACAAATTTCTCATCTGTATTCGCCTTCATGACTCCAAACAGCCAAATGATTGATATTTCTTACATATACAGGTGTGCTACATACTTTCCTAAGAGCAACACTTATACCCAAGGACTCATCTGTATTTGCCCTAAAATCCACATAGTGCTCTGAGGATTGATGTTTGTAACATACACAGGTGTGTCACCTCTAGGCTTATGCATACCCTGAGCAACACTAATACTCCTGGACTCACCTGTATTTGCCCTGACATCCCCAAACAGCCCTGAGGATTGATGTTTGTTACATACACAGGTGTGTCACCTCTAGGACTGCACATGCCACCTGCCACACTTATACCCAAGGATTCAGTGGGTTCCTACAATGTAATTCAGTTTTTTTTAACAAACCACCTCACAAGCTGTTTATTCTACACTGTCCAAAAAAGAAATCTGTTACAAATATAAATGTTGCCAACAAATACCCCATAACAATTCCCTTATTTCTGGTCAAGAAAAAAAATTCAAAGGGCCATAACTCCTGTAAGTTTGCAAATCATGATAAAAATTGCAAAAGTCAAAGATTTGATAGAAAATGTTGCAGTAAAAGGAAGAAATACTTTTTAGCAGCATTTTCTCCTATTCTCAAAGTGTTTTCAAAATCCTTTTTCTTTACTCTTGTAAAACACAGGACCATTTGCCTACATTTTCTCCTTTAACCACAATGTTTTCAAAAGCCTTCTATCTCAGGCATAAGATAAAAAAATGATTGACTGGCCCACATATTTGGCACAAGTACTGGTGTAGTTTCCAGGAAGCAGAGTCGAGAGAGAAAAACATAAGTTGCCAGGACTTGTTTCTCAATCAATGTAAAATGAATAAGTTTAAACTAAACAATTGATAAAGAGAGTAAAGGACATACCACAAGATATACCAGGAATTTTGTGAAATAATAGTAAATACAAATTCCCAAGTGAGGCACATATAAATACAGAAAGCTTCAGATATTTGACCTTATTAGATAGTAGTTGTGAACAAAATGTCCATTGTCATGTCTAGCCACTATTATGTTTTGATGAATTGGAGAGCCTGGTCCCCAGGCAGACAGTGCTAAAATTATCATTTTGGAGTGAAAACAGTAAATTCTATACACCAAACCTTGGAATTGCAGTTTCGTGACAGGATTAACATAAAAAAGGTTTGGTACTTGGATTTTTTCCTGCTTCCCTTCTGGTTTTTTTTTTTTTTAAATAAAGATTACTCTACCCTTTTAGGGGCCTGGAATGATAGTAGTGTCCTTTTTGGATGGTGTAAATTAAGATCAAACTGCAAAGCTCTTTTTACTTAATTTATCAAAAGTTGTTTTCCTTTCTTTCAAATGTTTATCCTTATAAGAGGAAAATTAGCCAACCCTTTACTGTACAAATAAATTGAGAGGTAATTTGGTAAAAGGGTGTTTATTGCATTTCTGTGACACATTATACCATGCCAGTCATGACATACTTATGGATCCATGTAATCTATTTTGACAAACAACCAACACAGAATGGTCCTTTGACATGCAGACAATTTATAAAAAGCCAAAAGTTTCGACCAATGTAAGCCTGCATAGGCAGACACTGGTCGATACTTTTTGCTTATTCATTGAACCCTTTTTCACAGAGCATGGCTCTTTATAAATTTTTCACAACCTTGCTGCTGACGGCTTCTGAAAAGATTGCAGGCAAAGGAGCTATACTGTGTGTACCAAGAAGTTGCTTCTTTGTCCAGGATTCTTTCCACAGAAAATATACATGTATGGAAGTGAGTGGATTCAGGTGAATAAATACATTTGGAATCATTTAGTACATGTAGAATTTGCTAAAAACTAACACAGAGCATTTTTTTTCTTTTGCCAAATGTTATCAAACGAGCCTTGCAACAAAGTACAAAGAGTAACCTGTGGATGGTTAAGTCTTCACCCTTTAGTACACAATCCTGACTTCTTCTGACACTGGGTGAGAAGCCTTTTGAAAACATTGTAAGAACCAGAAAATGCTGATTTTCAGCATTTTCTCCTTTTCCTAAAATGTTTTCTACCCTTTGAATGACAAATTTCATTTTTTTTCTTAGGTAACATTTAATTTGTGTTCTGCATATACTTATCTTGGGGAAGAAGGCTTTTGGAAATGTTGTGAGAATTTGATTTGGTGTATAATGCTGTTTTCAACATTATTTCAGTTATATTGCAGCAGCCATTGCACCTATCCATGCTTTCCTGGATGTTGCTTTACCAGTACTTTGCACAATATTCTTCCCAAGCCACTGGTTGCTTCACCACATTATCACCATTGTGACAATAATCAGCTGTGACAGAAGAAATGATTCGAGGATATTTTGTGAGAAAAGGGGAAAATGCTGGTAACCAGCATTTTCTTTTCCCCAATTTTTTTTCTTACCTTCAGATAACAAATCCCATTTAATTTCTTGTATACAAAGGTGCCATACTCTGGCAAACAGGGGTTTAATGCATCCCTGTGATGCATCATACCAAGCGAGTCATCACATAATTATTGATCAGTAAAATCTATTCTGTCATACAACCAGCTGAATCCCGATGTAGAACAGTCCTTGAACATGCAGAAAATTGGCAAAAAGCAAAAAATTTCCACAGTTTAGCCTGTGAGGACTGCACGGGCTGACCTAGATTGATACTTTTTGTAGAAGCATCGAACCCCCTTCTCACAGAGCATGGCTTAACTCTCTACCGCACAATGCCGACTTCTGACAACCCTGGGAAAGAAGCCTTTTAAAAACATTGTAGAAAAAGGAGAAAATGCTGGAAACCAGCATTTTCTCCTTTTCCCACAATGTTTTCTAACCTATCAAAGAACAAGAGGGCCATGATGGCCCTAAAGTCGCTCACCTGAGCCTTTTGATCAAACATGACCCATTTCCAATCTCTTCAGAGATACTAAGACAAACACTCTGACAAACACTCATTAGTATTGGGCTTACAAATATGGCCTCTAGAGTGCACACAAGCTTTTTCTAGAATTTGTCTCAGCGGCCTACTTGACGTTTAGAAATTATCCAGACATACATTCCGACAAACTTTCATGAATATTTGAGAGGAAATGTGGCTTGTAGGGTGTATAAAAGGTTTTTCCGAGATTTGACCTAGTGACCTGGTTTTTTATCCAACATGACCCATATTCATACTAGTCTAAGATATTATCAAGTTATCAAGACAAACACTCAAAGCAAATTTCAAGATTACTGGACTGAAAATGTGGCCTCTAGAGCGTACACACATTTTTTCAAGGATGAAACTTGGTGACCTAGTTTTTATTCCATGTGACCCATTTTCAAACTCATGCAAGATATCATCAAGACAAACATTCTAACAAAAGTTTAAAGAATATTGGACTGTAATTATAGTACAAAAGGTTTTTCCAAGATCTGACCTTGTGACCTAGTTTTTTATCCAACATGACCCATTTTCATAGTAGTCTAAGAAATTATCAAGACAAACATTCTGACTGAATTTCAAGATTATTGGACTGAAAATAGGGCCTCTAGAGCTTACATAAGATATGATCTGGTGACCTACTTTTTGACCTGACATGACCCATCTTCAAACTCATCCAAGCTATCATCATGACAAACATTCTGACCAACTTTAAAGAGCATTGGACTGAAAATGTGGCTTCTGGAGCGTACACAAGGTTTTTCAAAGATTTGACCTAGTGACCTAGTTTTTGACCCCACTTGGCCCAGTTTCAAACTCGCCTGCGATATTATCAAGACAACTATTCTGACCAAATTTCAAGAGTATTGGACTGAAAATGTGGCTTCTAGATCATACACAAGGTTTTTTTAAGATTTGACCTAGTGACCTAGTTTTTGACCCAACATGGCCCGTTTTCAAATTTGTGAGAGATATCATCAAGACAAACATTCTGACCAACTTTCAAAAGTTTTGGACTGAAAATATTGCCTCTAGAGCGTACAAAAGGTTTTCTAAGATTTGACCTAGTGACCTAGTTTTTGACCCAACATGGCCTATTTTCGAACTCGTCCAAGATATCATCAAGACAAACATTCTAACCAACTTTCAGGAGTATTGGACAGAAAATGTGGCTTCTAGAGCATAAATAAAGTTTTTCTAAGATTTGACCTTGTGACCTAGTTTTTGACCCGACATGACCTATTTTAGAACTCATCTGAGATATCACCGAGGCAAACATTCTGACCAAGTTTCATGAGTATCAGACTGAAAATGTGGCCTCTAGAGCGTACACAAGGTTTTTCTTAGATTTGACCTAGTGACCTAGTTTTTGACCCAACATGACCCATTTTCGAACTTGTCCGAGATATCATCAAGACAAACATTCTAAACAACTTTCAGGAGTACTGGACAGAAAATGTGGCATCTAGAGCGTACACAAGGTTTTTCTAAGATTTGACCTAGTGACCTAGTTTTTGACCCGACATGACCTATTTTCAAACTTGTCCGAGATATTATCGAGGCAAACATTCTGACCAACTTTCACGAGTATTGGACTGAAAATGTGGCCTCTAGAGCGTACACAAGATTTTTCTAAGATTTGACCTAGTGACCTAGCTTTTGACCTGACATGACCCATTTTCGAACCCGTCCGAGATTTTATTGAGACAAACGTTCTGACCAAGTTTCATGAGTATCAGACTGAAATTGTGGCCTCTAGAGCGTACACAAGGTGAAAAAGTTGACAACAGATGACACACGCCGCACGACGGACACAGCACGATCACAATAGCTCCCCATGAGCACTTCGTGCTCAGGTGAGCTAAAAACTGCACAATTTGAGCTACGTTGAAATTGTTGTCTGCAAATGCTTTCAATCTGGACAAGGCTACAATTTTGTCATCTGGTAAAGGGTTAACCCTTTCCAAACAATCCCTGGTTTTCACGACCCTGAAAAAGAAACCCTTTGAAAACATTGTGGGAAAAGGAGAAAATGCTGGTAACCACCAAATTTCTCCTTTTCCCACAATGTTTTCTACCCTTCCCAAAACAGTTTTCAACTTTTGTGTCACATTTATTTTGTCGTCTACAAATGCTTTCAATTTGGACAAGTCTGAAATTTTGTCGTTTGGTAGAGAGTTAAACACTTTCAATTTAGACTTGTACCGTATTTTCCAGACAATAGGCTGCGGCCTATCTGTTAAAAAAGTGGAAATTTTCAATGGTGCGGCCTATAAAACGAAGCGGCTTATACGTTAATTTTATTTTTCTAAATGATCTTTTTAGTGCTGCCTGTAAAAGTGAAAATAAATGAAACAATTTCCCATGTGGATGCCACTCTGGTTCACGCCCCAAAGTAATTTTGGAACACTAATGCCTACCTCTATTTGGTAGATAAATAAATCCGCATGCAAACTTACGAATGCGTGAAAACTCTTGACCAACCTTGATTTTCACACCTGTTGATTGATGATGTCGATTGGTACCAATCAGTGGTTTACTACGAACGTAATTAAAGGCTTGTTTGTTGTGGTACATCAATTAATCAATCGAAGTGCTAATTTGACAATTTCAAAATCCCTTAAAACATTCGACAAGCGATAAACGAATAGTAATGGTCTCAGGTCATCCAAGTGATTTGATTTCCAGAAGAGGAAATCATTCCTATGGAATGAAAACATGCATAAACAATGGATAAATTTGTTTCATGTGTTGACTATAATACATATACCGGTACATTTATCTATAGGTAGATGACATTGTACATTAACCAAGCGTATCAGCCGCGGCCTATGTGCCGGTGCGGCCTAAACAATATTTTTTATTTCTAAAATGGTTAAAATGAAAGGGTGCGGCCTATACAGTGCAGCAGCTTATTGTCCGGAAAATAAGGTACCAATTTCTTGTCTGGTAAAGACTTATAGACATAAATTTTTACAAAGTCTCCCTCACGTCTCCTATATTAGTTAGCGTCTCTAGAAATAGCCTGTATTGTAATGGGGCTAAATGATGAATGAGATAAACCATATTAAGTCTTTTATCAAACCACAAAAATGTAAACTTGTCCAAACTTGAGCACATTTGAAGAAAACAAATTAAATGCGAGTCAAATGATGAAATTTGTCTTCTATAGGGTAGAAAACGTAGGAAAAGAAGAAAGTGCCAGTTACCATCATTTTCTTTGTTTTCCCATAATATTCTTAAAGAGGCTTCTTCCTCAGGGTCATAACAATCCTGGACTGAGTGGAAAAGAAATCACCCTTAAAATTCTGAATGAATGAGATGGACCTCTTCAATTAGGGAAAGCAGCTGAAATATTTGCTACTTCAGGGTCATTTTGGCCAGAATATGCAATAAAGTTGCACACAGTGTAGATCCAAGAACAGACTGCACATTCTGTGCAGTCTGATCTTGATCTACACTGTCCACAAAAGCAACAAAAGCCGGGTCGAGCACTCTAAGAGTAAACAGCCAATACAAATCACAAACCTGAGGAACAAATAACTATTGCAAGCTGTAGACATTTAATCCTATTTAGTCAGTAACTGTAGACGTAATGCCCATTTTCCATGGCTAGACACCATTGTATTCGTATGAATGGGAATACCAGCCCATTAGTCTGGAAATCTGTGAGTTTTTTCTTAATCCCCATCTCCAGAAAGACAGCTATTGAAAACACTGAGGAACAAGAGCGGCAAATTGTCGCAAGATACGCCCGTCCCACCGCCAGTTGTCAAGGGGGTATAATAATCGTAAAGGGCAGGTAATGCAACAAACATGTTTACCAAGTGTCAAGTCAATTTGACTTGAGGTGACAAAGTTCCGTTCCAGACAAGCAAGAAATACTGTAAAAATGAAGATCAAAGTGGAATTACTCAAAATCCGCACTAGGTAGAGTTATTGTTCTTGCACACTGTACTCCGTAATATTGCAACAAACATGCATACCAATTTTCAAGTCAATCGGACTGGAGATGACAAAATTATGCTCCGGACAAGCAGAAAATGCTGTAAAAATGACGATCAAAGGGAAATAACTCAAAGACAGCACGAAGTAGAGTTATGGTTCTTTTGCACTGCAATCCATATTATTGCAACTAACACACATGCCAATTTTCAAGTCAATCAGACTGGAGATGACAAAGTTATGCTCCGGACAAGCAGAAAATGCTGTAAAAATGACGATCAAAGGGAAATAACTCAAAAACAGCACAAGGTAGAATTATGGTTCTTTTGCACTGCACTCCGTATTATTGCAACAAACACACATGCCAAGTTTCAAGTCAATCAGACTGGAGATGACAAAGTTATGCTCCAGACAAGCAGAAAATGCTGTAAAAATGACGATCAAAGGGAAATAACTCAAAGACAGCACAAGGTAGAGTTATGGTTCTTTCGCACTGCACTCCGTATTACTGCAACTAACACACATGCCAAGTATCAAGTCAATCGGACTGGAGATGACAAAGTTATGCTCCGGACAAGCAGAAAATGCTGTAAAAATGACGATCGAAGGGAAATAACTCAAAGACAGCACGAGGTAGAGTTATGGTTCTTTTGCACTGCACTCCCCCTTAATGAGATCTATCCACCCATGAAGTTTCATAACCGTAGCTAGCATAGTTTTGGAGATATGCTTTGGACAAAATTCAAGTATGAATATAAACAAAGGGAAATAACTCAAAAATTAAGTAAGCAAGAGTTATGATTCCTGTGCACTGCACTCCCCCTTGATAAGATCTATCCACCCATGAAGTTTCATAACCTTAGCTAGTATAGTTTTGGAGATATGCTCCGGACAAAATTCAAGTATGAAAAACAACAAAGGGCAATAACTCAAAAATTAAGTAAGCAAGAGTTATGATTCCTGTGCACTGCACTCCCCCTTAATGAGATCTATCCACCCATGAAGTTTCATAACCGTAGCTAGTATAGTTTTGGAGATATGCTCCGGACAAAATTCAAGTATGAAAAACAACAAAGGGCAATAACTCAAAAATTAAGTAAGCAAGAGTTATGATTCCTGTGCACTGCACTCCCCCTTAATGAGATCTATCCACCCATGAAATTTCATAACCGTAGCTAGTATAGTTTTGGAGATATGCTCCGGACAAAATTCAAGTATGAAAAACAACAAAGGGCAATAACTCAAAAATTAAGCAAGCAAGAGTTATGATTCCTGTGCGCTGCACTCCGCCTTGATGAGATCTATCCACCCATGAAATTTCATAACCATAGCTAGTATAGTTTTGGAGATATGCTCCAGACAAAATTCAAGTATGAAAAACAACAAAGGGCAATAACTCAAAAATTAAGCAAGCGAGAGTTATGATTCCTGTGCACTGCACTCCGCCTTGATGAGATCTATCCACCCATGAAATTTCATGGCCGTAGCTGGCATAGTTTTGGAGATATGCTCCGGACAAAGAATGGGGATGCTGCCCGCCCGTCCGCCACGGGTGATCCCATAATACGTCCCGTCTTCGACGGGCGTATAATAAGTAACTGCATTTAATTTATATTCCTAGCCAAAGAGCACATACTTATATGATGTGTGGGAAAAAATAGGACTAAAGGATGGGATAGAAAGATGGGAAAGACTAAAGAACCAACAGAATGACAGAGAGAAGGACGGATGGACAATACTATAAAACAGTTATGACTTTCAAGGGGGATGGGGAGTGGTTGCCTGTAATATGCAATTACTCAATTTTCAACAAAGTTTTCTCACTGAAAAAAAAAACAAAAGCACCACATGTCGTGCCAACTCTCTCCTGCAGTTGCTTGATTTTCAGTAAAAATACTAAGTTAAAATTTGGGCATAACTGTGTAAAAATACTTTCATGGTTACCTGTCCTTGTTTTGATTGAATTTGCGTTTATTTATCGTCGCCACTGGTTGCCCATATGGGCAACGCCCCCTGAAGGCTGTTAGTATTGTTACGCGGGATAGTGCAGATACAGGACGAAACCCATCCTAAGTTTCGCCTGGTTCTTTAACGTGCTTGGTGTATAGCACCGTCACACCGGACCTCGGTTTAACGTCATATCCGAAAGACTATTAGTAATTTTAGATGGCCAGCCGTGGGGATCGAACCCACACCCTCATCATCACGAGTCCTACGCTCTACCAACTGAGCTATTCAGGCTGGTCTACCTGTCCTTGTTGTACAGGTTTCCCTTTTGATAGTTGACAGCTTGTGCAAGTTTGAAGTAAATATCTTTCATATTAAGGTAGTACCCTCCTAATGGAAAACAGCTATTTCCACTATAATATTATCCTACAAAATTTGCTATGATTAAAAATGAGTATTATTGTACTACTTTAACCGAGCCACTTTTTCCTTTTTTTCCTTCTTAGAATTATCATTTATAAATCTAAAACCACTATATTCTCATTACAAAGGGAGATAATAATTACCTCCCTTTTCAGGAAACTAACAAAAGTATCAACAAATAATTTCAAGATAGACATCAAAGGAATTTCTGGTCGGTTAGAAATGTGCAAAAGTATTACCCGTATTTTGCATAAGTTTTGGGACAGTAAAAAAATTATTTTTTGTGTGTCCCAATACTTAGGTCTACAAAAAATAATTATTTTATCAGCTGTCCCAAAACTTATGGTTAGACAAGACAAGCTGTCATACTGTAAGTCACTATTCTATTTTTAGACAGATTGGAATTCCGGCGATCAATTTGAGCACTAAGAGTTGAAAACTTCCCTTTTTCTCATTGTTTTCGTTGCTTATTAACTTGTCACACATTATTGTCTGCGTCCTGCAATCGCGATGAGGATTGTTATTTTGCGTTTGTAGATAAATTCACAACATATTTTACCTGCTTACATGAGGTGAACGATGTAAATTCCAATTTGACAAGTACCTGCTCAGCCCGTTCTCAAATTTGATTGGTTCGTCAATCTTCGATCGATAAACCTTCGTTACACTAGAATACTGTGCCTTGATTTCTATTTATAAACAACAAACCCAATTGACCGTGAAACACATGCGTGTCAACCCTATGTCAACTTTCGGATGTACATGTATACATTATGTATCTTGGATACAAGTTTATCACACCCTTTTTACACTTCTATCGGTTTTTTGTTTTGAATTGGGGGTTAAAATAGTCTGTCAAGTGATCGGGGTTTATGTCTTGAATCGGGAAACTCCCACTGAAATCGGGAGGGTTGGGAAGCATGCTCTCGACGTTACGGGTGTAGACATGAAACTGCGCGACATAAATGCTTGTAAACAAAGGGTATCAAACAGGTTGAAAGATTTTTTTTTAAAAATAGATATTCACTGTCCCAATTCTTTGGAACAAAAAAATACCTATCTTTTTTTGCAATTTTTAGTATGGTCCAAATCTTTGGGTCATGAAAAATAATTATTTTCGCGATTTTTCAAGGTGTCCCAATACTTTGGGTGTCCCAAAACTAAGCAAAATACGGTATATCAGTATAAATCCTTATTTATCACCTAATAAGAAATTCTATTCCATGTTGCACTAGAAGCGTTAGGATGGTAATACCTTAATAGAGATATAGCAAAATGTCAACGTTTTGGCATAACATCGACACCTGGACTACGACAATACCGCAACATGGTCTTTGAAAAGCAGAGCTAATGTCAACCAGTAATACTGAAAATTGGAAGTTCCAAAGCCATAAAACCTTCCATTAACCCATAAAGCCCCCTTCACTATAATTGATTCTGCAGGCAGTGTAGATCAATATCAGACTACACAAAATGTGCAGTCTGATCTTTGATCTACGCTGTCCGCTTTTCTTAGACAATCTGAACTCAAGCAACCATATACATATGAGCCGCGCTCTGGCAAAAGGGGGCTTAATGCATCTCCGTAATCCATCATACCAAGAAAGCCATCACATACTTATGGATCCATAATAGCCACTTTTTTTAACAACCGACTCAATCATGAGGTAGACTGATCCTTTGACATGCAGAAAATCGACCAATAGCGAAAAGTTTCGGCCCAGGTCAGCCTACGCGGACTGCGCAGGCTATCCTGGGTCGAAACTTTTCGCAGATGCATTAAGCCCCCTTTTCACAGAGCGCGGCTCATATACTTACAATCATTTTGGTTTCATTTCTCAGCTGAAAATGTCCCTTGAGTTTACTAGGCACTTTAGTATCTAAAATTTCAGCCAAATTTGTTTTTAAAATGTAAGAGCACAACAGAACTCCAAATTATGTTTATGGACAAACTGAAGGACAGACAACTTAATTCTAATCCGTCTCCCCCTCTTCCTTGTGCTTTGTGATGGAAGGGCGTTAAACAATAATTAACCCATTACCACACAATCCCTACTTTTGACGACCCTGAGAAAGAAGCCTTTGGAAAACATTGTGGGAAAAGGAGAAAATGCTGGTAACCAGCATTTTCTCCTTTTCCCACAATGTTTTCTACCCTTCACAAAACAAATTTCAAATTTTCAATCACTTTTATTTTGTCGTCTGCAAATGCTTTCGAATTGGACAAACCTAAAATTTTGTCATTTGGTAATGAGTTAACGATTATCATCCTTTCTTCCCAGCTTGCACTTACTTTGTTGATAGTAACATTGAGCTCACGACATTTTTTACACACTGCCCACATATTTTCCTCCGAGTCTAACTCTACATTGGACAGCATGTCTGAGGTAGATCGTATGATATCCGGCGTCTGGGGTCGACTCTTTCTTGATATCACAAATTGCACTTTTTCACGACTAGTCTGTATAAAACAAATAACAAAATTTATCAAATAGATCTACCTTCTGAAATAAATTTGCAGCAGACAACTTTAAAACTGTCCTTGTAAAACATGGATAAATAGTATTAAAACATGGGTAACTAGTAGTAAAGCATAGATAACTTGTATGAAGTAGCACTTGGCCCATCTTTTTGCAAGATCCTGAGAATGAAGGCTTTTAAAAACAATTTGGCAAAAGGACAAAATACTTGTCACCTGCATTTTCTCCTTTTCTGGCAAAATTTTCAAATTCTTCTTTCCTATGGTCTATAGACCTTGGGCTTGTGTGGAAAAGGGTTAATTCTTTACCAAACAACAAAATTTTAGACTTGTCCAAATTGAAAGCATTTGCAGACGACAAAATAAACGTGACTCAAAAATTGAAACTTGACTTTAGAAGAGTAGAAAACATTGTGGGAAAAGGATAAAATGCTGGTTACCAGCATTTTCTCCTTTTCCCACAATGTTTTCAGAAGGCTTCTACCTCCTGGTAGTAAAAACCAGGGATTGTTTGGTAAAGGGCTAATGTGTATAGGTTTGAAGTAAATATCCTCAGTAATCACAGAGATATTAGAAAAAGTTTGATTTTCAGTGAAAATTTTAAACTGAAAAAGGGCCATACCTGTGTCAAAACATTTCAACGGCTACCCGCTATATTAGTACAGGTATCCCTTTTGATACTAAACATTTAGCTAAGGTCTGAAGCAACCATAAGAAATATCAGAAAATGTCAAATATTTTGCAAGACAATGACAACGCAGACCACAACAGCGCTATGACAATATGCTGACATTTTTCTTTTGAAACTGCCAGGCTAAAAAGTATTTGAAGCATACCTGTATTACTTTTGCAGCCTGCTCTTGGGTACTGTAGGTCACATCTATGCCATTGATCTCTAATACTCGATCATCTGGTCTTAAGCGGCCATCAAGAGCTGCAAGGCTACTTGGCACCTACCAAAAGTAAAAGATAATATAATTTAAATTCAGTTATCGCCTCATGAAAGTAATTTGCAGCAAACAATTTTGGAAACATCCTTATGTAATATTGATAGTAAACCTAATTGTAGTTGTTAATACCTGTTGTTGAAACTAAATGAGAACATAAAATGAGAATGACCTTATGAAAATGTATGGGTAAAAACATGTTTTATGGAATAAGCAATTGAAAACATGTGAAATCACTGCAGCAAAAGTTGCTTGAAATCATCCCTTTTGCCATATTTTCAAAAATGGTATGTGGGAAGAAAAATAAATCACCTGCTGACTATTGCAATGTTTTGACCATTACATACATGGTACAGGATTTAAGTCTAACAGGCAACAAAAGTGAAGACTTGTCCATCTTGAAACTATTCTCAGCCAACAAATAATGGGATTTATATTTGAAAGGGTAGAAAACATATTGATTTAATTCTTTAACAACTTGTTATTATTGGTTATTGGACAAAAAAACAAGTCTGCTATTCACCATTGTTTATGATGCCAGTGTGAAAATGATAGGAGAATTTAACTTTTGCATCTGGTCCATTTTATTGCAGTTAACAAAAAAGAAGAGTGTTCTGACTGCTGCAATTTATATATGAGCCATGCTCTGTGAAAAGGGGGCTTAATGCATCTGCGAAAAGTATCGACCCAGGCCAGCCTGCGCAGTCCGCGCAGGCTGACCTGGGCCGAAACTTTTCGCTATCGGTCAATTTCCTGTATGTCCATGGACCAGTCTACCTCATGAATCAGTCGGTTGTTAAAACAAAATGGATTTTATGGATCTATGATCATGTATGACATGCTTGATATCATGGATCACGGAGATGCATTAAGCCCCCCTATGCCAGAGCATGGCTCATATTTAAACTTTACTTTGCAAGAACACCCTCAACCCTTTACCACACAATGACGCCTTTTAACGCCCCTGAAGAAGAGGCCTTTTGAAAACATTGTGGGAAAAGGAGAAAATGCTGGTAACCAGCATTTTCTCCTTTTCCCACAAAGTTTTCTACCCTATCAAAGAAAAATTGCACCATTTGAGCCATGTTGAAATTGTTGTCTGCAAATGCTTTCAATTTGGATAGGTCTTAAATTTTGCCGTGTGGTAAAGAGTTAACCATGAATGAAACCAATTCCTCAGCCCTATCCCATTTCTCACAAAATGAAATACAGTACGAGGCACAAGCTACCTCACAGTGCTGTGTTTTACAACTCTGAATTGTTTCAAAAACAGTGTAGGAAAAGGAGATGTATTAAAAAGTTTTATACAGTTTCGAACACTAATCCGACATTTGAGACAGATGTTGTCTACAAATGCTTCAATATGAACATATCTTTAATCTTAGGGCCTTTACTGATCAAGAGAATACTTACTAAATTTAGAATGAATACACCAGGTCCATTTCTGTAATGGAAAGAAAAAAGACAATATATTCAAAATCTAGTACAACTACTATTCCATGTTATAATTTTCCACAAATTTGATAGGGAGGGTTCACTCTAGAAGATATGTTTTTTACCTTCTTTTCTTATCTTTTCTACCTTACAATCTTGAGTTTTAACAACCCTGAGATAGAAACCTTTTGAAACCATTGTGAAAAAAGGAGAAAATGCTGGTAACCACCATTTTCTCCTTTTTCCATAATGTTTTCTACCTTTTCAAAACTCGATTCCGTAATATGAGCAATATATATGAGCCATGCTCTGTGAAAAGGGGGCTTAATGCATCTACGAAAAGTATCGACCCAGGTCAGCCTGCGCAGTCCGCGCAGGCTGACCTGGGCCGAAACTTTTCGCTATGGGTCAATTTTCTGTATGTCCAAGGATCAGTCTACCTCATGAATAAGTCAGTTGTTAAAAAAAGTGGCTATTATGGATCCGTAAGTATGTGATGGCTTGCTTGGTATGATGAATTACGGAGATGCATTAAGCCCCCTTTTGCCAGAGCATGTCTCATATATGTTGTCCTCTACAAATGCTTTATATTTAGACATGTCTACATTTTTCTCGAGTGGTAAAGGATTATCCCTAGAAATTAAGATAAAGGGCAAAATATGCACAGAAATGTGTGTCAAAAAAGCCTGAAACATGTGCAAAATCTACCTCAAATGTGTGTCAAATATACCTGAAAATTTTGCCAAATATGCCTCAAAATGTGTCAAATATGCATGAAACATGTGCCAAATATGTCTCAAGTGTGTCAAATATGCCTGAAGCATGTGCCAAATATGCGTGAAACATGTGCTAAATATGCCTCAAACATGTGTCAAATATGCATGAAACATGTGCTATATCTGCCTCAAATATAAATTATGTCAAATATGCCTGAAACGTGAGTCAAATATGCCTCAAATGTGTGTCAAATATGCCTTTAATGTGTGTCAAACATGCCTGAAACATGTGCCAAATATGCCTCAAACATGTGTCAAATATGCATGAAACATGTGCTAAATCTGCCTCAAATATGTGTCACATATGCCCGAAATATGTGCCAAATATGCCTCAAACATGTGTTAAATATGCATGAAACATGTGCTAAATCTGCTTCAAATATGTGTCAAATATGCCTGAAACATGTGCCAAATATGCCTCAAATATGTCCAATATGCCTTTAATGTGTGTCAAATATGCCTAAAATGTGTGCCAAATCTGCCTCAAAATGTGTCAAATATGCCTGAAACATGTGCCAAATATGCCTCAAGTGTGTCAAATATGCCTGAAGCATGTGCCAAATATGCCTCAAGTGTGTCAAATATACCTGAAACATGTGCTAAATATGCCTCAAACATGTGTCAAATATGCATGAAACATGTGCTAAATCTGCCTCAAATATACATTATGTCAAATATGCCTGAAATGTGTGCCAAATATGCCTCAAATGTGTGTCAAATATGCCTTTAATGTGTGTCAAATATGCCTGAAACATGTGCCGAATATGCCTCAAACATGTTTCAAATATGCATGAAACATGTTCTAAATCTGCCTCAAATATATAAATTATGTCAAATATGCCTGAAACATGTGCCAAATATGCCTCAAGTGTGTCAAATATGCCTGAAGCATGTGCCAAATATGCCTCAAGTGTGTCAAATATACCTGAAACATGTGCTAAATATGCCTCAAACATGTGTCAAATATGCATGAAACGTGTGCTAAATCTGCCTCAAATATAAATTATGTCAAATATGCCTGAAACATGTGTTAAATATGCCTGAAAAATATGCCAAATCTGCCTCAAATATGTGTCAAATATGCCTGAAATAAGTGCCAAATATGCCTAAAATGTGTGTAAATATTCCTAAAATGTGTGTCAAAGAAGATTTAATAATATGGAAAAAAAAAAACCTGCTACAGAAGTTGATCCAAAAAGATGTGTAGTTTTCATATAAATCAATTCAAGTATTCATCATAATATAATACTTTACTTATTCATTTTTTTTTGACCACTCACTATAATCAAATGAGCTAATAATTTGAACATCGTCAACAAGAAAACAATCCTTACCTTTTCCCAACCAGTTTAATTCCCAGCTGACGACTCTTTGACTTATTCAGAGTTATCTTTAAAATTTCTGAAATATAACAGGGAAAATGGCATCACATGATTCTTTGACCATGTTTAACAGGGCTAATTATATACAAATACTTGTGCAATTTGATCTTGATCTATACAGTCCACAAAATCACCCTAAATCACCATAGTGCAAGTTGTTCATTAGGACAGAATTCTGGTTACCAACACTTATACCCTTTACCACATGGCATAATTTAAGACCTATCCAAATTGAAAGCATTTGCAGAAGACAATTTCATAGTGGCTCAAATGACACAACTTTTCTTTGATAGGGTAGAAAACTTTGTGGGAAAAGGAGAAAATGCTAGTTACCAGCATTTTCTCCTTTTCCCACAATGTTTTCAAAAGGCCTCTTCTTCAGGGGTGTTAAAAGGCGTCATTGTGTGGTAAAGGGTTAAGAGACAACTAACATCGTTTGAGCCACAATTTATCTATTGCTTACAAATGCTTTCAATATGGCTGAGTCAAAGAATTTGTCAGTTAAAAAGACTCAATGGATAAGGTAATACTAACCATCTGATTGGCTGTGACAGACTTACTCCACCAATCTGGTGGCTTGTCTTGTAACTTTAGAATTTGAATAATATTAACCCTTTACCACACAATCCCCAGTTTTGACGATCCTGAGAAAGACAGCTTTTGAAAACATTGAGGGAAAAGAAGGGAATGCTGGTAACCAGCATTTTCTCCTTTCCCACAATCTTTTCTATTCTTCAGAGGGCAATTTTCAATTTTTCAGTCACACTTAATATGTCATCTGCAAATGCTTCAATTTGGACTGGTATAAAATGTTGTCTTTGGTAAAGAGTTGAGACTTGTTAGTTGATATGGCTGTTGGTGTTCAGGGTGCAAATTTTATGAATCAAACGCTAAAGCACATTCTGCTCAATCAGATTATTTAACTTACTTTGCCAATATAAAACTTATCTGAATGATGTAACAGCCTGGAAAGATTAAAGCAAGAGGATAAATTGCTTTTTATAGGCAATCACCACAATGTCATGAAAAGGGCAAAAAACTAGGTCCACTGATAAAAACCTTTACATGAAGTTTATGATACATCAAGCAATACCTTGGCCCCTACTGGCATATACTATCATTTTCTTTTATGATGGAAAAAAAGCTCATGGAGTCAACATATTGCAAGCATTCATCATTTCTCTACATTTATTTGCATCTTTCACAACACATGTAATCAATCAGGATGGAGCAGTTTCATAGAATATTGGCAATCTGAAAACCAAATCATTGCAACCTAATTCATCAAATGCAAACATCACTGTTGCTTCATCATCTTAGAGAACCAAAGTGTAAAATTTCTATAAATCTTCAATAAAAACCTTTGTTGTTGGTACTCATAAGAACTATCTCGTCAAGACTGTTCTAATGAAAACCAAAGACACAAGTTTTGAGAGAAAAAACTATTTCATCTCCTCTTATTTGACCTATGATCTCATCTTATCAATCTTTTGTTCAAACAAAGACTTTCTCTAACTCTCAGGAACCAACTTATTTTCTCCTTTTCTCATAATGTTTTCTATTTGTTTATAGACAAAATTATCATTTTAGCCATACTTAACTTTTTACCACAGAACATCATTTTAGACTTGTCCAAATCCAAAATTGCTCATGACAAATTAAATGTGTCTTAAATGGTGATATTTGTCTTTGAAAGGGTGAAAAACACTGTGGGAAAAGGAAAAATGCTGATTACCAGCAGTTTCTCCTTTTCACACAATGTTTTCACAAACCTTGATCCTCAAGATTGTCAAAACTTGTGATTTTGTTATCTGTCGGTGAAATTAACGCTTTCACTTTTAGCAAGTCAACCATTTTGTCTTCTTGTAAAGAATGAAATCCCATGGTCTGAACTCTTTATCGCATGACAAAATTTCAGATTGAAAGCATTAGCAGACGACAAATTAAATTTGTCTAAAATGATTGGATTTGTTCTGAAATGGTAAGAAAATATTGTGGGAAAAGGAGAAAATGCTGAAGACCAGCATTTTCTCCTTTTCCCTCAATGTTTTCAAAAGTCTAATTTGCCAAGGTCATTGAAAACTCGGGATTGTGTGGTAATGGGTTAAACAATATCTGTAACCCTGACGACTTTACCTTCTTTTTCTATTGGTCTCTCCTCCTCCGCTTTTTCTCTGTAAATTGTGAGTCGACACACAGGGAAATAATGGCTGAGAGCTTTTCTTGCATAATAATGTGTCGCTTGTATGAGGTCCTCTCCATTCACCTGAATCAATGAAGAAATAATATCATTGAATACTACTGAATACCATACATACGGAATATTATGTTGTAGTAACTTTCCCCATGATAGTGTTTGCTTTGAACTGTACAAGAAAATTTGATATTGCATGAGACCAAATGTTGAGTAAGATGTCATTATTTTGAAGCACCAGGACAGTTACTACAACGTAATATTCCTTTTATTATACATACAACTTTCAACAACACAATGTTGCCCTTATGTACAATTTTATTTGAAAAGGTAATCAAGTTGAAAACCAATTCTGGTGTAGAAGGTAAAAGCCTTTTTGTGTGAACTGTAGATGAAAATTTTAGCAAAATATTTTCACTAATAAAATCAGAACAAAAGCTGAATGTATTCCATATGCAGGTTACATTATATCATGTCATTTCGGATTAGCCTGCGCAGACTGCGCAGGCTGATCCGAGACGACACTTTACGCAAATGTCCGAATGCCCCTTTTCGTGTGTTGCAGGCCATTTGGAACCATATTTAACAGTATGAAATAGATTTTTTTTTCTGATTTTATCCCTGTGTGATGCATGTATTTGAGCCAAAAAATCTATATGTATATAAAGCCAAAGCCCAGTGAGAAGATCCATAATGAATTCCAGTCTTGCAGACTGCACAGATTTAAAAATAAATGCCAAATACTCGCAATTCAATTAACCAGGTACTAAACAGAGTAATGTCACTCAAAAAGGTAAGCTTCCTGTGATACAATATGCCAGTTTTGAAAACATTGCAGGAAAAGAAGCCAAAATATGCTAGAAGCGATCTGACCTATTTTACTCCTTTAAAGTTATCCTTGTAACATGTGTATAAACTTACACTTTTTATTCAGAAAGCATGCACAACCAAAAGATTGAGTACTATTTGAAATCACTAAGACAAACCTCTAAAATCTGGTCTCCTGGTTTTAGGCGACCATCTTTTGCAACTGTACCCTCTGCAAAAACTTCTTGTATCACAATGCAGGACTGTAAAATATAGAAATATAGAAAAAAAACAGTCGTAATTTTATTATGACATACTTTTGTAAGTTAACCTTTTACAAAACAAAACATTTTTTTAAACCCATGGTAAAAGCCTTTGAAAACATTATAGCAGAAGGGCAACATGTACAATATGACATATTTTGCTACCTTCAGAATTTACCAAACAATCCCTTATCTTTATGTCAATGAGGTAAAAGGCTTTTGAAAACATTTTGGGAAAAGGCAGAGGCAGGAGAAAGCCTTCCCAGACCTGTAACATAGACCCTATTAAAAAAATACCAACAAGTATTGTATGTTTTACATGTATTTTAACTTTTGCTTAACCCTTTACCACACAATCCCAGCTTTCATCTCTACCAATTTAAATATCATTATATGCTAGTACCAGTATCACTGAAAGCCTTATCAGTAGTGTATCACAGTCTCCAGCTATTGCAATACAAGTACATACTATTAACATTAAAAGCCTTGCCAGTGGTTTATCACAGCCTCGCACTATTGAAATGCCACTATAAAGTAGGCCTAGTATCATTGAAAGCACTACCAGTGTTGTATTGCAGCACTTTTGTGAGACCAGTATATTGTAGTAGTAGTATCATTGACACTCTTACCAGTGGTGTGTTAGAACCTCTTACTATTCAAACACTACAACATACACTGTACTTGCATCATATAAAGCCTTACCAGTAGTGTGCCTCTTATTATTGAAATACCAGTAGAACCAGTACTAGTATCATTGAAAGGCTTACTAGAACTGCATCACAGCCTCTTATCACTGTAATAACAGTATAGACTGGTACTGCTATCATAGAAAGCCCTACCAGTGGTGTATCACAGTCTCCTACTATTGAAATACTAGTATATACTAGTACTAGTATTAAGCCTTACCAGTGGTGTATCACAGCCTCCCACTATTGAAATACCAAGGTCTGGTGTCTGTCTCTGTATCTCTATGGTTGACACCTCCCCATCTAATACTGGATTCTTCCCTTTAAAAGACAAAATTACGTTTATAAAAACCTATGTTTATGTGCCTTGCAAATACAATCTTATTTCTTTACCAGACAATCCCGAATTCTAACAACCCTGAGGATGAGAGCTTTCAAAGTTTCTGAGTTCAAATAAGGCTCTTTGTGAGGACTGATGTCTTTGCAATAAAATTTATTCCTTCCGTAAAATTTCAGCCAAAATTAGTTGACAACCATAGGAGGAGATGGGGACACAATTAATTTCATCTGAGGAGGGAACAACCAATGCCAGTATATTTGTGGGTGTGTGGGGGGAGTGGAAGATTTGATTTCAATACAGGCTCTTTGCCTGGACTGATGTCCTTGTAATAAGACTTATTCCTCTCCTTTCACTTCACAAAGTTTCAACACACATGCAAACAAAGTTAAAAAAAAAAAACTGTCTAATGTACATGTATTGCAAATGAACAAATGAATGAAAAAGTCAGTGTTAAAGTTACTTATAACAGCTGCTCTTGCAACACAACTCTACTCTGTTCTTAATTGATTACATTCACACATCATCGGTCTTGACCATTTTTTTCCTGTTCAGTCCTGTGTGTTTTTTTTAGCTCATCTAAACCCTAAGACTGTTTAACTCTTTACCAAACAATCCCGACTTTTAACGACCCAGTGAAAGAAGCCTTTTGAAAATATTGTGGGAATAGAGAAAATGCTCGTAACCAGCATTTTCTCCTTTTCCCACAATTTTTTCCACCCTTCCCAGAACAAATTTCAATTTTTGAGTCACATTAATTTTATCGTCTGCAAATGCTTTCAATTTGGACCATCTAAAATTTTGTTGTTTGGGAAAGAGTTAATAAAGAACCCTTACCATAAGATACTAACTGAATATAATGCACATCTTTAGTAGGGACTTAAGATGTAGTTATTGCATTTGACCTTCAATGATATTTTGGCTTAGAGACTAAGTTATAGAACAATTTCAATAAAACCAGCAAGCTGAATTCTTTATTTGTTTTAACTGCCTTTCTACTTAACCAATATTCAAAAATCACCATGATTCAAAGCATCTGTAGATGATACATATTATACTAATTATGTCTCAAATGACTGGATATGCCTAACAAAGGGTAGAAAACATTTTGGAAAAAGGAGAAAATATGGGTTACCAGCATTTTCTCCTTTTTCGCCACAATGTTTTTAAAAGCATTCTTCCTAAGGGTTGTTAACTCGAGATTGTGTGGTAAATCGTTATAACAAAGCATTTATAATTTAAAAGTATAATTTTAGACTTCAGTGAAATGGTTAAATATTTCGTGAGCCTTTTTTCAAAGACTGGAATCCAGATCATTAAAATTGTAAACTGTAAACTCTTTATTCCAACATGACACATGAATTCGGCTCTATAAACACAACTAGTGCAGCGAAAGCGTGGTAAAATCTGCTTCATTCTATGTAGAGTGACGTCATTCTATATAGAGTGATGTCATTCTGTATAAAGTAAGTAAGTTATTCAATGAAATATAACCTACATCTGCATTTTTACTCTACGTATGAACTTGTTTTCCTTTCAGTAAGAGTTGGTCATGTTAGAATCGAAATAATCTTCTTTCTATTGTGGTTTATCGGTCAATAAACCATGTTGTGAGTAATGAGGCGCAATAAATAAACCACTCAGGCTATCGCCCTCGTGGATTATTTATTTTGCCTCATAACTCGCAAGCGTGGTTTATTGAACGATAAACCACGATAGAAAGAAGATTATTTCTTAAATAGAGGACAAAGTATTAGACTTGTCCAAATTGAAAGCGTTTCAAACAATTATTGAAAATGGCTCAAAGGATGGGATTTGTCTTGAAATGGTAAGAAACCATTGTGGGAAGGAAAAAATGCTGGTTATCAGTATTTTCTTCTTTTATCACCAGTTTTTCAAAAATCTTCTTACTTCAGACTGTAAAAACACAGAATTGTTTGGTAAAGGGTTAATTGTTTTCTGTAATGTGATTGTCCTAATGAAACAACTGTGATGAACCCTTTACAGGGTCAAATTAACAAAGTGATCAAATTAAAAACATTTTTAGTCACTACAAAAGACCCAGCTATTTCAACATCAGGTCTTTCTGACCCGAATATCTCAGCCTAGTGTAGCGTCACATTAGGTAGATGAAATACAAACTTTATGTTTAACATAGTCTGATCTTGATCTCTAATTTTCACAAAAAGCACATCAAGTTGTACCATGCTGTCCAAGGGTTAACTTGTTGTAGTGAAAATTGATCGGGTCACAGATCTAATTTTTCCAACTCATTTTCTTGTGTGTTTGATTATTTTGACTTTTTCCCTCCAATTTATACTCTCATTGCTACTGCTACCAGCTGCTATCTTCCTCCCATTATCTTCTGCTAGGTGACATTTTTCAAATACATACCAATCATTCTGGACATTCTGGGAAGAGAACCAGACTACTTTTCAAACTGGCAACCGTTACTTTGAATTTCAGAATAAAAAAATATTTTACACAATAAAATGCTACCTGGTATGTTGCATCTAGCCATGGTCAGCTACCAAATAACCTAGGCACTAGTCTTTTATAAACACAGCCCATATAAGCTTGAGAAACAGCCCAGATATAAGCCCAGCATGTTGGGGACGTTATATTTGTTGTCAAAGCCTGTTGCACAAGTTCCAGTGTTCCCCATGTCTATACATGTATTACAAAACTGTATGCAAAGATTTGCAGTAAACATTGGTATTTTTTAAAAATAATTTTTCATGTGTAAAATAAGCATATTTCTAGGAAATTTGGGACAATGAATAGGCTAGATTTTTCCACATACTTATTATTAATAGCCATTTTCCACTTGATACTTTTTTAGCAGCAATTTTTTTTTTTGTTTACACACCGCATATTAATATTTATAGTGTACAGGATAGCAATGCATCACAGCAAACAGGTCTAATCCTTGAAGAATATGACATGCGCAGACAACCATGTTCCTCCATATCATAATAGCAAACACAACCAATCATACAGTAACAAAGAGGGGATATGCATTTTTTCTGATTCGCTCTGCAAATCAATTTACTGTGATAATATCACACAACCCCAGTTTTAACAACCCTGAAAGAAAATGTTTTTTGAAAACAATGTGGGAAAAGGAGAAAATGCTGGTTTAAACCAGCATTTTCTCCTTTTCCTGCAATGTTTTTAGAAGCCTTCTTCCTCGGCGTCATTAAAATTCTGCATTGTGTAGTAAAGGGTTTCAACTTTTACCTGTTTGTTGGTCTCTGTAGTGACACTCCCATAAATGACTTTGTAGAGCACTTCTTGGACCCTGGAATGTACAGCCTAAACTTGCCTTGACACACTTGGTTATTGCACCCCGACACCTGTAAATAGAAAATACATGGTAAATTAATGAATTGCCTTTTTAGTTTTTTCTTTGCTGTGAATCAAGCTTGCTTGTAAAGCACTAATGAATACTAGTATTGCCTACTTCATTTAACCTGATCCTGACCTTTACACTGAATATATAAGTAGGCATATAAATAGAACTCCGACTATTATTTGGGAATTTATATATCTACGGGATGGAACAGGTAACAGGGTTTTCCATGACCCCCTGTTTCTTTGAACTTTGACCCCCAAATTTTCAAAATGAACCCTAAAATTTTTATGTATGCCTTCTTTTATTCATTTGAAAGGCGTCAAATGACCCCCAATCGAGAAAGTCAAGGCAAAACCCTGGCAGAGCAATTTAATTTGTTGATACC
Organism: Hippopus hippopus; assembly: GCA_946811185.2. Taxonomy (NCBI): domain Eukaryota; kingdom Metazoa; phylum Mollusca; class Bivalvia; order Cardiida; family Cardiidae; genus Hippopus; species Hippopus hippopus. The sequence continues at coordinate 6,208,633 of OX328107.1, forward strand.
GAACTAAATATTTCTGTGACCAATTTGGACATAGGCAGCTCCATGCATTTCTGAGGACAGAAATAGAATGTTACTTTATGTAAATGATGTTGACCTGGGTCAGGTTGAACGAAGTAGTTTATCTCTGCAAGGGTAAAAAAACTGGAAGGTTAAAGTCAGTTGATAGGTGCACTATGGCTTAAAAATAACAGGATAGCCATTTTTGTAACCCTCAGAGTGCCGCATAAACCCAACATTTGTACTCCATGTAGAATTAAGACCCAAATAATCACAATTTCATGGTTACATTTGTCTAGAGTGCAGCAGAGTGGACAGTATAGATCAAAGATCTGGCTGCACCTTTTGAAAACATGGTTGGAAATCGGAGAAAATGCTGGTCATCAGCATTTTCTCCTTTTCCTACCATGTTTTCAAAAGCTCTCTACTTCATGCTTCTGTAAGCACAGGATTATTTGGTATAGGGTAACAGGGGTCTCACTTGGCTTAATGGTTATTGGGTAGGATTCACGATTTGAAAGCCTCAGGTTCAATCCCCATTCCAGGGGCTGAGTTTGTCATGGAAGTGTCCCTTTGCAAGACACTTCAATACCCTAGCCCAATACTGGTGAATGTTAGTGAAATGTGTCTCAAATAACAAACTGAACTTAAGTCAGAGCCTGAGACGGTTAACTCTTTACCAAACGACAAAATTCTAGACTAGTCTAAATTGAAAGCAGTTGCAGACGACAAAATAGATGTGACTCAAAAACTGAAACTTGTTTTGAGAGGGGTAGAAAACACTGTGGGAATAGGAGAATATGCTGGTACCAGCATTTTCTCCTTGTTCCGCCATGATTCCAAAAAAGCTTTCTTTCTCAGGGTTGTTAAAAGTTGGCACAGTGTGGTAATGGTTTAATGGAGTAGAGTGAAACTGGGCCCTGGGTTCTGGGCTCTGCATAAAGGGTTATGGGAGGCTACTTTCAGACTTGAAAATCTAAGGAAACTGTCAATATTTTCTTTATGAGTGTTTTATTACATGCACTTAACGACAACAGCTAATCAATAACCAATATTGACCCTTTTTGTAATCTAGGACCAATCCTTGAAAATATGGTATAGTGTGTTGAATGTGCATTGTGACAAACGGAGAAAATGCTACGTAATGACATGTTAACCCTTATCTTTCTAAATAAATTTACATGAAATCTTCAAGACGATAGTAAAAAACCAAGTTTTTCTTTTTCAACAGTATTTTTGGGGGAAAGATAATCTCCTTATCGGACAGTGTAGATCCAAGATCAGACTGCATGTTCTGTGCAGTCTGATCTTGATCTACACTGTCCCCAAAAGGTCAGTGAGTCCTGCTTAGCAGCCTAAGGGTTAATCACTTGCCACAGTATTTTCAGTACTGTATTTTACTCTTGCTTTCATGTAACATCAATTTCTTTTGAACCATTTTAAAGATACATCTTTACAACCAGAGAGTAAACAAACGCTGTTAAAACTTTACAGTGTGTAAATCTAGTTAGCTGTGTAAACATAGATAAAAGATCGATATAAAGTGTATGGGTTAAAGAAACTGTAGGGATTTGTCTTCGATTTAAACCGGAAACTGTGGTTGTTATGTCTATGGCTAGCCGCAATAGAATGAAATGCATTTTCTATCCGTCGTAATCTGTGCAACCTTGCAACCATCAGGGGCTACATTTGGCACGAACATACAAGAATGATCATAGTTTCATAAAATAAAGATAAAATTGGTTAAAAAACTGGATGAAAATGGGTAAAGATATATCTTTAAAGAAATGTAAGAATAAAAGTTTTACAAGATCATTACAGAATACTTACATCTTACAACCTGCTGAATACTTTCAAAGACATCTAGACAAAAATGAAAATTTCCTGCAATAAGCAATTCCTGCTTTTATTGCAATGCTTACACATTCATTTATCTGTTATACATCTGTAAGTCATATCGATAATCCCTATTTCATCAGGATGTTTTCAAAGCTATTTGCATCAATTCAGGTGATAATGAGTTACCCAATGAAACCATGTTTTAACAATTCTAAGGGAATAACCTTTCCAAAAAGAAAAAAAGATCTCCTTCCCCACAATGTTTTCAAGCCTTACCAGGAAAAACTAGAGCTGTCACTGAATGTGACTTAATACCCCCGCCAGCACTTTGACAGAAACAGGCAATTATTTGTACACAGATGGACACACAGACGGACAAACGGATGGACAAAAGGACGGACACACAGACAGACAGGGTGATTCCAGTATACCCCCGAAAACATTCGTTTTGCGGGGGTATAAAAAAATCCCACCATATATAGCTTGTTGTCTAAAACTGCCTTCAATATAGATCTAGAAATTTTAAGTTAAACATTTTCTGATCTGGTACAGACTACTGTATAATCAAAAACAAAAGCATCGCATGTGGATACCAACAATCGACTGTGATAGCTCGATTTTCAGTGAAAATTCTCAGTCGAAAAAAGGGCATAACTGTGTCAATAATACATTGGTAGTTACCTGCCCTTATTGTACAGGTTACCCTTTTGATAGTTAACAACTTGTTAAAGTTTGAAATTAATATGTTCAGCAATAACAGCAATGTTATAAAATGTCAAAATTTTTGCACAAGAACACAGAAAACAATGAAGACACTGAGACAGATGCCAGTACTGCATCTACGAAAACAGCTGAGCTTAAAATGCTGTTTAACTCTTTACCAAACGACAAATTTTTGGACTGGACCAAATTCAAAACATCTGCAGACAACAAATTAAATCTTGGTAATATGATGATTTCTGACTTTGATTGGGTAGAAAATATTGTGGGCAAAGAAGAAAATGCTGGTTACCAGCATTTTCTCCTTTTCCCACAATGTTTTCAATAGGCTTCTTTCTCAGGGTCGTTAAAAGTCGGGATTGTGTGGTAAAGAGTTAATAGCATTTACTCCTTTTTCCTTAAAGGTTTTCATAAAAAGGTTTCACAGAAAAATCCCATATTGTGTGTCATATTCAGCTGTCTGCAAGTGCTATTAATAATAGTATTGAACAAGTCTAAAATTTTGGTTGTCAAGAATAGCTGGAATACTGAACATTATTTCCTTTAATTTTAGACCCTTTTTTTTCATAATCAATGCCTTGCCTCTTGATCGCCACAATAATTATTGTTTGTTCAACTCAAAGGCACACTCACTGATGATTTTTTTGCATGTTAGAGGATGAAACAGCTAGCTTTTGTATTCAAATGCTTCTCTGTGACTATCAATAGCTGAGTGCTGACTGCTTTCCACCGAGTTGGAGCAGCATAAAAGCTGATTTTTACATTAATAACATCTTTTCAGAGAATTAAATTTAATATCATATTAACACAGTGTTTTAATGGCCCCAAAGACAATGGCTCTCAAAAACATTGTACCAAAAGGTGAAAAGTGCTGGCAACCAAAAATCTTTTCAACTATTACAAGGATAAATCTTTAGAGCCCTGCTTTACCCTGTACCACACAGTTCCAAGTTTTAACAACCCTGAAGAAGACAACTTTTGAAAACATAGTGGAAAAAGTAGAAAATACTGGTAACCAGCATTTTCTCCTTTGCCAAAAAAACAGACATGAGCTATCTCTTTAGCTACAGTTAATTTGCCCTCAGCATATGCTTTCAATTTATTTGAGTCCAAGATTTTGTCGTTTGGTAAAGAGTTAACCCTTAGGCTGTTAAGCACAACTCACGGATCTTTTGGGCCGAGTGTAGAATAAGATCAGACTGCAGAGAACATGCAGTCTGATCTTTGATCTACACTGTCTGATAATGCAGTATTTTTCCCAAACAAATAAAGTTTGAAATGGCAACATTTGGCTTTTTATGATTGGCTTGAAAATTTCGTACGAGTTATTTAACAGATTCACCCTTTACTGCACGATCTCGACTTTTAACAACCCTGAGAAAGAAGACTTTTGAAAACATTGAGGGACAAGGAGAAAATGCTGGTAAACAGTATTTTCTCCTTTTCCTTCAATGTTTTCTGCCCTTGGCAAAGCAAATTTCAATGTTTTAGGCACTTTCTTTATTGTTGTCTGCATTTGCTTTCAATTTGGACAAGTCTAAAATTTTGTCGTTTGGCAAAGAGTTAATGGTATTTAATATGTTGTTTGCAAATACTTTCATTAAGTCTAAGTTTTTGTCATCTGGTAAAAAGCTCAACAATTTCAGGTTTTTGCTCCTGAAGAACATTATTAGAACAAGGTGCCACTCAGCACAGAATGAGGTGCTTATTATAACAATATATGGGCATAGTTTGTGGCAGTGGAATTAATGAAATGGGCATATGGAGAGATATAACCCAGAAAACCACATGTCCTTTGAGAGCATTAAATATCTTTCCCTCAAATAACCATAGATCAGTAGAGAGTTTACTGAAAAGATTGTATTAACTTCAAAAAAAAAAATTTTTCATGAAAGACATACCTGGTTTCATTATTCTTGGTTTTAACAGGAGATCAAGATTAGCCTGCAAAGAACATGCAATCTGATCTTAGATCTTTACTGTTTGCTCTTTTACCAGACATTCTGAATGAAGCAGCCTTGGAATTCTAATATCGGTATCCTTGGCAATGACTGAGAATTTAAAACCTGTAGTACCAAATCATGACATATGAAATATAATATTTCACTTTGACTTTGAAAGGGGAGAAAATATTGTGGGAGCAGGAAATGCTAGGTACCAGCATGAGACTATTTTGATAGGATAAGAAAATTACTGAGAATTGCCAAAAGAATGTTTCTGGGAATTAAAAAAAAACAAGGAAAAAAATGCATTAGAAAGAAAGAACAATTTTGGGGAATGGCAACAAAATTGCTAAAAGGAACATTGCAGATTTTGCTGAGCCCCAGTAGCTCTGTCGGTAGCATACAAAACTCAAGAACAGGGGTCCCTGGTTCAATCCCCAGCTTGGCCAATTTCCTTCTGAGGACTGATGATAGTCATTGCGACAGGATTTATTCCTCTCTCACCACTGATCATTGTTTTGATGATGGTTATGTGGGAAAGCAGCCAGTGGCTTTGAAAGAATACTGTGAATATTTAGGGGAACTGGTAAAAGAAACTTCAGGAAAGCATTGAAAGGTGCACTGACCGCCGGGATATAGCTGAAATAATGTTGAAAACAGCGTGACACACCATACAATCAACAGATAATGCAAATTTTCCCAGCATCCTCAGACTTGAGGCTTTTGTCCCGTGACTGGAATCTGTAAGTGGACACATGAATCCATGGCAAAAGTAAATTAGGGCCAATGACCCAACCATGTGATTGACATTTTGGATAAGTAACTAGCTTAGTTAAAGATATATAAGTGGCACTCTGGCTAAAGGTTGCCTAACGCATCTTTATGATGGATTATTCCAAGCAAGTCGTTACATAATAATTATGGATCTATAAAATCCATTTTGTTAAACAACCCACTGAATTATGAGATAAACTGGTCCTTTGACATGCAGAAAATTTACCTACAGCAAAAAGTTTTGACCCAGATCAGCCTGTGCAGACTGCACAGGCTGATCTGGGTCAATACCTTTTGCAGATGCACCAAATCCCTTTTTCACAGAGCATGGCTCATACTATAAGATACAGTAAATCAAGTAATGTTTATTACACATTTCAAAAAGCCATCAACTACTCAGTGTTCTGCCGAGGCCGCGTATTTGTGATTTTCTCGCTAAAAAATTCAAAATGTCACAGAAAAAATCGGTAAAAGGCGATTTTTGTCGCATATCAAAAATCGCGGAATCAGCCGCATAACTATTACAATTTAGTGTTTTTCATGGGCGCCGAAGGTGCATATGTGCAAAATGAAATTTGACTAGACGCAGACCGAAAACATCAACTAAGTATTGATCGTGTACTTTACTTTCATGTATCTTCTGCAATCTCAGTCAGAAAATGGTTTCGTCGCCACAGCGAAAAAGCCAGGTATTATCCTAAGCTTCTATGGCAACCCAAAGCATATAACAATCAGAGCTCAAACTCCGATAATGTTCTGATGCCCAGTACCCCTCCCACTCAATCAACATCGTCGAAAGATAGTAAAAAATACCTGTACGACAGTTTTTAGCAGTTAAAAGAATATTCTTCGTTGGAATATGATCGAGACCGCAACTTTATGGGTTGTAAAATGTGTTTAAAAAAAACAAAAAGTACGCATTTACTGAAAAAAAATGTAACTTCAGAACTACTACTCTGTGTACGATGTGCAAAGAACGTCTATCGTAGATCACCCGTCATGGCCGAGTCTTTTCAGGGGGATTTTAAGAAGACTGTATGGTTGGGAAAGTTTCAATGAGAAAAAATCAGCCGTGTTAGGCTAGTTGCATTTACATTTTGGCTAGTGAAAGAGAACATAGCAATTAACAAGTATGGGTATTGGGGAACTAATCAACTTCTCATTTTTAAACCAATTTTATGCATACTAAATTTCATCCCCGAATTTTTAAAAATGTCTCAAACTTTTCTGGATGAGCGAGACATTTGTCTCTACTTTTTAAAATCCTTGGCACTGACTACTCGAGTGTAAAAAGTTGTATTTATACAGTAATGGGTAAACTCACACCCCCAAAGAATACTTTGATCAAAGTTATTGGGAGATGAAGCTTAGGGCCATGATAGTTCTGTAAACACCAATCTACAAGCAGAACATCAATCAAATATACAATTGGTCATATTTTCTCTTTTTCCTCATAGAAAGATTTAACAGTGGATGACTTGTGAAAATATTAGACATATCATTCATGGCGAGTAGTTTAACCAGATGTCATAATGTTTTATTGTCTACTCTTTACCTTTTACTCTATACCAAATAAGCCTGAGGTTTGTCTACCCTGAGAAAAAAGGTTTTTGAAAAAAAATTGTGGTAAAAGTAGAAAATGTTGGTAACCAGCTTTTTTTCCTTTCCCTTAAATATTTTCTACCCTTTTAGTTACAAATCAATCATTTGAAAGACATCAAAAAACATTCAACTGCAGTGCTTTTTCAGCCAAATTTCTGTCAAAAAAGGGGGATAACTGTGTCAAAATTGTTTTGACCTATATCTCCCTTCTGGGCTTGTATTCACCAACCATTCATACTAACATTCTTAGTCTAAATCTCAACAGTTTTCCAAATTTCACCAAAACATGATTTTCTGATGGACTAAACCTTTTGGTTACTTTCTAAATCAGGAGACTATGTATACAATTACTTTAGAATGATTGCTAAATATGGGCGTGGTATTAGTTCGCCTTATGACAGCTAACAAATAGCACAAGACTGAGGTAAGTATTTTATGTTGTGACAAAGATATGCGAAAATGTTGTAGTTTTTGCATGACGATACGTAAAACAGTAGGGCTATGACAATAACATCATGTTTTCTTAGAAAATAGAGTTTAAAATGCTGGTTCCCTCCCACAATGTTTTCAAAAGCATGTCCTCGGGGTTATATTATTTTTCTATTGACATTTAATGCTGTTTTAACAGCTTAGGTCATATCACGGCAGTCAGTGCACCTGTTTCTTTCCTGGCTTTCTCACACCAGTACTGACACAACATTCTTTCGAAGCGACAGACTACCTCTCTCACATGCATCATAGGTGAGAGTTTGCCTCAATCAGGTATCAAACCCACAACCACCATGTCGTGAGTCGGATAAAATAATTTGCACAATATTCTTTCCAGCAACTGGCTGCTTTCCCACATAACCATCACTAAAACAATGATCAGCTGTAAGAGAGGAATGAATCCTGTTGAAATGACTATCATCCATTCTTGGAAAGAAATTGACCAAGCTGGAGATTTAAACCAGCCACCCTCTAGTCCCAAGTCCTGTACGCCACTGGGGCTCTGCCTTGTGTAATAGCAATGAAAACAAGAATAAAGGTTTCTTCTATCATGGATAAAGTGATCAATGAAAAATAATTCCCAGGATGATTGGTAATTGGCAGTGTTCAATACCAACTACATGACCTATCAGAATGAGTTGGAGGGGGCAAGTTTGTTGGGGCAAACATCTTTCTTCTTTATTTGCATACAGATTCTTTATCTCTGTAGTGTATCCAATGATTTGACTGCTTCAGCCCACTACTAACAAACTTTGATACAAACAGGATAGCCTTTAACCCTAATCCTGCTAAGTAAGTGAAATGAAACTTTCAAGCTGATAGTAAAAAACCATGATTTTTCTATTTCCAAAGTATTTTGGGGGGATAGACATCTCCTTATCTGACAGTGTAGATCCAAGATCAGACTGCAAAGTTGCGCTTAGCAGCTTAAGAGGAGTAAATGCTATTAACTCTTTACCACAAAATCCCGACTTTTAACGACCCTGGGGAAGAAGCCTTTTGAAAACATTGTGGGAAAACGAGAAAATGCTGGTAACCAGCATTTTCTCCTTTTCCCACAATGTTTTCTACCATATCAGGGACAATTTTTGTCATTTGGGCCACCTTTGAATTGTCGTCTGCAAATGCTTTCAATATGGACCAGTCTAAAATTTTGTCGTTTGGTAAAGAGTCAAGTGTCACAACACTTTTTCGGCATAGCTGGCTTTTGACCTATTTCTTGGTACTGATATAGAATGAATAGATGATAATTTGTGATTTGTAAAAAATGTGCACCTGTTTATTCAGTAGGACCCTGCTGCCATTTTTTCTTGCACATTTATGAAACCACTATAAATTTACAAGTTTTGCTACCGCTAATCAATGCCCCGGGGCCTTGATTCATGCCACTGCAAATTAACGTAATAGAGAATGATCCTTTTCTTGTTCTATTTGGAAATTTGAAATTTGAATTTGGAGGTGTCACCCAATAAACCAATCCTAATTTTCAACAAAATGAAAAATGCTGAGGAAAAACCAGGCAATTGCTCATAAGGTTACTTTTCATTATTTTACATCAAACTGAGCAATAAAAGAATTTCAATATTCATAATTTCATATTGAAAGACAAATGTAGCCCAAGTAACAATCTTTGTCTTTGAAAGGGTAGCAAACATTGTGGTAAAAGGAGAAAATACTGGTTACCAGCATCTTCTCTTTTTATCATCATGTTTATGAAAAGGCTTTCTCCTCAGGACTGTTAAAACATGGGATTGTTTGGTAACCAGTTAACTGTTAAGCACACAATCCCGACTTTTAACGACCCAGACAAAGAAAGCTTTTGAAAACATTGTGGGAAAAGGAGAAAACGCTGGTAACCAGCATTTTCTCCTTTTACCACAATGTTTTCTACCCTTCCCAAATCAAATTTCAATTTTTGGTTCACACTTATTTTGTCGTCTGCAAATGCTTTCAATTTGGACTAGTCCAAAATTTTGTCTTTTGGTAAAGAGTTAAGCAAATGACTTTACCTGTGTTAGCTATAAAAAGTACTTCTGAGAAAATTGCAGAAGCCAAACATTTGATATACCGAAACAGGCAATTTTATACGCATTTACTCTTCTGCAAACTTTTGACAGATAGCTTGATGGAAATTCAATATTGTTGCAACAGGCAAACTACTGCAGCTGACAGATTTTGATAAATAACAGCAGTCTGAAAATGGTAACTCTTTACCAGACAACAAAATTTTACTTGTCTGTATTGAAAGCAGATGACATTTTAAGTGCAGCTAAAATGATGGGATTTGACATTAAAAATGTAGAAAACTGTATGGGAAAAGGAGAAAACTCTGGTCACCTGGGCCCTATTTTACTAAGGTAGTTAGTTACGAACAAAATTTTCGTAAGTTTGCGTAACTATAGTATGGTGGCGTATTTCTGTCACGAGATAACTATCATGATTATTTTAGAAGACTATTGTGATAAATCAAAGTTTCCTGGAAATTTTATCTTTTCATTTTATCTAGATAAAATTTCCAGGAAACTTTGATTTATCGCAAATGGTTTTCTAAAATAATCATGATAGTTATCTCATATCTTGTGGCAGAAATATCCCACCATACTATAGTTACATAAAACTTATGCAAATTTTGTTCGTAACTACCTTAGTAAAACAGGGCCCAGCTGCAGTTTCTCCTATACCCACAATGTTTTCAGTATTGATAGTTTCTTCCCTCCCTCCAGTCAATGAAAACTTCTTTCTTTCTGTTAATAAACCTTAGAATGGTACAGGGTGTAACATACACAAACATAAAATATTACAAATCAGCACTAAATGAAAGTGAATAATGAAGAAAAAAGGAGCATAACTATTTAGCTGAACAAGGTTTTTCTTGTTCAAACTGTTATATTTTTCTTGATGCTAATGTGTAATTGAAAATTCTTTTATTATATTTACCAGATGTGAAATTTTTTAGACATGCCATTATATGGAGAGTTTGATTGATTGTATGGTGTTTAACGCCGTTTTCAACATTATTTCAGTTATATCGCGGCGGCCAGTGCACCTATGCTTTCCTGGAGTCTCTTTAACCAGTACTCAGCACAATTTTCTTTCCAAGCCACTGGCTGCTTTCCCACATAACCATTGTCGAGACAATGGTCAGCGGTGGAAGAGGAATGAATCCTGTCGCAATGACTATCATCAATTTTCGGAAAGAAATTGGCCGAGCCAGGGATCGAACCCACGACCCCCTGTTCTCAAGTCCTGTACGCTACCGACTGAGCTACCGGGGCTCGGCAATATATGGAGAGTATTTTGCAGCCAACAAATCAAAATTTTAGACATACCCATATGGAAAACCATTGCAGATGATGAATTACATGTGGTTCAAAGGATTATATTTTGTCCAACTGGGTATAAACATTGTGGAGAAAGGAGAAAATTCTAGTTCACAGCATTTTTTTTTTCTTTCTCCTCAATGTTTCCAAAAACTTTTTCCCCAGGATCATTAAAACATGGAATTGTTTAGTATGGGATTATCTCTTTACTAAATGACAAAATTTTCGACAAGACCAAATTGAAAGTATTTGCAGATGACAAAAAAAAATGTAGCTCAAATAATGATTCATGTCTTCGATAGTGTAGAAAACATTGTGGGAAAAGGAGAAAATGCTGGTTACCAGCATTTTCTCCTTTTCCCACAATGTTTTCAAAAGCCTTCTCTTTCAGGGTCATTAAACTTTAGGATTGTATGGTTTAAGTACTATAATTTTAACTCACCTGTGAGTCAAATGAGCATCAAGTTCGGACCGTGGCAGCACCTCTTCACAGTAATCTACATTTGGACAGACAACCAGTAACTTGTCCAGCAGTCTGAAATACAAAATTTGGGATTCAGTTCAAGCTCATGAATAATCCTCCTACCCCTACCCCCATTCCCACCCCATTAGAGGTTTTCTTGTCATTGAATCAGGAAAAATATTGAAGGAGCCATTACTCCTGTAATAGTCAACCATTTATAATGACAATAATTGCACGTGCATAATGTGCAATGCTATTTTCGTATGATTTGAACCCTTCTATCAAACTTTCAGCCAAATTACAAAGAAGAGGACACAAAACTGCATCTCTAGTCTGGCAGGTGGCCACACTGGCAACCTGGTTCCAGTAAAGCCCCCTCCCCAAGTCAATTCATTCGTTTTCCATCCCTTCAAAGACAAAACACAAACTTTGAGCCACATTTAATTTGTTGTCTGTAAATGCTGTGGATTTTTTTGTGTGGTTATTATAATAAGTTAACCCTTTACCACACAATCCCGACTTTTAATGACCCTAAGAAAGAAGCCTTTTAAAAACATTGTGGGAAAAGGAGAAAATGCTGGTAACCAGCATTTTCTCCTTTTCCAACGATGTTTTCTACCCTTCCCAAAACAAATTCACTTTTTGAGTCACATTGATTTTGTCGTCTGCAAATGCTTCCAATTTGAACTAGTCTAAAATTATGTGGTTTGGTAAAGAGTTAAATCTTTACCAAACGACAAATTTTTGGACTGGACCAAATTCAAAACATCTGCAGACAACAAATTAAATCTTGGTAATATGATGATTTCTGACTTTGATAGGGTAGAAAATATTGTGGGAAAAGGAGAAAATGCTGGTTACCAACATTTTCTCCTTTTCCCACAACGTTTTCAAAAGGCTTCTTTCTCAGGGTCGTTAAAAGTCGTGATTGTGTGGTAAAGAGTTAAGCCAGGATAACTTGTACAGCAGCCTGCAGGCTAGAAATGTAGATTCAAGATAAGATGGCATGTTCTTTGCGATCTCATCTTGACACAAACTGTCCATAAAGGCAAAATGGGAAGCAACTAGGGTCTTAACCCTTAGCGGGCCAAATACACCCAACATTTTATATATCTGGAAATAAGACCCAAATAAATGCAAGGTTGAGGTGAGTTTTGTCTACAATGTCCCAGTAAACCTGCCTGTGTAGATCAAAGATCAGACTGCACATTTTGTGCAGTCTGATCTTGATCTACACTTACCACAAAAGCAATAGTTGTGAAATGCCCTTAAGTATTGAAAGTAAACAAATAGATTGTTGCAGTACTCTGAAGACACATAATTAAGTGAAATTATACTGCTCTTGTACTAACTCTTTACCCGATGACAAAAATTTGAGACTGATTCGAATTTAAACCATCTGCAGATGACACTGTACATGTGTCTCAAAATGCTGGGAATTTACTATAGGTTAAAAACCATTGTGGGAAATGGAGAAAATGCTGACTTACCAGCATTTTCTTCTTTCCCAGCAATGTTTTCAAAAGCCTTCTCGGTTATAAGTTAAAATAAACTTTCAAGCTGGTAGTAAAAAACCCGAATAATGCTACTTCAAACTTACATTTTGATGAAAAATATTTTCTTATCGAACAGCGTAGATCCAAGATTAGACTGCACATTCTGTGCAGTCTGATCTTGATCTACACTGTCCGGAAAAGGTCAGCAAGTCACGCTTAGCTGCCAAAGGGTTAAAACTTGGGGTTGTTTGGTACAGGGCTAAAGTCTCATCATATTGACCATGAAAAAACCAATTTGAAAAGAATTGATTAAGTCTTGAATTCCCTTAGTTAATTTGAACTCAGCCCTTTACCCAGATTCCAGAGTTTTAACGACCAAAAAGATGACGCCTTTTAAAAAAAAAATTGCGGGGAAAAGGAGAAAATGCTGGTAACTAGCATTTTCTCCTTTTTTCCCACCATGTTTTGCATCCTCCCTATGGTGAATTTCTAGGTTTGAGTACCAATTATTTTGTTGTCTGCAAAAGCTTTGAATTTGGGCAAGTCTAAAGATGTGTCTGTTGATAAATAGCTAAACTGATGAGTTGATTGTTTATTGACTGTATGGTGTTTAACCCTATTTTCAAAATTATTTCAGTTATATATCATGGTGACAAGTGCACCTATTCCTTCTCTCCTGGAGTTTCTTTTACCAGCTAGTACTATGCACAATTTTCTTCTGAAGCCACTAGCTGTTTCCTCACGTATCCATCGTCGCAACAATGATCAGTGGTTAAGAGAGGAATGAATCCTGTAGCAATGACTACCATCAAATCATGGAAAGAAATTGGCAAGCTGGGGATTTGAACCAGTGACCCCCTGTTCTCACGTTCTGTACCCTACTCACTGCGTTAATGGGGCTCAGCTTAAACTGTTGGGTAAAAATTATAACTACCTAAATAAGGTACAAAATACGAGGTAAAAATTACGCATGCATTGATTTTAGAAATGCCTGTAAAACATGAAAAAACAAGAATAGTTAATACATTACAAGCTCCTTTTCCTCAACACTATTCTGCATTAGCAGGTTCTACAGTAGATTCAGAGAAAAATATGTGTGCAATTGGTATAGTGTTTGAATTTGATCTCAGATCTGTCTCATTGAAATATCAGGATCCGGTTCACTTCAATTTCACATGTTGACATGAATAATTGATCAAATGAAAGCAATAAAACTCTATAACTAGGATGAATATCATTTTTTAATCCTTTGAGAACCTAATAAACAAAACGACAATTTTCAGTCTGGAATCAAAGCACTCGAAGTTCTGAAAAGCTGATTTGTGGAACAGTATCAACCTATGATTATGGTGTAATAATTCAATATTAGTTATTTTCATGAATATTGGCAAGTTCTGATTGGCTGAAAATTTTTTTTCATAGCTCCATCAAAAAATAATTTAAGCAGTGCGGGAACTACTTTTGCAGTCAAACTAATGTAAACAAACATGTATACGAGATTCAATAATGTTTTTCTGTCTGATTTTATATCCAGTCCGAATTTCAAATTGCTAGCTAAATTTATTTTCTCTGAACATTGAAAAAAATATCCAACAGTAAATTCAAAGAGAGAGCTTAAACTCATTGTCACTTTGCTGGGTCCTAACAAACTTATTTTCAACTTACTTCTAGCGTATTGAACTTCTAATAATAAATCTACTAAATCTGCCAATGTTCAATATTATAATGACCTCATGAATTATGTCATTATTACTTCGTGAATGAGCAGATTTACCGCGCAATGAATTATCAATGAAATGGACATTAAATAACTACGCAATGTTGGATTTACAAAAAAAAAGCAGTTAGAGTGAAATTTAAGTGCATATTTGTTGTCTGTGATATTGAATTATAAGGAATGAAGAGAATTTTTTCTGTTTTCATGGAGGCATGAAAAAAAAACCTAATCACACTGTATGAAACCGCTCCGCTTCGCAGTTTCATACAGTGTGATTAGGTTTTTTTTTCATACCTCCATGAAAACAAAAAAAATTCTCTTTATTCCTTAAATGAAAAATAAAATTCCGTAACATGTAATGCAGGTACATGTATATGTGATTACCGTATTTCCCCTAAGTATTCAGACGGGAAAAAATAATTATTTATTTTGGTGTCCGAAAATTTACAAAAATAATTGTCTTACTGTCCGAAAATTTAGGGATGAATTGATGATGGAAATCTCTATCGGAAAACTTCGGTTCCTAATGCACTGTATCGAAGAACATTTAAATTATTAACGATCCATTATCTACAGGTTTGCGGTGTCAATTAACAGTAAGTATGACAAATAATACCTGTCAATCAAGGTAGTTCCCAATTAAAAGTTTAATGACAGTACGAATGTTTGCAAATGTTTTTCTCACTGAAATACGCTTTAATTATTTCCGCTACACAATCCAAGATCAAAGAGGATGACGTAGTATGCCGCCGAATGTTTGATCAAGTACCGCACATACTCGCTTGTTAGTAATTTGATTGGTTGGATTAGTGATAACCAATCATTTATTCTTGTCAATTTTTACCTATCAATGCGATTCTGTATCTACACCTGGAAAATATTTAAATTGGAAACAATATATTTCAGGCCCCTTTTACACTATTTTAATACACGTCGGATTGGATTAAAACATTGTGAAAATCAGTTATTGATTGGTAAGGGTAAGGGTTTATTGGTTAGGGTTAATCTTGACCTAACCAAACCGGGTTACGTCGTTCATACACATTCTTGTCTCCATGTCAACATGTCGAACTGTGTACAGGCGTTGCAACTATCAACACCGTTATGCATTAAAAGTGTATCTTACAGCGTTTATCGCTAAAATTTACGACTTTAATGCGTCACGGTTTTTGACATAAATATCTAGCCCGTGTAACACAAATTAGCACTCGTATTCAGTTTACCGCGATCATCAGATGCCATACAAAGGATTAATCCTTAAAACAAAGATCGATTTACGATTCTCAGGTACTTGCTAATTAACCTTCTCCCAAACATGCCCTTGTTTTTACGTGTCTGCAGTACAAGTCTTACGAAAACACTGTGGGAAAAGGAGAAATTGCTCGTAACGAGCAATTTATCCGTTCCTCACCGTGTTTTCTACCCCTTTGGAGAACTTGCCGCCATTTTAATAACTTTAAAAATTTAAAATTGTCGTATGCAAACACTTTCAGTTAGGAAGGGTCTAAAATGTGTCCTTTGGGAAAGAGTATTGCGGGTCTTCGTCGAACTTCTAAACCATTATAATTTCGTGTCCGAAAATTAAGGGACAGACATTTTACTAAGTGTCCGAAATTAGGGACAAAAAATAAATTATTTTGGCAAATAATTAATGCTGTCCGAAAATTTAGGGTGTCCGAATACTTAGGGGAAATACGCTAGTTATTAAAGTTAGCAAGGGCAAGGAAAGTCGAAGTTGTTCTGCCAAGCCGGACACACAAAACTGTTATTTTATTTCTTACTTCAAACGAATAACACAAATGTTCATGCGCATCCATACTGCACATGTGCTTTTGTGATAGAAAGTAAATCTAACTGTGCGCCTATGTATTTTTTGCATGAATGGTAATACTAACGCTGCACCGATACAAAAACGAGGTCGGGTGCCTGTACCAGCTAAAATTGAAAGAAGAATGAGTGGTGCGCAAGCGTGTATGGCAATATTTGGTTCAGGTCAAATGGATAACACAGTAGAACAGACTAGCTGTTCAAAGCTGAAAGCAAGTGGGCATGCGTCATTATGCATCATGTATTTGGTTCCCGCCGGTCTGAGCACAGAGAGCGGATTTGCTATACAAATCTGCTAAACAAGAGGGCCATGATGGCCCTGAAGTCGCTCACCTGAGTCTTTTGACCAAACATGACCCATTTTCAATCTCAAAAGATATTATGACAAACATTCTACCAAGATTTTCATGAGTATTTGACTGAAAAAGGTTTTTAGAAGATTTGACTCAGTGACCTAGTTATTGACCGGAAATGATCCACTTGCAAACTGGTCCAAGAAATCATCAAGACAAACATTCTGACCAAGTTTCATGAGTATAGGATTGAAAATGTGGCCTCTAGAGTGTATACAAGGTTTTTCTAAGATTTGACCTCGTGACCTAGATTCTGACCCAACATGACCCATTTTCAAAGTCATCCAAGATATAATCAAGACAAATATTCTGACCAATTTTCAAGAGTTTTGGACTGAAAATGTGGCCTCTAGAGCCTACACAAGATTTTTCTAAGATATAACCTAGTGACCTTGTTTTCGACCTAACATGACCCATTTTTTTAACTCGTCTGAGATATCATCAAGGCAAACATTCTGACTAACTTTCAAGAATTTTGGACAGAAAATGTGGCCTCTAAAGGGTACACAAGGTTTTTCTAAGATTTGACCTAGTGACCTAGTTTTTGACCCGACATGACCCATTTTCGAACTCGACCGAGATATCATCAAGACAAACATTCTGACCAATTTTCAGGAGTTTTGGACTGAAAATGTAGCCTCTAGAGTGTAAAGGTTTTTCTAAGATTTGACCTTGTGACCTAGTTTTTGACCCGACATGACCCATTTTCAAACTTGTCTGAGGTATCATCAAGACAAATATTCTGACCAACTTTCAGGAGTTTTGGACAGAAAATGTGGCTTCTAGAGCGTACACAAGGTTTTTCTACGATTTGACCTAGTGACCTAGTTTTTGACCGGACATGACCCATTTTCGAACTCGTTTGAGATATCATCAAGACAAACATTCTGACTAACTTTCAGGAGTTTTGGACAGAAAATGTGGCTTCTAGAGCGTACACAAGGTTTTTCTACAATTTGACCTAGTGACCTAGTTTTTGACCGAACATGACCCATTTTCGAACTCGTTCGAGATATCATCAAGACAAACATTCTGAATAACTTTCAGGAGTTTTAGACTGAAAATGTAGCCTTTAGAGTGTACACAAGGTTTTTCTAAGATTTGACCTAGTGACTTAGTTTTTGACCAGACATGACCCATTTTCAAACTCGTCTGAGATATCATCAAGACAAACATTCTGACTAACTTTCAGGAGTTTTGGACTGAAAATGTAGCCTCTAGAGTGTACACAAAGTTTTTCTAAGATTTGACCTAGTTTTTGACCGGACATGACCCATTTTCAAACTCATCCGAGACATCATCGAGACAAACATTCTGACCAAGTTTCACGAGTATCGGACTGAAATGTGGCCTCTAGAGCATACACAAGGTAAAAGTTGACGACACACGACCGACGACGGACACAGCACGATCACAAAAGCTCACCTTGAGCACTTCGTGCTCAGGTGAGCTAAAATATAGATCAAATAATTGTGCTTTCAAGACTGACACTCGACAAATTTGGGTAGATCCAAGCCCAGACTGCACCAGTTTCTCCGGTACTGTCAATTCTTCACATACACTATTCCTTTACTTCTTATCCCACAAGAAAATTTTGTATTTTTACAAAAAGCAGTAGCAGAAAAAGATCTAAAACATGTCTGAAATCAAGTTACTGGACTTGATAGAGTAGAAAGCATTGTGGAAAGAGCAGAAAGCATTTAAAAACATTGTGGGGAATAGGAGAAAATGCTGGTAACCAGTATTTTCTCCTTTTCCCACAATGTTTTCCACTCTTCCAAAGACACTTTCCACCATTTAATTTGTTGCCCTCAAGTACTTTGGATCTGGGCAAGTCCTAAATTTTGTAGTGTTGCATTTGGATACACCATCCTGGAGTATGTCTCAACCTTTGACCAAACAATCCCCTGTTCAACATATCATGTGGAAAAAGAATTCATAAAACATTGTGTGAAAAGGAGAAAAAGCTTTTAACAGGCATTTACTCCTCACCCACAAGGTTTTTCACTCTATCAGAGTTAAATCCCACCATTTGAGTTATATCTAATATGTCATTCTGCAAATAAGCCATGCTCTGTGAAATGGAGGTTGAAAGCATCTGCTATTGTACTGATCCATGTCAGCCTGTCAAATCTGTGCAGGGTGACCTGGGTCCAAACTTTTTGCAATTTTCTGCATGTCAAAGGTCCAGTCCAGTGTCTGATCCAGAATTTGAAAAAAGTGGGGGATTGTCCCCAATCACCCTGAAAAGCATGGGGGATTTCTATAATGTATGGGGGAACAAACTTAACTACAAAACACACGATACAGAACAAATCTCTTTGTATTTATCAAATCCTCTCAATTCTATAGTACTGTACCTCAGTCTTGTTCATACCTAATACAAAATCTTACTTTGAAAGTCTTAACTGTAAATAGAAGTTAAAACGCAAGGCCCTATGCTTTTATCAGTTACGCTCACCTCTGTGTTGCACTCAGGCCATGACTATGTTGAATAACAGATTTTTCCATAAACTGATTGTTCATCTTCATTGCCACCCTCTATATGCTTAAAGAAATCAGTAATTTGAGGTTTTTGTCCATCTTAGAAAACAGAACTGTCAATATCGCCTGCTAAATCTACTTGTTTGGGTTTACGTGCAAAAATATCAACTTTCAGAAATCGGTATTAATCGAAACTAATAAGTAATATCGAAATAAATTCATCTTGACAGATTTGGTATGTATTTGAATGGAAAGGTAGTACTTCGCTCATACTTATTTTGATAAATAAGACTTAGTGTTGGAGACCTGTTATTGATAAATTTAAATCGAGAAGAAAAAAGTAGGTGGACATTTTTTTTTTTGGAAATAAAAATCTGTGAGGTAGGAAAGGGAAATCACGCTTGATTCATAGGAATGATCTGATACACTTGTGCTGCCTGTGAAAGTGATTTTTACATTGACATTCGAGCGTTAACAAGTGATCAAACACTAACTGCCAAAGCACTTTTTGTGCATGATTGTCACACAATGGTTTTGAAAATGTGCGTGAATGATAAAAAACTGGCAATTCTCGAAATCGCACGCTCTAGATCAGACACTGCTGGTCTACATCATGATTCAGTCGGTTGTTAGACAAAATGTATATTATGGATCCATAATTATATTTTGATAACTGATATTGCAGAGATGCATTAAACCCCTTTTTGCCTGAACACCATTTTTTTTTACTTTAGCATAGTCATCTGGCAAAAGGTTGTACAGGACTGTAGAAGATATAAAATTGTCACTTTGATTATGATTCTGGATCAAAATTTGCTGCAAGAAACTGTCCAAGAAGTGTAGGTTGTGCAGCCCATATGGTCCTGTGACTCAACAGTTTAGATGGATATAGAGCCATTTGAGTCTTGAGAATAAATAGTAAAAGTAACTGAATAAATAAATGTTTCTTACTTGGAAGGACACAGAAGTATGGAATTTGGATCCTCAGGAAAACTGTCCAATTTTGACATTTTGTAATCCATCCTTCTTTTTCCATGGCAATAATTAAGTCCTTGATGCAAGTGAACTTCAGTTCAAACTAGTTCCAATGATAATGAAACAGCAGAAGCCAGTAAAGCTTAATACTTGTGGTACATAATTATCTGTAATCAGTTTATAGAGATTCACTCCAAACTTTTATGCAAATGTTACTGTCAAGTCACTAAATATTTTAATGAAAACACACACAATTAACTTAGAAATAACCATTAGTCCCCATCATAATAACACTTCAGAACTCAATGATAGAATAAAAGTAACCAATGACAACTCTAGCTACTTTACTCATTACTAATGACAAAATCTTATACCTAGCACCCAATCATTGAAAGCACTTGCACTGAAAAATTTAACTTTTTACCAAACAACGAATTTTTTACACTTGTCCAAACCGAGAACATTCTGTAGACCACAAAATGAATGTCACTCAAAAATTTAACTTTGTTTTGGGAAGGGAAGAAAACATTGTGGGAAAAGGAGAAAATGCTGGTTATCAGCATTTTCTCTTTTTCCCACAATGTTTTCAAAAGGCTTCTTTCTCAGGGTCATTAAAAGTTGGGATTGCATGGTAAATAGTTAATGTGTCTCAAAAAATAAAATTCCTCATTGGAAATGTAAAAAAAACATTGTGGCAACCAGCATTTTCTCCTTTTCCATCATTTTCTTCTCTTTCATACACAAATACCATAATGTGAGCCACATTTAATCTGTCGTCATCAAATGCTTTAAGTTTGAACCAAGCTTATATTTTCTTGTTGGTGCAGAGTAGAAGATGAAAGCAATTTTAGCATTAATATTTAACAAGCTGCCTTATGAGACTCTTTACAAAATGACAAGATCTAAGACTTCGCCAAATTGAAAGGAATTGTAGATGATAAGTTTAATTATTGCTTATATGATTGGTTTTGTCCATAAAAGGGCAGAAGACAATAATCCTTTACTGACCAATCCTGAGTTTTAACGACCACTTGGTGTAGGCCGTTTGAATTGTAGGAAAAGTAGAAAATGCTGGTTGTTTCCAAACACAAAGCAAATCCTTAAAAAACAAAAATAGACCTGTCATCTGCAAATGCTTTTAAATTGGATAAATCTAAAATTTTGTCATCTGTTTAAGAGTTTGGGAACAGGAAAAAATGCTGGTTACCATTTTTTCCTTTACCACACAAGGCTTCTTCCACTAAGTCATGAAAAATATGTAAAGGGTTCCACAGAGTCATTAAAAATGTTTGGTAAAGGGTTTCACAGAGTCATTAAAACTGTTTGGTAAAGGGTTCCACAGAGTCATTAAAAATGTTTGGTAAAGGGTTCCACAGAGTCATTAACAAATGTTTGGTAAAGGGTTCCACAGAGTCATTAACAAGTGTTTGGTAAAAGGTTCAACAGTCATTAAACATGTTTGGTAAAGGGTTCCACAGAGTCATTAACAAATGTTTGGTAAAGGATTCCACAGAGTCATTCACAAATGTTTGGTAAAGCATTCCACAGAGTCATTAACAAATGTTTGGTAAAGCATTCCACAGAGTCATTAACAAATGTTTGGTAAAGGATTCGACAGAGTCATTAAAAATGTTTGGTAAAGGATTCCACAGAGTCATTAACAAATGTTTGGTAAAAGGTCCAAAAGAGTCATTAAACATGTTTGGTAAAGGGTTCCACTGAGTCATTAACAAATGTTTCGTAACGGTTAAATCAAGAAGCTTGTGCCAAAGTAAGACATTTATAAGAGCAATAAACCTGTAGACTGTTAAAAGAGTCAAAATGGATATTTTTTGTTGGTTCCAAAAACCCAAAAAGTACAGCTTCAATGTACAGACTATTTTTGCCAGAGTATCTGAAAAATATCTTGCAGAGATTGTTCAAATTAAAATCAACTAAACCACAAAAGCACACAAAAGTTGAGCACAGCATAAGCCGCTAAAGCAACTACTGGTAACCAACACATCAAAGCACCAAACCTTGATCACTAATAATATTGGCAAAATTAAGAAAAGAACACAAAACCAATCCTGGAATACATTCACCTCTCTGCAAGTGACAGACATTTCTTTTACCCTTTATCAGAAAACAATATTTTGGACTGGTTCAAATTGAAAGCATTTGCAGACAAGAAGTTGATCAAACGATTTGACTTGTCCAAATTGAAGAGTCAGAAAAACTGTGGGAAAAGGAGAAAATGCTAGTCACCATTATTTTCTCCTATTCTCTCAATATTTTCAGGAGCCTTTATCCTAAGGATCCTTCAAATATGGGATTGTTTAGTGAAGGGTTAAATAAGAAAAAGTCTATAAACCAGAGAATAAATCCCAAACTAATTTCCAATTAGTCACTGAGAAGACTGAAGCGAATTGACAAGTGGTTCTGTATCTGCTGCAGCTTATAAATTGTTTGACCAAATACTTCACAGCTGTAGTCAACAAGAAACAAGACAAGGACAGATTAATGCTAAGCATCAGGGTTGTCCCCCCCAACTGTAAGGCAGGAAAAAAAGCCCTGGTGAAAACTGCATTAAACTACCCTTACCATGCTATTGACAAAGATGGCAAATACAGTCTTTAGAAATATCATTGTTTATTTTTCACTGATGAATTTTATCAGTGTGATATTTATTTTTGCTAAAACTCCTTTGTTTTTCCATTGATCATTAACCCTTTATTAACCCTTTCCCAAACGACAAAATTTTAGACTGGTCCAAATTGAAAGCACTTGCAGACGACAAAATAAACGTAACTCAAAAATTGAAATTTGTTTCCAGTAGGATAGAAAACAATGTGGGAAAAGGAGAAAATGCTGGTTACCAGCATTTTCTTCTTTTCCCACAATGTTTTCAGAGGGCTTCTATCTCAGGGTCGTAAAAACCAGGGATTGTTTGGTAAAGGGTTAAAATGTCTTTCACAACTATAGTTGCCTTTGAGGCCAGTATAGATCAAGATCAGGCTGCACAAAATGTGCCGCCTGATATTTGATCTATACTGTCTGCTTAGCTGAGACACTTTCAGAAAAAAGCAGTCTTAAAATTCTGATAATTTGGGTCTTATTCCTTGACGGAAAATGTCTGTTGGGTTTGTTCTGCACTCTAAGGACTAAAATTATGCGAACACTTTATTTTCCAAGTTAAAATAGGAAATAACATGAATTGCTGCATATATAAATGTGTACCATCTGACTAATTATCCCCCGACAAAGGCGGAGAGATATAGTTTTAGCATTGTCCGTCCGTCCTTCCGTCCGTCTGTCCATGTGTCCGTCCGGGAGACGGAATTTCGTGAAACTTTGTACATGTGTACAATAATCCATTCCGCCAAAACACTTGTTTTTGTTTTGATTCGATGAAAAATGGTCGACTGGGATCGATTTTAAGTTACGCAGTCAAGTAAAGTTTTTCGGCGAGGGATATCATTTCAACGAAATTGCTCGTTGTTCACTCAAATAGGATTTACTTGGATTGAAACTGTTTTTCAAGGGTAACTATAAAGTGGATCTTTCAGGTATTGCTCACTTTGACTAGATCTAGCAATCATCCACCAAGGTCTGTATTTACCCTTTTCCTGCTAAATTAGTTAACCCTTTACCAAACGACAAAATTTTAGACTAGTCTGAATTGAAAGCATTTGCAGATGACAAAATAAAAATTAATGAGACTGAAAAACTGAAATTTGTTGTTGGAAGGGTAGAAAACATTGTGGGAAAAAAGGAGAAAATACTGGTTACCAGCATTTTCTCCTTTTCCCACAATGTTTTCAAAAGGCTTCTTTTTTAGGGTCGTTAAAAGTCGGCATTGTTTGGTAAAGGGTTAAACAAAACTTTCGAGCTGATAGTATAAATCCCAAATGATGCTATTTCAAATTTATTTTTTGGAGAAAGATGTCTTCTTATCAGACAGTGAAGATGCAAGTTCATGAGACTGCATGTTCTGTGCCATCAGATCTTGACCTACACTATCCGCAAAAGGTCAGTGAGTCCCACTTAGCAGCTTAAGGGTTACTCAACAACTGTTAAGAACATCCTTTGTCTTATTCTCCAAAATTTTCTACATATTAAAGTAACAAAACTTCTGATTGGCTAAACCAAATGGTTTAGCCAATCGAAAGTTGTGTTACTTTCAGATGTAGAAAACCTTGAAGAATTTTAAAAAGACTAAGAATGTTCTCAAGAATGGCTAAGGCATCTTTGAAGACATTGAGACAAAAAAAAAGAAAATGGGTAAAAGGTAATGGATTTGGAGCATAAGACATCATAAAGCAGTAACTTATAACACTGGACTTTGATTCGAAAACCTTTATAAGAAAATTTTTGTAGAAGAAAGTTGGTGTTAGGTGTTAGGAAAACCATGTGACTGCTGATTCCTTGTTGGATGGAGAAAGAAAAAGAAAAAATACTACGCGAATTAATTGCCACTGCTGCAAACATGTTAAAAGCTTTTGAAAGCATTAAGTCATACAGAAAAATGGACAATCTGAACATTGACTCTAGCCCCTAATTTTGTATGACAAAGTTTTTTTTTTTATTATACTCTAATCAAATTTGGTTCCAGTAATTTTAGGCCTAATTGTATTGGATAATGGTGGATTCTATTCCTCAGAAGCAGACAACTTCCACACAACCAGGTAAGAGTGGGTTCACTCTTTACCAAATGATAAAATTTTGGACTAGTCCAAATCAAGAGCATTTGAAGATGACAAAAAGAATGTGACTTGAACACTAAAATCTGTTTTAGGAAGGGAAGAAAACATTGTGGTAAAAGGAGAAAATGTGAAGGCAAATTTTCATCAGGCAAGTCGAATTTGGACATGTCCATATTTTTGTTGTGTGGTTAAGAGTTAAAGCTGTTGTGTGGTAAAGAGTTAAAGCTGTTAGGATTTAACTCTTACCAAATAATCTCATTATTTACATCATATTTATATTTAGCAGGCTATTCAAAACACTATAGCAAATGGAGTAAAAAGCTGGTTACCAGCACTTTTTCTTTTCACACAATGGTTTCTACTGTATTTACAAATAAATCTGATCATTTGAGCCAGACTTATTTTGTCATTATGCTAATGCTTTCAAAATGGACACAACTTGTTTCATTTGATGGTTGAAAGTTAATGCCAAAGACAAACAATCCCTATAATGGACACCTGCACATCCAATTATGTTTAAAAATCAAATAAAAATGTCTTTCAACCAACACAGCTATGTAAACAATATTACCAACATGTGAGCTATAATACTCGATTGCAGTAATATTATATTAGTCTTTAACAGCAAATACCAAGTTGACAAAAAGAGCACCTGTAAAAAGTAAAAAGAACAATTTTCATTAAAGAGCACCTGATGCTAGGAGTAATAATACCATAATCATGCAGGTTTCCTGTATTAACCCTTTCCCAAACAATCCCTGGTTTTTACGGGTCAGGAATAGAAGCCTTTTGAAAACATTGTGGGAAAAGGAGAAAATGCTGGTAACCAGCATTTTCTCCTTTTCCCACAATGTTTTCTACCCTATCATATAGAAAAATCATTTTTTTAGCAACTGTTAATTTGTCATCTGCAAAATGCTTTCAATTTGGTCTGGTCCAAAATTTGCTGTTTGGGAAAGGGTTAAGAAAATTTGCAATGATACGTTTAGTCTCTGATAGGACTTAAAAACTTTGTAGAAAAAGGAAAATAATACTGGTCACCAGTATTTTCTCCTTTTCCCAAAGTGTTTCCTACAACTATTTTCCTCTGGTTCTTTAAAATATGTGATAGTTTAGCAATGGTCTGTCTCACTAGCTACCATTTAAGGTCTACGGCCCCTAACTCTCATATTAAAAGACGGGAGCTGCCAAGATTGGCTGAATAGCCTTTACGAAAATGTCGATGTTACATGATATTCACTGATGAGTTACACAAGTAGAGAGACTACGCTCATATTAAAAGAAGGAAGCTGCTGAGAATGGCCGAATAGCCTTTACGAAAATGTTGATGTTTACCCCTGAGTTAAGGGCCGTTGATCTTAAACTACAGCAGTTTGTTTGTTTGTAAGGTGTTTAATTAATGCCATTTTTACCATAATGTTAGTTATATTGTGGTGGCAAGTGCACCTATTAACGCCTTCCTGGCGTTCCTTTTACCTGTACTTTGCACAATAGTCTCGAAGCTTGCTACATTCCCACATAACCATGGTTGAAAAAATGATCAGCAGTGATAGAGGAATTAATCCTGTTGCAATCAACATCAATCCTCGGAAAGAAATTGGCCGAGTTGGGGATTTGAATCACATATACTCTGGTTTTAAGTTCTGTATGTTACAGTCCAAGTTACTTTGCCATAACAATTACTGCAGATTTAACCCTTTACCACACAATCCTGAGTTTTAACGACCCTGAAAAAAGAAAGCTTTTGAAAACATCATGGGAAAAGGAGAAAATGCTGGTTACCAGCATTTTCTCCTTTTCCCATAATGTTTTCTAAAATTCCATAATTTGAAATACATGCTATTTGTTGTCTGCAAATGCTTTCAAATTGGACTGATCTAGAAATTTGTCATCTGGTAAAGAGTTAAATATTATTGTAAAATAAGGATAATCTACATGAATAAAAGCTGAATAATAAAGCTAAACGAAATACAGAACATGAATGCATTATACTATTTCTGCACAACCAATCCTTGAACCAACTTCAAATAACATACAAACAACAGATCTTTCCCATTAGAAATACAGAACAATGCAAACAATTTATTGCTATCAACACCAGATATCCTATAAACCAAGAAAAGCACCATTAAAGCAACAGAGCTGACATTGAATAAGATGTCAAACTAATTCCGAACACCAACAATCCTTATACTGACAACCCATTCGCCCACCTTCCCACTATCCCAGCTACCATAAAAATCCAATACCCTTCTCTCCACCAAGCTTTCTAACATTTTGACCATTATTTTCTTAACTCTTAACCAAACAACAAAATAAAAGACACATCAAATTGAAAGCATTTGCTGATGACAGTCTAAATGTGGCTCAATTGATGGACTATGTCTTTGGTAGGGTAGAAAACATTGTGGGAAAAGAAGAAAATGCTGGTTACCAGCATTTTCTCCTTTTTTCACAATGTTTTCAAAAGCCTTCTCTGTAAGGGTCATTAAAACTTGGGATTATGTCGTAAAGGGTACTCTTTACTAGACCAGAGCTCCAGATAGAGGGAGTGATTTTGATTTCAAAATTGAAAATATTAATGATTCTCCACTATGGTGTGGGTACTCATTAGAATCGTCTCATCGAGATGATTCTAATGAGTACCCACAACATAGGGTTTCCAAGAGAAATAATGACTTTAAAATACCATCACTCCCTCTTATCTGGAGCTCTGCTAGACAACAAAATTTTAGACTCGGGCATCTCAAAAGCATTTTGTAAGCAAATCAAGGCAGCTCAAATGATGTGATTAGAAAAAGTAGAACTGAAACAATAATTTTGTTTGTAGAAGAGACAAATGCTGGTTGCCTGGCTATTTGAATTCTCCTTTTTCCACGATGTTTTCAAGACTGCTTCCCCTGGCCCAAAGCACTGGATCAGACTGGTGACTAGTTTGCATTGTATTGAAGTTTAACGCCATTTTAACAGCTTAGGTCATATCATGGCGGTCTGTGACGCACCCATGTGTTCCTTGGCTTTCTCACACCAATACTGACACAATTTTCTTTCCAAAGCCACTGACTACTTTTCTCACATGCATCAGAGGTGAGAGGTGAGAAATCGCCTGAAAGAAAGTTCGCCGCAACCGAGTATCGAACCTACAACCTCCAGGTCACAAGTCAGATACGCTAACCACTGTGCTACCGGGCAGGGCTTGGTGACTAGTTATTAACGGCTTTCTAGAAAGAAGGACCGTATCTCGAATTTACTCTATAAAATCATAATGAAATCTGAATCATAATTATATAGTTCCATCTCATATGAAATCTTTCCTGGACTGGTCTCTATGAAAAGAACTTGTTGATAACAAATTTTATATGGCTCAACTGACCAAATTCTTCATTGCTATGGTGGAAAACACTGTGGGAAAAGGAGAAAATGCTGGTTACGAGCATATTCTCCCTTTCCCACAATGTTTTCGAAAGCCTTCTTTTCCCAGGTCATTAAAATTTGGAATTGCCTGGTAAAAGATACTTCAAGATCAGACTGCATTATTCAGTAATCTACATTGTCCAAAAAATGTCCATTACATTTAGAGATAATCTGAACGCTACTGAAAGAAAGGAATCAATTGTTTTTAAATGCAATTTAGCAACTGTTTATTAGAACTATGGGAAAAGAATCCCCTAATAAAATTAGGAAACTTGTATATGTGTATTGGTTTTTTTTTCTTGAAAATGTCAATTTCATTTTTTTCACTCAAATGTTTGGAATAGGGTATTGAGAAAACAGGAAATCACATACTATAGTATCATTTTACATTCTACTTTTACATAGATGTCAATAGAAGAAAAAAAAGACAGGGTTTACAAAGGGGTGGAAATTGCTCTTTCCATGATTATTTTTTTTCTTTTTAGTTCGGCTGTTTTCGACGAAAGGACGAGTTATTGTCAATGCCCTGTTGTCATCTATGTCGTCATCTTGCGAAAACTTTGACATTTTGTAATATCTCTGTTATTACTGAAGATATTTACTTAAAACTTGGACAAGTTGTTCACTATCAAAAGGGGAACCTAAACAAATGCAGGTAACCATCAAAATATTTTTGACACAAATATGCCCTTTTTCTACGTAAAATTTTCACTGAAAATCAAGCACTTGCAGCCGAGAGTCAGCACCCACGTGAGGTGCTCTTGTTTTTTCTACACTTACCACAAAATATGATCTGCAGCAGATACAATTAGAAAGCAGTATGAAGGAAAGTATAAATGAAACAAATTCAATGCATGAGTGTCAATCGTTCAACAAGCTGTTTCAATGTTGAAACAGCTTGTTGAACGATTGACACTCATGCATTGATTTTCTTAACATTTATCATCATGTTTTACTTATGCTTAGATACCCATTTAAATTTTACCTATGAAAACAGACACCGATTCATTTTGACTCATTAGCTAAATTTTACTAAAATAATCTATTAATATTGCCTAGTATCTGTTACAATGCTTCTAGACCATCTTTAACTGTTTATATCTGTCTTACTTCTTTATTTATGATAAAACCAAACTTACCTATATATATTTTGTGAAGGACAAACAAGTGTTTCAACGACCATAAGGAATCTATCTTGCAAAGACATTGTGGGAGATGCAAAGTCCTACCCTTTCAAAGATGAACCCAATCATTTGAGTGAAATTTAAATGGAATTTATGCAAATGCCTTGAATTTAGACAAATCTAAAATTTTGCCACTGGGGAAAGAGTTTAAACAACATTTAGAATTGCCAGAAAACAATAGGGAACACTGTCAATGAACTGCATATCAAATTGCAAAGGTATATTTTGAGACCAGCTCAGTTGCTTTCTCAGAAAACTTAGAGTATTGTCATAGCGCTGTTGTCATCAGTCTCCACTGTTGTGCATAGATTTTGATGTTATCTGATGTCTCCAGTCATTACCAAAGATATTTACTTCATTCATGGGCTAATGTTAACACTTCACAGCACAATCCCTGACTTAACTCTTTCATTACTGAGCAGTCTGATCTTGATCTACACTGTCCACAAAAGCTTCTCAAAAGGAAAGAGTTAAATATGCCCCAAAGATCAGGAAGAACAAGCCCTCCCCCCCCCCCCCCCCAACAAGGTGGCTTTAGAAAACACTCTGGGAAAAGGAGGCAATACTGGCAACCAGCATTTTCTCCTTTTTCTATAACTTTTTCTTTCCTTTTTAAATCTAATCTGTCATCTGAAAATGCTTTCAAATAAGATAGGTGGTAAATTTTGTCATTTAGTAAAGAGTAGAACTTGTGTTCTTGGTATCACCTGCCTACTAATAATCATCCACTTCACTCAATGATCTTTATTCAAACATTTAACTCTTTACCTGTAGTTAACATTTTGGACCTGTCCAATTGCAAGTATTTGGAGCAGTATCTATTCTAAGATATGGGATTTGTGCTAATTATTTTCAAGATCCTGCATGAAATCAAACCCAATGAATGACAGTCATGTGTTACAAAAATAAACAATGAAAAAGTCCAAAAACAAAGAATTTACTCTTGTCTTGCAGAAAATACCACTGTTTTGAACAAAATGGCATCATTGCCGAAGCTGTTTAGCAACATATTAATTTATGTCCATTAAAGTAATCTCCCTTGACAGGTTCAATGAAAGAATTTCATTAAGCTACGAAATAAACCCTCCCTCAGGTTGCAATGTACCTTTGTCCCTGAGGTTCGTTTTTTATCAACTTAATTACTCTCTGATTTTGGATGTTTTTTGTTTCAATTTAAATCCCTTTATTCTAGAAACTGTCTTTTTATAATTATGTTCCTGTAAAGTCCTGGACAGAGATGTCTGCTATAATGTGCTATAATTATGTTATCTTTCGGTTTGAAAATTGCCCCCCTCCCCAACTGTCTGAAATCCCCCATATTTTAGATTGAGCGGGAAAATTCCCCCTCATTTTCACTTTCTAGAATAGACACTGATATGTAGACATTATCGTAAACAAACAATTGCAACTTTAAGGTTGTGACAGTCAATATTTTACCTCAACATATCACTAATTTTCTGGTTCTTCAACTTTAGTTACCTCTTTACAAAACGACAAAATTCTAGACTTGTCCAAATTGAACGTATTTGCAGATGACTCATCAATTTGTGATTCAAACTGGAAAAGTTGTCTGAAAAGGGTTGAAAAAAGTGTGGGAAAAGGAGACAGTGCTGGTTACCTTTTTTTTTTTCTTTTGTTCCCACAAAAGATTTCAAATGCCTTCTTGCTCAGGGTCTTTGAAACTTGGGATTGTGTGGTAACGGTTTATTTCATGCTTAACACTGCAAACTTTTATTCCATTTACCGTGAAGCTAAATTTAAAAGAGTTAAAAATATTAAGTTGAGTTCATTCATTACCTCCCAGAGAAGACTAAGATTTCATTTCGCGGATCACTTTTGGAGACATTGTAACATAGGGAGAAATTTGCCACAATAACTTCACATTATATTCATGTATTATACTGTATACGTGGGTATGTATGCGTGTCGAAAACTTTGTGAACTACCGATTACGGACATTTTGCGTACGGACATGTTTGCGAACTCAATACACTCATTATTTGTTGGTATACTTGAGGTAAATACGTAAACAGAAAAGTAAATCGCAAAGTTTTCACATAGCAATAGTTTCCACTTATAAAGTAAAATAGTTTGTGTTGGTTATCCATGTTATACAATCTAAACTTAATCTAATCCTTTAACTCATTACTAATCGACAAAAATGTAGACTTGTTTAAATTGAAAGCATTTGCAGACAACAATAGTTATTTACATGTGGCTCAAATGATAGAATCTGTCCTTGCTTTCATAGAAAGCATTGTGGGGAAATGAGAAAATGCTGGTTACCATCATTTTCTCCTTTCCCCACAATGTTTACAAAGGCTTCTTTCTCAGGATCATTTTAATCTAAGATTGTGTAGTTAAGAGTTAGAAAAATAGCAAGTTTTAAAGACACTGACCAAAAAGCAGTTTCAAATGCATGGTGTTAAATGGAGAAAATGCTGGTAACCAGGATTTTCTTCTTTTACCACGTTTTTCTACTATTCAAAGGACACAAGTCATCATTTGAGCCACATTTAACCCTTTACCAAACAATCCCAGGTTTTCATGACTCTGAGAAAGAAACCTTTCGAAAACATTGTGGGAAAAGCAGAAAATGCTGGTAACCAGCATTTTCTCCTTTTCCCACAATGTTTTCCACCCTTTCCAGAAAAAATTTCAATTTTTGAGACACATTAATTTTGTCGTCTGCAAATGCTTTCAATTTCGACCTGTTTAAAATTTTGTCATTTGGTAGAGTTAATTCATCTACAAATGCATAAGAAAATTGAGAAGTCAAAGTAATGTGTCATTAATGTAAAGAGTTAAAAACTTTTCATAATTGTCTGCAGCAAATTTGTTACCAACGGCAACAAGTTCAGCCAATCAGATATGAACAAATTGGCAAATTTTTGCATGAGATCACACTGTACTATCAAATCAATCTCACTCTTCCTGGACGCCTATATATGTCTATTTGGACATATACTGTATTACATGCAGAGAAACAGATGTCTCTGAGGAATCATAGAATCCCCCTGAAATAATCCAGGGCCAGTATAAGTACCAATCAATTTTTTGTTGGAATGGTATTTTCTGCAACTTTCAACTGTATTTCAGTTAAAGGGACTGATTTAATTTTCATATTGTAAATATTACTAACTTAATTTAACCTGACCCAGGTCAACATCATTTACATAAATTAAAATTTTATTCTTACCCTCGGCATCACAAGTGGCTGCCTTCGCTTTTGTCCCGAATGGTCACGGAAATATTCTGTACGGTATGCACAAATTGAATTGCTTACCTATACCTTCCCGCATATATATAACTTCCCGAATGATAGTCGGAGTTCTGTTTATATACCTACTTACATATTCAGCATAAAGGTCAAGATCAGGTTAAATGAAGAAGGCAATAATTCCTTGTAAAACACAAATATAAATTCAACTTGGTATGTTTTTCTATGCAATCATAATAGAAACTTTATGGTTACATTCAGTATAAAGGTGTAACTTTGAGCATTATATAAAGGGATGGTTGTCTTGTAATAGGTAACTCTGCCTATTTCTATCACATCAGATATGATGTCATCATACTGATTTGAATGTGAACATTGCAAATACCTTAAAAGGCTACATACATTAAGGAAATATATGTACCACTGAAAAAAATGTTTTTATTCCCAATTTTGTGTTTTTTCTTCACTGATGATTTTCCTGCTTACTTGATTCACAGTAAAATCATTTTTCAAGTTTGGCGAGATAGATCTATCTAGTAAGAATCTTCATTATAAGCTTCCTTTAAATATAGGTTTAAAATTCATACGTTCC
Source organism: Hippopus hippopus (assembly GCA_946811185.2). Taxonomy (NCBI): domain Eukaryota; kingdom Metazoa; phylum Mollusca; class Bivalvia; order Cardiida; family Cardiidae; genus Hippopus; species Hippopus hippopus. Next base: position 6,241,727 of record OX328107.1, read on the forward strand.
TAATGCATTTGTACCAGTTCTAAATTCAGGCTCTGACATGCTACACCATAGGACTGACTTCCATGTAATTTTGTACAGCAAAGCAATAGATCAAACCAGGTTTTTGACTAATAGGGATGAAATTACAAGGTTGGACAACATTGTGGTACAAGAAGAAAATGCTCTATCCTTGCCTTTTTCCTTTTTGCATAATGTTTTCAATAGAGCTCTTTCCAAGGGTCATAAAAACACAGGATTGTTTTGTACAGAGTTAAAACAGAACCATCCCTATACAAGGAAAGATGGAGTACAATAGAAGAAAAACCCTGACTGCCTCCCCCTCTCTGCTTTTAATCTTCATCTGATAGAGGCAAACAAGTTTCACAAAAGATATTGAGGAATACCAGCTCAACCATTACCACACAATTACGAGTTTTTAACGACCCTGAAGAACAAGCCTTTTGAAATCATAATGGGAAAAGAGAAAATGCTGGTAACCAGCATTTATTTTCTCCTTTTCCCACAATGTTTTCTCCCCGATCAAAGACTAATTCTATCATTGGAGCCCCATTTAAAGTGTCATTTGCAAAAGCTTTCATTTTGGACAAGTCTAAAATTTAGACTAAACTAACACGTTACCAAACGACAACATTTTAGACTTGTCCAAATTGACAGCATTTGCAGACGACAAATCAAATGTGGCTTAAACTTTGGAATTTGTTGTTGAAAGGGTATAAAACATTTTGGGAAAAGGAGAAAATGCTGGTTACCAGCATTTTCTCTTTTTCCCAAAATGTTTTCAAAAGCCTTCCCTCCACAGGGCCATTAAAACTCTGGATTGAGTAGTAAAGAGTTAACACACATGAATGCTATTAATTCAAATGGTTAACATATTATGATACAACCTGACTCTGGTGCATCAAAGGATGTCTGCAGCAATGAATCGAGGGCTCTGTGAAAATATCGCATACTGTGGATAGAAGTACAAAACTTATTGTGACAGACTCGATCAATTACGTGTTGACATTTTCTTAAGACCACAGTTAACCTTTACTTGTCTGATACAAGGTATAAATAAGGATTTTTTGTCCTTTTCCCTTTTCCTCCATATTTGGTCAGAATTAATGTGCTAAATTCATGATTTCTGTCTACTGTAGGGTAGAAAAAATTGTGGGGGATAAAGGGGAAATGCTGGTTACCAGCATTTTCTCCTTTTCCAGCAATGTTTTTTAACCCTTTACCACACAATCCCGACTTTTAACGACCCTAAGCATAAGGCCTTTTGAAAATATTGTGGGAAAAGTAGAAAATGCTGGTAACCAGCATTTTCTCTTTTTCCCACAATGTTTTCTACCCTTCCATAAGCAAATTTCATTTCATATTCATTTTGTCGTCTGCAAATGTTTTGAAATTGGACGATTCTAAAACTTTGTCATCTGGTAAAGGGTTAAAACATTCTTTCCTCAGGGTTGTAAAAACTTGAGATTGTGTGGTAAAGGATTAAGCCAGGTATTACTTACGTTCTAAAACAGAAATGGACAGTGCAATATAGCTATGAGGGCTGTCCCAAAATAGCGTAGACAAAGACTATAACACAATCAGTGTTAACACAATAGATTCAGCAAGTTTCGGAATTCTTTACAAGAGCTTTGTGCATATGTGTGTGAAATATAAACTAACTACCTTATGAATTGCTCAATCTATCACGATTTAGATAAGCTACCCATACATACCCGGTGCACACTAACGTCATGACGTCCCTAGAAAATAATTTATTCTTTTTCAAAGTACTCTCCATTATGCTGGATGCATTTACGGTGGCGTGTGACCCACTTATCGTATACGTCTTCAAATCACTTGCTTTTCAAATTGCTCACCACAGAGTTTCCTGTCGCAGTTCATTGAAGTTTTCGAATCTGAGACTTTAAATAGGGGAACAAAGCAAAGTCTAGGGGTGCTAAGTCTGGACTGTAGGGCGCTGCTCCTCTGTCCATCCGTCATCGAATCTCTTGTGCCATTTAAATACAAGAGATCTTGACACAGAATCTATTTGTATTTTTCTGTAGCGTGCAGTCTGTGCAGTGTTTGCGTAGGAGTCATATCTAATTGTACACACTATTCGATAACATTCCGCTGCGCAGCCATTTCCTTTGATGTCGCCATTTTCAGCATGTTGGAATTAACCATCACACTAGGTTTTATCCTGTAACTTTTCTCAAAATAACATTACGTAAGCATCCTTCGGGGTAATGACATCAAATGCAATGACGTTAATCCACCTTGAATGATTTCCCGCAATTATGACCATGTTTGGAATTATAGACATGTAAAGATGTAGCATGCTCATAAAACCCAGTCATATTTTGGTGTGCGCCGGGTTAGGTACCCCATTCGTGTAAGTAACTTCATAAAATGTACTATCTGAGATCTCGATTTTTTATATTATACGGGAATATGCACAAATGACTAACGGATAAACCAAGCAAATTTTACTGAAATCTGACGTTGAGTTCCCTAAAAAATAGTGTTGTCTACGACATTTTGGGACAGCCCTCGTATGTAACAAAATATAGATCTACAACTTAAAATCATATTCTAGTCTTTTCTTGAGGCAGAAAGGCAACAAATCACGTAGAAACTTAAACCTTACTTGTACTGTATACGTGGATATATATGCGTGTCGAAAAATTTTACAAAAAAAGCTGATCACTGACAATTTACATACGGAAATGTTTGCCAGTTCTAGACAATTGTTATTTGTCAGTATACTTGTGGTAAAATATGCAAACAGAAAAGTTTGCAAATTTTTCAAATTTGCAAAAATGTCCACATTGCAAAAAAATTCCACTTATACAGTAAGAAAGGTTATAAGGAAATTATTTTTGTTAAAATTTGAAACTTCTGAAATCACATAGGTGAACTAATACAGAAATATAGCCTATTGCCTTGGTATGAATGAAAACTTATTTCTAATCACAGAGTTGTAGTATTAATTGTTGAATTTTGTTTCAGGTGTGGAAAAAAAAAAGGACTGCCTCTTATTGAATGTTTACCAATCAAATGTTTGTATCAGACTGCACACATAGTTCTGGTGATTCTGTCTTTTATTTAAGAAATAATCTTCTTTCCATTGTGGTTTATCGTTCCATAAATCACGGTTGTGAGTTATTAGGCACAATAAATAATTCACGAGGGCGATAGCCCAGGTGGTTTATTCATTGCACCTCATAACTCAAAACGTGGTTTATTGAATGACAAACCACGAGAAAAAGAAAGATTAGTTTGATTCTAACATGACCAACTCTTAATCAAAGGAAAACAAGTTCATGTTTAGTGTAAAAATGCGGATGCGGACTATATTCCATTGAATAAACCATGGCTATTCCATTTACTTACCAAAACAAAACCCCAGTACCCAGTTGGTAAATGAAACAAGAGGGCCATGATGACCCTGAAGTCACTCACCTCAGTCTTTTGACCAAACATAACCCATTTTCAAATTCTTTCGAGATATTATGACAAAATTTACATTCTATCAAGCTTTCATAATTATTGGGCTGAAAATTTGGCCTCTAGCTTGTACACAAGCTTTTTCTAGAATTTCTTTCAGTGACCTACTTATTCTAGCCAAACATATCCCAATTTTCATTGGTAGATATTATCAAAACAAAGATTCTGACTACCGTTCATAAGTACTGGACAGAAAATGTGGCCTCTAGAGTGTGCACAAGGTTTTTCAAAGATTTGACATGGCGACCTAGTTTTTTAGCCAATGTGACCCATTTTCAATTTCATCATATTGATCATCAAGACAAACATTCTGACTAATTTTCATAAGTACTGCACAGAAAATGATAACTCTAAAGCTACACAAGCTATTCTAAAGATTTGACCTTGTGACCTAGTTTTTGACCTGATGTGACCCATATTCATACTCATTAAGATATCATTATGACAAACATTCTGACAAACTTTCGTGAGTACTTGACTGAAAATGTGGCCTCTAGAGCGTACACAAGGTTTTTCTAAGATTTGATCTAGTGACCTAGTTTTTGATCCTACATGACCCATTTTTGAACTTGTCCAAGATATCAAGACAAACATTCTGACCAACTTTCAAGAGTTTTGGACAGAAAATGATGCCTCTAGAGCATACACAAGGTTTTTCTAAGATTTGACCTTGTGACCTAGTTTTTGACCCAACACAACCCATTTTCAAACACAACCGAGATATCATCAAGAAAAACATTCTATTTTTCATGAGTATTGGACTGAAAATGTGGCCTCTACAGCCTACACAACATTTTTCCAAGATTTGACCTAGTGACCTAGTTTTTGACCGACCTGACCCATTTTCAAAATAGTCCGGGATATTATCAAGACAAACATTTTGACCAACTTTCAAGAGTTTTGGATTGAAAATGTGGCCTCTAGAAGGTACACAAGGTTTTTTCAAAGATTTGACCTAGTGACCTAGTTTTTGACCCTGCATAACCCATTTTCAAACTCGTCTGAGATATTATCAGTACAAACATTCTGACTAACTTTCAAGAGTTCTGGGCTGAAAATGTGGCCTCTAGAGTGAACACAAGGTTTTTCAAAGATGTGACCTAGTTTTTGACAAGACATGACCTATTTTCAAACTCGATCGAGATATCATTCAGACAAACATTCTCACCAGCTTTCAAGTGTTTGACACAGTGACCTAGTTTATGACCCTACATGACCCATTTTCAAACCCGTCCAAGATATCATCAAGACAAACATTCTGACTAACTTACAAGAGTTTTGGATTGAAAATGTGGCCTCTATAGAGTACACAAGATTTTTCTAAGATTGGACCTAGTTTTTGACCAGACATGACCCGTTTTTGAACTTGTCCGAGATATCATCAAGACAAACATGCTGACCAAGTTTCATGAGTATCGGACTGAAAATGTGGCCTCTAGAGCGTACACAAGGTAAAAGTTGCCGACGGATGACACTCTATGGGTTATTTACCAATTTTCTAGCAACAGATAAAGTATTTTGGTGTATGAGCTGATAAATAATTTCTGGTAGTGGTTTCCAGTCAAGAGATGTTTTATACAGTTAACTCCTTTCCAGGTAAAGAAATTTTGACTCGTCAATACAAATCAACAGCAAAATTATGCAGAAGACCAATTGAAAGCAGCTCAAATCATAGAATATGTCTTGTAAAACATCTTCAGAAAGGCAGAAAAAGCTGGTTAACTGAGATCAGACTACATAATTTTAAACTTGTCCAAAAATAAATCATCAGACGAATCCAATGATGGATTTTGCATTTGAAAGGTAGAAAACATACTGTAACAAGAGCGGCAAATTGTCGCAAGATACGCCCGTCCCACCGCCAGTTTTCAAGGGGGTATAATAATCATAAAGGGCAGGTAATGCAACAAACATGTTTACCAAGACTCAAGTCAATTTGACTTGAGGTGACAAAGATCCGTTCCAGACAAGCAAGAAATACTGTAAAAATGAAGATCAAAGTGGAATTACTCGAAATCCGCACTAGGTAGAGTTATTGTTCTTGCGCACTGTACTCCGTAATATTACAACAAACATGCATACCAAGTTTCAAGTCACTCTGACTTGAGATGACAAAGTTATATGCTGGACAAGCAGAAAATGCTATAAAAATGACGATCAAAGGGAAATAACTCAGACAGCATGAGATAGAGTTATGGTTCTTTCGCACTGCACTCCGTATTATTGCAACAAACACACGTCAAGTTTCAAGTCAATCAGACTGGAGATTACAAAGTTATGCTCCGGACAAGCAGAAAATGCTGTAAAAAATGATTATCAAAGGGAAATAACTCATGACAGCACGAGATAGAGTTATGGTTCTTTCGCACTGCACTCCATATTATTGCAACAAACACATATACCAAGTTTCAAGACAATCGGACTGGAGATGACAAAGTTATGCTCCGGACAAGCAGAAAATGCTGTAAAAATGATGATCAAAGGGAAATAACTCAAAGACAGCACGAGGTAGAGTTATGGTTCTTTCGCACTGCACTCTGTATTATTGCAACAAACACACATGCCAAGTTTCAAGTCAATCGGACTGGAGATGACAAAGTTATGCTCCAGACAAGCAGAAAATGCTGTAAAAAATGACTATCAAAGGGAAATAACTCAAAGATAGCATGAGGTAGAGTTATGGTTCTTTCGCATTGCACTCCGTATTATTGCAACTAACACACATGCCAAGTTTCAAGTCAATCGGACTGGAGATGACAAAATTATGCTCCAGACAAGCAGAAAATGCCATAAAAATGACAATCAAAGGGAAATAACTCAAAGACAGCACGAGGTAGAGTTATGGTTCTTTTGCACTGCAATCTGTATTGTTGCAACTAACACACATGCCAAGTTTCAAGTCAATCGGACTGGAGATGACAAAGTTATGTTCAGGACAAGCAGAAAATACTGTAAAAATGACGATCAAAGGGAAATAACTCAGACAGCACGAGGTAGAGTTATGGTTCTTTTGCACTGCACTCTGTATTATTGCAACAAACACACATGCCAAGTTTCAAGTCAATCGGATTGGAGATGACAAAGTTATGCTCCAGACAAGCAGAAAATGCTGTAAAAATGATGATCAAAGGGAAATAATTCAAAGACAGCACGAGGTAGAGTTTTGGTTCTTTCGCACTGCACTCCGTATTATTGCAACAAACACACATGCTGAGTTTCAAGTCAATCGGACTGGAGATGACGAAGTTATGCTCCGGACAAAAACTGGACGCCGCCCGCCATGGGTGATCCCATAATACGTCCCGTCTTTGACGGGCATATAATAACTCAAAAATTAAGCAAGCAATAGTTATGATTCATTTGCACTGCACTCCCCCTTAATGAGATCTATCCATCCATGAAGTTTCATAACCGTAGCTAGCATAGTTTTGGAGATATGTTTCGGACAAAATTCAAATATGAATATAAACAAAGGGAAATAACTCAAAAATTAAGTAGGCAAGAGTTATGATTCCTGTGCACTGCACTCCCCCTTGATAAGATCTATCCACCCATGAAGTTTCATAACCTTAGCTAGTATAGTCTTGGAGATATGCTCCGGACAAAATTCAAGTATGAAAAATAACAAAGGGCAATAACTCAAAAATTAAGGAAGCAAGATTTATGATTCCTGTGCACTACACTCCCCCTTGATGAGATCTATCCACCCATGAAGTTTCATAACCGTAGCTAGTATAGTTTTGGCGATATGCTCTGGACAAAATTCAAGTATGAAAAAAAAACAAAGGGCAATAACTCAAAAATTAAGCAAGCGAGAGTTATGATTCCTGTGCACTGCACTCCGCCTTGATGAGATCTATCCACCCATGAAATTTCATAACCGTAGCTAGTATAATTTTGGAGATATGCTCCGGACAAAGAATGGGGACGCAGCCCGCCCGTCCGCCCGCCCACCACGGGTGATCCCATAATACGTCCCATCTTCGACGGGCGTATAAAAAGGAGAAATGTTGGTTTCCAGCATATTTTCCTTATCCCACTTGTTTTCAAAGGCCTCCCTGTCAGGGTCATAAAAACATGGAATTGTTTAGTGAAAAGTTAATTCTGCTGTTTAGGCCAGACAACTGTGTTATTCACACACGGCCAAAAACTTTTTCCACTTCATCAAAAGAAGAATGATAAGATCACAACGACTTGAATATTTATTGAAGACCACATTTCCAGACAATGCATGCTTGCTTTAACCCTTTACCGAGCCCCGGTAGCTCAGTCAGTAGCATGTAGGACTTGAGAGTAGCGGGTCGTGGGTTTAATCCCTGGCTCAGCCAATTTCTTTCCGTGGACTGATGATAGTCATTGCGACAGGATTCATTCCTCTCCCACCACAGACCATTGTTTCCATGATGGTTATGTGGGAAAGCAGCCAGTGGCTTGGAAAGAAAATTGTGCGGAGTACTGGTAAAAGAGACTCCAGGAAAGCATGGATAGGTGCACTGGCCGTCGGGATATAACTGATATGATATTGAAAACGGTGTTAAACACCATAAAATCAATCTATCTTTAACCCTTAACCACAAAATCCCGAGTTTTAACGACCCTGAGAGAGAAGGCTTTTTAAAAACATTCTGGGAAAATTAGAAAATGCTGTTTACCACCATTTTCTCCTTTTCCCTGAATGTTTTCTAACCTATGAAAGACGAAATTCATCATTTAAGCCACACTGAAATTGTAGTCTGCAAATGCTTTCAATTTGGACAAGTCTAAGATTTTGAAGTGTGGTAAAGAGTTAACTCTTTACCAAACGAAAAAATTTTAGACTGGTCCAAATTGAAAGCATTTGCAGACAACAAAATAAATGTGACTCAAAAATTGAAATTTGACCTCAGAAGAGTAGAAAACATTGTGGGAAATGGAGAAAATGCTGGTTACCAGCATTTTCTCCTTTTCCCACAATGTTTTCAGACGGTTTGTTCCTCTGGGTCGTAAAAACCAGGGATTGTTTGGTAAAGGGTTAACCCTTTACCACACAATCCTGTGTTTTCATTACCGTGTGGTATAAGGCTTTTGGATACATTTTGGCAATGGAGAAAATGCTGGTAACCAGCCTTTTCTCCTTTATCCACAATTTTTTCATTTTTTCAAAGACAAAGCTTGCAGGATTCATGGACCTTTCCAATAAGGAAAAACAGCCCCAATAACGCTGTTACAAGGTTGCCAGAACGCATAATGAAATAGCATACAGTATAGATGTAAGATCTAATGGCACACTCTGGGCAGTCTGATCTTGATCTACACTGTCCACTAGAGCAACTTTTGTTAGTTCAAGCACCTTATGGGTTTAAGTAAAAATTTTCAAGCTTTCTTGAAAAATTCTGTTTCGTTTATTTAGGGATACAAGGGTGAACCTTTAACCTTGTTTTAACGCCCCCCCCCCCCCCACCAACGAAATCGGCCTTTTGAAAACATTGTGGGAAAAGGAAAAAATGCTGGTAACCAACACTTTCTCCTTTTTCCACAATGTTTTATACCCTATCAAAGAAAAACTGTAGCATTTTAACCACATTGAAATTGTCATCAGTCTAGAATTTTGTCAATTTGATTGTTGATTGTATGGTTTTGAACGCCGTTTTCAACATTATTTCAGTTATATCGCAGTGGCCAGTTCACCTATCCATGCTTTCCTGGAGTCTCTTTTACCAGTATTCCACACAATATTCTTTCCAAGCCACTGGCTGCTTTCCCACATAATTGAAACAATGGTCAGCGATGAAAGAGGAAGAATTTTGTCGTCTAGTAAAGAGTTATAAACACAGCAGTCAAGAAGCTTATCTTGATTGACAATTCTTCCTAATTTGAATATTTATGGTATCTTTCCTGAAATTTATCTTAATTCTTCTTTATTTAAACAAATTACAGAATCTTTTCTGAATTTATCTGAATGGATCAGAATATTTAACTCTAACAGATGTCAAAGTCATTTAGACTTGTATGAATTGAATGATTGCAGAGGACATTATTCACCCTTAGACTGCCAAGTGCAACTCACTGACCTTTTGAGGTCAGTGTAGATCAAGATCAGACTGCACATTCTGTGCAGTCTGATCTTAGATCTTCACTGTCCAAAAAAAGAGATAATTTTCACCAAAAATAAGTTTGAAATAACATTATTCTCAATTTTTACCATCAGCTTGAAAGTTTAATTTAACTTACTTGCAGGTTAACTCTTTACTAAATGACAAATTCAACAGTCTCTTCTAAATTGAAAGACTCTGCAGCCATCATTTTCGAAAGTGGAACAATAAAATGAAGTTCTGAGACAGGGTATAAAACATTTAAAACTTTCTTTCTCAGGATTGTTAAAATTCGGGATTGTGTGGTAAAGGGTTAAGGTTTAAGTGTAAATCAATCACATGGCATGTCTTAGGATTTGGAAAAGGAGCATCTTATCATCTGAAATGTTTATAGATAGAGCCTTCTTCCTCAAAGTAATTAAAATTACAGAAATGTTTGGTAATGTGCTAACCCTTAACCACAAACTCCCTGTTTAAATTACTGCAAGAAAGCCAGCTTTTAAACACATTGTGGGAAAAGAAGAAAATGCTGGTAACCAGCATTTTCTCCTTTTCCTACAATGTTTTCTATCCCTCACAGGCAAATACCATCATTTACTTGCCACATTAAATTTGTCATCTGCAAATGCTTTGATTTTGGACCAGTCTAAAATTTTGTTGTCTGGTAATCAGAAAAGAGACTCTTTAACCCCTGTAAACAATACAGATCTGTAGTTACCCATAATGCAATAGCTGTGTTGGGTTCTATATCCTTCTTGAGCGGATTTACTTCAAGCCATCTCATATAACCCTTAATACTAATTGATAAAATTTCAGATTTTTTCTTTGCTGACAGTATTTGCAGGTCTCAATTTGGTATGTGACCCAAGTGATAGGCTTTGTCACTGAAATGATAAAGTTTTTGCAAATGGCTAGTAACCAGCATTTTCTCTTTTTCCCCACGTTTTCAAACCTTTGAACAAGATAATAAATGAGCCATGTTCTGACAAAAGGGGGCTTAATGCATCTCTGTGATACATGATACTGGACAAGTCATCACATAATTATCGATCCCTAATAGCCCTTTTTTTATACAACCAACTTAATTATGTAGTAGACTGATCCTTGAACATACAGAAAACTGACTTATAGCGAAAAGTTTCGGCCCAGATCAGTCTGTGTAGACTGCGCAGGCTGATATGGGTTGATACTTTTCGCAGATGCATTAAGCCCCCTTTTCACAGAGTATGGTTCATTAATGTTTTAACTCTTTACCAAACAACAAAATTTTAGACTGGTCCAAATTGAAAGCACTTGCAGACGACAAAATTAATGTGACTTAAAAATTGAAATTCATTCTGGGAAGGGTGGAAAACGTGGGAAAAGGAGAAAATGATGGTTACCAGCATTTTCTCCTTTTCCCACAAGGTTTTCAAAAGGCTTCTTTCTCAGAGTCGTGAAAACCTGGGATTGTTTGGTAAAGAGTTAAGTCACATTGAACATGCGAATCTACAAATGCTTAGAATTTAGACACGGCTGAAATTTTGTTGTTCGATAAAGACTTAAAGGATACAAGATTATTCATTTGCCTAATACAGCCTCCGGCCAACAATACAATTTCGGAACAGAAACTGCATAATCCTTGACCCTTTACCACACAATCCTGAGTTTTAACAACCCTGAGGAAGAAGCCTTTTGGAAAACATTGTGGGAAAAGGAGAAAATGCTGGTAACCAGCATTTTCTCCTTTTTCCACAATGTTTTCTCCCTTTCAAAAACAAATTCCAATATTTTTGATACAGTAAAGCCTGGTTTTTCGATTTACAATTTTCACTAAAAGCAACTGTAGCCGAGCATTGGCATCCACATGCGTTGCTATAGTCTATATTTTGTTCTTTTGCAAACTAGTGTTTTCTCCTTTTCCCACAATGTTTTCTTCCCTATCAAAAAAAAAATTCCATCATTTAAACCACATTGAAATTGTCGTCTGCAAATGTTTTCCATTTGGACAGGTCTAAAATGTTTTCATTTGGTAAAGAGTTACTACAAAATTATAGAATTGTACAAATCTAAAGCCTTGGTCACACCGAGCTAATGGACGAGTAACGGATAAAAAATCATTTTATCCGTTCGTGTCCGTTCGTATCCGTTTTATGTCCGTTTCTTATCCGGTGAATCCACTACTTGTCAGGCGATGTCCGTTCCATCCGGTGGGAAGTTTTGAGCATGTTCAAAAATTTCCACCGGACAAAACGGACAGGGACATGCAAATGATAGACTTTGGATGCATCTGACAATTTATACCCTCGGCATGTCACGTGACCGGTACGTTCCTCGTACGTTGGTGTTCGGTACATTTCCGTCCGGTTCTCATGCATTGTACTTCCATTTTATCCGGTACAAGTCCCTTACTCGTACGGTGATATCCGTTAATAGACCGTTTATTATCCGGTAAACGTGCCTTTTTTTCCGTTACATGTGCGGTACTCGTGCGGTCATTGTGTGGCTTCTTTGCTCCACACATCGATCGAGTGAGCCTCGAGCGGCAGAGGAGATGAATTTTGTCACCGGATAACCAAATTCTGCATGGTTTTGTCCGTTTTCCCCCCGTAATATATATGTTAGCCGGTCTGACCAAGCCTTAAAGCACTTGCAAACAGCAAAGTAAATCTGGCACAAATGGTAAGATATGCTTTTAAAAATGGAGAAAACATTGAGGGAAAAGAAGAAAATGCTGGTAACCACAATGTTTACAGAGGCCTTCTCCTTTAGAATTGTTAAAACTCGAGATCCTGCTGTAAAGGGTTAGTTCAGGAAAAGTCCAATGTTGCAAATCAAAACAACTGCCACAAATCTGATGAAGAAACGTAATTGGCAACTCCATAATCCAAAACTGTAACCCATAAAGCCCTGGAACTATCTTAAGTTGCTTTTGCGAACAGTGTAGATCAGGATCAGAACACAAAGAACATGCAGTATGATCTTGGATCTAGACTGTCCAATACCATGATATTATACTCCTGCCAAAACAACCGTAATATGGCAATATTTCTACTGTTTCAATTCATTGAAATGGGCCATTTCATTCATTCAGCACTTTAAAGGTTTTAAAAGAACCCAGTTCACATTTTAAGCTTTCAGTAAGCTTTTTAATTTATTTTCCAAGTACTTTCCGTCATATTGATGCAATGACAAAGATTTTAACTCTTTACAGTACGACAAAATTTTAGACTAGTCCAAATCCAAAGCATTTGCAGACTCCAAAATAAATGTGACTGAAAAACTTAAACTTGTTTTGGAACAGTAGAAAACATTGTGGGAAAAGGAGAAAATGCTGGTTACCAGCATTTTCTTCTTTCTCACAATGTTTTCAAAAGGCTTCTTTCTCAGGGTTGTTAAAAGTTAGGCTTGTGTGGCAAAAGGTTAATAGAAAACTGATGAAACCAGAGCTGTCACTGAATGCGACTTAATACCCCCGCCAGCACTTTGACAGAAACAGGCAATTATTTGTACACAGACGGACACACGGACGGACAAACAGACGGACAGGCTGATTCCAGTATACCCCCGAAAACATTCGTTTTGCAGGGGTATAACTAGAAGATTATCTATGGGCAACATTTATAACTCTTTACCAAACAAGAAAATTTCTAACTTGTCTAAATTGAAAGCAATTGCACAGACAAATAAAACATGAGTCGAACGATGTGGGGAAAGGAGAAATTGATGGTAAGCAGCTTTTTTTATTACAATGTTATTACAAGCATTTTTTCTCAGGATGGTAAAGGGTTAAAGGACCTTTTGGATGCTCTGGGGAGAGTTCGCCAGACAAAAAAAATTTTTGACTCGTCAAAAATGGAAGCAATTGCAGAAATTTAATTGAATGTGACTCAAATTACTTCAGTAGTCTTTAAAGGGGTAAAAAAACACAATGTTTTTCAAAAGTCTTTTTTCACTAGGGTTGTTAAAACTTGGGATTGTGAGGTAAAGGGTTTAAACCTTTACAAAATAATCCCTCTTCTTTAAGAAACTGATGAAAAAGGCAATGGAAAATATTGTGAGAAAAGGAGGAAATGTTAATAGCAAAACGCAGCATTGAAAGCTGTGCTGTCACTGCTCTGGCAAAGGGGGGTTTAATGTATCTCAGTGATGCATTAGACCAAGCAAGTCATCATATTATCATGGATCCATAAAATTCATTTTGTCTAACAGCCAACTGAATCATAAGGTAAACTTGTCCTTTGACACACAGAAACTTGACCAATATCAAAAAGTTTTGACCCAGATCAGCCTGCACAGGCTGACCCAAATCAACGCTGTCTGTAGATGTATTAAAATCCTTTTCACACAGCATGGCTCAAAATGATGATTTTACACATTCTTTACACAGAGACTGTACTCTCCCAGGGAACCAAATAAACAGGACATCTTAGAAAATGTTTTGCTTATATGTTAGACAATTGACCCCCCTGTTAGAGCGTCGACGGATGTTTTGGCCATGGACGTTTTGGCCAGGATGTTTTGGCCAAGATGTTTTGGCCACGGACATTTTGGCCAGATGAAACTGCAAAGTAGGATGTTTTGGCCAAATATAAAAATTAACTATTTGTAACTCTAACAAATTGAAAAAGTAATCAAATAACCCATTACTCCATATATGTCAAACATAGTAATTTCTCCTTTCCCTACAATGTTTCTAATCATGGTTTACAGGGCACAGAATCACAAAATCTTTCAAAAATAACTTTTGGCCAAAACATCCTACTTTGTAATTTCAGCTGGCCAAAACATCCTGGCCAAAACGTCTGTGTCCAAAATGTCCTACATTCATTAGACCACTGACCCTCTGTGAAAGTGACAGAATATTTCGGTTCATTTCCTACTTGACAACCAATCACACAAATGACCAGCATAACCCTTCACCAAACCATCCCGTATTTTTGACGACCCTGGGGAAGACACCCTTTGAAAACAGAGTAGAAAAAGGAGAAAATGCGGCTACCTAGCACTTTCACCTTTTTCCACAGCTTACCAGCATTTTCTCCTTTTTCCACACTGTTTTCTATTCTTTCAAAGGCAAATCCTCTCATTCGAGCCATGTTTTGATTTGACATTAAGCAAATGCTTAAATGCTTTCAGTTCGGACAAGCTTCCAATTGTGCTGTCTGCTTGAGTTAAGTCATTTCCCGCCTTAACTCTTTCCCACAATCCGGACTTTTAATGACCCTGAGAAAGACAGCTTATGGAAACATTGTGGGAAAAGGAGAAAATGGTGGTAACCAGCATTTTCACCTTTTCCCACAATGTTTTCTACCCTATCACAGACAAATTTCATCATTTTAGTCATATTTAAATTCTTGTCTGCAAATGCTTTTAATTTGGACAAGTCTACACTTTTCTCATGTGATAAAGACTTAACTCTTTACCAAACGACAAATTTTGAACTAAACAAAATTGAAAGCATTTGCAGGCGACAAATTAAATGTTGCCAAAATGGTTGTTTCTGTCTATGATAGGTCAGAAAACATTGTGGGAAAAGGAGAAAATGCTTGTTACCACCATTTTCTCCTTTTACCACAATGTTTTCAAAAGCATTCTCTTTCAGGGTCGTGAAAACCCAGGATTGTCTGGTAAAGGACTAAACAAACTTGCAGCATGGAACTTTGAAAACATCCTTGTTAGCTACCGTTAATTATGGACAAATAAACATGAACATTGATTGTATGGATTTCTTTTCCACCAGTACTACGCATAATATTCTTTCCATGACATTAGCTGCTTTCTCACATAACAATTGTTGAGACAATGGTCAGCGGTGAGAAAGAAATAAATCTTGCTGCAATGACTATCATCAATCCTCGGAAAGAAATTGGCAGAGCCGGGGATCCCCTGTTCTCAAGTCCTGTACGCTACTGACTGAGCTACTGGGGCTCGGCAAAAAGGAACAAAATTTTGAAAACAGAGAATTTATTTGCTACCAGCAATAACCCCGTTTTCTTCTGTATCTTCTACCCTTAACACTTCACAGAACCATAATATTCTGGACTTGTCCAAATTCAAAGCATTTGCAGACGATAAGTGTGTTTTAAATTTTAGGATCCACTCCTGAAAGGGTGAAAACATTGTAGGAAAAGGAGAAAATGCTGGTTACCAGCAGCATCACTAAAACTCCAGACTGTTTGGTACAAGGTAAGAGACAAATCTCATCACTTGGTCACAAATAATTATCATCTGCAACTGCTTGAATTTGGACAAGACAATTTTTGTTCATCTAGAAAAGGGTAAGTCCCTACCTCCAGATTTATACTTCTTGCATCTTGGTTTTTAAAGTATTACAGCAAAAGGATAAACTTCTTAGCATGAGCAACTTTCTCCTTTTGCCACACTGTTTCACATCTATTCATATATTTGACTTTAATTATCATATTTCATACATCATATATTTAACAAGAATTTTATCCAAGTTGCATTAGAGCAAATCTGTTTAACCCTTTACTAAACAATCCAGAGTTTTAAAATACCTTAAGAAAGAGGGCTTTTGAAAATATTGCTTGAAAAGGAGAAAATGCTGGTAACCTACATTATCTCCTTTTCACACAATGTTTTCCAACCTACCATGAACAAATCCCATCAATTTAATCTCATTTTATTTGTCATTCTGCATTTGCTTTCAATATCGAGAAGTCTAAAATTTTGTTGTGTGGGTAAAGAGTCTCGGGTAATGAGAAAAGAGTTTTGCTATCAGCCCACTGACTGTCGTGCAGTTTTCCATAAACAACAAAATTTTCCAATGAACAACAAATTTGCCGTCAAATGTCCCACATCAGATTGTAATGACAGCCAATCAAGAAAACCATCATAATCGTGATATAAAAGAACAGGCCATTATCTCAATCCAGCTCCCAAAAGCAATTAGAAGTTGTTGTGTTATTAGGAATCCTCATTTACAGAGGTATTTACTGTGCTCAAGAGATAGGACCAATTTAAGCGAAGATGTTGGTCATTTACTCAACAATCCTGTGTTTTAACTCTTTCACTATTGAATAAATAAACTGCATTTTCTCAAAGGCTAAAAATACATTTCCTCTGCAAGATCAAGAGACGGTTCGGTCATAGTCTAGAATATAGCAGTGGACAGTGTAGATCAGAGATCAGACTGCACGTTCTGTGCAGTCTGATCTCTGATCTATACTATCCACAAAAGCTACTGGTGTCGTCTATGGTATGGAAAAAGTTAAAAGAGACCTAGGAAGATAGCTTTTAAAAATATTGTGGGATAAGGAGAAGACATTGGTAACCGGCATTTCTCCTCTTCCATAATGTTTTACCCTTGCAAGGACAGAGTCTGTTAATTGTAGTCAACAAAATAGACATCTGTAGTCAGTAAAATGTACCCAAAATGTTGTGCTTTAACCCATAAAGCACTAAAGTATGATCCAATTGCTTATTCCAACAAGGCAGCTCAAGACCTGTGGTGTCCGTGGCTGTGAGGTAGAGCGTCGGTCTCGTAACCATAAGGTCCTGAGTTCGATACCCGGGACCGGGTGTCAACTTTGGGATTTTTCATTGGCCCACACATTCGGCGCGAGTACTGGTGCAGTTTCCAGGAAGCAGAATCGAGAGAGATTAGTATAAGTTGTAAGAACTTGTTTCTCAATCGATGTAAAATAAATATGTTTAAACTAAGACCTGACAGCACAGAATTTGCAGTCTGATCGTGGATCTACACTGTATCTTTTCCAGATATTTTGAGAAAAGCAACCCTTAAAATTGCAGTATCTGCATCTTCACTTCTGACTGAAAATTTTTATTGAATTTTCTAACCCTTTCCTGTGTTCTATAGACCATGGGGAAAAAAACCTTTAAAAACATTGTGGGAAAAGAACAAAAGAAAATATTTTCTACATTTTCAAAGACAGAAATCATCTTTTATTGTGTGGTAAAGAGAGGAGCACAAACTGAAAGTGTTAACCCTTTACCACACAATGCCGACTTCTGACGACCCTTGGAAAAATGCCTTTTGAAAACATTGTGGGAAAAGGAGAAAATGCTGGTTACCAGCATTTTCTCCTTTTTCCACAATGTTTTCTACTCTATTAATGAGCAATCGCACCATTTGAGCCACACTGACATTGTCGTCTGCAAATGTTTTCAATTTGGACAAGGTCAAAATTTTGTTGTCTGGTAAAGGGTTAAGGACTCCTTGGTCAAACAGAATGTGTAGCATAACATCTTACAGAGTAGACTGAAGATCAGACTTCATGTTCTTTGGCTGCATCTTGATCTCAACTGCCCACTAAAGTAACATGTTCTAGGCACTTTAAGGGTCCATACCTTATTGATCATCTCCATTTATCTATTTGTGCAGTTAGAGTATAGATTGTAAACACCCCCCCCCTTCTCAACGTCTTAACTTATCAGCAAGGGAAACTACTCTTAAACGAAGTAGTCAAAATAAGATTTTAATGATCTCCCTTGCATGATTCACACACTGTTCACTGTTTCCATAGCTAAACAGAACTGTAGACAGTACTGAGCAACTTAACAGACTATTGATTGATTGATTGTATGGTGTTTAACATTATTTCAGTTATATCGCGGCGGCCAGTGCACCTATCCATGCGTTCCTGGAGTCTCTTTTACCAGTACTTTGCACAATTTTCTTTCCAAGCCACTGGCTGCTTTCCCACATAATCATCGTCAAAACAATAGTCAGCGGTGGGAGAGGAATGAATCCTGTCACAGCGACTATCATCAATCCTCGGAAAGAAATTGGCCGAGGCAGGGGTCGTGGCCAGGGATCGAACCCTGGACCCCGTGTTCTCAAGTCCTGCACGGTACCGACTGAGCTATCGGGGCTTGGCTTTAACAGACTAACAGATAGATGGAAATCTTGAACACCTTGCTGTGAAATTCTTCTGACAGAGATGAAAATATAGTTAACCTACTACCTTACAAATACAACTCTTCACATCCAAGCAGTTAATAGTTTTTGAAGACAAAATGGTAAGAGGACTGATTGTTTGTAACAAGCAAATTTATTGCCTCTACCTGGAATATTTCCCATACCATTATGAAGCATATTTCTCTATCCTTCAAGTCTTAACCCATTACCACGCAACAAAATTTTACCTTTGTCCAAATTGAAAGCATTAATTTTGCAGATGATTAAAAAGATATGGCTCATATGGTGAGATTGTGTCTAAAGAGGAAGAAAACTTTGTGGAAAAAGGAGAAAATGCTGGTTACCAGCATTTTCTCCTTTTCCCACAAGGTTTTCAAAAGGCACGTTTCTCAAGGTCCTTATAACTCGGGATTGCGTGGTAAAGGGTTTATCCATTGCATAATTTGTAACAGTTTTGGGTCTTCTAAAATCCTTTGGCACATTTATAAGACAGAATAAAAGATCAGAGAATTACTTAGAGTTTCCGATCTCTTAAGTTATTCACCTAAATTGTGGGCACCAGTTAGAAATGTCTCATCAACGCAATTCTAATGGGTGCCCACAGCACGAATTCAACTGTTTACAAAATGGCAAAAATTTTAGACTGGTCCAAATCGAAAGCGTGGGCAGACGACAAATCAAATGTAACCAAGAAACTGATATTCCTTTTTAGAAGGCTAGTAAACATTGTGGGAATTGTGACCAGCATTTTCTCCAACTCCTCTAATAATTTCAAAAGCTTTCTCTATCAGGTTTGTTTAAACTCGAGACTGTTCGGTAAAGTGAAAAAATTACATTTCCAAAAAATAATAAAATCTCCCTCTCTCATCTGAAACTGAGATCCTGTGTGGCTCAGTGGTAAAGTGTAATACTCCTACCCTGGAGGCCCCTGGTTTGGACCTACCTCGAAGCACAGGGTTTTCATGGAAATGTCCATTGGCAAGACACTTCAGAGCCCCAGCCTAGCACTGGTAGAACCCAGGACATACATGAATATGTGAACTGTTGCTGTAATATAGTTTGAACAATATTCGAAGTTACTTAAAACCAAACTGGACCTCTGGTGGGCTAAACTTACCTTCGAACAAGTAGACTTGATTTCTGACAGTCACTGACAGTTAGAGGTTGTCTATCTACCGGACACATCTTTTGTAGCTTGAGGTAGTTTTTTAAACACTTCGAGCAGTAAGTATGGCCACATTTTGTGTCGATAGGGTTCACTAATGGCTGCAGACATATATGGCACACTAAGTCTTCATCAACAGTTTGATAATAATCGTACAAATGTGTTCCATGAGGCTCGTGCAGCTGACCACACTTTGAGCAAATGACAGAGTCTCTATACTTGTAGTGTGTGGATGTGGAGAAAGTCTCCGAGTTTGGTGGTGTGTACGGAGGTGGCGGCAACTCCAACGGGAAATTCTCGTATGACATTGCTACACATTTGTTCCTCCCTGTGAATATTTTGATCTTGATCTCTCTTTATCTCTTTTGTTGCTTCTGATCTGAAAAGAATGAAAGAGCTATAGATTTGACCCCTAAAATGCCTTATACAACTTCACTGCTTTTTCTGGTAAAAAATCTCCAGGAAAGCATGGATAGATGCACTGGCTGTCATGATATAACTGAAATGATACTGAAAACATTAAACACCATACAAACCAACCAATAATAACTTCTTTATCTGGGTTAATGATAGTCATTGTGACATGATTCATTCCTCTGTCACTGCTTTACATTGCCCCTACAATGTTCATAATAGGAAAGCATCAAGACTTAGTGGCTTGGGATGATCGAACCCTGGACCCCGTGTTCTCAAGTCCTGCACGCTACCGACTGAGCTACCGGGGCTCGGCAACAAGCCTGAGGACAGGTTTTGAAAGCATTGTGTGAAAAGGAGAAAATGCTGGTGACCAGCATTTTCTCCTTTTCCCAGAATGTTTTTCTAGCCCTTTCAAAGAAACCTTTAATCATTAGCACCACATTTAATTTGTCACTTACATATGCTTTCAATTTGTGCAAATCTAAATATTTTTCATTTGGTAAAACGCTCATACTTTGGGATTGTTTGGTAAAGGGTTAACACTTAGGCTGCTAAGCACCACTCAAAGACTTTTGGCAGACAGTGTAGATTAAGATCAGACTGCACAGAAATAGCAGTCTGATCTTGGATATAAACTGTCTAATAGCTAAATTTTTTTTCTGCAAAAAATTATTTTGGACTTGCAACATTTAGGTTTTGACTATCAGCTAGAAAGTTCCTATAAACTTATTCAGCAGGTAAAGGGTTAACTCTTTACCACAAAATCACGAGTTTTAACGACTCTAACAAAGAAAGTTTATGAAAACATTGTGGGAAAAGGAGAAAATGCTGGTAACCAGCATTTTCTCCTTTTCTCATTAAGTTTTTTACCCTTTCCAAAACAAATTTTAATCTTTTAGTCACATTTCTTTTGTCTGCAAATGCTTTGAACTTGGAAGAGTCCAAAATTACATCATGTTGTACATGGTTAAACACGTTTGACATGAAAATGTCAAGCAATAAAATATTTAATAAGCCTTTTTCAAGCCACCTGGTTCTAACAAAATGTATTCAAACACATGAACCTGTCTGAACAAAAGTATGCTGGTGAATTCTAATGTGTTTTAAAATTTACTGCAACCTTCATCATGACATTTACTTGTAATAAATCTATCGAAACTGGCAAAAAAAAGGAATCGATTGCAAAGAACCATTGTGAAAACCCAAGTATGTGTATCTCTATCAAATAACATCTGAAAGACTATAAGCCACATGGTAGGGGTTGTAGAAACGGAATAAGATTTTTGGAAGATACACTCAAAGGTTATGCCAAAATGCACTAACTTCTCTCCCATTTTTATCAAAAATGCCTCTGAAACCTTTCATGTGCCTGTAAATATGTCTACATGCCAAAAAGGGCTACTTAGAGATAAATAGACAACAAAATTTTAGGCTTGTCCAAATTGAAAGTATTTGAAGATGACAAATTAAATATTACTCAGAACATAGAATTTGTCTTTCATAGGGTAAAGAATATTGTGTGAAAAGGAGAAAATGCTGGTTACCAGCATTTTCTCCTTTTCACGCAATGTTTTCGAAAGCCTTCTTTCCCAGGGTAGTGAATACCTAGGATTATTTGGTAAAGTGTTAATGTTCGTTCCCCTAAAACTTAAAATTATTTCTTTTTTTTTTCAGATCCAAAGTACATGCTACCCCCTCCTTACCTATGCCTCTTGTCTCATTAATTCTTTACCAAATGACAAAATTTTAGACTTGTCCAAATTGAAAGCATTTGCAGACGACAAAATAAACATGACTCAGAAATTGAAACATGACTCTCTAAGAGTAGAAAACATTGTGGGAAAAGGAGAAAATGCTGGTTACCAGCATTTTTTCCTTGTCTCACAATGTTTTCAGAAGGCTTCTTCCTCTGGTTCGTAAAGGGTTAATCCTTTACCAAACAACAAAGTTTTGAAATTTTCCAAATTGCAGATGACCAATTAAAAAAGGCCCAAATGACTGACTTTATCTTTGATAGAGTAGAAAACATTGTGGGAATAGTAAAAATGCTGGTCACCAGCATTTCCTCATTTTCCTAAAATATTTTCAAAAGCCTCAAAAAATTATTTTGTCATTTAGACAATATATATCCATCCTGCCATAGAATAACACAATGTCAATACTTGTAATAAATTCTATATTTTTACCATTAAATCATATTTTCACAGCCAATAAGATGTCTTACTTTACCTTCCTTGGAATCAAATACATTAAGTAAACATTTTATTAAGTGAGTAAGTTGACCCTGTACAACATAATCCCAGGTTCTAATGACTCTAAGCCGAGCCCCGGTGTTGCAGTCGTTACAGTACAGAGCTCAAGAACAGGGGGTCGCTGGTTCGATCCAAGGCTCGACCAATTTCTTTCTGAGGATTGATGATAGTCATTGCAACAGGATTCATTCTTCTCTCACCACCGACCATTGTTTTGATGATGGTTTTCTGGGAAAGCAGCCAGTGGCTTGAAAAGAAGGTTGTGTTTAGTACTGGTAAAAAAAAACTCCAGGAAAGCATGGATAGGTGCACTGGCCGCCGTGATATGACTGAAATAATGTTGAAAACGGCATTAAACACCATACAATCAATCAATCTAATGACCCTAAGAAAGACAGCTTTTGAAAACATTCAATCAATCAATCTAATGACCCTAAGAAAGACAGCTTTAGAAAACATTGTGGGAAAAGGAAAAAATGCTGGTACCAGCATTTTCTCCTTTTCCAATGAGTTTTTCAACCATTCTCAAAACAAATTTTTGAGTCACATTTGTTTTGTTGCCAGCAATAGGTTTCAATTTGGGCTAGTCTAATATTTTGTTGTTTTGTAAAGAGTTACAATATTGTAATTTCAAGATTGCCTCTGTTAGAATACATGTATCTCACACAAAAAAATGGACATTGTAAATCAAACATCAGATTGCACACTCTATGCAGTCCTATTTTGATCTACACTATCCCCTATGACCACTTCAATTGTTTATTCGCTTGATACTTTAGGGGTTCTCCCGAATTTAAACAACATTGAGAAAAAAGGCTTTTGACACCATTGTGGGAAACAGTGAAAATGCTGGTAACCAGAATTTTCTCTTTTACCCATAATGTTTTCTACCCTTCCACAGGCAAATTTCAGTTTTTGAGTCATGGTTAATTTGTCATCTGCAAAATGCTTTCAACTTGGACCAGTCTAAAATTATGTTGTGTGGTAGAGTTAACCCTTTACCACACAATGACGACTTTTAACACCTCTGATAGAGAAGGCTTTTGAAAACATTGTGGGAAAAGGAGAAAATGCTGGTTACCAGCATTTTCTCCTTTTCCCACAATGTTTTCTACCCTATCAAAGAAAAATCATTTCATATGAGCCACATTGAAACTGTCATCTGCAAATGCTTTCAATTCGAACAGGTCTAAAATTTGTCCTGTGGTAAAGGGTTAAGTCATTACTGATACCCATTATTAACACAAACTAAGAGTTATAACATGAATATAAGCATAAACATCATGGCAAAAGAAGAAATTGTTTGTGATCAGCAATTTCTTCTTTGGCCAAACTGCTCCGAGATGGATACAAATAATTTTCTGCAGGTGGTTTGTAATAAAAATTCAACTCAGCCAACAAATTTTAACCCCTAAACAGAATGATCCCCTGAGTTTTAAACAACCTTGAGGAAGAAGGCTTCTGAAAACATTATGGGAAAGGAAGAAACCAGAATTTTCTCCTTTTATCGTCATATTTCCTATCCTTTTAAGACAAATCTTTCTGTCTGCACCACATTAAATTTGTCACATGCAACTGCTTTGAAAATGGGCCAGTCTAAAATTTTGTCATTTGGTGACTGGTTAAAGGGACCTTTTTAGATGTTTTTTATAGTCTCAATGAACTTCAAAAATGATTCATCACTGAATTAAAGGCCCAGTAGCTGCCAAAGAAAGCACTGCTGGAGTTGAAATGCATTTAACTGTTTACCAAACGACAGAATGTTAGACTGGTCCAAATTGAAAGCAGTTGCAGACGACAATTTTAATGTGCCTCAAATGGAGAAAACTATCCTAGAATGGGTAGAAAACAATGTAGGAAAAGGAGAAAATGCTGGTTACCAGCATATTCTCCTATTTCCCACAATATTTCAAAAGGCTTTCTTCATCAGTGTCGTTAAAACTCTGGATTGTGTGGTAAGAGTTAAACTAAATCATATAATTTAAAAGTTTTGAAATTATTGTGAAGTTGACAATCTGTTGTTGCACTGTCTGTCTGAGTGTAAGTCGCTGACAGAAATATGAATTTTAAAGCCAATGGTAAAGAGTAAACAAAAGATAGAGTGATTTGGCAACTTTTTAACTGGTTTAACCCTTTACCACACGACCAATTTTAGACCTGTCCAAATTGAAAGCATTTGCAGAGGACAGTTTCATTGTGGATCATATGAAATGATTTTTCTTTGATAGGGTAGAAAACATTGTGGGAAAAGGAGAAAATGCTGGTTACCAGCAATTTCTCCTTTTCCCACAATGTTTTCAAAAGCCTTCTCTATCAGGGGTGTCAAAAGGCGTCATTGTGTGGTAAAGGGTTAAAAATTCATTTTCCTGCCAGCAACTAACATTTTTGGCCAATGGTAGAATAAAAGGCTGAAATCTTATGTTTCACCTACCATTATTTCTTTTCAGTTTTAACATTCAAGACTGTTACCTGGTAAAGAGTCAATAACAAATCACAGCATCTATTGCTGTACAATTTCTGTGAAAATGTAGTTATTGCATAAAAGAATGAGCTATTTCTCCATTAGTCACAATGTTTTGATGACTACAAAGATGTTGTAAAGGATAAATATGACTAATACCCATTATCACAGTTTGTATTATTATAACTATTTTATGATATTTTTGTTTACATTTTACATTACACCCACAACTTGCTGACACATGTCTTTTACCCAGTGTTTTTTCCCTGACCCCTTGTTTCTTTGAATCTGAACCAAAACACTTTCTAAATGTCCCTTTACATTTAAATGCTTGCCTTCTTTACCACTTTAACAAACAATACCAAGTTTTCACTATGAAGGGTTTTAGAAAACTTTGTGGAAAAAAGGAGAAAATGCTGGTTACCAGCATTTTCTCCCATTTCCCACAATGTTTTCTATCCTTCAAAAGATGTAAAGCACATTTCTCTTGCCATCTGTAAATGCTTTCAAATTAGACAAAACTGCATTTTCTCATTTGTTAACCCTTTCCCACACAATCCAGACTTTTAACGACCCCCCTAGAATGAAAGCCTTTGAAAACATTGTGGAAATAAGAGAAAATGCTGGTAACCAGCATTTTCTCCCATTTCCCACAATGTTTTCTAACCTTCCACAGATATACATCTTATTTCAGTTATCTGTACTACTATTTATGTACTTGTTGTCTGCAAATGTTTCAACTTAGACAAAACTAAACTTTCTTGTGTGGTAATGGGTTAAAGAGAGCAGACAGTCAAGGGTAGCACATATCAATGTCATGAATCACCAAATCTATCTCATTTATAACATTGAACCTTTTCAATACTTCTTCATACATATGTGCAACAATTTTTAAACATCCCATTTAAATAGGGAGAATCAAACTCAATTATTGAAGTTTGATATTTAGCTCTAGATATATAATATGTGATAACATTGTGGGAAAGGAAGAAATTCTTCGATTACATTTTTCATTTTTGGCTTTTTTTTCCTCTTGCTACATTGTTCACCAAAGAGATCCATGTTTAGACTTAAATACAAATTACAGACATCTAAAGAACACAGAGCAATGATAATTTCAGAATGAAAACAAAGTCCAGAAAACAGTGTGGCAAGAGGAGTTGGTTTTTATTTTTTTCAAGGGCATAATCAAGCTTTAGGAAGTATCCAAAACCTCTTCTACAGAAGGAGAAGGGGGTTTTAATCTTTTTCAGATGATAAAGTTTTAGCCAAGTCCAAACTGGAAGTATTTGCAGACGACAAATAACATGTGGCTAAGCCTAAAATGATGTGCTTTGTCTTTGAAAGGCTAGAAAACATTGTGGGAAAAGGAGAAAATGCTGGTTATCAGCATTTTCTCCTTTTCCCACAATGTTTTCAAAAGGCTTCTTTTTCAGGGCTGTTTCAACAGATGATTATTTGGTAAAGGGTAAATGTATCTATAATTCCTTCTATAAACTTTAAGCCTTGGTCACACCGAGCTAACGGATGAGTAACGGATAAAAAATCATTTCATCCGTTCGTATCCGTTTTATGTTCGTTTCTTATCCGGTGAATCCGCTACTTGTCCGGCGATGTCCGGTCCGTCCAGTGGGAAGTTTTGAGCATGTTCAAAACTTTCCACCGGACAAAACGGACAGAGACATGCAAATGATAGACTTTGGATGCATCTGACAATTTATACCCTCGGCATGTCACGTGACCGGTACGTTCCTCGTACGTTGGTGTTCGGTACATTTCCGTTCACTGTACGTTTTGTCCGGTTCTCATGCGTTGCACTTCCGTTTTATCCAGTACAAGTCCCTTACTTGTACGGTGATATCCGTTAATAGACCGTTTATTATCCTGTACATATCCGTTAAACGTGCGGTTTTTTCCGTTACATGTGCGGTACTCGTGCGGTCATTGTGTGGCTTCCTCGCTCCACACACCGATCGCGTGAGCCTCGAGCGGCAGAGGAGATGAATTTTGTCACCGGATAACCAAATTCTGCATGTTTTTGTCCGTTTTCCCCCGTTACATATCCGTTAGCCGGTCTGACCAAGCCTTTACATACTTTCTCATGATTGAACTTCCCAGCATTATCATTTTAACCCTTTACCACACAATCCCGACTTTTAACGACCCTAGGGAACAAGGCCTTTGAAAACATTGTGGGAAAAGGAGAAAATGCTGGTAACCAGCATTTTCTCCTTTTCGCAGAATGTTTTCCAACTTGTCATAGAATAATTCAGTCATTCTAGCCATATTGAATTTATGGTCTACAAATACCTCTAAATCGGACGAGTCTAAAATTTTGTCGTCGATTAAGGAGTTAGTTTTGGCCTACAACAAGATTTCACACTCTATTTCCTATTCACAGCATTGATTTGGCAGACAACAAAATTAGCTCTTCACCACATGACAAAATTTTAGACTGGTCCAAATTCAAAGCATTTGCAGACGACAAAAATTCTTTATCAAATGACCAAATTTTAGACACATGCAAATACAATGGAAGCACTTCGCAGATGACAAATCAAATGTGCCTGAAGTGATGAAATTTGTCTGTGAAAGGGTAGACAACATTGTGGGAAAAGGAGAAAATGCTGGTTACCAGCATTTTCTCCTTTTCCCATAGTATTTACAAAAGACTTTTTTTCAAAGTCGTTAAAAGTTTGGATTCTGTGGTGATGGGTTAAACAACCCTGAAAAAGAAGCCTTTTGAAAACATTGTGGGAAAAGGAGAAAATGCTGATAACCAGCATTTTCTCCTTTTCCAACGATGTTTTCTAGCTTTTCAAAGACAAACCACATCATTTTAGCCACATGTTATTTGTCATCTACAAATGCTTCCAGTTTGGACTTGGCTAAAACTTTATCATCTGAAAAAGATTAGCTTAAATGATTGGATTAGTTTCTGAAAGGTTAGAAAACGTGGGAAACAGTGTTTTCGAAATTCTAATTTCCACGATCCATAAAACTCTGGATTGTATGTGAATGGGTTAATCATTGCTCACATGATAGGCCTGTCTTCGAAAAAGTATAAAACATTGCAAGAAAGTTTTGAAAATATCTTAGTTATAAGCATTTTCTCGCGATGTTTTTGAAAGATGTTTCCTCAGAGTCATATATACACAGAATCATTTGGGAAAAGGTTATTGTATTGTTTGGGGACCTCCATGGCCTTGGGTTTAATGTTTGAATGGTTTAATGTTACTTGCTATTGTACTTACATTGAAACATATTTTATTTGTGTCTCACCTGGGGCTTATAAATATCGGGGCCCATATTCACCAAACATTCTTGAGAATATTCTTAGTCTTATTCTTCAAGATTTTCTAAATCTGAAAGTAACACAACTTCTGATTGGCTAAACCATTTGGTTTAGCCAATCAGAAGTTGTGTTACTTTCAAATATAGAAAATTCTGGAGACTGAGACCAAGAACGTTCTTAAGAATGGTTGGTGAATACGGGCCCAGGATAGAGCTCCCCTGCCTTAGGCCATCCCCAACCGAAACGGCAAAGTGGGGTCATACCTTTTGTTATTACATTCTGTTACTAATAATTGTAACATTTCCCACTGGAAATGGTGTAATATCAGTGTCACGCGAGGGCAGATATGGTGGGGCAACGGGCTGATATCTGATATCCTGCCCGTTGACAAGATATTTGTTCTAAATCTATAACAACAGAACACTCTCTCGTAAACTAACGTTCTCAACACATCCAGTTTGAAAAAGAAACATGGATGGCTGAATCAGTCCGTCAATCGCTAGCAGACAAATCTTCAGAACTACAGGCAATGATTGAATCGCAAAACAAGCAAAGACATGATTGAGAATAAATTGTTATCTTGGATTGGAAAAAATTATCGGGCATGGCGTAGTGTTCATAGGCTAGTAGATCTACAAATTTTATTTTTGAGCCAGGAGAACCGAGCCTGATAAAGTTTTCCACTCCAAAGCACCAACATCTATTCTACTTGTCCTGTTTCTCATTTATAATCTGTATCATACTAAAATTGAATAGCAGGCTCGGAAAACACACATACCAACATATTTTTAACTATGAATAAAGATGAAGACCCGTTTTAAACGTCCTTGTACTGTATTTGCAGCTGCGATAGTCATGATGAATGATGCATGATTACGTCATAAACGTAACGTTTACCCGCGGAAAAAAGTTGTGTCGAATGAAGACAAGAATTTCTATGTTTTAAGTGTTTAAACATGTTAGAAAATGAAAAAGGATCAGTGAATGTACCAAACGGGTTATTACACGGCTGATGCTGGCTGGAGAGTGATATCGGCCCGCCACCTTGATATCTGCCCCGAGAACTTTAGCCCCAGGGCAGATTTCGAGGTGGCTGGCCGATATCACTTTCCGGCCCTCATCAGCCGTGTAAAGCCCTCGGGGCAGATATCAAGGTGGCGGGCCGATATCACTCTGAATCTGTCCCTAGGGACAGGCAACCCAAAAGCTGTGATTAACTGATGACATCATTTAAGACATGCTCAAATTGAAAACACTTGCAGACGACAAATTCATTTTTGCTCAATTGATGCAATTTGGCTTTGATTTGGTAGAAAACATAGTGGAAAAAGGAGAAAATGATGTTGGACACTTCATCTGATATGTGCCCGGCCAGGTAGCTCAGTGGCTAGCGTATCTGACTTGTGACCTTGTGGTTGTGAGTTCGATACCCGATTGAGGCAAACTTTCTGGCGATTTTTCGCCTCTCACCTCTGATGCATGTGAGAAAAGTAGTCAGTGACTTGGAAAGAAAGTATGGTGTGAGAAAGCCAGGAAACACATGTGTAGGTGCAATGACCGCCATGATATTACCTAAGCTGATAAAATGGTGTTAAAGATGCACTGACCTAGTCTAGGAAAAATTGCGGGAAAAGGATATAGTATTATTAAGTGTTACAAGTACTAAAGCACTTTTTCCTGTAATATCTTCAAAAGGTTTCCCACATGAAGGTCGTTTCAGATACATCCATACTTGTTTTCAGGCAGTTGTCAGCCAGTTTTTAACACATTTCATCCTTATCTTAAGAAAGTATAATCATTTTTGTATCTTCATGGCAAATGTTGCCTCTGATGGCTGCAAGATTGCAGAGATGACGACGGATAGAAAATGCATTTCATGTTTTGGAGGCCTTCAAGGCAATCCCTGTTGTCATTTCTGGTTTTAAAATGAGGACAAATCCCTTGAGTTTGTCTATCCCTTACACCATATAAATTGGTAATTTATCTATGTTTACACAGCTGAGCCATTCTACTCACTTTCAAGTTTTAACAGTATTTTTTCTCTCTAGCTGTATATAAAGGCAGACAAACCTTTTGATTTGAGCATCATCAGATTTGTCTTCTGTAACAACTTTCAATTTGGACAAGGTTTGGTCTGTATTGGAGTTTAACAGTTTTTATCAACTTAGGTCATGGCGATCAGTGCACCTATGCATGTGTTTCCTGGCTTTCTCACACCAGTCCAGACACATATTTCTTTTCCAAGTAACTACTTACTTTTTTCACATGCATCAGAAGCTAAAGGCAAAGAATCAGGTACGCTAACCAATGAGCTACTCGGCCAGGTTCATTTTGGATAAATCTAAAATTTTACCATGTACTCAGGAGTTAAATCAAGTTTAAAGTGTCAAAGGCAACATATCCGAGAGTCATAAGTAAACTCTTACCTGGCTGAGGACAATACTTTGATGCTTCGGTAGACAATAAACCTCAAGATTAGACTTCACAGAACATACAGTCTGATCTTTGATCTGAGAAAAAATTCAAAGTATCCTGAAATATTGAAGCAAAAGCTGCCTTGAAATTACAAGAACTACTTTTTTTTTATAATATTTACCAAAAAAATCCCAAATTAACATACCTGTAGGTGTTGACTGTGTAGATATATACGCTATACTGACAGTTATTGCAGTCTAAATAAAACGCTTATGCAATAACCCAAATTTTTTTATGTATGTATTTACGCAGTACTCTACACCTTTTTTTTCCTGAAGATATATTTAAACCTTGATGCTGTGTCACTTATATATATAACAGTACACAAAAAATCCAAGGTGGAAAAGCAGTCAGTAGTTTGAGAAGAATATTGTGCTGGTAACAAACTCAAGGAAAGAATAGATAGACGCACTGGCTGCCGTGATATAAATGAAATTGTAGTAAAAGCAATATTAAACACCAGCCAACCAACCAACCAACCAACCAATCAACCAATCAATCAATCAATTCATCTATCAATCATTCACAATCAATCATAAAAAAATCCAAAACAACAACACAGAACAGATTTTATGAATTTCACAGTAATTCAAATTGGATATGCATGTTAGTGAAATATTTGTTTTGTACAGTGAAAGATCGAAATTTATTTCATCGAGTGAACATCATCGGTAATATTTTCATGAGTGGCAGAGCCACGAGTGAAAATATTACCGATGATGTTAACGACATGAAATAAATTTCGATCTTTCACAGAAAAAAACGAATATTCTATTTATTTTATGCTTCTAACCCTTTGGGGGGGGGGGGGGGGGGGGGGGGGGGACTTAATCGAAATCCAGTACAGTTCTTTTCGGTTATTCCCCGTGGCATACCCCCTCCCCATAGCAACGTATTACAATATTATGTCAAGCACAAGAAATGTAAGGTAAATTACATCATATTTCCATCTGGTTGTGAGGCACGCGCATTTTACCAACGTAACTAGTGCGCGGGAACATCTGTTTCCGCCTTCAATTGAAGAGTTAGAATACAAAAATTGGTATTTTCACTGGTCGTAACCATGAAATATTCAAAAATATTTCACCGATATTTCTCAATAACCTACCAGAAAGCATGAAATAATGTGTTTTATCATTTATAAGATTAATTTATTCTCAGAGTTTATCATTTATAAGATTTATTTTACAACTTTTTTTTTCATTACTTCAAGAGAAGAACCATAATGGTTCAACACTTTTACCAAACAGCAAACTTTTGTACTTGACCACACTGAAAGCATTTGCATACAACAAAATAAGTGTAGCTCAGATGGCAATTTCTGTCCTTGATAGAGTAGAAAACATTGTGGGAAAAAGAGAAAATGCTGGTTACCAGCATTTTCTGCTTTTCCCTCAATGTTTTCAAAAGCCTTCTCTCTTCAGGGTTGTGAAAACTCAGATGACAACTTCTGTCCTTGACAGAGTAGAAAACATTGTGGGAAAAGGAGAAAATGCTGGTCACCAGCATTTTCTCCTTTTCCCACAATGTTTTCAAAAGCCTTCTTTTTCAGGGTCATTAAAACTCAGGATTGTGTGGTAAAGGGTTAACCCTCATCAAATGACACACTATGCCATTATATTCTAGTTTCTTTTAACTCTTCACCATGCAATCCTGAGTTTTAATGACCCTTGGGGGAAAAGCCCTGTGAAAACATGGAGGGAAAAAGAGAAAATGCTGGTAACCAGCATTTCCTCCATTTCCAACAATGTTTTCTAACCTTTAATAGAAAAATTCAGTCATCTGAGCAATATTTAATTTGATATGTCATCTGCAAATGCTCTCAAGTTGAATAAGTCCAATTTTTGTTACTGTATACATGGATATGAGGGTTGTTCGATATGTAATGTGTATTGTACGATATCTCAAAAGCATTCGACTCAAATAGCGAAATGAACATTACATCCCTTCAAAGTATTCTCCGCGGTTTGAAATACATAATTTCATTCTCTGAATCCATTTCTGAAATGCGTCACGGTACGCTGATTTAGGTAGACCACTGAGGCACTGACTGATGGCTGAGCCAAGGGCTTGTCGGGACTTGTAACGACAACCAGATAAGAACTTTTTAAGTTTTGGAAAAAGGAAAAAGTCGCATGGGGCTAGATCTGGAGAGTATGGTGGGTGTGGCAAGACGGTAACCTTCTCCGACTTCAAAAATTGCTTCACTAGCTCAGATATATGTGATGGAGCATTATCATGAAGTAGATGAACATGCCTAAATCCTG
The DNA here is from genome assembly GCA_946811185.2 of Hippopus hippopus. Taxonomy (NCBI): domain Eukaryota; kingdom Metazoa; phylum Mollusca; class Bivalvia; order Cardiida; family Cardiidae; genus Hippopus; species Hippopus hippopus. Next base: position 6,274,503 of record OX328107.1, read on the forward strand.
ACACAGGGCGTCGTTTAAGATAATATTTCTTGAGCTTTTTTAGTATAACATCTCGGTAATACCGACCTGTAACACTTTTGCCCTTCGGCACCGGAACTTTTACAGCTATACCATCACATGAGAAGAATATGCAATAAAGAAACTTCTTTGTGCTTGTGCTTCTTTGGCAACTACAGGCCTTCTACCGTGTTTAGTTAGCCATATTTTGTTTCCAATTTTTCTTACTGGTTCGAAATAGTGAACCTGTGTTTTGTCACCAGTAACAATGTTTGCAAATTGTCTTTGATTGAATTTGGGAAACATTTTGAGCAATTACTTAGCGGTTTGTACTCATACCCGTTTTTGGTCATCTGTCAATATATGTGGTATCTATCTGGCAGAAATCTTTCGTACTTTCAAAATACGCTTCAAAATGAAATGCACCCGCGATAGCGATATGCCAACAGTGTTGGCAATATCACGAATCGTGTATCTGTCATCACTTTCCATTATTTCCCTGACTTTTGAGACATTTGCCTTGCCTGTTAAAGTCACAGGTCGGCCAGATTTTGCTGCATCTTTGACGGACTCTGTGCCAGTCAGATATTTCTTTCTCCAACTACGGACTGTCTCATAAGATACCTTATCAGACCCATAAACTTCCCCCAATTCAGTAAAAATCTGCATTACCGAATGACCGTGTTTTGTGCGAACTTTTATATAAGCTCTAATTTCTTCAATATTCTTAATCCGTTTCCCAACCATTTTTACAACAGTGGTCAACGACTAGCTCTATTGAAATGACTATAAGTTTAAAACTATGTGGAGCTGAAGGCTCGTGTTTATACCGTTGGAAAGGTATTGAGCTATTCAAGCGTATCATCATCCACGAAATCGTGCAAAGCATTATCGCGCTGTGGTAGAATACACATTACATATCGAACAGCCCTTGTATATACGCGTGTCGAAAAATTTGCGAATTACCAATTACATACATTTTGCATTGGGAAATGTTTGCGAATTCAAGACACTCGTAATTTGTTGGTATACGTGTTGTTAAATATGCGAACAGAAAAGTTTGCGAATTTTTTAAATTGGCGAAATCGTAAAAATTTCCATGTCGCAAAAATTTCCACTTACACAGTATTTGTTGAGGGTTAACTCTTTACAAAGTGTCAAAATTTCAGACTTGTCCAACTTGAAAGCATTTGCAGACAAAATATCAAATAAGGCTCATATCGGGATATTTGTCTTTAATGGAGCAGAAAAAATTGTTGATAAAGGAGAAAATAATTGGTTAAAAACATTTTCTCCTTTTCCCACATTGTTTCCAAAATCCCTCTTTATCAGTGCTTTTTGGAGAAGACATACCACGTATCAAATGAGGCTCATATTTATGATGGGTATTTGTTTTTGAAATGGTAGAATTCATTTTAGGTAAAAGACAATATGATGATTACAGCATTTTCTCCTTTTCCCACTTTGTTTTCAAGCCCTTTGTATCCCTTTGTGTGCTTAAGGGTTAAAACAAGAACAGAAAGGGATGCATTGTTCATGTTAACCCTTTGCAGCACAGTCCAGTGTGTTCACACCTCTGATGAAAGGGCTTTCGAAAACATTGCGGGAAATGGAAAAAAAATGCTTGTAGCCAGCAGTTTCTCCTCTATCTACAATGTTCTCTACCCTGTTAAAGGTTCAATTAAATTTGTCGTCTGCAAATGCTTTGATTTTGTATATGTCTATAATTTTGTTGTTTGGTAAAGTGCTTTTACTTACCTAACAACAAAACTTTAGACACGTCCAAAATAAAACCATTTGCAAACAACAAATGTCTTCCAAATAATGAAATTTGTCTTCCAAAAGCTAGTAAACATTGTGGTATAGGGGAAAAATGTTTGTAACTAGCAATTTTCCCTTTTTCCATGATGTGTTCAAAAACTCTTCCTTGTCCTAAAAACATGTTTATAATTATTTGGTAAAGGGTTATATCATTGTAATTATGTAGCCCACTAAGTCTTGTGCAAACATTGTACCAAAAGACATGCCACATAAAGTTTTTCCTTTTGAAACATTTTTTTCACATGTATCCTTAACCCTTTACCACACGACAAATTTTAGACCTGTCCGAATCGAAAGCATTTGCAGATGACAGTTTCAATGTGGCTCATATGAAATGATTTTTTTTTGATAGGGTAGAAAACATTGTGGGAAAAGGAGAAAATGCTGGTAACCAGCATTTTCTCCCTTTCCCACAATGTTTTCAAAAGCCTTCTCTATCAGAGGTGTTAAAAGTCGTCATTGTGTGGTAAAGGGTTAAATGCTGAAGAGCGACCAAAAAAACAATGTAGGTGTTAAAATGCTTTTAAATTTAAATGACATTTAAAAGTATGGAAAACATTGTGAAGACGACAATCTATTTTTGTGGGGCAGGTCCAAAAGTTAATCGCTGGCAGAAAAATGAATTTTAAAATCAGGCAAAATGAAAACAAAAGAGTAACCTGCCAACTATCGAAAGTTTTGAAATCAATTTCACTGCTTGCGACTAACACTTGGACCAACCATATAATAGAACAAACTGTCATCTTCACAATAACATTCATACTTTTTAATGGTATGATTTAAATCTAAATGGTGTTTAAATCCACTTTGTTTACTTTTGGCAGTTATTGACACTTTAACCCTTTACCAAACAATCCCTAGCTTTTCATGACCCTGGGAAAGAAAGCTTTTGAAAACATTGAGGGAAAAGGAGGAAATGCTGGTAACCAGCATTTTCTCCTTTTCCCAGAATGTTTTCTACTCTATCAGAGACCTAAAACTCATTTGTACCCATTCTGAATTTGTCGTCTGCAGATGCTCTGAGTTTGGAAGAGTCTAAAATTTCTTTTTTGAGAAAGGGTTTATTCATGTTACTTATCCCACAAGAATTTTTCTTATGGGGGTTAAAGGCCCAGTAGAGGCCAAAATATCAAAGCAGGTGTCACAATACATTCAAATTTAAATCATACCATTTAAAAGTAAGGAAAATATTGTGGAGATAACAGTCTGTTATCTTGTGGTCAGGCCATGTGTTGGTTGCTGGCAGAAAAAAAGAATTTTAAAATCAGGCAAAAAGTAAACAAAAGACACAAATACCTGGCAGGTTTTAACCTAGTTCTGAAATTAATTTCTCTGTCAGCGAATAACACTTGGGCTGACCATACAATGACAGATTGTCATCTTCACAATAATTTCCATACTTTTAAATGGTATGACATAAATTTAAATGCATTTAAACACCCGCTTTGTTTGCTTTTGGACTTTATTGTTACTTTAAGTTTGTTGGTTTGCTGCTTTACACCACTCTAAAAATCATTTCAGTTATATCACTGGAAGTGCTCCTATCCATGACCTCCTGCAGTTTCTTTTACCCATACATGGCAAAGCACTCTTAAAGCCACCGGCTGCTTTCTTATAATACTGGTAAAAGCAAATGACACAACCCTCAGCTGTGATAGAGAAATGAATCCTGTCACAATAACAATCATCAATCCTCAGAAAAAAGCTAAACCAAGCTCGTATTCAAATTCACACCCCCTAGATTACATGCCCTGTATCAGTTCCCAGTTTAAATCCCCAGTTGTTCCAACTTCTTTCTGAGGACTGATGATAGGGCATTGTGACAGGATTCTTTTCTCTCACCACTGATAAATGTTTTGATGATAGTTATGTGGGAAAGCAGCAAGTGACTTTCCAAGAGTATTTTGCACAGCACTAGTGGAAGAAACCCCATAGAAGCATCGATAGGTGCACTGGCAGCCATGTGTAGCTGAAATAATGTTTAAATTAAGACACAATACAAACCAAAATGAAAAAAATTGCAGATGACTAATAATATGTGGCTCAAAATCAATGATGTAATTTGACTTCAACAGTGTAGAAAACATTGTAGAAAAAGAAAACGCTGCTTATCAGCATTTAATGCTTTCCCCACTACGCTTAAGTAGCTTTATTACCCATGTTAAAATACAGGATTGTGTTGTGACTGGTGAAGGATATATGATTGTAAGCTATATTTAGCCATAACATAATCCCAAGTGACTTCATTATTTCTGATCTATAAAATGGATATTTTAAGCATCCTACATAAATCAATTGAGAAAAACCAGAAGTGAAAACACTTGCCTACAGCCAAACAGAATGCATGTACTAGCCAAACTCAAGGAAACAGTCAATATAAAAAAGTGTGTCCTTATTTCATCATACAAACTACTTGTCCTTTGCTTTTTTCCCTATAATGCATACTATAAAATGATCTCTTTTCATACAAAATAATAATTTATACACTATATCTCATACAATATTTTTCGCATTTACTTTGTTTAGTTTATGGAAGCAATTCAGAATATCTTCAGAAGATGACTTTTTCTGAAAACAAGAGGACCATAATGGTTGAGTAGCGCTCCATTGGCTTATAGATAAATGAGCTATAACTGGCAAAAACAGATCTTTACCCTATACCAAACAATAAGACTTTAGACTGGTCCAAATTGAAAGCATTATAGTTTTGCAGATGACAAATGTTGCTCAAATAACTGGATTTTTCTATTGAAGTGTTAGGAAACATTGTGGAAAAAGGAGAAAATGTTGGTTCCCAACATTTTCTCCTTTTCCCGTAATGTATTCAATGGACCTTTTCTTCAGGGTTGTTAATACTCAGGATTGTTTGGTATAGGGTTAACTCTTTACCACACAATCCCGACTTTCAACGACCCTGAAGAAGAAGGCTTTTGAAAACATTGTGGGAAAGGGAGAAAATGCTGGTTACCAGCATTTTCTCCTTTTCCCACAATGTTTTCTAGCCTTCTGTAAACAAATTTTAATATTCGAGTCAGGTTAATTTTGTCGTCTGTAAATGCTTTCAATGTGGACCAGTCTAAAATTTCATCGTGTGGTAAAGTGTTAATCTCTATGGAGCCTGTTTTGCGTTGAAATTTCCTACAGAAAATAACCCAAGCTGCAAAAAAAAAAGTAACAAGTAATGAAAAGTATTCAACATACAACTAAGTTAGCCCACTTGTTAAAATGCTGTAGCAATTTTTAAGTTTTGTAACAAGGAATTTATATCTTAGCACCAATTTTTTCACAAGTAACTTTAATTCCTGTTCTTTACACTTACTCTTACAAGAACGTTTTTAATTTTGTATCAGGTGTTAGGGCTTAACCAAACAATCCTGACTTTTAACAACCCCAACAAAAAGGGCTTTTAAAAACATTGTGAGAAAAGGAGAAAATGCTAGTTACCAGCATTTTTCTCCTTTTCCCGTAATGTTTTCTACTCTTCTAAAAACAATTTTCAATTTTTGAGTCACTTTTTATTTTGTCATTTACAATGTTTTCATAAGCCTTCTTTCTCCAGAATGTTAAAACTCAGGATTGTGTAGTAAGGGGTTGAGGATGCTATGCAGACAGTTGATAAATTATTGTACCGTACTTGTAATATAGTTACATTTATCAGCGTTTTTTTTCCTTCTTTGAATGGGTCCGTAAAACAGACCTGTTCCCAATTCAGAAAATGCTACCATTTTTTCCAAAATCACACATGAAAATTTCCAAAACGAATTGTGTTTCTCACTGCATAATAGACCCATATCAAAAAAGACCCGGGTTCCGTTTTCGAACTGACTCTTTGATGGATTGAAATTTGTATCATGGATTTCCCTCCCACAAATTGTTCAGAATATGTTAAAAAAACAATCCAAATATCAGTGATTTCATTGGTCAAAAAGAGGGAGTTTCCCAAAGTAGTAATCAACCCCCCCCCAAAAAAAAGTTATGTCTGTCAATAGTTTATTTCGGTAAACTGGTCCTAGTCAGGGGTCAAATTTAACTTTTTTTTCAACTAGCAAAAATTTGCTAGTGACCATTTTTTCTACTAGCCAAAATCAATTTTGTACTAGCAATATTTTTACCCATTGCCACTCAGTCTCGTGTTTTAACGACTCTGAAATGAGAAACTTATGAAAACATTGTGGCAAAAGGAGAAATTGCTTATAATGAGCAATTTCTCCATTTCCCACAATGTTTTCTACATTATTAGAGAATTAACTTTCCTTTGTACCAAATGAAGACGCTTTCAATTTGGGAGAGTCTAAATATTGTTGAGTGGGTCTCCTCTGTTTGCTCATACAATATTATAGCTCAGACTCTACACATTCTGCATGGCAAAGAAATATCCTTTGTTTGGACAAACTTTTTGATAATTAATTTATATTAAATAAATATTCCGGCGATGTCACGGAATCCGGCCTATTGTCGAAAAAACTGGATATTTTCCGCTCCATACTCTCAGCGAGGCAATGCAGACGTATAAACAACGTCAGAATCGTGTACGCGCTTTAAATATCGGATACATGTATTTACAATATCGCAACAAGCGTCTCTACGAATACCGGTCACGTGGTCGGTGATACTCTCAAAGGATAGTTCTACACCGCATACGGCAATTCAGTGTACACGAAAAACGATCGCATTTATGGATTAATTCAGATTTTTAAGCGGTAGGTTTGCCCATTTTCTGGCGCACTCGCAAATTATTTCGAGTGTTAGAATTTGGCACTCGCATTTTTTCATTTCAGCTCGCATTTTGCAAGTTTGCGACCGTTAAATTTGAACCTTGCTAGTGTTTGGTCACCAAGTTTTAGCCTTTACCAGATGGAGTTCGGCATCCAGTGTATGTGTTTTGGCAGTCTCCATATTGTCAAATACAATGCAGGTACATGTGATATGTGTATGTTTTTGTGTAGCCAAATATTTTTGATTTGTCACTATTCTTAGCACCATGTGTATTCGCAGAATAAACAGCTGCTGATTAAACAAGCTCCTATTTTAAAATGTAGGAAAATTGGAGATGTTTTGTAACCGTCATTTCACTCAATAAAATAAAAAGGATAACATATAACAAGGCAAGAATTTATATCTTGAATGATTAAATCATGAAAATCATAACTCCAGTTTGTCATACATATGCTGCTGCAATGGTTTATAACTCCAGTTCACTGTTCGCTTCAAAATTCAACTTTTATTTTCAGATGAAAATTATTTTTTGTGGAAAGACTTCAATATTTCTTTGCCTTACACCAAAAAATTGCAAATAAACACTAAAATTTTGAATCTTCAGCAATTTTTTTGTTTCAAAAAACAGAAATTTTCCATTTACGGCATCCAGGTTAACGGTTTGAATTTATGTTATCTTATTAGAGAAAGGGTCAGTGCTGGACTAATTCTTGCAAATAACCAAAAATCTCGATCAACAGGGTTGCCATTAAGTGGAATCCACTGTATAACCTGATATATACAAAAAAAAAGGATTTACGGATGTTTCGGTAACAGACAGAAAATTAGAGAGTAAATCAATTTGATGTTTCGGTAACAAGGCAATTATATAGTTTTTAAGCACTGTGACGTTTTTCACACCCAATACATGGCTTTGTTTAGTTCAAATGTTTATTTTAAAGAAAACATTTCCTCATTTCAATAAAACTTGGTGATTGATTAACTGGAGATACAATGGGTACATGCTCAGAATAACATATAATTCATTACCTCAACTATGATTGAAACCCGAAAATAAGAAAATTAAAAAAAAAATAAGTAAAGCACGGCAGGTGAAACTTAACAAAAATATTATTCATGAAAACGTCTGAATAGCCATGTAATGGGCGTGAAAAACATGACGGTACATAAACACTAAATATTTGCTTTGTTACCCAAACATCCAATCGATTTACTCTTTAACAGTTAAGTTCAATTTACCAAACTCGTCTGTTACTGAAGGGTCTCCCTAAAAAGCGTCTACAAGCGTCTACAAGTGTCTACAAGCGTCTACAAATGTCTACAAGCGTCTGCAAGTGTCTAGCAGATTTTAAAAACAATATAAACATTAAACAATATGATTATGATTGATTTGATTAAAATTCTATCATGACTGCCATAAACTTTGATGATTTTAAGGGTACTTTATTTTGTTCTTTACACTACCAAGGCATTGGCCGGTGTACATATGATTTACTAAGTTGTAAGAAAACAAAACATTACATTTCAAGATTTGAATTCAGTTCATGTCATTAAATTTGATAAGATGGTATCCTTACGCTTTTAAAAGATATGAATTTAAATGATTGAAGAAATGTCCATTGCTGTGCATCTGTTTAAAAAAAATGTGCAGGGATGGGTTTGAACTACACAATCATTAAACAGGAGAGGGTGCATTTCTCACAGAGAATAAGTTCTCACGTGCACATTTTAATAACCTACAATTCAGTTGTAAATATTTGCAACAAGAAAGGAAGTTACAAATGAGCCCTCAGAGCACAGGTTTTAGTAACTGACTGAAGTGGAGAAACCATTCCATTTTCTGATAAAAAAGAAGAGAGAAATGTTTTATCTAGACATGTTAGTAAATGCCTCTTGGCCTGTAGACGCTCACGCATGCTGTACATAATGCCAAAGGGTCTACAGTTTGGACATTCTATATCTTTTAGATGGGCTGTTTTTATACTTTTGACATCAAAATGGATATGAAATGACTTAACTGTTATAGTACATTTATAATAAAGAGAAAAAAATGTTTAATTTTTGTTGCAGACGCTTGTAGACACTTGTAGACGCTTTTTAGGGAGACCGGTTACCGAAACATCTGTCACCCAAAAAAAAAAGCATCCACTTCAAAATTAAAGTTTAATGGCATAATTCAGGAATTTTGCTCGGCGTTTTTTGGGGATGACACAAGAAATGTACAGAATAAATGATGAATTGGTGAATACACAGGATTTGCGTCATCACTTGTTTCAACATTCATTCAGCTCATATTTATGGTGGCATATTTCTGCCGCGAGATACGAGATAGCTATCATGATAATTTAACAGAAGTATCGTGATAAAACAAAAATTTTCATGATAAAAATATCGCGATAATTCTAACTCTTATCATGATTTTTTCTGCTTTCGTGCCTACAACTGACATTCATGGTACCTATAATTAGATACGGTTTCGGAACACCTTCGTCTACAACCTTATGAATTCTCCTTTTCCATGGATGGTTTTAAAGTTGTTTGTAGGAGGCATTTCGAGTCGTCTTTGTGATTTTACAGACCTCTGTTCATTTCGAGTATTGTCAAAATTTACCAATTAAGGTACAAAAAAAAAAATGTTAATGATTCGAAATTTTACTTACTGCAATCTTATTAAAGGGTAACTCCAGACCAAAGTTTTCATTTCCAAATCGGATAAATCTATACTAGAGTTATGTTAACAAAAATTTTTTTTTAGCGTTCTGTGATGCTTACTTCACGAGATATAGAGGTTTAAACTTCGGATTTTCACCTGTCTGACAGTCGCTAATTGAAAAAATCGTGACTTCCGGCAGTTTGCCGTGACGTTACAAGTGTCACGGAGAAGATATGGTCGCTATATATGAACTAACGCAGAAAACTGAAAAAACTGCATGAAATTCGTAAAGATATAAATCGCTTTATCACGTTTAAATCACTTGTGCACTGCAGAATTTTCACCTCTATCGCTCTTACATCTTACTACAATCATAGGAAAGAAATTTTGAATGAATTAGCCTAGTGGAGATAGTACTTATGAAAAGGAAAAGTTATTCTTCTGGTGGGAAACAAAGCTATTTTGAAATTTATTTCTTGAAGTTATTTCACTTATACCACTGCCTAATCAACGAATTTTAATAGATAAAAATAAAAAAGAAATAATAACTCAAGATAGTTGAAACATGCCAAAATTCTCTTCTACTAGGTGGTAGAAGGAAGAAGGAACGTTGCAATGTGTAAAGTAAGTCATTCGAGTACAGTTCTAAGGCTGTTTCTACCAAATATAGGACACCGTCCGTCGATCATTGAACGGTCTACAAATTCTGCGCAGTCTGATCTTGATCTACACCATCAGTGTCAGCATTTTACATGTCTCCTTCAGCTTGGGAAGAATTAAAAGCCTTAATCTACCTCAGAAATCGTATCCTTTCTTTAACATTCACGAACAATGTCAAACCCAGCACATATCCTGAATTTGCTATTAAAGTTAAATCCATTTTTTATTTTTTCACTTGGTCTTCATTTATTTTCCTACGTGGTTTTTTTTTTTTTTCACAATTTCAAATTTGTTTCTTTCATCAACAACAACGTTAAAAGATTGTCTGAATTACCTCCTGCCTTCCTGCCCTCCATATCATGCAGTAAACGTTTTTGATCGTCTGTAAAATACAGGGTCAGTCCATTTCCTACATACTGAGACATGAAAGGAGTAAAATTTAAGTGGAAAAACCAACGTGAACAAAAATTATTTAACTCTCTTCTTCCGTATTTCTCGCTGTAATCATGTACCAGATAACAGATGCAGATTGCTGACCATAAAAATGCAGCGTAAATTAAAAATTTATAACTGCATACAAACTTTACACAAGATTTTATTGCGCCAACTTTTTATTTTGCGAAAAGAATTGTGTGTTCCATCAATGCAAAGGGTTAATTCGGCGCCTCTTTGATGTTGGTATCGCACCATTGTGGTCTCACATATTTTTTTTTTGCCCGGCTTGCAGCTGGGGGTTAACAAGCACTTGTCCTAAACATGTCATGTACAAAGTTACTCTTTTGTTTTCACGACCATATTGAGCCCTTTTTCTTATAAAATGTGAATGGAATTTGGAATTTTACACAGGTTAAATGGGTAAGTCTAACGTCATAACTTTTGTATTTTCCTCATTCATACGATCTTAAATAAAAAAAAAAAAAAAATCCCATAATCTGCTTGTCGAATTTCTATTCTAACTACCCTCCAACTCTCTCTCTCTCTCTCTCTCTCTCTCTCTCTCTCTCTCTTTCTCTCTCTCTCTCTCTCGTGCGCGCGCGCTCGCTCGCTCTCATGTGAAAGAGATGGATAATCAACAGTGAATTCACCATTGATTTCTTGCCTCATTTAAATTTCTGTGGGGCCTCAAGGCTGCTGAGCGCGACTCAGTGACCTTTTCCGAACAGTGTATATTAAGATCAGACTGCACAGAACGTGCAATCTGATCTTATGTACAGTGTCCAATACGGAGATATCTATTTTTGTATCTCCAAAAACTAGCACTATTCGAAATTTTGCAATCGGCATGAAGGTTTATTTAACCTGTTGAGGATTAATGGTAAATCTGATATTAATCCACGTCATTCGGTTCAGACAGACAGACAGCAAACTGGCGAATAAATAGTCATCTCCTGGCTCGAAATAGTGCTTAAACTCGGCACCCGGCATACGACAGTCGTCTCCCGACATGAGGGAAGATAAGGCTGTGAGAAAAAAAGTCAGTATCAGAGCAAATTAATAGTACACAGAAGCCGAAATAAGTGTGGCGTCACATCCGGTTTATTGCAGATTTCACAAACTCGCACAGATGTGCAACCACATTTTCGCTTATAACATTGAAATACGGTTTTCAATTTTAAGATTGTTTTCATTAAAGGATTCATATATCCAAAATGAGATTTTGGCTGTAGTTGCCCTTTAAGTCAAAACTACCGAGTTCACCCAAATGATGCATTTTCTATTTATAGATATCACAATAGTTTTATCTCGCATGTCAGCTTCGAGCACGGTTGAGAAATTTTGCGATAAAATATTAGTTTATCGTGATACTTTTATCAAGAAACTTTTCACTTTCTTGATAAGATTTCCAGGAAACTTTTAATTTATCGCGATAGTTTACTAAAATTATCATGATAGCTATCTCGTATCTCGTGGCAGAAATATGCCACCATACATATTTCTTACATTATTCCCGAAAATCTCCAAGCAAAATCCATGGTCGAGAGTTCCCAGGATTATGCCAGATTATCCTGTAGTCAATACGTTGTTGTCAATATTTATGTATATAACGTCCGAGATGAGTGTGACTTTTTCCCCACGTCTATCCGGATACTAGGACCGCCCGATTACCTCACCGTTCACTTTTCTTCCTTCCATGCAGAAAATCTTAAACAAAATTAAAACAGTTAAATAAAAATCCGAAAACAAAACAATAAAATGACCTGTAGTATATAAGTTAAATACCAGTAAATTAAGTCCGATGAATTATTTACAGATCTCCACAGAAAAAAAAAATCGATTGGTGGACTTCTTCTCATCTTTTGTCGTCTACTTCAAACGGTGATCCGTGAGATTTTGACCAGTAAGCAAGAAACACTCTTAAAAAATCGGTAACTTCAAACAAGAGGGTAGGTATTTTACCTCTCTGTCGTCCTGTTAGGAAAATTAGACGGAGGAAAAAAAAAAAAAATGACAGCATAATAAAATGACATAAGTCGATGCATTTACCAAGGACAGAGTCAAAATCGGTAGACGTTTTACCGAACGGCGTTAACTTTCGGCTTGGGACTATGCAAGAAAGGATCAGCATACACCAAAAGCGACCGGAATCGGCCAGTAGACCATTTAGGACCGGAATCATTGTGATTCACTTAAGGGAAAAAGATCAGTTATTGGAATATATGTGTTTTGGGTTATTTGCTCCTAAATTAGATTTAAAAGAGCCAGTACGGCAGTAGGGCAAGATATGGCCCGATAGCTTAATTGGTAGATAACTTGCAGGGTGAGGAAGAGATCCAGGTTTTGAGTATTGGTCAAGCCTCATTTTTCACCCTCTGTTACATTTGTGGCTTAACTCTTTACCAAACGACAAATATTTAGACTGGACCAAATTCAAAGCATCTGCAGACAACAAATTAAATCTTCTTAATATGATGATTTCTGACTTTGATAGGGCAGAAAATATTGTGGGTAAAGGAGAAAATGCTGGTTACCAGCATTTTCTCCTTTTCCCACAATGTTTTCTATAGGCTTCTTTCTCAGGGTCGTCAAAAGTCGGGATTATGTGGTAAAGAGTTAAATTGAACTCTTTATCAAACAACACAATTTTAGACTAGTCAAAATTGAAAAGCATTCGCAGACGACAAAATAAATGCGACTGAAAACTTGAATTTATTTTTGGAAGGGTAGAAAACATTGTAGGAAAAGGAGAAAATGCTGGTTACCAGCATTTTCTCCTTTTCCCACAATATTTTCCAAAGGCTTCATCTCTGGGTTGTTAAAAGTTGGGATTGGGTGGTGAAGGGTTAAGTCAATAACCCACAATGGTATGGGTGTCGTTGAAATTGGACAGTATTCAAGGATGAACTTGAAGCTCAAGGGAGAATGTTCTGGGGTTATCTGTTAAAATGACTGTGGTATTGAGAAATAGAGGATGACAAGAAATTGAATAGAAAGATCAGAATGGGCCTTAATGCACAGACCTGTAATACAACAGAAAAAGAGTATGAGAAATAGAGAGAGGATGCATGGGAATAAGATGATGAGGATGAAGGTAGAGGAGATGAGTATGACTGAGGGAGAAAACAGAATAAGAGGCAGGAGGAGAAAGGAAGAATGAGGATGAGAGGCTAGAGGTTGAAGGTTAAAGCAAAGGAGTAGAGGAGGTCAATGAGGGAAGATTGACAGAAAAGAGGTATGGAAGGGAAAGAAGTGCAGGAGATGACTGAAAATAAAATAAATAGAGAATATTTGTATTTTTCGGTGAAAGATCAAAATTTATTTCATCGAGTGAACATCATCGGTAATATTTTCACGCTTTTAACCCTTTCTGGGAGAAACTTTATCAAGATCCAGTACAGTTCTTTTCAGTTATTCCCCGTGGCGTACCCCCTCCACATAGCAACGCATTACAATATTACGTCAAGCATGAGAAATGTAAGGTAAATGACGTCATATTTCAATCTTGGTTGTGAGTCACGCGCATTTTACCTAGGTAACTAGAATATAAAAATTGGTATTTTCACTGGTCGTACCCGTGGAATATCGAAAAATATTTTCACTGCTATTTCTCGATATCCTACCGGAAAGCATGAAGTAATGAGTAATAGATGGGAGAAAGAGGGATGATTTGCAAGAAGAAAGGACTCAAGCTTTTTACCAAAAGACACAATTTTGGACTGGTCCAAATTTAAAGCATTTGCAGACAACAACCTAAATGTTGTAAAATTTATGAATTATTCTTTGTAAGGGAAGAAAACTTTTGGGAGAAAGGAGAAAATGCTGGTTACCAGCATTATCTCTTTTTCCCACAATGTTTTCAAAAGTTATTTTCCTTTTGGGGTCATGAAGACTGAGGGTTGTGTAGTAAGAGGTTAACTCTTTACCATTTGACGAAAATGTAGGCTTGACCAAATTGAAAACATTACAGACCACAATTTAAATGTGGCTTCAAAGGTAGACTTTGTCTTTTATAAGGTAGAAAACATTATTTTACTAGCATTTCCTCCTTTTCCCACAATATTTTCAAAGGACTTTTCTCTTAGGGTTGTGAGAACTCTGGATTATGTGGTAAAGGGTGAAAAAAGGTAATAGGAGATGGTTGTTGACAATGGTGTAGGTGAAAAAGGAGCTGGATAGACAGAGGAAGGAAGATGAGATAGAAGATAAAGAGAAGCCAGTGAAGAAGGGGACAAGGCTAGAAGATGGAAGACAAGGAATATTATTATGGTTGCAACACGTGAAAAGGGGCATTCTGACATTTGTGTAAAATGTCGTCTCGGATCAGCCTGCGCAATCCGCACAGGCTAATCCAAGATGGCTTTTTACGACTACATTTGATTTTGTGCTACAGTAGACTTGCGCAAAACAGAAAATTACATAAAAACGGAAAGTGTCGTTTTGGATTAGCTTGCGCAGACTGCGGAGCCTGATCCGAAACGACACTTTACGCAAATGTCCGAATGCCTCTTTTCGCGTGTTGCGGACCATATGTTAGACTGAGAAGGGGTGAGAGAAGAGAAATGCTGTAGGTATTGAAGACCATGAGGAGGAGGAGATGAAGGAGGGGGAGAAAGAAGAGGAGGAGGGAAGACAAGGAATATTATATGTTAGACTGATAAGGGGTGAGAGAAGAGAAATGCTGTAGGTATTGAAGACCATGAGGAGGAGGAGGTGAAGGAGGGGGAGAAAGAAGAGGAGGAGGGGAGAGGGGAGGAAAAGAGAGGAGAGGGAGAATGAAAAAGGGAGGAGAAGAGAGGGGGAGGGAGGAGAGAGGAGGAAAAGGGATGATGAGGAGGGAGGAGGAAGAGGATGAGGGATGATGGATGGAGGAGGAAAAGGGATGATGAGGAGGGAGGAGGAAGAGGATGAGGGATGATGGATGGAGGAGGAAAAGGGAGGATGAGGAAAAGGGAGAAGGAGGAGAAAAAGGGAGAAGGGTGAGGAAAAGGGAGAAGGAGGAGAAAAAGGGAGAAGGGTGAGGAAAAGGGAGAAGGGTGAGGAAAAGGGAGGAGGATATTATCAGTCAGAAGGAAAAGAAACCAATTATAAGGGTTGTGAATGGAAAGAGGGATGAGTGAATAGGGAAAGGAATTTGTTTTAGTTCATGCAGATCTAGAGGATGATAGGAATGTCTGATTTACTGATTGTATGGTGTTTATTGCTGTTTTCAACTTTGTTTCAGTTACATAGCAGCAAACAGTGAACCTATCCATGCTTTCTTGGAGTTTCTTTTACCAGTACATCACACAATATTATATTTCAAGCCACTGGCTGCTTTCCAACATAACCGTTGTCAAACAATAATTGGCGGTGAGAAGTTTCTGAAGAAAGAAATTAGAAAGAAGATGACAGGTTTTGAAGAGATATGACAGCGGTGAGGCTGGACAAGGAAGTGAGTGATAATGACAAGAGAACAGCAGATAACAGAGAGATCGCAGAAGAAGAGCAGAGGGGGGATTAAGAAGTTTGAAGAGGAGAAAAGAATATACACAGAAAAGAAGAATTGTTGCAGACCTGATGAAGGCAGAAAAAGGGGTGGAAGAGAACTGGAGAAGTTGTAACAAATAGGACGAGGAGGAGGAGTTTTTGTCTGCATTTTATGCTCAAGCTAGGCAAAGCCATCTTATTTTACTGCTTTATATCTTCAGCCATGATTCCTTTTGATCAAAGATAAAAAAATGCAAAATTTAAAGTCTTGAAGATGAAGTTACATAACTGATTATATATAGTTTGAAGTTTTCTAGCAGAAAATAGTTAAACAGCAGTTTTGATACTTCATTGACAGAATGTTTTCTCAACAAATTTTAAAAGGTGAAGAATTATTCAACTCATTTTCTCCTTTTCAACAATGTTTTGTACCCTTTCAAAGACAAATCACATCATTTTAAGAAAACATTTATTTTGTCTTCTGCACATTCTCTTATTTTAAACCAGCCCAAAATTTTGCTGTCTGGCCAACTCTTTACTAAACAACGAAATTTTAGACTGGGACAAATTGAAAGCATTTGCAGACAACAATTGCTAATTTGATGATTTCTTTTATAGAGTAGAAAACATTGTTTGAAAAGGAGAAAATGATGGTTACCAGCTTTTTCTCCTTATCCCATGTTTTAAAAAGCCTTCCCGTATAGGGTTGTTAAAAGTCGTGATTGTGTGGTAAAGGATTAAGAATTGATACTGGAACACAAGTGAAAACATTGTGACAAAAGATGAAAAAGATTGGAAATTTGATGATATGTATCAAACTTTTAGATGATCTGTTTTTGATTGGTACATGGTACACTAGTAAATGAAACTGATAACTCTTTCATTATCATAATTCAGACTGAAGTTGTCATTATTCTAATTTCAGATTGTCTAAAAAAAACATACTGAACTTTCTGCAAGACGAACTGAATATTCAATACAAGGTGTGTGTGAATAATAGCGAATGAAGTTACAAGCATTTTTATGGCGACTACCAATGAAAAACAGAATAAGGACAAGGCTGATGACGACGACTCTAAGCCGTACACCGTAGAGAATCTACTGGATATCCTTACAGCGCCATCTGGAGGATTCTGCATGCTGCCCTCAAAAGCTTACGATGAAGTTTATCCAAATTTGTACATAGGAGAGGAGTAAGTTTTAACCTTTATCCAATAATCCCTCTCTTTAAAAATACCTTTAAATAAGCTTTTTAAAACATTGTGAAAAAGGAGAATATACTGATGATCAGCATTTCTCTTTTTTTTATCATTTCCTATGCTTTCTAAGATCCAGGGTTAAAAGGTGGAAAAATAATGTTGAAATGAAAGGAACTTTTCTTTAAAATGATTGAAAACATGGTGGAAAATGGAGAACATGCTGTTAACTAGCATCTTTTCCTTTTCCCAAATGCTCTCTGCTCTTACACCAGTGAATATCATTTGGATCAAATTGAATTTGTCATCTTAAATTTAGTCTTTTGCTAAAGACTCAAGTCT
Organism: Hippopus hippopus; assembly: GCA_946811185.2. NCBI lineage: Eukaryota > Metazoa > Mollusca > Bivalvia > Cardiida > Cardiidae > Hippopus > Hippopus hippopus. Next base: position 6,291,792 of record OX328107.1, read on the forward strand.
TTACCAGAGTAAAGGATGCCTTTTATCTGTGTACTAAAAGTCTTAGTCTTGCCCAAATTGAAAGCACTTGCAGATGACAAATTAGATGATCTCACATACAGAATTTGTATTTGAAAGAGTAGAAAATACATGTAATTTAGGAAAAGAAAGAAATGCTAGTTACCAGCATTGTCTCCTTTTCTGACAAGGTTTTCAAAAGCCTCTTTCCTCAGGGTCACTGTCTATCCGTTTCTTACAAGATTATTTTTCTATCATTCTACCTCCAGATTCAGCTGGTTTTTAGACTAAATGAATGTAATAGATCCATAATTATGTGATAACTTGTATGGTATATGTATCACTGAGTTGTGTTTCACCCCCTTTTACCAGAGCATGACTCAAATAAATTCATTCATTCAGGAGAGTAAAATATATACATATGAGATGAGATATACCGTATTTCCCCCCCCCATCACTAAAACACAAAGAAATACAAAATTGGACAGACTTTTTGCTTTGCAAACTGGGTACAAAATAAAGGCTCCCTATCTATGTTTTGCATAGCTCCCGGGAGCCATAGCCCTATACCAAATATTCCCAGCTCTTAAGAATCCTGTAGAAGACGTCTTGAAAACATTGTGTGAAAAGGAGAAAATGCTGGTATTCCCACAATCTTTTCTACACTTCCAAAGACGAATCCCATCATTTGAGTTACATTTTGTCATCTGCAAATGCTTTCAAAGAGGGTCTAAAATGTTGTCGTCAGGTAAAGAGTTAACTTTTGTAGGTCTATAGCAAAAGACAGAATTGGCTTGAGGAACCTCGGTATAACTCACATTGTAAACACAGCAGAGGGGAAAGACGACGGATTCCATGTCCATACAAACCATATGATGTATCGTAGAGTAAATATTGACTATCTTGGAATAGAAGCTACCGATATGATGAGCTTTGACTTGTCTAAATATTTTGACAAATGTGTGGAATATATCTACAAAGCCTTGGAGAGTGGAGGTAAGTTGTTGTGATTTACTGCGACATTGTTGGAAACTTACTGATTGCTAGATTATTGGAATAAAAAAAATTTTTCCTTGGAGAGCCAAATAGACATGGACATTTTCAGTATAAAAATAAGACTAAAACAAGTGTAATTTTCAGGTTGTTTTTAATCCAGAGTATTTCAGCCAAGTAGATCAGTCAGTAATTTACAGGGCTTGAAAACCCAGGAGTGGCTTGTTGGAATCCCAGCTGGGCCAAGTTTTTTTTTTGAGGATTGATGATAAACACTGCGACATTGTTCATTCCTCTCTCACTGCTGAACATTACTTCAGCATTATGTATGATGGCAAGCTAGCCAGTGGCTTTGTAAGAATGTGGTGAACAAGTTATTTCGTTGACATGATATCCCCTGTCGAAAAAGACCTTTTATAATAGAAAGCTGTAAGAGGTATTGTGCTTTGCATGTACATGTGGCCTTTTTGTTATTGGTCCATAATGAAATTATACATTAAGCACCCTTTTTCCATGACACAACATTAAATTAGAAAAACAAAAAACACTGTATCAGCAGACTATCACATATATGAAGTTTATCAATATTTGTCTAGGATTGTAGAAGATATCTGTTTGAACAGACGGATCCCTGGCTCGGCCAATTTCTTTCCGAGGATTGATGATAGTCATTGCGACAGGATTCATTCATCTCCCACTGCTGACCATTGTCTCGACAATGGTTATGTGGGAAAGCACCCAGTGGCTTGGAAAAAAAATTGTGCGGAGTACTGGTAAAAGAGAATCCAGGAAAGCATGGATAGGTGCACTGGCCGCCACGATATAGCTGAAATAATGTTGAAAACGGCGTTACACACCATTCAATCAATCAATCACTTGAACAGACATACAAACAAAAGGACGGACATTGACGGATGGAAGGACAACACAAAAACTATATATCCCTCCGCCTTTGGTTGGGATAAAAAGTACCAGTGAAAGAAACTTGAGGAAAGCATGAATTGGCTATGTCAATACAACTGAAATAATGCTTAAATCTGTGTTAACCCTTTACCACAAAATCTCGAGTTTTAACGAGCATTTGGAAGAAATTTTGAAAACCAGCATTTTCTCCCTTTTCCACAATGTTTTCTTCTCTTTTACTGACTAAAATCATCATTTAAGCTACGTTTAATTTGTGATCTGCAAATGCTTTGAATATGTTCCAGTCAAAAATGTTGTCGTTTGGTAAGGTGTTAAAATGTTGTTTGGTAAAGAGTTAAATGTCAAATAAATACGCAAACATTTCGCTTGGCTTTATCTTTACAGGAAAGGTAATGGTAAACTGTAAACAGGGAGCCAGTCGATCAGCCACCATTGTACTTGCATATTTAATGATCAAAAGACACATGAAAGTTCAGGATGCAGTTAGACTTGTTCGTGAGAAGAGAGAGATTTGTCCCAATGATGGATTTCTCCAACAGTTATGTGACTTGAATGAAAGATTGAAGAAAGCAAATCATTTCTTGTGACCTGTATGAAAACTATTGAAATGTTTTGTATTTTGGGGGTCTACTCCTCTCCAGTGTGAGGCCATATTCACAAAACGTTCTAAATTTCATCCTAATTCAAAACTTCAAGATTAGCCATTTGATTGGCGGCCTAAACAGAACCTCTTGGCCAATCAGGTTTCTTTTCTAGTAATTCAGAATTAGAGTCAAACTTGACAATTATTGTTAAATACCCCCCTACTCCCTAACCCTTTACCATACAATCCCAAGATGTAACAACCTTGGGAAACATGCTTTTGGAAACATTATAGGAAGCTGGTGTTTTCTCCTTTTCCCACGATTTTTTTTTACCCTTTCAAAGACAAACCTCTCTACTTGAACCATATCTACTTCATTGCAACTGTCTTGGATTTGGACAAGCCTAAAATTTCCTTGTTTTGTGAAGGGGTAAATGGCAGAAATCAAACCTTGGACTTTTACTCAACAATTGAATTTTGTAACAACTGGTAAAAGCGGCTTGTGGCAAGAAATGATGAATGCTTTCATCCTCAAAATTTGAAAATCAAATTTACAAAAACATAACAAAAAAAAAAAAATTGCTATGGGAAAGTACATGTACATCTATGCATACTCTTTGAAAGCATGTAATTTCTTTAAATTTGCCAATATCATCTTAAGAACAATACAGCATCAGGAAATTATCAGTTGGATGACATTTTTTCCTCTCTAGTTTCTAAATTGTGCCCCTAGAGGGCCAAACAAATAAAATGAATATTTTCAGTCTGACCATACATTGCATGGTTACCAGCATTTTCTCCTATCAGCATTTTCTCTTTTTCTCACAATGTTTTCAAGAGCCATCTCCATCAGGGTTGTTAAAACTTGGGATTGTGTGGTAAAGGCTTGAATCCACTATATCTATGAAAAGCTATAAGATGCGATTCAGATACACATGTTATTTAGTCTATCCACTATTCAAATTGTCAACATTAAAAATGTATGTGTTAAAGTCATAACAGCCAAAGTTTGATTTTGTGAGAATATCTTGCAAGTGTAGATCCAAGCTCGGACTGCTTGTTCTCTCCAGTGTGATACTGATCTACTGTATCCTTTAATCCAGTATTTCTGTGATAAGCTGTAAGCTGACAGTCAGATGCACATATTATTTAGTCTCTATCTTGAATTCAAACCATTGTAAAAAAGTATAAAACATGTTAGTGTTGGAGACATTACAGCCATGGTAGCCCAGTCTGTAGTGTAGAGGACTTGAGAACGGGGTTGCTTGTTTGATCCCCAACTAGACCAGTTTCTTTCCAAGAATTGATGTTTATGCAATGGTTACGTGGGAAAGCAGCAAGTGGCTGGGACAAAATATTGTGCGGAGTACTGGTAAGAGAAATTCCAGGAAAGCATGGATAGGTGCACTGGCCCCTACCATATACTGAAATAATGTTGAAAACAGCATCAAACACCATCAGTCAATCATGAAGTCATTACAGCTCAAGTTTGACAATCTAAAACCTTATTGCAGACAGCTATTGAAAACATACACATTAACTGTTTACCAAATGACAAAATTTTTGTACTCGACCATTCTAAAAGCATTAGCAGACGATAAATTTAAAGCGCCTTACATGATACCATCAGTCTTTAAATGTGTAAAAAACATGGGAAAAGGAAAAATTGCTGGTTACCAGCCTTCTCTCCCTTTCGGACAATGTTATGAAAAATCCTCTTCCAAGGGGTTCTAAAGACATACGATTGTGCAGTTGAAGCTTTAGAAACTTGTAAATTCTGTCCGATAAATGAAAGATGAAGAGTGTGAGTGATTTTCTTAAATTTATTTATACTTTTTAATATCTGATTACATAACAAAACATAGTACAGAATACAAAAATAAACGACCTTTTTTGATTTATGGCTTAACACTAAACACTCTCTCAGCACGTCTTAACTCTTTCCCAAACGGCAATATTTTAGACAGGTCCTATTTGGAAGCACCTTACAGACAAAAAAATTTATATGTCACAAATAATGGGATTTGTATCTGATAGTCTAGAAAACATTGTGGGAAAAGGAGAAAATGCTGGTTACCAGCATTTTCTCCTTTTCCCATAATGTTTTCAAAAGACATACTTCTTGTTAAAAGTAGGTCGTTAAAACCCGGGATTGTATGGTACAGGGTTAACTTGCTTTTGTCAAATTGTGGATATTGTCAATCGAGGTAAGACTACGTACATACTGATCATTCAGTCTGATCTTGTATCTACACTGTCAAATATTGCATGGACTATTGTTGCAAAAGTTATGGACGAAACTATAGATAATAATTACTTAACACTTCAAGAGTTATAAAAAGGATTAAATAACGATGAGTATGTATTACGAGCCATGCTCTGTGAAAAGGGAGCTTAATGCATCTGCAGAAAGTATCGATCCATGTCAGCCTGCGCAGTCTGTGCAGGCTGACATGAGCCGAAACTTTTTGCTTTGAATTTTCTGCATATCTAAGACCATTCTACCTACAGATTCAGTTGGTTGGTAGAAAAAAACAGATTTTATGGGTCCATAATTATATGATGTCTTGGTAGGTATAATGCATCACAGAGATTCACTTAGCCCACTTTTGTCATAGTATGGCTCAATCATAAGAAAGACCGAAGGATTTAAACTTCATGGTATTTTGACAAGAATCTCCCAGAAACTATCAAACAGTCTATATTCAAGATCAGGCTTCATGCTTCATACAGACTGATAGTAGACCTGCACTGTTTGTACAATTAAACATTGTCTTAAGGCCCACAAAGGGCCAAAAGAAAACAACTCTGTGGAGTATTTTTTGAAAATGAAAGATTTATGATTAAACTAGATTAAATGTTGGCAAATTAATTAAAATCTAGTTCTAAAATTCATTTTTCTGCCATGAAACTTTGACAGATTGTATTATAACACATTGTCAGACTCCGAAAGATATCCTTGCCTGTATTTTGACTCCCAGAATTACTTATTTTTGGCAGCTAGTGAGCCTTCACATAGCAACTTGACATGAACATTATGAAAAGATTGTCAATTTCAAGGACCAGCACTTTCAGCAAAGGCAGAACTAAAGAACCTTTTACCAAACATTAACATGTTTTAACCACCCAGAGGAAAAGACTGTTGAAAACCTGGTAGGAAAAGAAGAAAATGCTGGTAACCAGCATTTTCTCCTTTTCCACCAGGTTTTCTATCCACTCAAAGATAAATCCCATCATGTGAGCCAAATTATATTTGTCATCTTGCAAATGTTTTGAATATGGACAAAACTAAATTTTTGTCAACTAGTAAAGAGTTATTATGACAACACAGCATAGGTAGAGTATTGAATGCAGAAAACAGATGTAGGCATCTAACACAACAAAAAATTATATATATCCAAATACTCCAACAGTTTAAGCAGCCCTATCCCACCTTAATTCTTTATCAGACAACATGATTTTCTCATTTGTTTGTTTGTATTGGAGTTGAAAGTCATTTTAACAGCTTTAGTCATATGGCGGTCAGTGCATCTTTGCAAGTGTTTCCTTGCTTTCTCACACCAGTTCTGACAAAACTTTATTTCCAAGCCACTGACCACTTTCCATCAGAGGTGAGAGGTGAAAAATTCCCGCAAAGTAAGTTTGCCTCAACCTGGCATTGAACTCGCAACCACCAGGTCACAAGTCACATATGCTAACCACTCAACTACCCCAGCGGGTACATAATTTTCTACTAGTCCAAACTGAAAGCCTTTGTAGATGAGAAAATAAACATGGCTAACATGACAGAATTTGCCTTTAAAAAAGCTAGAAAAGATTGTGGAAAAAGGAGACAATGCTGGTCACCTTTGGGTCATTAAAAGAAAAGGTTGCTTAACTTAAACCTTTACAACACAGTCACGACTTTAATCCACCCAAAAGAAAGAAGGCTTTTGAAAACATTATTGGAAAAGGAGAAAATGCTAGTAACCAGCATTTTCTCCTTTTCCAACAGTGTTTTCTACCTTATCAATGGCAGAAATAAGCATTTTCCCAACATTTAATTTGTTGTCTGCAAATGCTTTGAATTTGGTCCAGTCAAAAATTGTGTCATTTGGTACTGAATTAAAAGTTATGGATATACAAGAGGTAGAGAGAATGACCCGTAACATAAGATATTTTCTTCAGAAGAGATTGCAACAATTGCGTAGCTGAAGAAACTATCGCTAGAAATATGATGAAAGCGTATATCCGGAACATGAAATGTATAACAAAGATTGAGTTGTCTGGTGTTTAACCCTTCATCCAGTAACAAAAGTTTAGACTCGTCCATATTCAAAGCATTTTTCTAACGCAACAAATTAACTGTACCTCAAATGATGGGATGAGTTCTTGAATGAATTAAAAATTCCAAGTTTTAACAACTTTGAAGAAGGCTTTCAAAAAGATTGTAGAAAAAAGAGAAAATGCTGGTTACCAGCAACATTTTCTACCTTTTCGTAGACAATTTACACTATTTGAGGTACATTATATTTGTCATTTACCAATGCTTTGGATTTGGACAAATCCAAAATGTTGTCGTTTTGGAATGAGTTAAGGACAATTATCACAAACAATTTGTGATGATGAGGATAAATCCTGCATAAATAGAATGGGATTAATTGCATATTTATAGCACTGAATGGATATGCTAGACTAAGGTATCTGACATGTTAAAGCTATACATATACAGCCGAATGAAACATGCAATGTAACAATATGTGGATAGTATTATTATGCTAAGTTAAGGAGCACTTCTAAAAACCTGCTAGTATTGCACAATAATGTACGCAACTTATCTGCATCTACAATCTGTGAACAATTTTGTGAAAAAAAAAAAAAAAGCAGTCATAAAACTTTGACTTCATGACAGCCAAGAAAGCATTGTAACAAATGAAAAAAAAGCTTTTTTATAGCATTTGTCGTTTTTCAATTGTCTTTGTTTTAAGAGGCATTAAAAGGCATCTGCATGTGTTAAAACATATATCACAATATACTAAATCAATTCTACATCAACAGTTCTACTGATAAATCCTGGTAAAAATCTTACAACTCTCTTTTAACACTTTACCAACTACAAAAAATTCGGAGCAAAAAACATGTACATGTATTAAAATGTAATAGATGTAAATGACTACAAGTTAAAACATTATGGCTAAAAGGAGAAATTGCTTGTTACAAGCGATTTCTCCTTTTGCTACAATGTTTTCAAAGTGGTCTACTACAAGATGTCTGCAATTGATAACATTAAAATAACAAAAAAAATGGCACTCTGTGTTTTGGTCCTACAGTTTGGAGTTCAACTCGACGATGATTTTACCAATACTCGTCTTGGAATACAGATACTGGAAAGAAAAGAATTATAATTATACAGTCATAACAGTCACCCATCGCTAACATGAATCATGGAGGACAATCTCTACATTTGTCACAATGATTTAACAAGCACAAGCTAGTGTGAGTATACACTGTCAGTCATCCATCCAACTCTCATCTAACTATCCATAAACAAATCTACTCTTGATGTTCTACCTAACTAAAAGGATCATTCTCAGTAAGATACAGATATTAAAATACCAAGGTAGCTTTTGTCAGACCATTTGGAAAAGCAGTGGACACTGCAGTTTCTATCAAGTCCCTCAATAGATGCTATCTGAACAATGACGCCAATGATACAAAAGTTAATAAATTTTGATCTTTTGCCAAAAAAACCCAAATATCCTTTATATAATAGAAATTAAAAGCGAGTACCTCAACAGCATCAATAATTCTGTCCAGGCCATTAAATGGACCTCCTGAAGTTCTTTCTCCAAGGTCGACAAAACTTTTCAGTTTGCCTTCATTGAAATAGGAAATCTGTTTCATTACGTATGGTGCCCATTCTTTCTGGTAGTGGTTCAGTAAGAATCCTCGTACACTTGCAGATTTACCGAGCAGCTGAAATGAGTCGGGGGATATATCTTGTACTAGGATTTTCCGAAAGTATGTAGACTTTTCCTATAACTCATCTATTTATGAACAGTTAAATAACGAAATTTGGTGACATATTTGATATATCATTGATAAATGCTACAAATTTCATGAAAATATAGTGATCAAATAAAAAGTTACAAAGGATTAAAAAACACCACTAACTGCTGCCTAGAGCACAATGTAAGACCACTTTTTTACCAAATAATCCAATGTTTTCAGGACAGAAAAGTAAGATAGGTACTTCATTAAATATCACTAAAATAAGGTACCTGATAAAATCATAATTTTCCTTTGCTTTTCAAGATTTAAATGTCAGAGAAAAGTTACAGTAAGAGACAAAATATCTGTTTTTCTTATCCATAATTTGAGTTCTTGCGATGGGACGTTTTGACAAGATTAAAGAGTCACAAAATGTTTTGCAATTTTCAGAAACATTTTGTGTCTTTTTAATCATATCAAAACATCCCATTAACAAGAAAAACCATTACTTACCCTAGCTGGAAGGGTCATAAGGGTTTCTGAAGGCACAAAACCCTTGTCCGAGTTGTATCCAGTAATGTAACCAATAATGATCAATCTGCCTTTTGTGGAAAGACTTAAATAGACAAAACAAGTAGCAATAAACACATAAAGTCAAACTTAAGCCTTTAACACACAATCCTGTGTTTCACCACCCTGCCAATGAAGGCATTTGAAAATTTTGAGAAAGGAGAAAATGCTGGTAACCAGCATTTTTAACTTTTTCCACAATCTTTTCTACCTTTTCCAAGATAACCTTTGACATTTAGGTCAAATTTAGTATGTCGTCTGCAAATGCTTTCAATTTGGACAAAGCTAAAATATATCATGATCTGGTAGAGAGTTAACCTTAATTCTTAGTGCATTAAGGGCAGCATAAGATGCCTTGCAGACAGTAAAGACAAGATCAGACAGCACAGACCATGCAGTCTGATCACTCATTTGGCACAGTCCAATACATGTATATATTTTGAGAGATAAGTGCTTTAAAAATTGCTAAGGTGAATTATTTCAAGTGGGAGAAAATGTATGTTTCATTTTATTGTTTGTTTGTACCTTATTTAATGCCATTTCAACTTTATTTTGGTATTATGAGGTGCACAGGTGGCTGGTGCACCTATCCATGCTTTGCTGGAATTTCTGTTACCATTACTTTGCACACTATATATCCAAGCTACTGGGTGCTTTCCCACATAACCATCTTTAAAACAGTGATTAGGGGTGAGAGAGGAATGCTTCTTGTCACAAAGACTATCATCAATCCTATAAAAGAAAATCTCAGAAATAGACTTGAAGCTAACATCTTTGAAAACATTCTTATAGAATACAAATTATCAACTTTGAAAAAGGTTTAATGTGTGAAATACTGGCAAGACAAGTGTGGCAGTCAAATTGCTTGCTATATATAATTTCTCCTTTTGCTGCAATGTTCTCCAAAGTGCTTGAAAGTCAAGGAGCCTACCTCTTACTCTGAGTCATCAGTACTGGTAAGTGGGTGGACTAAGGAACTATTCAAATCCTTACCACACAATCCTGAGTTTTAACAAACCTGAGGTAGACGGCCTTAAAAAACATTGTATTAAAAGAAGAAAATGCTACTTACCAGCATTTTCTCCTTTTCCTAGACTGGTTTCTACCCTAATAATGAAAATATCTTTTATTTTAGACACATTTTACTTGTTGTTTGAAATGCCTTCAATATGGACTAATCTAAAATTTTATCATGTGATAAAGGATTAACCCTTTACCAAACAACCCCTGGTTTTTACGACCTAAGGGAAGAAGCCTTCTAAAAACATTGTGGGAAAAGGAGAAAATGCTGGAAACCAGCATTTTCTCCTTTTCCCACAATGTTTTCTACTCTTCTAAAGTCAAGAATCAATATTTGAGTCACGTTTATTTTGTCGTCTGCAAATACTTTCAATTTGGACAAGTCTAAAATTTTGTTGTTTGGTAAAGAATTAAACAGTGTTGCCATAGGTTAGAAGTTAACTCTTTACCAAAAGACAAAATTTTGGAGTCAACCAAACTGAAAGCATTTGCAGGCGACAAATCAAATGTAGCTCAAATAATGATTTATGTCTTTGATAGAGTAGAAAACTTTGTGGGAATAGGAAAAAATGCTGGTTACCAGCATTTTCTCCTTTTACCACAATGTTTTCAAAAGCTTTATCTTTCAGGGTTGTTCAAACTTGGGATTAAGTGATAAAAAGTTTAGAAAAAAACTTACCTGTCAACACAGGTGTCAAACATCTCACCTCCTATTGTCTCATACACCACATCAATACCATTCTGTGAGGAAAAACGAAAGTCTGACATTCATATCATTTCTGTCTTTATCACAGTCCTTTTTGTTTTTCAAGAGTATAAATAAATTCTGCGCAAACTGGGAATCAAAACAATTCTAGAGCTGTCTTGATCAAAGTAGCTATTCCGAATTCATTGCGCAATTCTAGAATTGTATTGGTACAATTCTGGAAATGAGCAAGAGATTTTATCAGTTTCTTATTGAAATTTGTCTTTGCAAGGGTAGAAAACATTGTTGGAAAAGGAGAAAATGCTAATTATCAGCATTTTCTCCGTTTCCCACAATGTTTTCAAAAGTCCTTTTCCTTGGGTTTGTTAACACTTGGATTATGTGGTAAAGGGTTCAGAAATGACCCCATGCTATTATGGTCTAGAGGAAGACAGCTTATGAAACCAGTTTATGGAAACGAGAAATTGCCAATAACCAGCAATACCCTCTTTTCACACAATGTTAACGACCCTTTCACACAAATCCCATCATTCTAGCCACAATTTGTTGTCTGCATCTGCTTTTAATTTGGACAAGTCTAGAAAATTGTAGCTTGGTGCAGAGAAATACAATAGTGAAAATATTACATTATCATTTTGGTACTGCTGTTTCTGGAAGCTTTTATAAGACAGCCATTGAATGCCAGATAAATGCTTTCAATTTGGACAAATAATCAGGGTTTTATGGGATGCAGATTTCCAAGTCCATATACGCCTAAATATTAGACTGTATCTATGTTTTTCAGCAGCACGCATCCCCCGAACACATGGAAATTAATTCCAAATATGCATAAAAAGTCTTGAATAAAACAAAGAAATTCTCGGTGATTGCTGTTTCTTTAAAAAAAAAATTCTGCTGCACTGCAGTCAGCACAATGCAATTGCAGTTTTTCGGACATTAGGGTCACATTTGATTTATGATTTCCAGAACTTATGTTATTAGTGTCTAACCGCACAGCTGTTACTGCACACTTGATTTAGACAACTCTTTGGAAGAAACAGAGTAGCAAATCAATCTGACCTGCATTTATATTCAGGGTTTGAGCATTTCTTCATAGTAAACAAAATTTGTAAGCAGAAGCCGAAAAATCATGTCTGAACAATCTTATCTGACAATGTAATATGGGATCCCTAAAATTTGGACTTGGACCCCTGATTTTTTCAAGGTTGCATCCAGTGGACCCCCAATTTTCAAAAGCTCTGTAAAACCCTGAATAATACATTCATCTGCTTCAGAGTCAGTTGTTTACATATGATACTCATGCCCCCTGCAAGTTCTCTCCCTTCCATGTCTCCTGCAAATTCTCTCTTCTCTGTAAGCTGCTCTCTTTCTCTTACTTACAGGATACTCTGTCTTTAAAATTTCTTTCAGATTTTCTGTCTTGTAATTCACAGGTCTGTCACAACCTAAATCCTGCAAGACAAAATTACAAGCATGTTACTGAATTACTGCTTAGTGAAAAGTCAGGGACATCACAAATTTTGAAATAAACTTTTTTTCCTGCAGTCTTTTGGGATAATGTTGATTTCAACCTATGTAATAGGCCCATGGCTAACAAATATTATGATCTGGAGTAACAATAAGATGTCATCACCTCACCTGGAAAAGATAAATGTTGGGGATGGCAACCATTCCATTTGGAAAATAGGAGCTCTACAAAAACTTTAACATGAAAAATTGCAAAATCTGTGACCTTGACCTTAAGATCAAGGGCATGGACATGGATAGGGTATTGCTAATGAAACTTTGGACCTGTATCTGTCATCAAGCCAAATATGAACTAAATCCATCACTTAATTTGGACAATATGAGCTCTTACAAAACTTTAATGTAAAACTTTGATGTGAGATATCAAAGTCTACAAGCTTGTCCTTAAGATCATAGGTGTGAGCGAGGGTATTGCTGAAAGAAGCTTTTGATTTATATTTATCATTTTACCAAATAGGAAGCAAATCCATCATATAGTTTGGAAAATGTGAGTTCTTAAAAAAACATAAATGTGTACACCGACTTCAATGCCTATGCCAATGCTGACGTCAGGGGTAGTGCAATAGCTCCTCACAGATTTTGTTCTGGTTGGTTATAAAATCATTGACATTGACAATCATTGACATCCCTACACAAATAGAACCATGGTACTGAAACAGTTACATCCTTAACAAGAACCTTAGGTATACAGCTTTTGAAAGCATCTGGTAACAAATTGCATCATTCAAGCTACATTTAATTTGTTGTCTGCAAATGCTTTCAAGAAAACCTAATTGATTGTCTGGTAAAAAATCAACGCTTTACAAAATAATCCTGTGTTTAACCAACCTTGATGAAAAAAGGTATTTGAAAACAAAGTGAAATAAGAACTGTCTTCAGACAGCACAGCTCGCCTGAAAAAGTCGATTGTTGGGAGTAGCAGTGCCTTGACACAGTAACATAATCAAACCTACGTCAGAGGACCCAACAAAAACTCCAACACCAGGTTTAGTGGAAAAACTCCTGCACCTGATTGTATAAACGTTGGTTAATTTTAACCACTGAGTTAAAAGTCTGATTAGGAGAGAGTTTGGGTTAACTTTTTGGTTAGCGATTGTATAAAGGTCCGGTTAACTTTAACCAGAATCGAATTCCGGACTTTCTTGATTAAATGTGCAAACTGACAAATTCGACGACAAAGAACTTTGACGACAATATAGATCTAAGTTTGGAACAGCAGATTTAGACAGGCTGGAAAACTTTTCACAGGATCGACTTCGACACATGACGAATCGTAACTTACCGTTTGCCAACACAAAGATCTAGCAAGGCATAATCATGTCATAAGGCTTTTCGTTGTTAATTTGGGACACATTTGGGATATAATTATATATCTGTACTGTGTCCAGAACCATCGCAAGAGTCAGACTCTACAGACATTTTGTTTTCTTTGAAAGACGTAGATCTAGATCTACCGGTACTCAGTACAGTACATGAAATTTCCGACGACCGGGGACAAACGACGGACAACACAACATGGGTTTTACGAGATCGGCAGCTTTTTCTGGTGTTGTGGGATGTGTTGATGGGACCTACATTAGAATTTTTGTCCACCTACAGATGGACCAGCGTTCATTAACAGAAAAAGGATCCAGAAAATTGTCTGTGAGACAGACCTTTTTATGACAGGCATGGACAGGGGTATAGCTGAATGAACTCCTAAGCTTTGATGTAAAATATCAAAGTCTACAATCTTGACCTTCAGATCATTGGTGTGGGCCTGGGTATTGCTGAGAGAATCTTTGGACCTATATCTAACTATCAACATACCAAATACGAACCAAATCCATTATATGGTTTGGAAAATGTGAACTCTTAAAAAAACGTTAATGTGAATGTTGAAGCGGACTCAAAAGCTAACATCAACACTGACGCCAGGGGTAGTGCAACAGTTCTTTCTAGACTCCGTTCAGGTGAGCTAGAAAGGCGAAAAAGCATTTTCTCCTTTTTTCTACTAAGTTCTCTACTCTTTCACAGATAAATTGCCATTGTCTGCAAATGCTTTCAATTTTGACAAGTCTAAAAGGTTGTTGAAAAAGTTAAGTAATGATAAGATTATAAATATTTGGATTTCTTCCATTGGCAACTATGAATTCTACTTGCTAATTGTAAAAACTGGATATAATGGTCAAAGGAAATTGCAAATTGATTGTTTTTTGAGCATGAGTTTCTAAAATATTATTGGACAGCAATGCCTGGACAGTCTGATCTTGATTTACCTTGTCTGCTATAGTGCCTTTTTTTATACATGCTAAGCATGCTCCCAGTCTTTGTAAATAAAAATCAAGACTATAAGTGTCAGGGAAATCATTTTAAGAATTACCTTAAGAAACTTGACTTTGTCCTCTGTTGAACATGTACCAATCACATGGCAACCAATCAATTTGGCCCACTGTACCTATCATAAAACAATATAATTCAAATACATGTAACATGTTTCAGATGCAAATTTCATGATTAGCATTTTCTTCTCTTCCTACAATGATTTCTACTCTTCCATAGGTGAATTTCTGTTTTTGAATCACAATTATCTTTATGTCTCCAAAAGCAAATTAATTTTTTTTTATTTTTTTTTGAGCAAGAGTTTTCAAAATAATATTGGATGTCCTGCAAAAGTTTTCAAACTGGGCGAGTTTAAAATTTTATTGTTTTGGTAAAGGGTTAAAAGGGTAGAAAGCATTATGGAAAAAGGAGAAAATGCTGGTGACCAGCATTTTCTTCTTTTCCCACAATGTTTCTGAAGCTTTCTTTAGGGTTGTTAAAACTTAGGATTATGTGGTAAAGGGATAATTTGATCTTGCAGTAGACCACATTTTGGTGTGAGGGTGGAGTATCAGCCTCTAGTATCAGAGGTTCTGGCTTCGAATCCTGTCCTGTCATGAGTGGGGTCAACCCTTGAAGCTACCCACATCAATGTCCAGAGTACTGTTTAAGTGTTTACCAAATCCTGAGTTTAACAACCCTGTGTAAGAAGCCTTTTGAAAACCTTGTGGGAAAAGGAGAAAATACTGGTAACCAGCATTTTCTCCTTTTCCCACAAGGTTTTCTATACTTTCACAGACAATAACCATCATTTCATATTTGATAATTATGTTGTCTGCAAATGCTTTGAATTTGAACCAGTCCAAAAATTTAGGCCTTTTGAAAACCTTGTGGGAAAAGAAGTTAACCAGCATTTTCTCCTTTTCCCACAAGGTTTTCTAGACTTTCAGACAATAACCATCATTTCAGCTATATTTGATAATTATGTTGTCTTCAAATGCTTTGAATTTGGACAAGTCCAAAAATTTAGGGCAAAGGGTTAAGATTTTCAGAAAGCAATCATCAAGAGTGCAAAATCCATGTAAAAAAACTCTTTGGTCATCATGATCATCCAAATTCACAGAAGATAAAAGATTTATTATCTTCTAAGTCATCTGCTGCTAATTTGTCTAGGGTAGTACAAGTTAGAGTTGATAAAACAGTACGACATGAAGAATCTAACTTACAGCAATCTGACCTGTGCCTCCGGCAGCTGCTGTCACTAAAACAGTCTCTCCCGGCTTGATCTCCCCAACCTACAAACAACAAGAGGGCCATGATGGCCCTGTATCGCTCCACTGGCTATTAAGTAAAAACACTACAAGCCAAACATTACAATATTCAGCAAATTGATTTCAAACACGAGGACATGCAAACATTTTTCTATCTAATCCTACGAGAAAGTTGTGATCCATGGGCAAAGCCAATTTTGATCGCAAAGCTATAATTATTTGAATCCTGGTGGAGGTCCACAATATAAAGCTCCATACCAAATAATTCAGTTCTTGAATGTTATAAACAAGAAGATTTTCAAATTTTTCTCAATGAAAAGCCCTGTAAAACATGAAACCCATGAGACAGGGCTAAATCTAATAGCCTTAGTCTTTATAATGGTTAGTAACATGATGACTTAAGATAGTTTTCATTACAAAAGCCCATGTAAAACTGGTGACCTTGTGTTCCGTGGTGTGGGGACAAACTTGGGTCAAGGACTATAATTTGGGCCCTCCTTGTAGAGGCCCACTAGATAAAGCTACATGCAAAATTTGGTAGACCCCATGGCTATTATTTGAAGGAACTTGGTAGAGGCCCACTAGATACAGCTACATGCCAAATTTGGTAGCCCTAGGCCTTACAGTTTCAGAGAAGAAGATTTTTGAAAATTTTCTATATTTTTCAGTTTTGTTGCCATGGCAACCAGAGTTTTTGAAGGAATAAAATTCTGTCATGGGATTCTGAAGAAGACCATGGCAGGATCATTTCTTTGAAGTTTCATCAAAATTGGATAAGTAGTTTCAGAGATGTTTGAAATAAAAGTTAATGCACGCACGGACAGATGGACGGACGGACCTTCAGTGCCAGTAAAAAACAAGTATATACATCAATCTCAGTTTGAAATATATCTTTTTAACCTATTACCAGACAATCCCTACTTTTGATGACCCTGAGAAAGAAGACTTTAGAAAAGCATTTTCTCCTTTTCTTACAATGTTTTCTACTGTTCACAAAACAAATTTCAAATTTTCAATCACTTTTATTTTGTCGTCTGCAAGTGCTTTCGATTTAGACAAGCCTAAAATATTATCGTTTGGTAATGAGTTACATGTGTGCTAACAATTGTCATAATAAATCACTAAGATTTTTTTTCAAACTTATTTTATTAATACTTTTTCTAAGCTAGTCATCATCAAACAGTAGACATGGTGTATTAATATGAACACTTCATAGTTTGTAAACACAGTCAGATATGTGGAGGATAATTTTTTGTTTTGGTGTATGATTGAAAATTCTTTTATTGAGTTGAAACAAATGCTAAAAGCTCCCCTTGAGCACGTTGTGCTCAAATGAGCTAAAAAGTTAACATACGGATGGACGCACAACGGACAACGGGCCATAACATAAGCCTGCTGGCCTTCGGCCAGTGGAGCTAAAAAACTTGTCTAGCACCAATCATGTATCACTGCAGCTTGATAATCAAGGGACGTAAATAGTAACGAACTTTATCTTTCATAAAAAGAGTTATTTCCCTTGATTAGTGTTTAAATTGAAGTGACAATATTTTGAAGCCCATGTTAAACTTGCGATCCCTGGAATGAAGGCAATTTTGACCCCAGACCTACAATATGAAACTAGAATGTGTGGTTATAAACAAAAAGATTTTTTAATCTTGCCCAATAAAAAGTCATGTAAAACAAGTTTGCTGAATAAAAGGCCCTGTAAAATATGTGATCCATGACACAGGTTTATCAAGTTTTCACTATAAAAGCCAATGTAAAACTTGTGACCCCTGGTGTGAAGTCAAACTTGACCCCCAAAGTTAAAATTTGGGCCCTCTTGGTAGAGGCCCATTATATAAAGTTACATGCAAAATTTGGTAGCCCTAGGCCTAAATATGGCTATGTACAAGTAGATTATTAAAGTTTCCTTATATAAGACCATGTAGAACTTGTGACCCCCTGGGGTGGGGCTACATTTGACCCCCTGGGCTATAATTTGGGCACCCTTGATAGAGACCCCCTAGATAAAGCTAAATGCAAAATTTGATAGCCCTAGCCCTTATAGCTAGATGTGAAAGATTTTCCTATATAAGCCCGCCCATGTAAAACATGTTACCCCCCCGGAGCGAAGTCAAATTTGACCCTCGGCTATAATTTGGACACCCTTGGTACAGGTCCACTAGATAAAGCTACATGCCAAATTTGGTCGCCCTAGGCCCCATGGCTAAGTCAAAGAAGAATTTTAAAGTTCTCCCTATATAAGCCCATGTAAAACTTGTTATATAAGCCCATGTAAAACTTGTTACCCCCGGGCAGGGCCTAATTTGACCCCAGGGCTATAATTTGAACAATCTTGGCAGAGGTCCACTAGATAAAGCTACATGCCAAATTTGGTAGCTCTAGGCCCTATGGCTAGGTAGAAGAGGAATTTTAAAGTTCTCCCTAAATAAGCCCATGTATAACTTGTAACCCCCGGGGCGGGGCCAATTTTGACCCCAGGGCTATAAATTGAAGAAACTTGGTAGAGGTCCACTAGATAAAGCTACATGCCAAATTTGGTAGCCCTTGGCCTTACGGTTTCAGACAAGAAGATTTTCAAAGATTTTCAAAATTTTTCAGTTTTGTTGCCATGGCAACCAGAGTTTTTGAAGGAATTAAATTCTTTCAAGAAATTCTGAAGAGGACCATGGCAGGATCATTTCTGTGAAGTTTCATCAAAATTGGATGGGTAGTTTCAGAGAAGAAGACGTTTTAAAAAAAAGTTAACGGACGGACGGATGGACGGACGGACGCACGACGGACAACAGGCCATGACATAAGCCCGCTGGCCTTCGGCCAGTGGAGCTAAAAATTGCATTACAGCAGGTTGTGGTCCATGTTTATTTATCTTTCAGACATCTGCATTTGTAACTTCTGCTTTCACAAAACTCTATTACAACTTCTCAACCTTTAACTCCTTACCAAATGACAACATTTTAAACTTGTCCAAATTGAAAGCATTTGAATACAACAAATTAAATGTGGCTTAGAGGTTTGAATTTGTTGTTGAAAGGGTAGAAAACAGTTTTGGAAAAGGAGAAAATGTTGCCAGCATTTTCTCCTTTTCTAAAAATGTTTTCCATCTCCTTCTTCCACAGGGACATTAAAACTCAGAATTATGTGGTACAGGGTTAAGCATTAGTGAATTTCAATAGGTTAATATCTGTCATAAAGAGGAGATAAGCCATGCCCTGATATGCCAATGGTAATAATCTGGATTTGTTTCTATTTCATCAATACATACAGCAAGTGGTAATTTTGTTATAATTTTCATTAATTTGTCCATATTTGTAGCCGAGCCCCAGTAGCACAGTTGATAGTGGACAGTACTTGAGAACTGGTGTCACTGGTTTAAATCCCCAACTCGGCCAGCTTCTTTCCAAGGATTGATTATAGTCATTGCAACGAGATTTATTCCTTTCTCATCCCTGAACATTGTTTTGGCGATGGTAATTGGAAAAGCAGCAATTCCCTTGGAAATTGCTGAATATTATGCAAACTACTGGTAAAGAAAACTCCAGGACAGCATGGAAAGGTGCACTGCCCACTGAAATATAACTGAAATAATGTTGAAAACAGTGTTGAATACCATCCAACCAACGATCATATTTGAAACTTAAAAGTCCTAAGGTAGAAATATCTTTTATTCTCTTCTTTACCTGATGACAAAACTTCAGTCTTGTCCAAATTTAAAGCATTTGCACATAACATATGTTAATCAAAACATGAAATTCATCTGTGATAGGGTAGAACACATTGTCTGAAAAGACAAAAAAGCCAGTAACCAGCATTTTCTACTTTTTCCACAATACTTTCAAGAACGTTTTTGTCAGGGTCATTAAAAGCCAGGATTGTGTGGTAAAGGATTAAATGGGACTCTAAAATATTTCGATCAAGTCACCACAAGAGCTCACTTATGTAAGTGTTTCTCAAGTTTCACCCTTACTAAGCTTGAGCTCAACAGTGTCTTGCCAAATGTCAATAATGCATGACCATCAGTAGCAACCAAGAATGATTTCATGATTATAAATCTAATGCCTTAAGTCTTTACCAAACGACAGAATTTTAGATCTGTCCAATTTCATAACATTTGGAGACGAGATATTACATATGACTCAAATACTGGAACTTGCTTTCGAAACAGTTGAAAACATGGTGGAAATTGGAACCTTTTCCATCAATGATTTAAGGCGGTCTTCTTAAGGGCTGTTTAAACATATGACTGTATGGAAAGTGTTAATCAATGAGCTGCAAAGGACCCCTAACGAGAAAACACTACTATAAGAAGAGACTTAGCATACCATACTGAAGTGTCTTAATCTTTTACCACACATTCCCAAGTTTTAACAACCCTGAGGAAGAAGGCTCTTGAAAGCATTGAGGGAAAAGAAGAAATGCTGGTAACCAGCATTTTCTCCTTTTTCCACAATGCTTTCTATCCTTTGAAAGACAAATCCAATCATTAGAGCAGCATCTGATTTGTCGTCTCCAAGTGCTTTCAATTTGGGTGCATCTAAAATTTTGTTGATTGGTTAACCCTTTCCCAAACGACAAATTTTAGACTCTTCCAAACTGAGAGCATCCACAGACGACAAATTCAGAATGGGTACAATGAGCTTTAGGTCTCTGATAGGGTAGAAAACATTGTGGGAAAAGGAGAAAATGCTGGTTTCCAGCATTTTCTCCTTTTCCCTCAATATTTTCAAAAGCCTTCTTTCCCAGGGTCGTGAAAACCAGGGATTGTTTGGTAAAGGGTTAAGAGTTAAGTACTGTAGAATATATCAAAAATTTCAACAGTCCTTCTTGTGAACTCTTTATCAAACAACAGATTTGAGACATGTCCAGATTGAAAGTATTTGCAGACGACAAAGTAAATACGACTAAAATGATTGTTTACGGCTATTTTACTATTTATTGATTGATTGTATGGTGTTTAACACCGTTTACAACATTATTTCAGTTATATCGCGGCGGCCAGTGCACCTATCCATGCATTCCTGGAGTCTCTTTTACCAGTACTTCACACAATTTTCTTTCCAAGCCACTGGCTGCTTTCCCACATAATCATCATCGAAACAATGGTCAGCGGTAGGAGAGGAATGAATCCTGTCACACTGACTATCATCAATCCTCGGAAAGAAATTGGCCGAGCCAGGGGTCATGGCCTGGGATCGAACCCTGGACCCCGTGTTCTCAAGTCCTGCATGCTACCGACTGAGCTACCGGGGCTCGGCATTTTACTATTTATAACACCACAAAAAGGTAATGAGTGAAATGAAAATATCAGTTAGTAATCATTTTGTAACAGATTTACAATCTCTTTTTGCTATCATATATAGGGTTATTTTTCATACTTTTTTTGTCCTCAATAGGTTTTTTCTATTTTCTTAATTTTCACTTTCTGAAGTGACTTGACAGATATGTTATATGAAGTCTATCTAACAAAAAATTTAACCCTTCATCAAGTAAAATATCCTGTCTTAATCACGCTGAGGAAAAAGACTTTTGAAAATATTGTAGGAAAAAGGAGAAAATGCTGGTTTCCCAAAATGTTTTCTAACCTATAACCGGCAAATCCCATCATTTGAGCCACACTAAACTCTGAACCAGACGACAAAAATGTAGACTCATCCAAATTGCAAGTATACTACTCAAAATTTGGTAGGGATCACCATAGTAGATTCAGCAGATAATACATGTGTTGCATGTATCAGGTATGGTTTTTCATTATTTTGCATTGTCACCCTGATGACATAAACCATGAGTGGAAATTGAATTTAATTAATGCAAAACTGTATTGGTGTAACATATACTTGCTTTGAAATATCTAAATGATCCCTATCAAAGTGTGAGTAGTATATTTCTAATTCTGCTGTAGAAAATTTTAATTTGAGTCCATTGTCAAGATTAGTCTTGGAATGGATAGAAAAAATCATGGAAATGGTAGAAAACCAGAGTTTTCTCCTTTGCCTTAACTCGTTACCAAACGACATAATTTTAGACTAGTCCAAATTGGAAGCATTTGCAGACGACAAAATTAATGTGACTCAAAAATTGAAATTTGTTTTGGGAAGGGAAGAAAACATTTTGGTAAAAGGAGAAAATGCTGGTTACCAGCATTTTCTCCTTTTCCCACAATGTTTTAAGAAGGCTTCTTTCTCAGGGACGTGAAAACCAGGGATTGTTTGGTAAAGGGTTAAGTCATTTCAGAAGATTTATTCCTCAGAATTCCTAAAACTTGGGATTGTGTGGTAAAGACTTAATTTGTTGTCTGCAGATAGCTTCAGAGAGGTACAAGTATAAAATGTTGTTGTCATGTAGAGAGTGAAGATAAGATACCTTGTCCAGAGAAATAGTTGCAGTGTTACCACTCAGAATGAACGACATAAACTCTGGTTTTAATGCTGGAAGGGGAACAGCTCTGTCCGCCTTCAACAGCTGAAATGAAATAAGGGTAAAGATAAGATACCTTATCTAGAGAAAAAGTTGCAGTATTGGCACTCAAAATGAAGGACATAAACTCTGATTTTAATGCTGGAAGGGGAACAGCTCTATCTGCCTTTAACAGCTGAATGTTAATTCAACAGTAACAGAATGTTTTCATGTTAATTCAACAGTTCCAGAGCACTTACATGTAATTTCAACAGTTACAGAATGCTTACATGCAAGTTCAACAGTTACAGAATGCTTACATGTTAATTCAACAGTTACAGAATGATTACAGGTAAGTTCATCAGTTATGGAATGCTTACATATAAGTTCAACAGTTACAGAATGCTTACATGTAAGTTTTTCCGTTACAGAATGATTACATGTAAGTTCAACAGTTTCAGAACACTTACATGTAAGTTCAACAGTTACAGAATGCTTACATATTAATTTAACAGTTACAGAATGATAACATGTAAGTTCAACAGTTACAGAATACCTACATGATAATTCATTAGCTTCAGAACGCTTACATGTAAGTTCAACAGTTACAGAATGCTTACATGTAAGTTCAGCAGTTACGTTGCTTGTAAAACAGTGAAAAGGGAAAAAAGGTGGTGCAAAAATTTGTATAAGAATCATGATTAAAATCTACAAAAATCTATTTATTAAAGGTAAAGTAGTGGCCAAAAGTATTTGGATGTCAAATTGTCAGTTGCAGCGTTACTGGCAGAAAAATATATCTTTAACCCTTTACCAAACAATCCCTGGTTTTCACGACCCTTCGGAAGAGGCCTTTTGAAAACATTGTGTGAAAATGAGGAAATGCTGGTAACGGAAGAGGCCTTTTGAAAACATTGTGTGAAAATGAGAAAATGCTGGTAACCAGCATTTTCTCCTTTTCCCACAATGTTTTCTACCCTTTCAGACACAAGTTCCATCATTAGAACCACACTTAATTTGTCATCTGCTTTCAATTTGGACATGTCCAAAATTTTATTGTTTGGTACAGAGTTAACCTAGAATGAAAGTTGGCAACTTTAATACTAGTTTTGAGATTCATTTTTGTGCCAGGGCCTAAAACTTCGATAGACCTTACTGTAACACATTAATAATACCCATACTTTCAAATAGTATGAATTAAATTTGAGTTCGATCCCCAATGGTTTATTTTTGGCTGCTACAGCACCTTCAAATTTTGTAGAGTAATATGTGAAACTTTTTTGTAAGCATGTAGGCTAATTCTATACCAATCAGAAGCTAGACAACATTAAGGACTCCAAGAACAGAGGAGTAATATTCCAAGGGAAGCTGATAATTTATCATATTTGATAAAGGGGCAAATGCATACAATTGCTTGTTTTTCCTTACTGTTTTCAAAAGTTTTCTGTCTGTTGAGGGTAAGATAAGCAATTCATGTAATTGGTCTAAACTTATAGCGTCTTTTCATGTTTTATGACTACATTCAATACAGAAAGAATATCTTTCTAAGCGTAAAACAAAGAAAAATGTATAGTTTGAACTTAGTGCAAATTTTTAAGGGAGAGCAACCAGTACCTTAGAAGAAAATGATATGCGCCAGTAAAGAAACATTAGAAGCCTATGGAAAGCTGCACTGTCCACTGGTTCATGACCAAAGTACCAATGACAATGGCACAAGGCGCAAATGAAAAATACACTCACCATGTAATCACGGAAAGCTCCATACTGAACATACATTACAGGCTGTCCTGGTTCATAGATGGCATTTGGTCCTGAGGCCACAACTTCACCAATTGCCTGTAGATATTTGAATCTTTTGTTAGGGTACTAATTAGATGTGCTTTTGCAGACATTGTGAGTTATGATCAGATGCCACAGATTTTACATTTTTACCATATTGACAAGCAGTGGCAGTTCTGATAAGACTGCTTATCCTATCTATATACATGTATCTTCTACCTTTACTGTGTAAACTAGGCTTATGTACACGGCTATTTGCTGTTAATACATATTAGCTATGCTCTGTGAAAAGGGGGCTTCTGTTAAAAAGTATAGGCCCAGGTCAGCCTGCGCAGTCCGCACAGGCAGACCCAAGCAGAAACCTTTTGCTTTTGGTCAATTTTCTGCATGTCAAAGGACCAGTGTACCTCAAGTGTACTTGCTTGGTATCATGGATCAGTGAGATGCATTAAGTCCCCTTTTGCCAGAGCATGGCTCATATCTTTTTCTGCATGGATTGTTATTTGCTGTCTTAAAACTAAAACTAAAGTGACTCATAATTTGAACTGAAAGTATAACTTTTTAAGTTTCATCAAAGTACATGTATAAATAAATAAATAAATAAATAAATAAATAAGAGCATCATCAATAAATCCTAACTTACTATGGGCAACAAAATGTGCTTTGTCGACATATGATCAAGATCAGACTGTTTGGAATTTAGAGTTTGATCATTGATTAATACTGTCTAGTTTCAGGAGTGATGTTCTTGTCAAAAAATCCTTAAAATTGCCACAAGCAAGTTTTGACCACTAATAATCTGCTTTTTACCAAATGAGGTAATTTTGAATTCAATCAATTTGAGATTTTGAGGGCATCAGAGGACGACAAATGTAGCTCAAATGATGATTCTAGGGTGGAAAACATTGTTGGAAAAGGAGAAAATGCTTGTTATCAGCATTTCCTCCTTTTCCAATAATGTTTCCAAAAGTCTTTTGTTTCAAAGTCATGAAAACACTGAGTTGTGTTATAAACGGTTAAAACTATTTCTTTTACAATTGAAATAGCCAACAATCTTCAAAGTTTATTTAAGTCTGTTGTTAGGTTGTTTGGGAAATCTCTTTCAATACTTATCAACCTTTAGGAGAGGAATTAATATAAGTTATTCTTAGCTTGTTTTCCAATCCTACCTATCAACCTTTGAAACTTGTTATACCATGTATCATTTCTTTTATTTTACATGTGTATTTGTATCAACATAATAAATAAATAAAGTTTAAACTAACCTTTCTAAACATTGTTCTGGTACTCACTAGAGCAACGTAGGGTATTGTCGACCGTCGGCAGTTATCGTCAATTCTTTATTGTGTCCTTTAATTCCATGAAAGATGAGCAAATTCCATTTTCATGATGTAACATATGACGTCAATATTTTATCTAATCACCGTGCCGGAAGTAAACAGTACTCTGTAAGTCCCAAAGAGTCAATAAAATTTTACAGTAATAAAATTTCCCAACGTTAACGTCTACGATAAGGGGGTGGTGGTTTTTGTCAGCGCGTAGGGCGTACTGAAACGTGCTCGAATGCTTGAATTCAAACTTAAATACGAGTTTCAGATATAGAATAGTGTTCGCATCACAAAATCGAGCGTGTATTACCCGCCATAAAGCAGCTTATTGATGTGTCGATGACTGCCGATGCATATTTGTGCGATCGGCAATTATCGACAGATTAAGACATGAATAAAAGAAATAAGAATTAATATGTTTTATATAACCACAATTCCTTTTTTTCTTTCGGGTTACAGCTATGTCCAGACAAATTTTGGCTTGAAAACTCCAAAACGAGTTCAATACTCGCCGACTAAAATGTCAAAGGCCATAGAAATGGTGCGCAGTGGTGCAATGTCCAAACCTCTTAGTCCATGATATTACCAACGTGTACCTGTTCAGCCTTCTTTTGCGGTTGTACTTATGTTATGCGCCAAGTTTTACTATAATTGCTTTATATTAGATCCAACTCGGCAACAAGTATTGGAATAAAACCCGTAATGGCGAGTTAAAAGAGGATTTTGATGTTTAATTTTTGAAAATCAAATACTATGTCGATAATAGACGAAACCTGTCGATATCACCCTACATACCCTTATGTAATGTTGGCGTTGTTTGCTACCATACGCAACTTGGCGCCATTATTTTATACGCGTAGATCAGTAGAGTATCCGCAAAATAAACCATTGATAACTTCTGTTTGTATTTAAAGCGGCTGTTATCGACACCACACTTTTCGATCTCTTAAAGTGTCGATAATACCCGATGTTGCTCTAGTCACTAACCATTCCACATATTTTTCTGTCTCTAACTTTCAAGACAAATCCTTATTTATGGGTTGAGACATTCTGTCGTGGAACTTATAAATGTTTAGATAAAGCCTTTAAAGGTCATGTACCTCAAATCCCAGATCAAGTGGAAACTTTGCTGTTGGATCATATCTGCCGGCAGAAAAGTTGATATCTGATGCATTGATGCCCACAAACCTGCAACAAAAGAAATATAACTATTATCCTTTTTTTATTTTTTTTCCATTTCCCATATTTTCTACCTTTTCAAAGAAGGGTAGAAGTAGTTCAAAGAACTACATAAGATGGTTTATAAACATATAAAAATTATCATCTGCTGACACTTTCAACGTTGAATAGTCTAAAACTTGTTATTTGGGACAGGGTTAACTCTTTCATTATTGTAGACAACACCAGAAGCTTTTGTGGATAGTGTAGATCAACATCAAACTGTACAGAATGTGCAGTCTGATCTCTGAACTATACTGTTCACTCTCTTATTCTAGATTATAATTGAACAGTCTCTTCATTTTGGAACTATATTGGTAGTCATTAAAAAAGTAAATGTTATTTATCTAGAAGTAAAACAGTTAAAGACAGCTATTCAGCCTGGTCACCAAACTTTAAAAAATGATTAATCACTGAATAACGGAAGGCAATGGATATTCAATTATAATCCCACTAAACTTTGAAATATGATTAATGAATAAGATCTAATGGCTGGCAAACTGTCAGTATAGAAGAAAGACAAATGTAAAAAAAAAATCTTTCAGTGGTAGATCTTTTTCCTTACTGCCAGGGCCATGTAGCATCTTAACACTATACCATGTGAGAAAACTTCAGACTTGCCCAAATTGAAAGGATTTGCAGATGACAATTTAAATGTGACTATAATGATGAAATATGCCTTTGACAGGGTAAAATATATTCTGGGTATAGGAAAAAATGCTAGATCTAGTTACTAGCATTTTTTTTAAAAATTACTTTTTCATTCAACAATATTTTCAAAAGGATTCTTAACTCAAGGTTGTTTTCTCCTTTTTCCACAATGTTTTCTCCACTTCCAAAAACAATCCTACCATTTGAAACACATTTGATTTGTCGTCCGCAAACGCTTTCAGATTGGATGAGTATAATATTTTGTTGTTTTGTAAAGAGTTACGAAGGTAGATCTACTGAGTAAAGTATTTTCACCTGTTTTTAACTCTTTCGTTACTACAGAGTGTAGACGACACCAGAACCTTAACCCTTTACCACACGACAAAATTTAAGACCTATCCAAATTGAAAGCATTTGCAGACGACAATTTCATAGTCGCTCAAATGACGCAACTTTTCTTTGATAGGGTAGAAAACTTTGTGGGAAAAGGAGAAAATGCTGGTTACCAGCATTTTCTCCTTTTCCCACAATGTTTTCAAAAGGCCTCTTCTTCAGGGGCGTTAAAAGGCGTCATTGTGTGGTAAAGGGTTAAGTGGACAGAATCACTGAGAATGTGCAGTCTGATCCCTGATCTACACTGTCCACTACTTTCTTTTAGATTAAGGCCAAACTGTCTCTCATCTTGCAGTGGAACTATATCTATAGCCTATGAAAAAGTGAAATTAATATACTAGGTAATGAAAGAGATAAAACGAAGGAACTGAATATAGTAGTTTCTAACCTGTTTTTAATAAGAACCTCTCCTTCTCCAGGCTGAGGTGTTGGAGCATCAACAATTTCCACAACTTCTCGAAGTTTGTTACTGGCACGAGTTGCAATCAGTTTTCTTATTGTTTGAGGTATTTGTTTTGTAGCCATTGTTTCAGTTTAGAAACAAAATCACCAGGTCAATTTTTTTTATAATTCTGAATTTTGACCTCGACATACCCAAGTTGCGAGATGTTGCTGTAGAAGGGTCTCCCTAATCAGCGCCAGGAAACGTCAGGCAATGTCAGGAACTGTCATGAAGCGTCACAAGCATATTTTTTCCATTTTTCATGTTGTTTTTGTAATAATGATGAATAATAGAGCATATTCTATCAGAGTCTGTATTTTGACCAAAATATGGGCTAAATCGACCTGCCGTCTCAGCGTCACGAAAAATGGCGGATAACTCTAGGAGCGTCAGGAGGTGTGAAGTCAATTACTACATAAAGATTTAGCGTCACGAAATATGAGGATAAATGTAGTCCTTCACCTGAGCGTCAGATGATTATTAGTATGAATTTAAAAAAAAAATATCAATTTTCTTACCTTATCCAATAATGCTCAATCCATAATCCATATGAAGGATTATTACATTCTGTTACTAATAATAGTAACATTTTCTCCTGAAAATGGTGTAATATCAGTGTCACGCGAGGGCAGATATGACTGGCAACAGGCTGATATCTGATATCCTGATTTATTAGTATATTCAGGCCACCGGCCCATTATACATATATACAAAGTGTACAATATATTAACAATAGTTATCGTTAGATATATAAATTTACATTTTACCCAGAAAATATACACAGATCTCCTGTTTACCAAATAAACCCTGACTATATGGTCTTGAGTGCTCTTTCTGAGTATTTTCGCTTTTTCCTACGTGAATGTTTTCTACAAGATTATTTCCCTTCGTTTCAGCCACAGTTAATTTGTCGTCTGCAAATACTTTAAATTTTGACCAGATCAATATTCTAATGTAATAGTCTGAAGCAATATACATGTATCAATAGTATAGTCAAACATAAATTCACCTTTGATGGGAAAGATAGAAGAAGAAGAAGAAGAAAATGATAATAATAATAAATGTATATATCCCTCGACCCTTTACCAAATAAAGCCTGGTTATATAACCATGAATTGAGGTAAGCAGCAAATGCTTTAACCGAGTATTTTTACTTTTCCTACAATGTTTCCTACATGATCAATTCCTATCATTCAAGCTTCAATTATTTGTCATCTGCAAATACTTTCAATTTGGATCAGATCAGTATTTTTAGTCTAGTAAATATATAGTTTAAAGCACTATACATGTATGAAATGTGTACAATACTGGACTTAACTTTGTTATACTGAATGGCATTCCTCTGATAATAGAGAAAACATTGTGGGAAAAAGGATACCTTGCACGTTGTGAAAAGCGAGTTATTTATCCTAATCTTACAATGTTTCTATAAGAATTTTTGAACCTCCTGAAGCTAAGTATATCTTGACGCTTACCTGAAACTAACTATTTGGTATACTGTGATTTGATCTCGCTATTAGTACGTAATACAATGGTTAGATCTCATGACGCTGAATACTTTGTGTCGCTAGTCCATAAAACTGTGATTTGATCTCGTGACGCTGAATTCTTTGTGTCGCTATTAGTACATAATACTTTGGGTAGATCTCGTGACGCTGAATACTCTGTGTCGCTAGTCCATAAAACTGTGATTTGATCTCGTGACGCTGAATTCTTTGTGTCGCTATTTGTGTCGCTATTAGTACGTAATACAATGGTTAGATCTCGTGATGCTGAATACTTTGTGTCGCTAGTCCATAATATTGTGATTTGATCTCGTGACGCTGAGTTTTTGTGTTGCTATTATGACGTAATACAGTGGTTAGATCTCGTGATGCTGATTACTTTGTGTCGCTAGTCCCTAATACTGTGATTTGATCTCGTGACACTGAGTCTTTGTGTTGTTATTAGTACATAATACAGTAGTTAGATCTCGTGACGCTGAATACTCCTTCATATGGATTATGGATTGAACATTATTGGATAAGGTAAGAAAATTGATATTTTTTTTTTTAAATTCATACTAATAATCATCTGACGCTCAGGTGAAGGACTACATTTATCCGTCATATTTCGTGACGCTAAATCTTTATGTAGTAATTGACTTCACACCTCCTGACGCTCCTAGAGTTATCCGCCATTTTTCGTGACGCTGAGACGGCAGGTCGATTTAGCCCATATTTTGGTCAAAATACAGAATAACATGAAAAACTCTGATAAAATATCCTCTATTATTCCTTATTATTACAAAAACAACATGAAAAATGGAAAATATATGCTTGTGACGCTTCATGACAGTTCCTGACATTGCCTGACATTTCCTGACGCTGATTAAGGAGACCGGCTGTAGAATGTAATATGACTTTAGAGTGATCTCCCTTCATTTATTCAGTTAGAGTTACATCCCTGGATCTAAAATGGCGTCCGCTGGAAAATCTGACAAGCTGTCAAAGTGAAAAATATAGAAAATTGCTGATTTTCTGCCAAAAGATGGCATTTAGAAATAGATTAAAGGCTTTGATAGGAAAACAGGTAAACTGAATGAAATTAATTGAACTTCTACAGACCTTGCATTATGTACCACAGGTTTACTTCAGTGTTTTTTGTCACTCCCCTAAATTTGGGGGAAAAAAAAGAGCTAGGAGAATTAGTAAAATAACTCCTGAAAATTTTCTTGACCGGTTTTGCAGTTCTCCTTTTGAATCTAGTCACAGAATATCTATCCACTTGATCTGTGTATAGATATTGCTGCACTGAAACCTTGGGTTACACTAAATTGTTCACGGTAAGCAATGTGTGCCTGACTAAGTAAACTGGGTTTTAACCTGAAGTTAAATCATTTATCTGTGGATCCATTTTCATAGCTGACAAGCAGAATAAAGACAGCTGGTTGAAAGGTGACCAGTAAGTTTGTGAAATTTCTAGAGGTTTCAACCCTCTAAGTGAAGAATTGATGAAGTCGGCTTTTATGAAAGGCCAAGTAGTGGCCAGAAGTAAACAGTGTGTTAGTTAAAATGCATGTAAATTTAAATTGTACCATTTTAAAGTATGGAAATTGTTGTGAAGATGACAATCTATTACTGTACGGTTTGTCCAAGTGTTGGTCTCTGGCAGAAAAATGAATATTAATACTAGGATATAAGTTGCCAGGTGGCTCTATGTTTCATTTACTTTTTACCTAGTTTTAGAATTTATGCTTCTGCCAGAACAATATCAGATTGTCATCTTCACAATAATTTCCAATTTTTTTTTAAAAGTGAAATGGTTTAAATTTGAATGCATTTCATACCCGTATTGTTTACTTTTGACTGTGACTGAACATTTAAGAAAAACACTTTTCTTTCAGAACATGTAACAATGTAGCATATTGACCTATACAAACTTTCTGAAATGCCGTCGGTCCGATGGACATGTCATGTAAAAGTCACATCGGTCTGTTAAAACTTTTTAGTTCACAAGACCGAATGTGTGGTAAAATTCCAAGCTTGAAATTGAATGTTCCTTTAGGGTACACTCTGACTGTGTTTACATTATTTCCTTTCATCAAAAAGTAAAATACTAATTTTAGAATGACTAGGGATTTTCCCGTTCTCTGCTCTGCTTCAGTAGACCAATGAAAATCATCCTACAAATTAATATGATTTCATTTATTTGTACAACAATTTTTCATTGGTATAATAATTAAGATTTTGCTTTCACTCTATGAAAGTTCACTTACAGACTGTCTTTTTGGAAGGTTTCTTTGTCTTTATAATATCTGATATCTTCTATTTGTAATACTTTGCTGGTGCAAGGCAAGGTGTCAAACGTAAGGCTGAAAGCGACAGTAGTTCCATTTAGAAAAAATACGAGGAGTACAGGATCAAATCATAACCTGCCATTTACCATCTTTTTAAAATATTCTCCTGCCTGACCAACCAAGATACCTATGTGATCCACTCATACTGGTATAATTATGGAAACAATAGAAAATTTTTGAATTTATGCAAAATTAAATTTAAAGAAAAAGTCTGTTTTATAGCTTCTGGGACAAAGTTTTCTAGCAATAGAAAACAAACCTTGATGGAATGAAAGCATCTTGTCAAGTGCTCAAAACTCTAAATGTTTGAAGGACTTTCTTTATTTTGTTTGTCTAGGAGACACAGACAACACCAGTGGAAGAAAATATTAGTCACGAACTATTTAACGGGGAACCAGCAGTTGCTAAATACAAGGTATGAATATTTAACCCTGACCACACAATCCCATGTTTTAATGATCCTGAGAAGAAGGCCTTTTGAAAACATTGTGGGAAAAGGGGAAAATGCTGGTAACCAGCATTTTCTCCTTTTCCCACAATGTTTTTCTACCTTATCAAAGAACAATTGCACCATTTGAGCCACATTGAAATTATAGTCTGCAAATGCTTTCAATTTGGACAAGGCTAAAATATGGTTATCTGGTAAAGAGTTAATTAAGAAAACATATTTCTGAACCTTAGAGTACTGCATTCAGAAAAGGTCTGGATACACTAAGTAAATTATGATAACCAAGTAAAATTGTAGATGTATTTTGCTTAATATAAATTAAATCTTCACCAAACATCAAAATTTTAGACTGGTCCAAATTGAAAGCATTTGCAGGCAACATATCAAAACTTAGCTGAAATGATGGTAATTGTCTGTGAAAGTGCAGAAAACCTTGTGGGAAAAGGAGAAAATGCTGGTAAGCAGCATTTTCACCTTTTCCCACAAGGCTTTCAAAAGGCTATTTCCTTACGGTCTTTAAAACTTGGGATTGTGTGGTAAAGAGATAAACAAAGGGCTAATGATTAATGGTACAAAGTACATTAACAAAGTACCATTCATATACAAATTTTTGTGCCTCAGACGGTCTGTTTTTGAATGTTTTTTTGGAAGAAAAAAAAAAAGAGGATAAGTTACTTTGGATTCCATAAGACATAGTATAAAAACCTGCTCCTTTCCAACAAATGTTTCATTTGTATGTCATTATACTACATTCTTTTTTAGTAATTTGTCCTTAGATAACGCATTATTTCTAGTGACATTTTGCCTCTCTCTCTCTTTTTTTAACAGCAAGAACAGTATCAGTCCAATCCTCAGGAAGACCAAGAAACCATTGATAAAATAGATAAAGAATATTACGAAGATATTGATCCAAGCTTGTATGAGTTAGAGGTTAGTATAGTTTTTTCTACATTATTTGAGTTATATGTTGCAGTAGCCATGTTGCAGTAGCCAGTGCACCTATCTATGCTTTCTGTGAGTTTCTTGTACCAGTACACATACTTTGCACAATATTATTCCCAAGCCACTGGCAGGGAGTTAGAGACAAGATTTATAAAATGTGATTTGTTCAACTCCTACTAAACAACAAAATTTTAAACTTCTCCAAATCCATAGCATTTGCCGACAACAAAATAAAAAGTGGCTCAAAAATTGAAATATGGCTTCAAAGGGTTGGAAACGTCATGGGAAAAGGAGAACCAGCATTGTGTTCTACTCCACGATCAACAATTTCTTATTTTAGGTTACATTTGGTTTGTCATCTGCAAATGCTTTCAATTTAGACAAGTCTGAAATTTTGTCATTTGGCCTGAAACACGCGAAAAGGGGCATTCGGACATTTGCGTAAAGTGTCGTTCCGGATCAGCCTGCGCACTCCGCGCAGACTAATCCGAAACGACACTTTCCGTTTTAATGTAATTTTCTGTTTTGCGCAAGTCTACTGTAGAACAAAATCTACTGTAGCCGTCAAATGCCATCTCGGATTAGCCTGCGCGGATTGCGCAGGCTGATCTGAGACCACACTTTACGCCAATGTCCAAATGTTCCTTTTCGCATGTCGCAAGCCATTTGGTAAAAGGTTAAATCTTTCCCAGACAACAATATTGTAGACTTGTCCAAAAAGAAAGCATTTATAGATGACAAAAGAAATGCACATTGTAACTCAAATGATTATGTTTGTTTTTGAAAGAGTAGAAAACACTGTGGAAAAAATATACATGATACAGGCATTTTCTTCTTTTCCGACAACGTTTTCAAAAGCCTTTTTTCTTCAGTGTCGTGTGAACTCTGGATTGTGTGGTAAAGGATGAAAATATAGTTACACTGCAAACGAAAACAAGGTTTGGTCTTAATTTAGTAGCAGTTAGTGTAGACCCAAAATTAGTTTGCACTGACATTTTTTTAAAGATACATCTTACTGTTTTTCAGCCAGTTTTTTACCCATGTCATTCTTATTTTATGAAACTATATAATCATTCTTATATCTTCATGCCAAATGTTGCCCCTGATAACTGCAAGATTACACAAATTACCAGGGATAGAAAATGCATTTCATGTTTTGGAGGCCTTCAAAGCAATCGCTGTTGTCGTTTTCGGTTTTAAATGAAGACAAATCCTGTGTAATTTTCTATCCCTTACACCATATATATTGGTAATTTATCTATGTTTACACTGCTGAACCATGTACACACTTTCAAGGTTTAATAGTGGTTTTTCTCTCTACCTGTAAGGATGTATCTTTTATCTTTATTTTATTTTAGATTTGAAACACAGTATAAAATTTAAGATGTTAATGAATGAGTGATAGAACATGTATCGAAACTTGTGCCATGCATTTTTCTGTCTGGTCTGGCTGATGTAAAATACAAATGAACACATAGTACTTGATTTCTATCTTTTGTTAATCTACAAACTACTTTTTCACCATTAGAAATTACCAGAAAAGTTAAACCTGGAGGAAATTGATGATGATAGGAACAGGCTTAGACGACAGCTTCAAGCAGTAAGTTTTAGATTTATTAACAAAGTAACAACATACTGACAATCCTTTTTGTGTTATGACAATTCACTTTTGAAAACATTCTTGCAAAAGGGGAATTGACTTTTGCCTTGTGTGACGTTTCAATTGACCTTGGCATCTGTGTGTGGCAAACTGGTGGTGGTATAGTTTTTTTGATATTTAGATATAAACTCTTTTTTATATTTAATTGTATTTATTTACCATCATTTTACTCAGATTTGAATGAACTTTCTAACGGCGTGTTTGATTTTCTATTATTCTCAAAGTTAGATCTAAAAGTGTGCAAACTTTGAGGACAACTCTCCTACACATATTGCACTTTAAATACATGTAATTTAAAACATTATAGGTGAAAAGGAAAAACTGCCTGATAGAAGTTGGTGTTCCTTTACTGACAATATTTTCCATATCATGAAATTTGGACTTTCTCTTCCTTCAGATGTTTTTTCTTTCTGTCTCTTGTATTAGGTTTTCTTTGCTATGTTTACACTAAAATTAATAATGAATTATGCAATAAAGGGCTATAACATTCCTCAGGTATCAAAGAAAGTGTCAGAGCTAGTCCTACAGAACCATCCAGCCTATGCTACTGAACTACAAAGGGTAATGGAATTACAGAAAACTCTGCAGCTAGCAAGTATTATTTGTAAGAATGGAAGAGGGTAAGTCATCTCCAAGTATTTTAACTTCTATTTATTGTCACTTATATTATCCCTTTACCAGATGACAAAATTTTAGCCTTGTCCAAATTGAGAGCATTTGCAGACAACAGTTTCAGTGTCACTCAAATGGTGCATTTTTTGTTTGAAAGGGTAAAAACATTGTGGGAAAAGCAGAAAATGCTGGTTACCAGCATTTTCTCCTTTTCCCACCATGTTTCCAAAAGGCTTCTTACCCAAGGTTGTTTAAAGTTGGCATCGTGTGGTACAGGGTTAAGGTTGCAGCCTGAACAAACTTGGGTTAAATGACTTTAATAGTGTTAGAGTAAAATTATGATTATCAATATCAACTATTGTTTGTATAATTATAGTATGTAACTCTTTAACAGATGACAAAATTTTTGACCTGTCTAGATCAAAAGAGTTTGGGGACAACAAATTGATATGGCTCAAATTTACATTATAAAACATAGTGGGAATAGTAGAAAAAGCTGGCTACCAGCAACTTTTCCTTTTCCCACAAGATTTTCTAAAGCCTTCTTCCTCAAGGTCGTTAAAACTTTTTATTGTTTAGTAAAAGGTTAAGGCCAACATAGAGAAGTATGTGCAATGCTATTGCTCTATTTCTCTGTACTAACCAAAAAAATTTTAGACTTGTCCAAATTGAAAGCATTTGCATACCACAAATTTAATGTAGTTCAAATGCTGTGACTTGTCTTTTACAAGATACAAAAGTAAAAGGGGTAGGAGAATAAATGAATTGTATGGTTTGGTATACATGAATATGTATTATCTTTGCTGGCGCAAAACACTGTGCATCTTTCCTTACAGACAGCTAGCTGAAGCTAGTAACTCATTTACGCTGACAAGTTTATGTTTGTACGCAAATGTGCGGAAACGACAGCAGTTGTGTGGACTTCTGAAATCTATCAGGACCATCAAAACTTTGGTATGTACAAGTATAGTGGCAAACTGTTCACTGCTTTTCCTTGTCCTAACCTTTAATTCTGAACCGTACGACATATTTTAGACTTGTCCAAACTGAGAGCATTTGCAGACAACAAATTCAGTCTGGCTCAAATGATGGGATTTGTCTTTGAAGGGGTAGAAAACATTGTGGGAAAAGAGAAAATGCTGGTTACCAGCATTTTCTCATTTTCCCACAGTAGTTTCCAAATGTTTTTTTTTCTCAGGTTTGTTAAAATCCAGGAAAAGGTAAATCAAAGACTTACATTTATCTATAATCTGTAGCATTTACAGTTATGAATTCTCGAACATCGTAACACATGTAATTGTGAAAATTTGCCCAAACTGCTATTTGCCACAAAGATTTCAGAAATTTTCTGTGTGCACAGATAGTTCATACTAACCTGTTAATGCTACCTTTGTACATATCTAGATATTACTAAGTATACAGTTCCTATTTTTTTTTTTTTCAGCAAAGAACAGATGTACGGTTGAGAGAAATGATAAAGGTATGGAAGCAATTTAATCCCTACAGCACCAAATAAACGAATTGGTTATTTTTAGTACATTAGAGAAGACTTAAATTTTGAAATGCCGTGACTGTTGCTGCTTAAGAAACCAGACAGTGTAAATCCATGATCAGACTGCATATTCTGTTCAGTCTGATCTTGATCTGCACTGTCTGCAATAGAAACTGTAGTTTCTATAGGTCACTTTTAGGTCATATACATGTGATAAAGGTTTCATTGGTGATATCTGTGTTAAACTGTCTGGATGATTACGATTTAATCGTCTCCCTTTTGAGTGCCTTGAACATGTTTGTCTCATATTTCATAGCATAGTTGTTGTCTGAATCCAAATATGTATAGTCAAATAATTACTTAAGCGACTTGGTATTCCATTGCATGAGAAGGTAACAGTTCTTGCATGTTGTTCAGCAACAAGTCGAAATTTTGTTCCTATTATGAATTCCAAAACCAGCCAGCTGATTGGATGTGTGGTGTTTGGCCAAGTCCTTTAGTGAAGTTGTTAGTGTACATTATTAGTTGTACGGTCAGGTGGCGAAGGCGAGGTGGCGACATGATTCACCACAGCCGTGAACAAGTTTCCAAGTCCCCTGCCACCTGACCGTACAACGATTTTATTATACTGCAAAGTTTTAACATTCCAACGTTTGTTAAGCAAATTTTACCTGTTTTTTGGTTTAAAAAATTGAGTATGCTGACGAAGTAGAATTTCCCTTCTGAGTGCCCAATTCAATGAAAACTGACGTCACTGGGAACTGACGTCACTGAAACCTTGGTAATATGTCCTAAAACGTGCAGCTTGGCGCATAATCTTGATGTTAATCTTGATTGCTGCCGCCATTTTGGATGTTGTGTTGATAGTGTAGTCATGTCTACGGGGCTCCCGAAAGGGAAACTGCTTTTACGTTGGTTTTGCCAGTGTACATGATATATATGTTCAGGGCAGATTATCCAATCAGATCACGAGAAATTTCTTTGCAGTATAATAATACTTGATAACAGGGGGTCCCTGGTTCAAATCCACAGGTAGGCAAATTTCTTTCCAGGGATTGATGATATTCATTGTGATAAAATTAATTTCTCTCTTAACCCTTATCATTGTGTCGAAGAAAGATGTGTTGAAAGGTTACCATTGGCTTGGAAAGAATATTGTGCAAAGTATTGGTTAAAGAAACTCCAGGAAAGCATGGATAGGTACAATGGCTGCAGCAAGGTGCACTAGCTGCAGTGATGTAACTGAAATTATGTTGAGGATAAAGTTAAACACCATTCAAACAAACAAATCATGTGATCTTTGTCTTAAAATCTAGCAATTGCATTGTATTTGAGGGTCTTTTAAACTTTTTCTATTTTTATTTTTATTTTCTTTTTGATGCCAGTACAAAATTTAGACTTGTTGTACTGTCTTAAAATCTAGCAATTGCATTGAATTTGAGGGTCTTTTAAACTTTTTCTATTTTTATTTTTATTTATTTTTTGATGCCATGAAGGAGGAAGATTATTGCAGTGCAATACAATTGTGTTTGGAGTGCCAGAAAGCAGCCGATACATTGAAACATTACAGATGTATCAGGTGAGATGATAAAATTACATGGTATTTGTTTTATATACAGTTTATATACTCAAAAAAATGCTGTAGCTCATTGATCACCTATTCTCCAAATGATAAAATTCTTAGACTGGTCCAAATCCAGTGCGTCTGCAAATGACAAATGAAATGTGACTAAGATACTTAAACTTTTCTATGGAAGGATGGAAAAACTTTGTTGGAAAAGGAGAAATCACTGGTTACCAGCATTTTTCTCCTTTTCCCACAATGTTTTGTAAAGCTTCTCCCACAGGGTCATTAGATTTAGGATTATTTGGTATAAGGTGAAAGGCACTTGGTTTGTATTCAGAAATCCTGGCTAGATCTCCCCTGGCATTGCTAGTCTTGCAGAAGTGTCCCTTGGCAAGAAAGTGCACAGCCCCAGCCTAGTAATGGTGTTATCTAGGATTAACCCTATATCAGATGACAAAAATTTAGACTTGTTGTACTGAAAGCATTTACAGATGACATATTGGTTGTGGCTTATATGAAAGGATTTGTCTCTGATACACTAGAAATATTACAGAAAAAGGAGGTAATGTTGGTTGCCTGATTATTAATATTTTACCAAGATGTTTTCTGTAAACTGACAAGCAAATTTGGATGTATAAACAGCACTCTTCAAAACTGTTGCTTGTAATACTGCATACAAATTCTGATATGACATTTTCAAATGCTGTAAACTGACAAGCCATTTTGAATTTATATACAGCACTGTGCAAAACTCTTCTTTATAATACAGTGAATTAAGTTCCAAGCTACAAGATACATTGATGATGATTGAAGAACAGTTAGATGTTGCCCTGTCTAAAACTTGTACAAAGTTTGATGTCAGCCACTATGAAAAAATACAGATGGCTTACAGCTTGTTGGGTAAAAGACAGGTGGGTATGCTTGTTTCAGTCTGCAATATGCTTATTACTGTATTAATTCTAGTTCCTGTTCTGCTAAACCTCTTTCAAGAGATTAACGAATCTTTTCAACAGGATTATTTTTTTCTTTCACACCAGAATAAAGCCCTGATGTTATTTTTATTAGGTAGCAGCCAGTAGCATTGAAAACATATTGTGAAGATTCAGTGGTTAAAGTGTTTGATATTGAATCTTTGTTCAGTCTGTTCACTCTTTGTTAATGAGTTACATTGTGGTATTGTCATAGCCCTGACATTGTCTTTGTCGACATTTTGACATTTCATTATATATCTGTCATTACTGAAGATATTTACTTCAAACCCAGACTAGTTAAAACTATAGGGTCCTGTGTGGCTCAGTGGTAAAGTGTAGGACCCGTGACCTGGAGGCCCCTGGTTTGAGCCTCACTGGCTCCACTGGGTTTTTCACAGGAGTGTCCTTGGGCAAGACACTTCAGAGCCCAGCCTAGTACTGGTGAAACCCAGGAAAACATGAATATGTGAGCTGTCGCCGTGATATGACTGAAATAATGTTGAAAGCAGCATAAAACACCATTCAAACAAACAAAAATTAAAAGTATAAAGAAAGGGAACCCATACACTCAAGGCAGATAATTATCAAAATGTATTTGACATGGTTATGCCCCTTTTTTTACTTTTTTGTCAATATGTAAGATATTTCATTCAGCTTGAACTAGTTGTGTACTATGAAAAGAGGAACCATACAACTTGGGCTGGTAACCATAGAAATTTTTTTACACAGTTATGCCCTTTTTACTAGTTCTCTAGTTTTGATGCCAGTTGGTTGCATTTAAATTGTTATAATTATGATACCTTCTACATCAAAGTCAATATGGTGTGAAGAGGGAGAGGGAGAGAGCACTGCCATTATAGAAAAACATTGAAATCGGTTGTCTTTATATGCTTTTACTCTTAACAAGACAACAAAATTTTAGACAGTCAAATTGAAAGCATCTGCAGACAATAAATTCATTTTGACTGAAATAATGGGAATTTCCTTTGAAAGGACAGAAAACAATGTGTGAAAAATGGAAAATGCTGGTTACCAGCATTTTCTTCTTTTTTCACAATGTTTTCTAAAGCTTACTACCTCAAGGTCAGTAAAACTTGGGATTGTGTGGTAAAGGGTTAAAATTTATTGTTCTTTTTTGTTTTCTTTTCAGACTGCAGTTGATCAGTTATTGCTACATTTTACTGGAGCAACACACAACATTGCATTCCAGATTGTTTTAGGTTATGTAGAATTGTGCTCAGATTCCCATGCTTTCAATTTTAACAGAATGCAGTTTTCCGACCTCTGTCAGGTATATATGACATGGGATGAGAAATACTTTGATTTCTTTTTTGCCCTTTCATTCTGTCTTAAAGCTTTAGGAACCAATCCCTAGTTTTAAAGACCCTAAAGAACTTTTGAAAATATTATTAAAAAAGAAGAAAATGCTGGTAACCAGCATTTTCTCCATTTTCCACAATGTTTTCTATCCTTGCTAAAATAGGAGTCCTGCCTGGCTCAGTGGTAAAGAGTAGGACTCATGACCTGGAAGCTCCTGTTTCGAGATGCACTGGATCCACTTGGTTTTTTGTGGGATTGTCCTTAGGCAGGACACTTCAGAGCCCTAGCTTAGTACTAGTGAAATCCAGGAAATACATGAATATGTGAGCTGTTGCCATAATATGACTGAAAGAATGTTGAAAATGGCGTAAAACACCATTCAATCATCAACAACCTTCCTAAAATAAATTTGAATCTGTGAGACACATTTCTTTTGTAGTCTGTAACTGCTTTCCTTTTGGACAGGTCTGAAATTTTGCTATTTGCAAAAGAATTGACCCTGTAGCATTTTTTGCTCATTTTTGCATTAAAGCAATCACAAAAGACACTTGGCTATATGAGAGTGGATTTAAATCAGCATTTTTTTTTATAGATTATGAAAAAAAAGATTGCTCTTTTTCTGGCAATATTTTCCAACCACTTTGTCATAAAACAGGTTTCCTTTCCTTCAAGGGATCCTTCATATTTTAGTGGTGAAGGTACAGGACACCATTCAGTTAACACTTTACCACACAATCCCGAGTTTTAATGACCCTGAGAAAAAAGCCTGTAGAAAACATTGTGGGATAAGGAGAAAATGCTGGTTACCAGCATTTTCTCCGTTTCCCACAAAGTTTTCTACCACTTCAAAGACAAATTCCATCATTTGAGCCAAAATCAAATTGTCTGCAAACGCTTTCAATTTGGATAGGTCAAAATTTTTGGTGTGTGGTAAAAAGTTAATCGATCAATCTTTTTCTCTGAATGTTTTGTCCTTCATGTTATTTGTGATGTAGATTTGAAAGTCTAGAAAGAATTCAATACAATAGCTTACAAAGCCATGGTACCTCACAAAAATTCTACAGATAAGAGATCATATCTACAAGTCCTGTGCAGTCTGGGCTGGTATTCACCAACCATCGTAATAGCATTTTTAGTCTTAATTTTCAAGAATTTTCTAATATGGTGTCGTCAATCAGAAAATGAGATATTTTCTAAATTTAGAGTTAGACAAAAAATGCAATTTAAGATGTCAGGTTAGCTCTTTGCATGCTGAAGAGTCAAGTTATATACAGAATTTTTTGCAATGTTTGATTAAACTTGTTAAGTTTTATAAGAAGTCATATGTAGGTATCATAGGTCAATGATGTGGCACAGATGTGTGGTTTCTCTACGGTCTGATATTGATAAAAACTGTCTGCAAAACCATGTATTAATGGACTAAGCATGGTAAGAATACCATCTAACGCACCAAAAGTTAGTGTCATAAACTTCTGTTTTCAGTATGTTACAAATAAGAGTTATATAGTATAGTAAAAGCACAATGCCAACTTTTAACAACCCTGGGAAAGAAGCCTTTCGAAAACATTGTGGGAAAGGAGCATTTTCTCCTTTACCCACAATGTTTTCAACCCTATTAAAGGCAGATTGCTCCATTTGAGCCACATTGAAATTGTCGTCTGCAAATGCTTTCAATTTGGACAAGGCTAAAATTTTGTCATCTGGTAAAGGGTTAATAGATCTGTGTATAGCATCATGTGAAGTCATGCTTGTGTAGGTAACATAGCTCTATGATATGGCACTGTTCTGCAGTTTCTTTGCAGTCTGATATTATCTATACTTCAACTCTTTACCAAAAAAAAAAATTTTGGACACAAGTAAATGGAAGGCATTTGTAGATGACCAACTGAATGTAGGTGAAATGATGATTTTTGTCTTTGATAGGATAGAAAACATTGTGAGAAAAGGAGAAAATGCTAGTTACCAGCATTTTCTCCTTTTCCCACAATGTTTTCAAAAGGCTTTCCATTCTGAGTCATTAAAACTTAGGATTGTATGGGAAATGGTTAAGCAAAACCATCTGGTATACCAAGAGTTCTGTAAACCTCTGCTTTCAGTATGTTACCATAGAGAGTTTTACACCATGTTTGATAGATCTGTGCAGGGCATTATGGGAGATCATGTGTAGTTATCACAGCACAATCAAGTGGCACAAAAACAATGACAACTTTGAGTCCATACAGTCTACAGGTATTGATGTCTATGTTTCTTTTATGAGCTTTGCTCTGACAAAAGGGGGTTTAATGCATCTACACGATGCATTATACCAGGCAGGTCTTCTCATAATTAAGGATCCATAAAACCCATTCTGCCTTCCAACTGACTAAATCGTAAGGTAGACTGGTCCTTTTGACACACAGGAAATTGACCAAAAGCAAAGAGTTTTGACCCAGGTCAGCCTGCACAGTCTTTGCAGGCTGACCTGGGTTTAAACTTTTTGCAGATGCATCAAACCCTTTCTTGCCAGAGTGTTGCCCATTTCCTTTCTTTCAAATTTCTTTCCTATGAGTAATTTCATATGGCTTTCTGTAGGTCTTAATATAATCTGTACATATTTTCATTCTTTTTAAAAACCCATAGCTTTAGGTATTGTGTAGATTGTAGCATGCAACAACTTGGTCTCTTATCCAAGCACTAACAATTTGACAAGTCATTGCTTGGCTCATTTATTTTAGGACCCAATGCATTGGGTTTGGTGAGGAACTTTTGATGGTTTGATAAGGTTACCCCACTCATCTGGACATTTGTTTTTGGTGAGAATTTTGCCCTACTTTGTGAACACCAAGAATGCCAAGAAAATTCAAGCTTTTTTTAAAATTTTGTTCCTTTTATCAATTACAGATGAAACCAGTGAAGATTCAGACAAGCTTCACTTACTCTACATCAAACAGAAGTTAGAACATGGGCTGTCTCGGATCTGGCAGGACATTCAGCAGAAAGTCAGAACATACATCCTAGGGATCAACCTGTCTGCATTCAAACTGGAGGAATTTATACAGTTCTTAGATATAGTTAACAGGTATTGGGTTTTATTGTAAGGTTCATAGGAACTATAGATGCATCGTCTGTCTGACTAGAATGTCGCTTTAGAGTTATTTGTCTGCCTTTCATGTTTTATTTTTGTCTTCACTAGTTTTTAAACACACTCGGTTTTTAAAATTCTTGTAAAATATTGACAATTTTTTTAAGAAGTCTAAGAAGTCTATCTGTACCCTAACAGTACCTTGAAAGATTTGTCATGTATGCTTTGTAAGTCATATGGCACATTTAGTACACAAATGGGTCAAATTCAACTAGTTCCTGTTCATTTGTATATTTTAATTCTATACCACAATACAGAATTTTAGACTTGGCCAAATTGATAGCAATTGCAGATGACAAATTAAATGCTACAGAAATAATGAACACTGTCTCATAACCCTTTACCACACAACAAAATTTTGGAATGGACCAACTTGATAGGATAGAAAACATTGTGGGAAAAGGAGAAAATGCTGGTTACCAGCATTTTCTACTTTTTGCACATTGTTTTCAAAAGGCTTCTTCCTCAGGTCATTAAAACTTGGGATTGTGTGGTAAAAGGTTAAATGGAAGAAAACATTGTAGGAAAAGGAGAAAATGCTGGTTACCAGCATTATCTCT
Source organism: Hippopus hippopus (assembly GCA_946811185.2). Taxonomy (NCBI): domain Eukaryota; kingdom Metazoa; phylum Mollusca; class Bivalvia; order Cardiida; family Cardiidae; genus Hippopus; species Hippopus hippopus. Next base: position 6,336,392 of record OX328107.1, read on the forward strand.
TTTTCCCACAACATTTTTCAAGTCTTCTCTGTCAGGGTTGTTAAAACTCGGGATTGTGTGGTAAAGGTTTAAGGAAAGCAATTATAAATTTTTAGTAAACAGCAACATTTTATAATCAAAAGCATATCAAAAACACTTATAGAAGTCAAATCAAATGCTGCTCAAATGATCGAATTGGTCGTTTAAAAGGTTGAAAATATTGTATTTTGTTATTAAAAGAAAAAATGCTAGTTACCAGCATTGTCTCCTATATCAAAAGAAAAAGCCTAATTCTTCAGGGTTATAAAAACATAAGATTGTTTTCGTAAAGTGTGAAGTGAGTTAATTATAAAATGAAATATTTTTGAAGCTTCAAGCTAAACCGAAACCTCACACCTTATGGCTAATAACCCTTGATAATTGTCTTATGTATAAATGTGTGATCATTAATTTCTGGTTACTTTTTTGCAGAATGATTGACATTGGTGAAGATTTTTGTGAGAGCAAATCTGAAGGTCTTCAAGACTCTCTAAAACAACAGAGCTTAAACTATTTCAAAAACCACCATAGGTATAGTCAATCACCTTTGAATTTCTTATATTTTTATCTCACCTGAGCACCAAGTGCCCAAGGTGAGCTTTTGTGAATGTGCTGTGTCTGTTGTACATTGTCAGCTTTTACTTTGTTTAGCTGTAGAGGCTACATTTTCTGTCCGATACCCATGAAACTTGGTCAGAATGTTTGTCTTGATAATATCTTAGATAAGTGCAAAAATATATCATGTCATGTCAAAAACTAGGTCACCAGGTCAAATCTTTGAAAAACCCTGTGTAGATTCTAGAGCAAGTCACCTCATAATTATAGATCCATAAAATCCCTGGTCAAAATGTTTTTCTAATTCTAGGTTGATTGAGATGTTCTGTCTCTGCCAAGTAGATGGCTAATCTTGGAGTTTAGAATTAGAATTGAATATAGAATGATTTGTGAGTACTGTCCAAGGTATAGTGCTTGTAGTTTTTCCTTATATGGCAAGGTCTTTGTCGTTTCCTTTATACTGCACTGTGCTATAGGGCATGCTGTTGAAAAGTGCAAAAAAGCTGCTTTTTATGTTTAAATTGGTAAATTTTGTACTTTTCTTTTTTATGTTTTTCTTCTCTTTTTCTGTTTCCTTATTTTTTTTTTAACTGATAGTTTGATATATTTTTAGAGCCAAAATGGATGAGTTACGGATGTTTCTAGAGAATGAGGGTTGGGAGCTTTGTCCTGTAAAGTCATCTTTCCATGTTCTTAACCTAGTGGTAAGTTGTTATTATTATACTGCAAAGAAATTTCTCGTGATCTGATCGGATAATATACCCCGGACATATATATCATGTACACTGGCAAAACCAACTTAAAGGCAGTTTCCCTTTCGGGAGCACCGTATACATGACTACACTTTCAACACAACATCCAAAATGGCAGCATCAATCAAGATTAACATCAAGATTATGCCTCAAACTGCACGTTTTACCAAGGTTTCAGTGACGTCAGTTCCCAGTGACGTCAGTTTTCATTGAATTGGGGCACTCAGAAGGGAAATTCTACTTCGTCAGCATGCTCAATTTTTCAAACCAAAAAACAGGTAAATTTCTCTTAACACATGTTGGAATGGTAAAACTTTGCAATATAATAAATTCGTTGTACGGTCAGGTGGCAGGGGACTTGGAAACTTGTTCACGGCTGTGGTGAATCATGTCGCCCCAAGCGCCTTCGGCTCGGGGCGACATGATTCACCACAGCCGTGAACAAGTTTCCAAGTCCCCTGCCACCTGACAGTACAACTAATACTGTCTCATTGTGTTGTATTGTTTTTAGCCTTTGACATGCTGCATGAATAAAATTGGCTCTTCCAGCAAATTGATCTAATTATTGAATATCCTGCATGATAAAAGCTATTGCAAGATACAAACTATGTCCATCATTGTAACAGCTGGATTTAGAAAAAAATAAGAGCTTCATCTACCATATGGTCTGGGTCTACATTTGTATCCATTTAGCTCTAAATTTCAATTTGTAGACTTTAAAATAAGTTGAAATCAGCAAATAAATGAAAATAGTCATTCATAACATTTGTGTAAGATGAATATTTAAAATTCCAAGTGATCCAACTATTTACCAATTTCAGAAAAATATTTTTTCTGTGACAGGAATTCAAGTTTATGAGGCAGACAGCCTCAGTAGAAAAATTAATAACTAATCAAAAGAATGGTGAAAAGAAGGATAGCCAATCAGAGCACTCGACCAAAAAGTGTAAATACTTTGAAGATTATTCAGGGGGAACAACTCCATTTGATGTACAAACAGATACAGATGAGAAAGAGGATGTTTTTGCTGGAATTGGGGTAAGGCTTTAACATTTCTAGGGCATATTAATTATACCCGCGCAAAACGAATGTTTTCGGGGGTATACTGGAATCAGCCTGTCCGTCCGTTCGTGCGTCCGTGTGTGCGTCCGTGTGTCCGTCTGTGTACAAAATACTAGTAATTTTGTGTCACAAACTCCTCCTACAGTTTTCCTTCAATAGTATTGAAACTTTGCACATATATTGATCATATATTGAAGGTTTGCAAGATGCAATTATCTCCTCTTGAACTTAATACTTTTTTTTTTCTTAACATCAATCTGTCTATAAAATACTAGTAATTTTGTGTTGCAAACTCCTCCTACAGTTTTCCTTCAATTGTATTGAAACTTTGCACATATATTGATCTCATATTGAAGGTTTGCAAGATGTAATTTCCAAGTGTCAACTCCTCTTGGTTGAGGATTTATCTCCCCTTGAACTTGACACTTTTTTTTTCTTAACATATGTCTTTAAAATACTAGTATTTTTGTGTCGCAAATTCCTCCTACAGTTTTCCTTCAATTGTATTGAAACTTTGCACATATATTGATCATATATTGAAGGTTTGCAAGACGCAATTTTCAAGTGTCAACTCCTCCTCGTTGAGGATTTATCTCTCCTTGAACTTAACACTTTTTTTTTCTTAACATCTTTCTGTCTATAAAATACTAGTAATTTTGTGTCGCAAACTCCTCCTACAGTTTTTCTTCAATTGTATTGAAACTTTGTACATATATTGATCATATATTGAAGGTTTGCAAGACGCAATTTTCAAGTGTCTACTCCTGGTTGAGGAATTATCTCCCCTTGGACTTGACCCTTTTTTTTCTTAACATCCATCTGTCTATAAAATACTAGTAATTTTGTGTTGCAAACTCCTCTTACACTTTTCCTTCAATTATATTGAAACTTTCCACATGTATTGATCATATATTGAAGGTTTGCAAGAGGCAATTTTCAAGTGTCAACTCCTCCTGGTTGAGGATTTGTCTCCTCTTGAACTTGACACTTTTTTATACCCCCGCAAAATGAATGTTTTCGGGGGTATACTGGAATCAGCCTGTCAGTCCGTCCGTCTGTGTGTCCGTCCGTGTGTCAGTGTGTCGATCTGTGTGCCCGTCTGTGTACAAAATACTAGTAATTTTGTGTTGCGAACTCCTCCTACAGTTTTGCTGCTATTGTATTGAAAGTTTGTTGATACATTGATTGTATACTGAAGTTATGCAAGATGCAGTTTTCAATCATCTACTCCCTATGATTCCAGGGTAATCTCCCCTTGAACTTTGAATTTTTTTTTTCTTAAATTGCCTGTTTCAGTGTGTGTGTGTTTTAGATAAATTTGCAGCAGTGAGCTTTTTAGCCATACCCAAACTATCCCATGTTTAAATGACTGAAATGTTAGGTAGACTGCTGGTTTTTAAATGTACAAAAATCAAATGGTTTGGTAAAGCCATAAAGTGATAAATGAATTGAATCAAAATTTTTAAAAGGGAGATAAACGTAAAAACTGCATTCACAAAGCTCTTTTTGCCACAAAAATCTCACCAGGCTGGTATAAGGTAGTTTTTTTGACTGTACAATATCCAAGTAACATGAAATTATCAGCTGTATAATCCATTTAAACAATTGTGTAATCTATAGAATAGCATGTAAAAGACAATGTTTTGTCACACTTATTTGTTTGTTCTTGTTCCTTTAAGATTAATTCTTTACCAGACAACAAATTTTAAAACTTGTCCAAAGTAATAGTATCTGTAGACAACAATTTAATTATGGCTCAGTTGATAGATTTTTATCTTTGAAAGGGTAGAAAACCTTGTGGGTAAAGGAGAAAATGCTGGTAACCAGCATTTTCTCCTTTTCCTACAATGTTTTCAAACCATGTTTTCAAGAGCACTCAGCTTCAAAGAAGTAAAAACAGCTAATTTTTTACTGACATTGTCACTGGTAAATTTTTACTTACAGGATGAGGACAATGAGCAGGAGGGGTACAGTGACAGTGACTCAGATGTACCTGATGAGTTAAAACAAGACTACATTGATGAGCTGACGGGAGAAACACATTCCAGGTGAAATCTTGCGAATGCTTGGTTGCTGTTTTAGGCAAACCACTCTAAATCATGTCTAATCTTTATTGTCAAAAATTTTGCTTCAAAAGAATGCAATTTCTGATTGACCTGTTGCCACACGATCCCAAGTTTTAATGACACTGACAGAGAAGGCTTTTGAAAACACTGTGGGAAAAGGAGAAAATGCTGGTAGACAACATTATCTTCTTTTCCCATAATATTTTCTACCCTACCAAAGACAGAAATCACAATTTGAGCTACACTTCATTCATCATCTTCGAATTCTTTTGATTATTGTGGGGTCAAGAGTTTTAGCCTTTGGGAAAGAGTCTGCCAAATTGACCAAAACATGTGGTTGAACCAATTAGAAACTGTGCTATGTTTTTAATTTAGATTTTGAATATTAACACATGATGAACACTTATTCTCTTATTTTTATAGTCTGTACCATGTATTTAACAGTTATGTTACTAAATTAAAATATTATCTATTTTTATACAAATTTTTTGTCTTGCAACATAGCTTTTTTGGAAAAATTGCCAGAAAAGGGGAATTCTTTTAACTGCTTACCTTACAATCTTGAGTTTTAAACCAGCATTTTCTCCTTTTCCCACAATGTTTTCTGCGCTTCCGAAAACAATTTTCATTTTTTGAGTCAGTTATTTTGTCACCTACTAATGCTTTCAGTTTGGACAAGTCAAAAATTTTTTCATATGGTAAAGAGTTAAACAGAATGCATCTCCTTTCCAACAATGTTTTCATGCTAGGCACTTTCATTTCCTTATAATGTTTCTCCTTTTTTGTTATCATTTACGAGTTTTAGATTGGTCTGAAATAAGCACATAAGAGTAATTAGTTTAGTGTAAAGCTGTTTTACTGCCATGAATAAATGAAAGAAAGATACAACAAAAATTCAAGTACTTAGAATAATACATGTACATTGGCAAAGGGGTCTGGCCACAAGTTCTCACAACTTAGGTTTGGCCATTCCCTTTCTCCATTTACATGTTTGAGAAATAAATAGTTTTATAAATCACCTGCATGAGAGTAATTGGTAGAAATTGTAACAAACTTATAATTTGAAGTTACTGGATCAGTGGTGAAGAAATTTCAATCTAGAGTTACTTGATTTTAATTTTCATCCAAACAGGCCAGGAAGAAGAAAATTTTCCAGAAGTAAGAGTTTCCAGAAACATGTTTCCATGGTGACAAATACTTCCTTAAATGTGTTCAGGGTGATAGGTAATGTATTGATTTTGTTCTCTAATTTTCATTTTTTTTTATTTTCATGTCAGATAAATTTGTAGATCTTATAAATGTAGGTCCTTTAAATCGATGATTCTGGTACTGGAGAATATATCAACCTGATAAATCTGCAAAGTAAATTTGCCACACTCATGAAAAAGGGGTTTCGTGCATCTGCAAAAAGTATCAACCCAGGTCAGCCTGCATGGTCTGTGCAGGCTGACCTGAGTGGAAAATTTTTGCTGTCGGTAAATTTTCTGCATGCCAAAGCACCATTCCTTCTCAGGATCCAGTTGGTAGACCAAATGAATTTCATGAATCCATAATGATATGATGACTTGCTTGGTAACATGCATCAGCGAGATGCATTAAACCCCCTTTTGCTAGAACATGGCTGAAATTTGTATGTGTTATGAGTCTGTAAGTCTTATAAGTCTGTAAGTCTGATAAATGTGTTAGTCTGAGAAATTAGATTTGTATCTCTTATATAGTGTTAGGTCTGATAAATCTGTGTAACAAATCTATTGGCCTGTTAGATAGGTCTGTGATATAAAATCTGCCTTACATATGTGTAGGTCTGATAGATCTATAGGCCAGATGATTTTGTTTGTTAAATGAATCTGAATGTCTTTTAAATCTGAAGTCATACATATTTTTAAGACTTAAAGACTTATAAACTGTAGAAGTGATTAATGTTACATCTCTATATTTGTAAGTCCTGTTAATGTGTACATCCCTATATTTGTATATACATGATGAGACATTTAGATATGAGCAACACTCTGGCAAGATGGGGTTTAAAAGATCTCTGTGACGAATTTTACCAAGCAAGCGATCACATAATTATGGATCCATAAAATCTGTTTTGTCGGACAACCGACTAATTCATGCCATAGAAGTGTGCTTGGACATGCAGAAAAGTGACCAATACCAAAAAGTATTTATCCAGGTCAGCCTGCGCGGACTGCGCAGGCTGACCTGGGTCAATAGTTTTTACAGAGGCACTTAATTCCCCTTTAACAGAGCATTTCTCATATAAATTTAAAGCCTCTACATTTCAGGTAAATACATACAGATGATGAGACTCCTAAAACCAATAGCATTTGATGTGATGACATGTATGGCTCAACTGTTTGACTTTTACATGTACACTGTAAGTAAACTGACATATAGTCTACATATCTTGGTTGGATTATTATTCCCTGCCAAAGGCGGAGGGATATAATTTTAGCGATGTCCGTCCATCCGTCCTTCCATCTGTACATCAGTGTGTCTGTCCGGGACAATATCTCCAATACCGTTGGACGGAATTTCTCGAAACTTTATACATGTGTACAATAACCTATTCCACCGATATGCTTTTTTCCTTTTTTTGATTCAATGCAAAATGGCCGACTGGGAGTGATTTTGAGTTACGCGGTCACGTAAAATTTTAACAAGGTCTTTTTCGGCGGGGGATATCATTTCAATGAAATTAATTGTTCATATTACAATGGATGAGGCTTGGCTCCTCCAACACTCACAAGTATACAAAAAATTGTATTTTTAGTTCGATTTTTAAAAAAAAATTGTATCAGCTTGCACATGTGATGAAGCAAAAATGATTGTGATATAACAATGAAATAAGTTTTGAAATTCAGAAAATATGCAACTCTAGTTTAACTTCATATCTTAACTGTGTACCAGACAACAGAATTTTAGACTGGTCCAAATTCAAAGTGTTTGCAGATGACAAATTGAATGAGTTTTAAGGATTTTAATGGGTAGAAAACATAGTGGAACATTGAGATATTGCTGGGTTTTTAAAAACCTGTTTGATCAGGGTTCTTATAACTATGGATTGTGTGTTTAAAAGGGTTAATAGCCACTGTGACACAATTCAGTTCTCTCTCACTACTGACAATTGTTTTGATTTTCTGTATGTGGAAAGGGAATCAGTGGCTTGGAAAGAGTGTTTTACAAATTACTAGTTGAATAAACTTCACAAATGCATTTATAGGTGCATTTGTTGCCATAATGTCAATAAAATATTGTTGAAAAAGTACAATTTAATGTAACTATAAAAAAAAAAAAAAAATTCTCCGAAAGTAATTCAGATTTGTACAAGTGATACGTTTACTGACATACATGTTCAGAATGCATGTTTTACCTGGTGAATTAATGAGCAAGTCTTCTCAATGCAGTAAACACTGAGGAGAAAATATTTTTAGATTGGCTGTTTTGGAAGAAAACGTCAAGTTATTGTCATAGCTCTGGCTTCATTGTCATCTGCATTGTTGTGTAAAAACTTTGACATTTTGTAATATCTCTGTCACTAATGAAAATATTTACTTCAAAATTAAACCAGCTGATTTTCAAAAGGGGAACCCATAAAACAGTGGCAGGTAACCGTTAAAATATTTTTGACACATTCATGCCCTTTTATTGACTTTTAAAATTTTCACTAAAAGCAACAGCAGCCAAGGGTTGGCACCTGCTCTTTTTTATTGTCTAACAGCCGACTGCGTGTGAAATTAATGGGGCAAAAGGAGAAAACTGGTTAACAGCTAATGATTTATCTGATTTTTAGAGAGTAACATTCCAAAAAAAAAATATTACTGTATTTAGGTATAAACTGTTTTATGTTACAGATGTACTTGTTCTTTGGCAGAGATATGGTAAGTTGTTGCCTCAGATAGTCGTATTGATTGAATGGTGTTTCACATCGCTTTTAACATTATTTCAGTCATATCATCGGAATAGTTCACATAGCATGTATGTCCTGGGTTTCACCAGTACAAGGCTATGGCTCTGAATTGTCTTGCCCAAAGACAGAACCCGGTGCTTCCAGTGAGGCTCAAACCCACTGCCTCCAGGTTACAAGTCCTACACTTTACCACTGCAGCTGTGCAGGACCTCATAAAAATGTCAGTGCTATGGTTTTAATTTTACTTGCCTCTTCAAATTTGTGACTTGTGGACACATTGAAGTGGACAGCATCCAGAGAGGAAAGATAGAAATTAAAAGAAAATTTGACGTTTGGTATGAAGATAGTTGAGGATACATAGTGAACCAAGAAAGATCTTTTTTAACCCTATACCTTTTAATCTGGAGTTGTAATGACCTTGAAGAAAAAGGCTTTTGAAAACATAGTGGGAAAAGAAGAAAATGCTGGTAACCAGCAGTTTCTTTCTTTACCATAATGTTTTCACCCTTCCAGGAACAAATTTCAATTCTTGTATCACATTTACCTTGTTGCTTGCAATTTCTTTGAATTCGGATAAGTCTAAATTTGTGGTCTGATAAAGAGTTATACCCCAAATAAACAAATTTGTAATTCATAGTATGAATCAGGGTATATTTTACCCTGCTTAAATCAGAGATGTGTTACAACTTAAAGGTTTTATTTTTTTCCAGTCCCAAATGGATGATAGGATGATAAACAGTCGACTGAGATCTACTTTGCAAAGAATTCACGAGCATCTTATCTTAGAACACCATTCAGACGGGATGGATGAGATGGAGAACCATCAATATGACAGGGTGTGTTAAAACCTTTACCAAACCAATCTGTGATTTTGCGACCCTGAGGAAGGCTTTAGAAAACATTGTGGGAAAAGGAGAAAATGCTGGTAACCAGCATTTTCTCCTTTTCCCACAATGTTTTCTACACTGTCAGTAAACAATTCCCATAAATTGTTACCAGATTTAGTTCGTTGCATGCAAATGCTTTCTCTTTATTAGGATTGATGATATTCATTGCAACAGGATTCCTTCCTCTCTCACCTCTGACCATTGTTTTGACTATGTTTATATTGGAAAGCAGCCAGTGACTTGGAAAGAATATTGTGTTGAGTACTGGTGAAAGAAACTTTAGGAAAGCAAGTATAACTGAAATAATGTTGAAAATGGCATTAAACACAGTATAATTAATCAACATAAAAGCAAATGCTTTCAATTTTGGACAAGTCTGAAATTTGGCCATCTGCTAAAGAGTTGATTGACAGTTTAATAAAATTTTATCTCAAAAGCCAACTCATGTCAGATCCTATTTGTCTGTTACTGCATGAAATGAATTTGCTGCAGAGCGCTTTAAAATCGTCTTTGTACAATACAGTTATGAAACATAGAGTAACACTGTACCTGACCATAGAATTTTATAGACTTGTCCAAATTAAAAAAGTTTGCAGACAGCTAATCCAATTTGCTTAAATGAAAGAATAATTTTTTGACAGGATATAAAACATTTTGTAGAAGGCAGAAAATACTGGTCTTAAATAATTAGATATTTCTTTGACAGGGTAGAAATCATTGTGGAAAAAAGAAACAAGAAATATCTTTTAAAAAAGACAGACGGCGTAAGAGGCACTGGGATATGAATATTTAAATTCATTTGTAGTATAACATGAAGAGAAATGATGAAAACAGTTCTGAAAGTAGCCTCTTTTAAATTGTTTTGCATATGGTTGAAAGCAGAATTTTCAATAAGATTTAAGAATGAGGAAGCTCTCGTAATTAACGTTATTGAGCAATACATTAATTCTCATGTTTAACGTAAAATGAGAGTCGACATTCTGCCATGTTTCAGAATATATCATTTGTTCTGTTTTTTATTAATGAATCATGTTTAAATAAAGTTCTGTTTAGACCATACAATGAAATCTTTAAAAAGAAAACAAAGTAGATTTGCATGTTTTCGTACAAAAATGAAGCACCTTTCAAACATTGACTATTTGTCGTTATCAGAAGGCGGGGTTTTATCACCCCTCTCAATGCTTGACCACACCCACCTACTTTTACTAAGAGTAATTTAGTAGAAACCCAGTTTCTTCGCTGACAACGCAATATAATCGATTGTTCCCCCAGGTAGGCATAGTTATTCATGTTTCAAATTAAATCACCAAATTCAAGACATAACATCTTTTTTCATTGTGACAAGAAACGAAATCAGTTGTTTCACAACCCGTTTTCGTGTAAGACATTAGAGCGGTAGCCTGCCGTCGCAATTCGTATTAGTTTTTACGCGAAGAAAAACGGGTACCAAATCTCTTACACTAACCAAAATAGAAAACTCGCCAATACTCGTTGCTATTATTTTATCCATATGATTTAGATTATGGATGTTTAGCTAGAGTTTAACATCTGCATGGCCAAAAAGTACATCTTTACACAGGTAAATGTGATCATTACGTGATTTTCTAGTCATTAACACTTTTATCCAATGTCGGTAAATTTCTACTGTGACCTTTATTTTTTTGCGTAGTTTACCTATATTTGGCCAATCACAAAATGTGTAACCATTCATTTCCTCCTAGTACTGAAAGTAGGTCAAAAGTGAGATCATACAGCTACGCTGAAAAAATGCTAGTTAAGAGCATTTTCTCTTTTTTCCACAGTGTTTCATAATGCCTCATTTTCTGGGTTGTTTAGACTTGGTATTGTGTGGTAAAGGGTTAAGATTTATTATATGGATAAATTGAGTACTTATTGTGTTCCATGGCTTTTATAATATGAATATTTTAGAATACGAAGGGAAAAGGAATGAATTCTGCTAACCAGCTTTTTCTCCTTTTCCCACAATGTTTTCTATCTTTCACAAGACAAATTCTATTATTAAGGTCTACGGCCCCTAACTCTCATATTAAAAGACAGAAGCTGCCGAGATTGGCTGATAGCCTTTACGAAAAAGTCGATGTTACACGATATTTATGGATGAGTTAGTGAGTCTATGGCCCCTAACTCTCATATTAAAAGACAGAAGCTGCCGAGATTGGCCAAATAGCCTTTACGAAAACGTCGATGTTACATGATATTTACTGATGAGTTAGGGGTCATAATCCTTAAAACCACATTCTATTTGAAGTCTACAAACTCTTTCAGTTTGGACCGGTCTAAAACTTTGTCATATGGTAAAGGGTTGAGAAAGCCCAAATATGCACAAGATATGCATAGATTGATCATTTATGCCAAACTTTTTGTATGATTTTCAGGACAAGATCCCCTGCCCAAAGTTATCTCCCATTGTTGATCTGGACAGTCCATATAAAATATTTGCTCTGGCAGAAAGAATTGTGGCAGCTGAATCCATGTATGTATGGCTTATGGAAATACTCAAAAGTTTTCTTTGTTTCTTTCCAGAAAGGTATTTGATGTCTTTATGAAATTTTTGTAAAACTACCCTGGCTCAAAACCAGGGACTTGGAGTCATGGCCACGTGTCTAGCTTGCTTCTTTCTTTGTGTGTTAGTTTTTTCTAAATTATCTTTTGCTAGACCGCTTTAAGATTTCTTGATTGCGTTTTGAACAAAAGGCATGGCAGCTGTAGGTGGACATGAATTGATAATTGTTGAAGAACAACTGATTCATATACTGTATACATGGATATGTACGTGTGTTGAAAAATTTGTGAATTTCTGATTACAGGCATTTTGCTTTTGTTATTTGTTGGTATACTTGTGGTAAAATAGGCGAACATAACAGCGTGCAAATTTTTCAAATTCGCAAAATTGCAAAAACTTCCACATCACAAAAATTTCCACTTAAACAGTAGATATGCGATGGAATAAAAAATAGTTATACTTAATATCCTTTCAGGGTATTTCTTGCAGAGCAGATGGAGTTTTTACAGCCCCAGCTTGAAGCTATCATTCCACCAACAAAGAAAGCATTCCTTCAGCAGTTTTATTCTCAGGTATTTTATCTTGACCATATAGCATGCAGTCTTAAATTTTAGCTCTTTGGACAGTTTGCATCAAATTCTTTCAGAGGATCTCCCTCGCCATTGATAATTGTTTGACAATGGTTTTGTGAGAGAGGAGCCAGTTTCTTGGGAAAAATATCATGTAAAGTATGGGTAAAAGAAACTCCAGAAAAGCATGGATAGGTACACTGGCCTCCACGATATAGATTACATGTAGAAAACAGTGACCATACAAACAAACTTACAGAGGATTAATGAAAGTTGTATCCTGACAACATTTATTCTTCATGTGTGGGTAAATGGTGTTTTGGCTTTGTTTGGAAAAAGCATCTAGTGGCTTGAAAGATTTTTAACTGTGTGTAGAACAGTGGCTTAGAAACTTTGAGAACTCATGGATAGGTGCTCTTGCCCCCGAAATGAAATAAGGTTGAAAACTCTGTTAACCCTTTATCACACAATCCCGAGTTTTAATGACTCCGGACGAAAAAGCTTTTGAAAACAGCATTTTCTCCTTTTCCCACAATGTTTTCTACCCTGTCAAAGACATTTGGTAAAGAGTTAACCCTTGACCAAAAAATACTGTGCTTTAGCAACTCAAAAGATGAAAGCTTCGGAAAACTTTGTAGGAAAAAATGCTGGTAACCATCATTTTTTTCTTTTCTGACAATTTTTTTCTAGTCATTATAAAAAACAGATCCCATGAACTGGACCATATTTATTGTCTGTGATTGCTTTTAATATTGACATGTCTAAAATTATGTTGTCTGGTGAAGAGTTGAATACCAATGAAGCAACAAAATTTACATTTTTGTTCAAAGTTGAAGCTTGTAACATCTCAATTCTGATGATAACTAATAGTAGTTGTCCTTTTTATTATACTTTTAACAGACTGTGAACATGGCCACAGAGTTACGCAAGCCGGTTTACTGGGCAGTGTCTTCGCGTGTGATACAGTACGACTTAGTGTTACAACAAATGTCTACAGTTAGATGGGATGTAAAGGAAATTATGTCACAGCATAACCAGTACATTGATAACCTTTTAAAGGTAATGACTTTACACAAAATGAATTTTTAGGGGGCTTATTTCGACAGATTTATATAAAGATCAGACTGCATAAAACATACCATCTTATCTTGGATCCACACTGACCTATACATAATGAGGTCCCTGGCCAAAAGGATATTTTTAATATTCCTGTATTTTTTTTCTTTTGCCTGAATATTACATCTTTTTCGTTCAACAGTTTATGGATTATGTGTAATGTATTAACATGCACTAACTCATGTTGTTGTTTTTTATCCTTTACCACTCAATTCTGGGTTATAACGACCTGAATGAAGAAAGCTTTTGAAAACATTGTGAGGTATCTGATTGGCCAAGACAGAATGTTTTGGCCAATCACATGGCTAGTCTTGAAAGTTAAAATTAGAATGAATTTTAGAATAATATGTGAGTCTCAATAAGCCCAATTCAACATTGGTATCTATCTTCAGTTCTTTCTGGTTAGTCTTTTATTATCTTATGCATGATCAGGATGTGGTATATTTAAAAAAATGGTCCTTTTTGGTAATTTTTAGCAGCATGAATATATAATTTCAATTGAAATATAAACAGTACCAGGCATTTGATGAATTGGCATTTTTGAAGGCATCAGAAAATATTAAAAAAAGTATTATTCAAATGAGTATGAAAAATTAATGATGAGATTATATTAGTATATACCATTTAAAAATGGTTTTACCTTTTACCACACAATCCCAACTTTTCATAATCCAGATGGGGAAGGCATTTGAAAACATTGTTGGAAAAGGCAAAAAATGCTGGTAGCCAGCATTTTCTCCTTTTCCAACAATATTTTCTATCCTTTCAAAGGCAAATTCAATTGGTTTAGGACTTTAGGTACTTTTGTCATCTGAAAGTGCTTATAATTTTCACAAGTCTTAAATTTTATCATTTGGTAAAGTGCTAACTACATAATTACAGAGATTGATTTATTTTATTTTTTTCAGCAATTTACAAATTTTAACACCAGACTGCATGATTTGTGTAAGCATATGCCCATTCCAAAAGACACTTATGATGTTTTGTGGGATCAGATTATTCGAATATCAGGAAGAACTTTCGTTGAAGGATATGCTAGTGCAAAAAAATGTAGCATTGAAGGACGTGCCCTAATGCAGTTAGATTTTCAACAATACCTGAAAAATGTTGAAAAACTGATTGACATAAGGTTAGTGGACATCAGGTATCTTTCATCTATCAAATAATTACAAATAGAAATACTGCAATTAGAAATTGGTTGTATGATTGAGAGAAACTTGTGCAAATATACCTTTGTCACACTGACAGTCACGATATTAAGTCTCAGTGTTTGTTAACTGAAATTACACTGGTATGTATTGGTTAATCAATGTCCTTCAAGTACACTAGACATGTCCATTTTTTTTTCAAATAATCACAAAAATATTTCAGTGAGCATGTCACATCCCACACAGATGTGCCATTTTATTATGCAGGTATATTCGTGGAAAGCAAGAATAAACCACCATCTTAGAAATAGACTGACCTTAAATATCCTGACATGGTCATATGACAACCATTAACAGCAAATCCTGGTTTTCAAACGTGGTTTTGCCTTGAAATGATTTGTAGTTTTTATGGGGAGGGGTTTTTGCGTTAGTTAAATTGTGTGTTTTGAAAATGAGTATTTACAGGTAAAGTTTGCCTATTTGCCTACTTCAACCTCATTTTTCTGTGATTCTTGCAGACAAAAATACTATCAATGAATGGTATGGCATCATCAGCCTCGACTTTGATAAAAAAATGGGTGACTTGCAAGAAAAACAGAAAGGCTGCCAACTTTGCTATATCGCAGTTTTACATGATTTGATGATAATTGTTTTTAGCATTTTTTACCTCTGTGAAACCTGGGAAGAAAGTTGATAATCAAGCCGACACTGTGATATGACTGAAATACTATTTATAGTGGTGTAATAGCCATCGGAAATTTTCTAGATTTAAAAGAAACGCGATGTCTGATTGGCTGAACAAAATGGTTTACCAATTCAGATATTGCGATACCTTCTAAGTCTAGAATTAGACTGAGAGTGAAATTTGGAATGGATGGTGTATAGGGCACCTTACTTGAATTACATTTAAGGAATGAAGAGAATTTTTTTGTTTTCATTGAGGTATGAAAAAAAAACCTAATCACACTGTATGAAACCGCGAAGCGGTTTCATACAGTGTGATTAGGTTTTTTCTTCATACCTCCATGAAAACAAAAAAAAATTCTCTTCATTCCTTATAATTCAATATCACAGACAACAAATATGCACTTAAATAATACTAACTGCTCTTTTTGTGTAAATCCAACATTGCGTATTTATTTACTGTCCTTTTCATTGATATTTCAAAACGCGGTAAAACTGCTCCTTCATGACGTCAAATGACGTAATTCATGACGTCATTACAGTATTGAACGTTTGCAGATTGAGTGGATTTATTATTAGAAGTTCAATACACTAGAATTAAGTTGAAAATAAGATCGTTTAAACCCAGCAGAGTAACAATGAGTTTTCAGCTCTCTCTTTGAATTTACTGTTGGACTTTTTTTTCAGTATTCAGAAAAAACAAATTCAGCTAGCAATTTAATCTTCGGACTCGATATAAAATCAGACCGAAAAAACATTATGAAATCTCGTATATATATGTTTGTTTACATTACTTTGACTGCAAAAGTAGTTCCGGCACTGCTAAATTTTTTTTTTCATGGAGCTATGAAAAAAATTTTTCAGCCAATCAGAACTCGCCAATGTTCATGAAAACTATTAATATTGAATTATTGTAGGTTAAAACAACTGGAGTTGGCATAGAATTTTTTGAGTCCAAGCAGATAAATATAAGTGATGAGGAACGTTTCTGTTATGTGTAATTTTTAGGCCCATTCCTGACAGGGAGTTTGTGGAGGGATATATCAAGGCATATTACTACCCAGAAAACCAGCTGGAAAACTGGTTGCCAGAACACAGGGTAAGATCAGGGTTAGGTCGATGGGGACAACTTGAGGCCAGACTTGTTTTTTGACCTGTTACCATAGAATCATGATTGTTAATGACCCTGAGAAAGCTTTTGAAAACATTGTTGGAAAAGGAGAAAATGCTTGAAACCAGCATTTTCTCCTTTTTCCACAATGTTTTCTACCCTTTAATAGGGAAAATTCAACATTTGAGCCTCATGAAATTTGTCATCTGCAAATGCTTTCAATTTGGACCTATCCAAAATTTTGTCGTATGGTAAAGAGTTAACCTATTTCCACACAATCATTATTGTTTACAACCTTAGAAAGAAAGCTTTTGAAAACATTGAATGAAAAGGAGAAAATGCTGGAAACCAGTATTTTCTCATTTTCCCACGTTTCCTAACTGTCCAAAAACAAATTTCCCTTTTTGAGTTACATTTATGTTGGTGTCTGCAAATGCTTTCATTTTGGACATGACCAGCATTTTCTCCTTTTACCACAAGGTTTTCTACCCTGTTGAAGACAAAAATCATCATTTGAGCAATATTTAATTTGTCGTCTGCAAATGCTTTCAATTTGTTCCACTCCAAAGTTTTGTCGTCTGGTAAAGCATTTAGGAACCTTGTTCATCAGTCACTTGTCTGTATGCAATACAAGCAGGTTTTTTCCCTTCAAAATGTAGAGAGCAGCAGTGCTCTTCATCGCTCACATAAGCAACCGGAAGCTGTTCCTGGGCCTCAAAGACTTATACTCTGTTTATTTGTTAGTATTTATGGTGTTTAAAGTTGTTTTTAACATTATTTCAGTCATTTTTTGACAGCCAGTACACCTATCCATGCTTTTCTAGAATTTCTTTCACCAGTCCTTTGCACAAAATTCTTCTCAAGCCACTAGCTTCTTGCCTACTTAACCATCGGGAAAACAATGATCAGACATAAAAGAGGAATGAATGGTGTCGCAATGACAATTATTGATTATTGGACTGAAAATTGCTGACCTGGGGATTCAAACCAGTGACCCCCTGGTTTCAAGTCCTGTATGCTACAGACTGCACCACCAGGCTTGGTCCGTTGCAGTTAATACTTGGAACTTTACTCTTCCCTAGACAACAAAATTTCAGACTTGTTTGCAGATGACATATTGAAAATTGCTAAAATGACGGGATTTGTCTTTGAAAGGGTAGAAAATATCTTTGAAAAAGAAAACACTGGCTACCAGTCTGTTTAACCTTTTACCACATAATCCAGCATTACAACAACCCTGAAGAAGAAGCCTTTTGAAATCATAGTGAGAAAAGGAGAAAATAATGGTACCATTATTTTTCTACCATGTTTACTAGTCTTTTAAGGGTAAATTCTGTCATTTGGCTCGCATTTAAATTGTACTGTGCAAACGCTTTCAGTTTGGACAGTCAACATTTTTGTTGTTTGGTAAAGAGTGAACCAATATCTTCAAATTAATTATTGTATTTCGATCATTTTGTATTTGAGTAAGATGCAGCTTTATTATATACTAGTAATTTTCTGGCTCAATTAAAGCATCGCAAGCAGATTAAATAACACACACTATTAAAAAAAAAATTGTATCTACACACTGAAATATGGTTCCAAATGATATAACTTGCGCACAGAATAAGAATGCATTGATTTATAATTTGATTACTGGTAGTTAATTGTTCCGTTATAATACTCATCTGCCATTTATAAAAATGAAATACTACCCTCCACACAATTAATTGTCTCATTTTGTTTACCATTTTCGAATAAAATACCAAATGTTGCAAAATTTTGTTGTTGAAATTTGTAGGTATATGATAAAAGGCACATTATACTGTAGTAACTTTCCTGCGTAAGAAAATTTTGACATCTCACTCTACATTCAGACTCGTGCAATATCAAATTTTCACATGCTGCTTGAATCAAGTACAAGCACCAGGAAAGTTACTACAACAAAATACTCGGTATTTCAAATTCCAGGAGTATTCCATGAAACAGCTGCTGGTGCTTGTGAACAGTGTGGATCATTTAAACAAGAAAACTCGTCAAAGACTTGTCAACATGCTAGAGGACATGGAGCGACCTAGAAGATAGTTTATTATGAATATTTTAACCCTCTACCACACAATCCCGACTTTTAATGACCCTGAGAAAGAAGCCTTTTGAAGACATTGTGGGAAAAGGAGAAAATGCTGGTAACCAGCATTTTCTCCTTTTCCCGCAATGTTTTCTTACCTTCTCACAAGTTTTAATTTTTCAGTCATGTTTATTTTGTCTTCAACGCTTTCAATTTGGACTAGCCTATAATTTTGTCGTTTGGTAAAGAGTTAACCTATTTTCAAATAGCCCTGTGTTTTATACCCCTGCCAAAGATGTTTGACTGTATTGTAAGAAAAGGAGACGGTGTTGGAAGTCAGCATTTCCTGCATTTCTCTCAATGTTTTTTCTACCTGTTCAATGGAAAAACCCATCTTTTGAAGCACTATAATTCTGCTGTCTGCAAATGACTGAATAAAGGACCGGTCTAATATTTTGTTGTATTATAAAGAGTGAACCTTTTTCCAAACAACCAATTTTACACCCATTCAAATTGAGAGCATCTGCACATTAAAAATTTGAAAAAGGTACAATTGAACTAAAGTTCTTTGGCGGGGTAGGAAACATTGTGGGAAAAGGAGAAAATGTTGGTTACCAGCATTTCCTCCTTTTCCTACAATGTTTTTTTAAAAGGCCTAAAAAACCAGGAATGTTTGGTAAAGGGTTAACCATTCCTTGAACCATTATCACATAGACTGTTTATCAACACACCATATACAGGCTTTTACAATTATTGTTTTTTTCATACCACCAAGTGTATGTAGTGAAATTACCCAGGAGATGTATTACAAGAAAAGGAAAATTTCTGTATTGAATCTTGTTGAAATTTTTTTTTTTTCTTTTTTTTTTAGCTCACCTGAGCACAACGTGCTCAAGGGGAGCTTTTAGGATCACCCGGTGTGCGTCGTGCGTCGTCAACAATTCATTAAACATCAACTCCTCCTAAACCGCTGGGCCAATTTGGACCAAACTTGGCTGGAATGTTCCTTGGGAGGTCCTCTTTAAAATTGTTCACAGAATTCGATTCCATCAAAAACTCTGGTTGCCATGGCAACCAAATGGAATTTTCTAAGAAATTCTTTAAAAATCTTCTCCTCTGAAACCGCAGATCAGATTTTGAAATAATTTCACAGAGATGTTCTTTGGGTGACCCTTTTCAAAAATTGTTCGCGAAATTTTGATCCATCAAGAAACATGGCTCTGGTGAATGGGGGCTTCTTGCACTATACAGAAATGAAGAAATTCTTAAAAATTCTTCTTCTCTGAAACAGCTGGTCACATTTTGAAATAATTTCACAGAGATGTTCCTTGGGTGACCCTTTTCAAAAATTGTTTGCGAAATTTTGATCCGTCAAGAAACATGGCTCTGGTGAATGGGGGCTACTTGCACTATACAGAAATGAAGAAATTCTTAAAAATTCTTCTTCCCTGAAACGGCTGGTCAGATTTTGAAATAATTTCACAGAGATGTTCCTTTGGTGACCCTTTTCAAAAAGTGTTCGCGAAATTTTGATCCCTCTAGAAACATGGCTCTGGTGAATGGGGGCTACTTGCACTATACGGAAATGAAGAAATTCTTAAAAATTCTTCTCTGAAACGGCTGGTCAGATTTTGAAATAATTTCACAGAAATATTCCTTAGGTGACCCTTTTCAAAAATTGTTTGCAAAATGCCGATTCGTCAAGAAACATGGCTCTGATGGGGGGGGGGCACTTGCACTATATGGACATTAAGAAATTCTTAAAAATTCTTCTTCCTTGAAACGGCTGGTCAGATTTTGAAATAATTTCACAGAAATGTTTCTTGGGTGACCCTTTTCAAAAAGTGTTCGAGAAATTTTGATCCATCAAGAAACATGGCTCTGATGGCTGTGGGCTTTTTACACTATACAGACATGAAGAAATTCTTAAAAATTATTCTTCTCTTAAACCGCTGGTCAGATTTTGAAATCATTTCACAGAAATGTTCCTTGGGTGACTCTTCAAAAATTGTTCAAAAAATTGTGATCTGTCAAGAAACATGGCTCTGATGGTGGGGGCTATTTGCACTACAGGGACATGAAGAGGAATTTCTTAATTCTTCTTCTCTGGAACGGCTGGTCAGATTTTGAAATAATTTCACAGAAATGTTCCTAGGGTGACCCTTTTCAGAAATTGTTAGGGAAACTTTATCCGTCGAAAAACAACAGCCAATTGTTGGCACCTGCATGTGGTGCTCTTGTTCAACTTATGTTTTTAGTCACTATCGAGAATGTGCTCTTCTTCCAGAAATTGTCCTTGGGTGATCTATCCAAAAATTTATTTGCAGAATTCTGATTCATCAAAATCATTGCTGTGGTGATGATTGTAGAGGTGGTGACAGATTTTGAAATGACTTTTACAGGTGACCTTTTCAAAATTGATTGGCAAAATAATGATTTTGTTTCGAAAGTTTCAATACCTAAAAAAAAATTGGCTATGGTCCTCTCAAAAATTCAAGAAAAAGGGAAAATTGCTTGTAGATCTAATAAGAAGTTTCTCCTTTTCTCACAGAGTTTTTAAAAGCTGTATTCTTAACGCCTTACCAAACAATTCTCTGTTAACCCTCAAAGCATCTTTCACTACTATAGTTCCCATTGAGGCCAGTGTAGATCAAGATGAGACTGCACAAAACATGCAGTCTGATCTTTGATCTACACTGTCGGGTTTCCTAAGACAATCTGAATTAAAGAAATCATAATATAACAATTATTTTGGTTTTATTTCTGGGCTGAAAATGTCCCTTGGGTTTATTTGGCAGTCTAAGGATTAATTTTTTGTTTTCGTCTATATTACAAACCTGGAAAATCTGAAAAATGTAAAACTGATAAAGTACATAAGATAGGATTTAAGGTTCTTTTGCATATAGAAGCACAATTTTACAATTGTTAATCATTGATAGATTTTGTGAACAGCTTATAATTTTAAATAAATTGCTGAGCAAGCTGGTTGAATAATTACTAGTTTTTCTGTGTTTTTTTTTTTCTTTTTAGTATTCTTTTTTTTTTATGGTTGTGTGTCTGTATGCAGTTAAGTAAGATGGCCAGTCTTTGGTCTGTACATACCAATAGCTTAATCTATTGACATACATGGCAATTTCAGACAAATCATGAAATATACTAAATGGAAAAAGAAACACCGGGTTAACATTTTATGCAATAACTACTTAACCGCGTAACTACTTGAAAATATTGGGGATACCATTGGAAACCGTTTGATAATTCTACAAATACTAGTCATACTGTAATGAAATTTTGGTTAATTGCCAAACAAAGTTATCCTTAGCAATAAAACAAACTCAGATCAAACCACTCTTATTTAAGCTTTTACCAAACAATCCTAGGTTTTAACGCCCTGGGAAAGAAGCCTTTGGAAAACATGGTTACCAGCATTTTCTCCTTTCCCAAAATGTTTTCAAAAGGCTTCTTCCTCAGGCTCGTTAAAAGTCGTCATTGTGTGGTAAAGGGTTAAGCAAATCCAATTTGTCATCTGCAAATGCTGTAAACTTGGTTGAGTCTACAATTTATTGTATAAATTCAACAAAAATTCAAAAGAAACTCTGAAAAATAAAAAAAAAAACAATAAAAGACCAAGTTCAAATTTTATACTCTTTAATCACAGTGTTCTTTTATGCAATATAAAAAAGTTTCACAACTTTAATTGTATCATACACCTGAGAAAAACTGACTCATTTATTCAATTTTTGCCCTTTCATGGTCAGATATTGAAACATCTATGTAATGTAATAATGAAAATATTCTGACAAATGGACAAAATGGTTCAAACTTACCATTTACCAACAATCCCAAATTTTGAGCACCTGAGGGAGCCAGCTTTTGAAATCATTGTGGGAAATGGAGGAAAGTATCTCCTTTTCCAACAATGTTCTTTACCTCTTCACAGACAGTTCTGGTTGTTTGAATCATATTTGTCTTCTGCAAATGCTTTAACTCTTTACCAAACGACAAAAATTTGGACTAGTCCAATTTGAAAGGATTTGCAGACGACAAATTAAATGTAACCGAAATGATGCTTATTGTTTTGGATGGGGTAGAAAACATTGTGGGAAAAGGAGAAAATGCTGGTTACCAGCATTTTCTCCTTTTCCCACAATGTTTTCAAAAGCCTTCTCTTACAGGGTCATTAAAACTCGGGATTGTGTGGTAATGGGTTAAATTTGGATGAGAATAAAATTTTGTCATCATTGTTTCTTCAATTTAACCATGTTTTCTTAACTTTCTCTACAGTCATGAAGGGTTTCTTTTCCTTCAAGTCTAAAAAGTTACATACAATTCTATGGCTTTACACTCCTAGAGTAGATGGCCTTTGAAAACTTACCAAAGGAAGCTTTTTACCAACAACTGCTCCTTTTTCTATGACGTTTTCTACGTCACTTAAAACAGTTGTTTCCCCAGCCTTTAAATGTATTTATCAATTTTCAAAAAGGAAAATGCATTTTTTTGAATGATATGGAAAACATTGTGGGCAAAGAAACTGTTGTATGTAGCAAACAAAACTTCATTTCCCATCAATATTCTCAAATAGTATTAACTGTAGGCACGCAGAAAGACATTTCCAGTAATGGGTTTAGAAAAATTTATCATTCTCAAATATTTCTCAGAAAGCCAGTAAAGTTTTTAAGAAGTGCAAAGCATAATTAAAAATGATCTTTAAAACAGTGCAACAATATTATACAAAATAACATATATGTATAGAAAACTCAAAATTTATTGCATTTATTTCACTTTCAAAGATACTATAGTATTCATTTCCAGTCAATTAAATCCCAAGTTACAGAATTTGATTTTTTGTGTTTAAAATCAATAAATTGGCAAAGCCTATGGCCTCAAAAAGTGAAAAGAAGTTTCAGATTTGTTGTCTTTTTCAGAAGAAAACTATGTCATGTAGCAATTGTAAACAATGGTGAAACGTGATAGTTCATCGCTAGAGTCATTTGCTTAACCCCCCCCTATCTTAAAGTAGAAAATGTAGCTCAGCGGATAATTTTTCTCTTTGAAAGGGAAGAAAACATTATGAAAAAAGGAGGAAATGCTGGTTACCAGCATTTTCTCCTTTATCTACAATGTTTTCAAAAGGCTTCATTCTCAGGTTTGTTAAAACATGGGATCGTTTGCTAAAGATTAACATGGGAAATGGCTTACTCGTCTTCTTGTGGGACAATGTCTTTTCTTCTTCTTTTATCAATCCTTTACATATAAACCCTAAATGTTTATGTTTATTTAATGAATTTACAATTTTAGTCTCTTCAAAATCATTCTGCTGCACTCCCAATATTAATTCTGAGCTATTTGCTGTTGAGTTGTTGTAACCTAGATTGGTGTGACAGCATATATGTGTAGGGTGTCTTGACTTCATTTTCTTGCTTGCTGCATGATTATCCAAGGCCAAGACCATGCACAGTCATGTGAAAAGCATCATGTGATATCCTCATTGAACAAGTTGATTGATGCAAAATCCCAAATTGCATTTTCTACCTATCATAATCTATGCAATCTTGCAAAAGCCATGGGTAATATTTGTCATGAGGCCACAAGAATGACTTTAGTTTGAAAAATCATCAACAAAATGGTAATATTTGACTTAAAATGAATACCTCAGTATGTTTAAAACAATTTCTATGTTCAACAACTATTTTACCCCTTTACCAAACAATCCCTGGTTTTAAGGACCCAGAGAAAGAAGCCTTCTGAAAACACTGTGAGAAAAGGAGAAAATGCTGGTTACTAGCATTTTCTCCTTTTCGCACAATGTTTTCTACTCTTCAAAAGTCAAGGTTCAATTTTTGAGTCATGTTTATTTTGTCGTCTGCAAATGCTTTCAATTTGGACCAGTCTAAAATTTTGACGTTTGGTAAAGAGTTAAAAAAGTTTTACTTGTTCTGCAGCTCATATGAGAGAAAAAGAATATCATGCGAAATAAAAGATAATTCAGAAATAAAGATAAGTAAAAAAATTCTCTCACCTAAAAATATCTCATAAAAAAGCCTAGTCTAAAAGTTAAGAAATATTTCAATATTATCGAAGATTGATGTGTTTTCGATACGCACTTATTTTTGACACCATGGGATAACTCCGCTTTTTGTGACAACCAGAAGTAGAATGACATCACCGTTTTTTAAACTCAAGGTACTCGGAAGCAGCCGTCACCACTCGCCAATAAAAAAAGGTAAAAATGCGTCAAAACCAAGCAAGAGAAAATTTTTATCAATTTTACTTTTTTAGGGTTTCATCGCAAATACCTTGTAGGGATTTCTTGTTAGTCTGCTTTCAGAAAGTCACATGACTGTCATTTGTTCATGGAATTCCTAGAAATACAGGCTAGTTGCAAAAGTGACCCACCTTATAGCTTTGATACCCTTTTTCACACTGTAGTGAAATGAGATTTCTACTACTATTATGAGTTCTGATAAAATACCGACTTGAATAAAAACATACCATCATACTTTTTTTTCTGAAAGTGTTTATGCTCTGGTCTATAGTATTATCCTTCATAACTCATATGGTATAAAAAATTTTGGTCAACACCCCCACATGAACTCTTCATTTTGCAGATACAAAAAGTATCTAAAACATGTCAAGGTCAGTCAATTTATAGCACTTTACACATGCTCCATTTTCATGCTGTTTATGAATGTTTTAAACTGTATGAAAGTAGATTTAATTGTTTAACTCTTTACCAAACAAGCCCTGGTTTTCAAGACCCTGGGTAGGGAAGCTTTTGAAAACCTTGTGGGAAAAGGAGAAAATGCTGGTAACCAGCATTTTCTCCTTTTCCCACAAGGTTTTCTACCCTTTCAGAGACAAATTTTATGAATCGAGACACTTTTAATTTGTCGTCTGCAGATGCTTTCAATTTAGACCAGTCTAACATTTTGTCGTTTGGTAAAGAGTTAAACGGCAGACTTAAAGCAGGATTGAAGGAAAATAAATGCATGATTGTCATTTATACTCCAGTATTTTTTCTTTATGCATACAGTGCTAATGGTATCGAATACACATCAAACCTCGATAACTCTTTACCAAACAATAAAATTTTAGACTAATCCAAATTGGAAGCATTTGCAGACGACAAAAATGATGTAGCACAAGTTATAGAATTTGTCATTGAAAGGGTAGAAAACATTGTGGGAAAAGAAGAAAATGATTGTTACCAGCATTTTTTCCTTTTCGCACATTGCTTTCAAAAGTCCTTTTTCCTTGGGGTTGTTAAAACTCGAGATTGTGTGGTAGAGGTTTAACTATATTAAGAAATATTGTGATAGATGTGCATTTTTTCTAAAATTAAAGTTAAGTTGGATTAAGTCTTGCTTTAAAACCAGTTTTACCCAATCAACCTTATAACAATCTAGTGTTTTTATGATCACAAGGAAGACGGCTTTTAAAAGCATTGTGGGTATAGGACAAAATGCTGGTAATAAATGATTTCAACACTCTTAAGAACAAAAGCCAATATTTAAGAATCACTTGCTATCGATTTTACTCTGGACATGTCTAACATTTTGTCATATGGTACAGAGTTAACTCAATACCTCTTCAAACAACTTAGTCAGTATTTTCTCCATTTCTCACAATGTTTTTTACTCTTTTTAGAGACAAATTCCATTAATTTGTCGTCTGCAAATGCTTTCAGTGTAGATCAGGCTAAAATTTTGTTGTTTGGTAAAGAGTCACCCTTTTTTACCAGATGACAAATTTTAGACTGATTCATACGTACAGCATTTGCAGACGACATGTTTAAAGTGGTTCAAACTATGGTATGTTGTACAGAAAGCAAAGGAAACATTGTGGGAAATGGCGAAAATGCTTGTTACCAGCAAAATGCAAACAGTCTGAAAAAGCCTGTTTCAGTTACTCTGGTAAATAAAAAAGTTACAAAAAAACAAAATTGGCAAAAAAAAAAATTCACGTCTTCACAAAAAATATTTTGCATAGTAAGTTTGACATATTGATTCCGACTGGAAGAACAGAGTATAGAGTATTTCACCCTTTACTATACAATCCCATCTCAAAAAAAAAAAGCTTTTGAAAACACTGTTGGAAAAGGAGAAAATGCTGGTAGCCAGCATTTTCTCCTTTTCCAACAATGTTTTTTCCCTCTTAAGGATAGGGCACCCTAATGGGTTTCGTGTAACATCACCTTTCATCGCCAAAAACATACGGATTCGGCTTAGACTTGGGTAATCTGTAATCGATGCAGGGAAGCAGCTTCTATCAGCCGATCGATTACAGACTACCTGAGTCTTAGCCGAACCTGTATGTTTTTCGGCGATGAAAGGCGATGTTATACGAATCCCATTAGGGTGCCCTATCCTTGAAAGACAGATCTGATCATTTGAGCCACATTTAGTTTGTCAACTGCACATGCTTTCAATTTGGGCAAGCCTTAAATTTTGTCATCTAGCAAAGAGTCAAGAGTTTTGATACAAACTGGACATTTCAAACACAATATATTTCACTGGCCATAACAAAAACAAAGTATTAAACAATATCATACAAAATTGGAGCAACAAAATACAAGAGGTAATGATCTGTGATGACAACGATGACTGTGATCATGGTGATGATGATGTTGATGATGCTGTTTTTGATGATATCTACAATAGTGACTGCCTGTAGATCCAAGCAGCAAAATGGATCTTTTGTGTGCTGTTACAGACAAAATGATGTATATAGCATGGAAGGACAGTACATTTGCTGCTTAAGTACAGAATACCTCACAAATAATCATGCAGTATAGATCCCAATTCAGATTGCATGTTCTTATGAACTGCATGTATCAGAAATGCTCCTCCCTGTTTTTTCACAATGTTTGTTCAGACAATTACTGTGCTTTGCATTAACCCATGTAACCCTGTACCACACAATCCCGAATTTTAACGACCATGAGAAAGAAAGCTATTGAAACTTTTGTGGGAAAAAGAGAAAATGCTGGTAACCAGCATTTTCTTCTTTTCCCACAACCTTTTCTTTTCTTATTACTGTGCTTTGCATTAACCCATTTAACCGTTTACCACACAGCAAAATTTTAGGCTCATCCATATTGAGGAAATTTACAGAAAACTATTCAAATGTTTTTTAAATGATAGTATTTATTTCTGAATAAGTAAAAACATTGTGGAAAAAAGAAAAAATGCTGGTAACCAGCATTTTTTCCTTTTCCCACATTGTTTTCAAAAGCCTTCTTTTTCAGGGTCGTTAAAACTCTGGATTGTGTGGTAAAGGGTTAAATACAGTTCTGTGATTTCAAACCTTAAAGAAACAGACTGTTTGGAGAAAATTATATGGGAAAGGAGAAAATGTTGGAAACCATAAGAAAACATTGATGGAAAAGGAGGAAATGCTGGTAACCAGCATTTTCTGTTTGTTCTGATTGTTTCTTTGTTTTTAAAGAAGTACCAACTTTTTTGGCCACATTTGTAATTTTTATGGAGAATAAGACTGAAAAAGTTCTTAAGAATTGCTTGTGAATATGGACCCTTGTTCAAGAGTTAATGAACATGTTGAGTTGATGACGCATGAGTAGACTGAAACATACCTCTTTGTAAAGTCAAAAAAACACAGCAATCCAATAGTGAAAATCACTAAGCATCTGAAACCTCTTTGCCATTTTCAAACTTCTTTCCCTCTTAAAAACACGCTCCATTCATCATTTCTGTACATTATGATCTTCACTTTACATCGGAAAAAATCCTCTTCCTCGTAAATTTTTTGTGTCAATCTGTACAAACATGCGATATTCACAAAAGATTCATCTTCTTTGTCACGAAGTTCTCCTTGCTTTATCTACCTGTTTGTAGGGTACACTAAGCTTATTAGCACTAGTTCTTGTATCTGAGGGTTTTTGTTTAAATATAGTTTTTCGAGGTCTGTCCGGGAAACAGGATGCACCATTATTGTCCGAGTCCTGAGGGTAGAGTGCCTCTGTTTCAGACATATTTAATTTTTCTTCGCTCGTACAGCTTGAACTTACGACTGATATCCTCTCCTGCAAAGCAATCAATAGAAAATAATTATTTTGAAGCAAGACTGTTAACCTTTTTCACACAATCCCGAGTTTTAACAACCCTCAGAAGGAGGCTCTTGAAAACATCATGGGAAAAGGAGAAAATGCTGGTTACCAGCACTTTCTCCTTTTCCAACAATGTTTTCTACCCTATCAGAGACAGAAATTGTAATTTTAGCTACATTTAATTTGTTATCTTGAAATGCTTTCAATTTGGTCAAATCGAAGATTTAGTCGTTTGGTAAAGACTTAACCTTTCTTCACACAATCCAAGTTTTAATAACCCTGAAGAAGGAGGCTTTTGAAAACAGTGTTGGAAAAAGAGAAAATGCTGGTAACCAGCATTTTGTCCTTTTCCCACAATGTTATCAACCCCATCAAAGACAGAAATTATCATTTTAGTTACACTCAATTTGTCATCGGCAAATGCTTTCAACTTGGACCAGTTTAAAAATTTGTTGTGTGGTAAAGAGTTAATATTCGAATGTTTGCTATTGATAGTTTACCCTTCACCACACAATCTTGAGTTTTAACCACCCTGAAAAATACAGGTTTTGAAAACATTGTGGGAAAACAAGAAAATACTGGTCCAGCATTTTCTTATTTTCCCACAATGTTTTCTATGAACTTTCAAAGACAAATATTGCCATTTAAGTCACATTTCAGATGTCACCTGCAAATGCTTACAAAGTGAACAAGTCTAAAATTATGTCACATTGTAAAGAATGAAGCTGTAACTCAATTATTAAAAAAAAAAAAAAAAATTAGTTTTCCTTCTAAAAACCTGAATAATTGATTGATTGTGCTTAATGACATTTTCAACATTATTTCAACAGTAATATCACAGCAGCCAGTGCACCTATCCACGCTTTCCTGAATTTTCTTTTATCAGTACTCCGCACAATATTCTTTCCAAGCCAATGACTGCTTTCCCACATAACCATTGTCGAAACAATGGTCAGCAAAGAGAGAGGACTGAATCCTATTGCAATGACTATAATCAATCCTCGGAAAGAAATTGGCCAAGTCGGGGATTGAACCAGCGACCCCGTTCTCAAGTCCTGTATGCTACCAAATAAACTACCAGGGCTTGGCTCAATAACCTGAAGCAAAAGTAAATGAATCCATTGTTACTCTTTGTGATCCCATAATACGGCCCGTATTCGACGGGCGTATAACTAGAGGCGCTTGAGCGCCTGTATCGATCCACAGGCCTGATATTTCTATAATGGCGATAGGAAGTTTTTAATAATTATCATTCAATCCTGCATTTTAGCTCACTGAAGAAAAAGGGTATGGAAAAAACTTGTGAGAAAAGAAGAAAAAAATGGTAACCAGCCACGCACGGACGGACGGACAAACGAACGGACGGACGCAACAACCAGAATTCTTCATGGAACACAATTATTTGAAGGAATTTGAAAGAGGACCACCAAAGGAACATTCCTAAGAAATTTGGTAAAACTCCAGTCAATAGTTTCTGAGGAGAAGTTTTTTAAAGAAAAAAATTACGGACGCACGCACGCACGGACGAACGGATGGACGGACGGACGACGGACACAATGCCATGACAATAGCTCGCTTGTTAAAGTGGCGTTAAACTCCAATACATCCAATCAACCAATAATCATTCAGTGACGACCGATTACAGTGCTTACAGCACTTTGATTTTAAAAGGAATTTGGTAGACAACCACCATAGAAACAATTTGGTAGACAACCACCATAGGAACTTGCCTGCAAAACAACAATGAAATCCAATAAATAGTTTTAGAGAAGAAATTTTTCAAAGATTTTACTTTATACCATAAAAGGAAAATGAGTCTCCCATAAAAGCCATGTTTTTTGACAGATCATTTTTTTTTTTAAGGAATTCTGTAAACCTGTATCTAAGGAACATTCCTGCAAAATAATAATGCTATCCAAATAGCGGTTTGAGAGGAGAAGATTTTTAAAGGTTTTTTACTTTGGTTGCCATGGAACACAATTATTTGAAGGAATTTGAAAGAGGACCACCAAAGGAACATTCCTGTGAAATTTGGTAAAAATCCAGTCAATAGTTTCTGAGGAGAAGTTTTTAAAGAAAAAGTTTACGGACGCACGCACGGACGAACGAACGGACGCACGACGGACACAACGCCATGACAATAGCTCGCTGGCCTTTGGCCAGTGGAGCTAAAAAGTAGAAAATGCTGGTTATCAGCATTTTAACCTTTTCATACAATGTTTTCCAAAGCCTTCTTTTTCATGTCATTAAATCATTGGATTGTTTGATTAAGGCTTTAAAGTTTTCAATTAAGGCTTTAAAGTTTTAAAAAAAAGATATAAATTCCTATAGTTTTTTTCCAAGTGCATGAGAGAAACTTCAGCTAGACATAATACTGACTACTTACATTTCTTTTATTAAATCTGAATATTCGCCACTCTCTAGGAGGTCTGTCTGAGTTAATAGTTTCTGTACTGGTTCTTTGGTAATTTGGATTAGTAAAGGTAAGAGTTGAGAAGTCTTCAGAATAATGCTGACGTCTTCTTTGTCTGTAAATCAGGAAACAAATACATTTAGTTACTGTAATATGTCAACATTCCAACCAAGAGAAACTTGAAAACATTCAGCCTGGCAAATCATGCCACTTGTGCACACAACTTCTTAAAATAGCATCTACCTGCTTTGTGGCAATAATTATTATTATTGACAGTTTTCAAAAGCTATGGACTCATGAATCAAAGATACCAGGTTCTAATACCACAATGACCAAGGTCTGTCTTTTAGAACTACACACATCATTAGGCAAGTACTAGTTAGGTTTCCAGAAAGCAAATACCATGAGTAATTAATATATGCTGTATAATTCTTTTATAATTAATGTAATGTAAAATAGGCTGAACTCTCTCCAAAACAACAAAATGTAAACCTGACTAATTTGAATGAATTTGAAGTCAACAAATTAGATGTGGCTCAATAACAGGATATGTCAATGTTAAAGGAAGAAAGGCTAGTAAAAAACATTTGCTCCTTTTCCCACAAAGCTCTCAAAAGTCTTCTCTGTATGGGTCATTAAAACTTTGATCTGTCTTCTAAACTAAGATTAATCATTAAAAAAAGATCCCTTTCTCACATACCTTTTCCATAAAATTATAATAAGCACCATTCCTATAAATACTATAACAATAACTGAAGCAAGGGCAATGTAGGCCCCTTTTGGGTTCTTTATGGCCTCACTTTCATCTTTTTGGCAATCAGCCCCTGAGCACCTGAAATAACAATAACAGTTTAACTCCTTATCACATGGCAAATTTTAGACTTGAAATGAAAGCACTTGCAGACAACAAATCAAGGGGGCTCAAGTGATGGTACTTGCCTTTAATTGAGTAGAAAATATTTGTGGGAAAAGGAGAAAATGCTGGTTACCAGCATTTTCTCCTTTTCCCAAAAATGTTTTCAAAATCTTTCTTTCTCATGGTAGTTAAAACTCGGGATAATGTGGTAATGTGTTTAAGTTTGGTTAGAGGGGAGAGGCTAATACCATGCTAACAGAAATGTCTACTTTTCCCAAATCTGCCATAAAGACTTTTTCATTCAGTCCTGTCTGAAATAAATCTAAATAATGAGCCATTTCTCCTTTAGCCATAATTTTTTCAAATGTGATCTCAAGTGTGGCTAAATGTCATTTGCAGGAAGCTAATTAAAAGATAGTGCATGCAACCTTTCATTCATAAAGCTTAGTGCATGCAACCTTTCATTCATCATAAAACTTTAAAAAAAAACACAAAAGCACTTCAAGAGGGTGCCTATGCTCTGCTGCTAGTGATTAATTTTCGGTAGAAATTCTAAGCTGAAAAAGGGGCATAACTGTGTCAAACATATTTCGATGGTTACCTGCCCCTAATGTATGAGTCCCACATTTGATAGTTAACTTGTCTAAGTTTGAAGGCAATATCTTCAGTGATTACAGAGATATTACAAAATGTCAAAGTTTTTGCACGACAATGACGCAGACAACAACGCAAACGCTATGACAATAACTTGTCGTTTTCTTCGAAAACAACCGAGCTAATAAGGAATATAACAGGTAACAGATGATATAACATCATTTCTGGTAAAGTTCTATTATACCTGACATTGCCTTCTTTCCCTGTCTCTGTGTCCTCAGACCCCTTGCTAGTCCCCTTTCCTCTGTCTTTGGGAACTAGAAAGAAAGAAATTAATCCTTTATCACATGGTAATATTTTAGACTTGTCCAGCCCTAAAGCATTTGCAGATGACCAAGTGACTGTGGCTCAAACTGAGGAAGCTGTCTTTGATAGGGTAGAAACAATTGTGGGAAAAGGAGAAAATGCTGGTTACCAGCATTTTCTCCTTTTCCCACATTGTTTTTAAAAAGCCTCTTCCTCAGAGTCATTTAGAACTTGGAATTGTGTGGTAAAGGGTTAAATGGCACAAACATATTTGTAGCAGACTCCTTGTAAAAACATGGGTAATCATCATGAATTTAGTAAATACATAATTTCATAAGATACTGTGGCAAAAGATGGATTTGCTCATTACAGAACATGTGAATCAATCAGGTGGTGTGTCTGGGAATTTAGAATAAGGACAGCATTTCAAATCATTAGTGAACATCAAGCACATAATAACAGTTCAGCTTTTACATCACAAAGGAAGAAAAGGCTTTTCTACTTTTCCACCACTATTTCAAAGAGCTGTCTTCCTCTAGGTGATTAACACATAGGACTGTGTGGTAAAGGGTTTATAGACTTTCATAAATAACTAGAACTGTCGCAAAGCTGACAAATACCCCCCACCAGCACCTTGTCACTGAAGCAGCACAATCAGACAATGGAAATGATTTTCAAAACAAAGTTCACCTGTGGATTGACCTTTGATCGATGTGACCCAACAATAGGGCACCTCCTTGGGTCATGAGCAACACATGTAAAGAGTTTCATGGTCCTAGGTCAAAAGGCTATTGTTCACCTGTGACTTTGACTTTTGACCCATGTGACCCAAAAACATTAGGGCACCTCCCTGGGTCATGAGCAAGGCTTGTATGAAATTTCTGGGACTAGGTCAAACGGCTTTTGAGTTAGAGCATGGACAAATGGACGGACAGACAGACAGACAGACATGGTGAAACCAGTATACACCCCCTCTACTGTGGTGGGGTGAGGTGTGTGTGTGTGTGTGATCATCAATAGATATAAAACTTACTTGAAATGCAAGTTCTATTAGAAACATCTGATGTTGGACACATACAAGAGTGACCATCTGGTCTAGCTAAACACAAATGTGTACAGCCACCATTCTTCTTGGAACAAGCATTAGTCCCTGAAATTCAAGTATGTAACATCAATATAAATGAGCCATGCTCTGTAAAAAGAGGGCTTAATGCATACGCGAAAACTATTGACCCATGTCAGCCTACGCAGTCTGACCTGGGCCGAAACTTTTCGCTATTGGTCAATTTTCTGTATGTTCAAGGACCCCAGTCTACCTCATGATTCAGTTGGTTGTTAAACAAGAGGGCCATGATGGCTCTGAAGCCGCTCACCTGAGTCTTTTGACCAAACATGACCCATTTTCAATCTCTCTGGATATTATAACTGCCATTCTACCAAGCTTTCAAAATTATTGGACTGAAAATTTGGCCTCTAACTTGTACACACATTTTTTTTCTAGAATTTCTCTCAATAACCTACTTTTTAGCCCAACATTGCCCATTTTCCCATTGTAGATATTATCAAATCAAAGATTCTGACCACATTTCATAAGTACTGGACAGAAAATGTGGCCTCTAGAGTGTACACAAGGTTTTTCCAAGATTTGACATGGCGACCTAGTTTTTTACCCAATGTGACCCATTTTCAATTTCACCATATTAATCATCAAGAAAAAAATTCTGACTAATTTTCATAAGTACTGGACAGAAAATGATGACTCTAGAGCTACACAACCTATTTTAAAGATTTGACCTGATAACCCAGTTTTTGACCCGACATGACCCATTTTCAAACTTATCCAAGATATCATTATGACAAACATTCAGACCAACTTTCATGAGTATTTGACTGAAAATGTGGCCTCTAGAGGGTACACATGGTTTTTGTAATATTTGACCTAGTGACCTAGTTTATGACTCAACATGACCCATTTTCACACTAGTCCTAAAAATCATCAAGACAAACATTCTGACCAAATTTCATAAGTATTGAGCCAAAAATGTGGCCTCTAGAGCGTACACAAGGTTTTTCTAAGATTTGACCTAGTGACCTAGTTTTTGATCCGACATGACCCATTTTTAAAGTCATCCAGGATATCATCAAGACAAACATTCTGATTACATTTCAAGAGTTTTGAACTGAAAATGTGGCCTCTACAGCGTACACAAGGTTTTTCTAAAATTTAACCTAGTGACCTAGTTTTTGATCCGACATGACCCATTTTCAAACGTATCCAAGATATCATCAAGACAAACATTCTGATTAACTTTCAAGAGTTTTGGACTGAAAATGTGGCTTCTAGAGCGTACACAAAGTTTTTCTAAGATTTGACCTAGTGACCTAGTTTTTGACCCAACATGACCTGTTTTCTACTACGTCTGTGATAATATCAAGACAAACATTCTGACCAAGTTTCAAGAGTTTTGGACTGAAAATGTGGCCTCTAGAGCGTACAAAAGGTTTTTCTAAGATTTGACCTAGTGACCTAGTTTTTGACCCATCATGACCCATTTTCGAACTTGTCCGAGATATTATCAAGACAAACATTCTGACCAAGTTTCATGAATATCAGACTGAAAATGTGGCCTCTAGAGCATACACAAAGTAAAAGTTGACGTAGCATGACGGACGACACATGGCTGACACATGGCGGACACAGCACGATCACAAAAGCTCACCTTGAGCACTTTGTGCTCAGGTGAGCTAAAAAGCAGCTACTATGGATCCTTAGTTATGTGATGACTTGATTGGTACAATGTGTCACGGAGATGCAATAAGCCACCTTTTGCAAGACCATGGCTCTAATCTTAATTGTAATGTTTGTGGTTTGCTTTATTCCTTGTAGCACCACAGGAGGAAACAGGGACTTTTAGATCTAGTACAGTCGATAGATAAATACCTTTTCAGGTATTTATTTACTATTTATACAGTTTCAGTGGATTGTATTTTCAGTTGTTGACAGAGGTGAGGCTCATATATTTGGTGCTGAAAGAGTTAAAATGCTACTTCAGACATTATTTCAGATATTATTATGGCAGCCAGTGAACCTGAACATCAATTCTTGGAGTTTCAATTGCAGTATTATACACAAAACACTGTATCAAAACCACTTGTTTCTTTCCCACACAAGAAAAAAGGTTAAAACAATGTAAAACAGTGAGACAGGAAAAAATGCTATTGTCATGATATTCATTACCAAACATGTTCATGTCAGTAAAGGGCTTTTCCTAATGTTTACATTATATGGAAAGACTCGTATGGGTTGAGGTCCAGAACACTTCTAATAACTTTTGACTTGCTATGATGTAGGCTGTTATGACCAAAGTTATTTGGTTTTCCTAGAAATTCTTGCTTCCCCCCCCAAAACATGATTGCAAAAGATAATGAACATTCAAATTATGTTATGTTACAAACTATTTTCAGGCCAGAGATAACATATTAATCTTCTACCACCATGAGGTAGAATGCTTTTCACCCTTTCCTACACAATAACATTTTTATAACAACTCTGATGAAAAAAACTTTTGAATACACGGTTGGAAAAGGAGAGAATGCTGGTAACCAGCATATTCTCCTTTTCCAACAATGATTTCTACCCTTTCAAAGAAGTTTGATCATTTGTGCTGCATCTAGTTTGTCACTGCAAATGTTTCCAATTTTGACAAGTCTTATTTTTTTTTCTTTGTTTGGTAAACAGTTTAAAAAAATAGTAGGAGAGAGTAAAACTAGGACTGTAAAATAAGAGAAACACCATTACTTACCTTTCTGTCGATGTGGACTGACAACTTCGATGTCCATTAGTCCAACAAAAAACTGTTTGATTGTTTCTCTGTGTTTTCCATCATATTTTCCTGCCCGCATTATTTGTTGTGTTTGCCAGTCTGTCCAGTACACAAAGTCTCCAAACTGAAAACACATAAGTCAAACAACTTGAGAAAATGGGTTTTTGTTTCACTAACTTAACTCTTCACCAAACAACAAAATTTTGGACTGGACCAAATTGAAAGCATTTGCAGACTACAAAAAAATTGTATATCAGATGATGATTTCTGTCCTTGATAGGACAGAAAACATTGTGGGAAAAGGAGAAAATGGTGGTTACCAGCATTTTCTACTTTTCCCACAATGTTTTCAAAAGCCCTTTTTTTCAGGGTCGTTAAAACTCGGGATTGTTTGGGAAAGGGTTAACTGACACACATACAAAATAGACAAATACGAAAAAAATAAACAGCCAGCATTGTAAGTTTATAAAGTCCCTAAACTCTTTCACAAACAACAAAAATTTTTAATTTGTCAAAATCGAAGCACTTGCAGACAATAATTTAAATATAACCAAAACAATTGGATTTGTCTTTAACCCTTTACCACACGACAAAATTTTAGACCTGTCCAAATTAAAAGCATTTGCAGGCTACAATTTCAGTGTGGCTCAATGATGCGATTTTTGTTTGATAGCTGGTTACCAGCATTTTCTCCTTTTCCCACAATGTTTTCAAAAGACTTCTTTTTCAGGGTTGTTAAAAGTCTGCATTGTGAGGTAAAGGGTTAAAAGGGTGGAAAACATTGTGGGAAAAGGTAGCTAGCACTTTCTCCTTTTATCACAATATTTTTGAAAGGCATTTTCCGAGATTCGTCAAAACCAGGTTTTGTTTGGTCAAGGGTCGAACTTTAGAAAAGTACTTATACATAATCATCACATGCTAAATGATATTAACTGGACATTGATACCCCTGCCACAGGCAGTTTTCAAAAAAGTTTTCGTAAGATTTGGCCCAGTGACCTACTTTTTAGCTTAAGATGACCCAATTTCAAGCCTGTGTGAGATATAATCATGACAAACATTCTGACCAAGTTTGGTAAGTATTTTCTCTATCATCCTAGACAGCCTTTTTCCTTTATTTTCTTTCAACTATATGTCTCATTTTATATTACCCTCTCCCAGTTACTGAGAGCTTGACCATTTACCAGACTTTAAAATTTGTGATTTGTCTCTATTGAAAGCATTGCAAGTGACAATTCAGACGAGGCTAAAGTAATGAGATTTGACTTTGACATAATAGAAATCATTGTGAGAAAAGAAGAAATGCTGGTTACCAGCTTTTTCTTCTTTTCCCACAATGATTTAAAAAGGTCTCTTCCAAAAGGTCTTCTAAACATGGTATTGTTTGGTAAAAGGCTAGAGCTTGACTCTCAATACATCACTATACAAATATGGTCCTTTTTTAGAATATAGAAGGAAAAGCTGAATGCCTTTAACTGGGGTCTTACTGGCTCTTTGGTTTTGATTTTACATTTTTAATCAACAATTTTGGACATTAGGTTAGTACCCTTTTGCAAAGAACTGCAAAGCCAAGCCCAATACTGGTAAAAACTACAGTTGTCACAGGCAGACAAGTACCCCTCTTGCAATGGTTGCTTTGTCACTGGATCAGAAAAAAAGTTAAGGGCTATAACTCCTGTAATAACTGAACAATTATGAAAAGTGCAGGTGCACAAGTGCCCTTGGTGGGGGGGGGAAGAGAAATGACATGATTCAAATAAGAACCGCCCCCCCTCCCCATTTTGTTGCATGTGCTGGAGCGTAACTAGGAAACATATAAATTTAAGTTAACTGTCGTCGTGATTTGACTGAAGTAGCTGTTGAAATAGCTCGGAAACTAAATTCAAAATGATGCCACTTACCACTGCTAAACCAAATGGGTGGGGTACATTCTCAATCAGTCTCACCCTGTTTGTGCCTTCCAGTGTGGAGGTTTCTATTTTATCCAGCTTGGCATCCACCCAGTACAGGCGGTCTGATGCATAATCAATTGATAATCCATTGGGAAAACCTGGAACACATGGTCAAATCAGACATTCCCTTTTTACAACTTTATATATCCCTGAATTTATTTTCATTTGAAATCATTGCGGGTAAAGGAACCATTGACTGCTTTTCAAACACTATTACCACACAATCTTGCGTTTTAACCACCTCTGAGAAAGATGGCTTTTGCAAACACCATGGGAAAAGGAGAAAATGCTGGTAACAGCATTTACTCCTTTTCCCACGGTGTTTTCAACCCTTCCAAAATGAATTTCTGATTTTGAATCATAAGTACTTTCTCATCTGCAAATGTTTTCAATTTGGGAAAGTCTGCAATTGTGTTGTTTGGTAAGGGTCACGCATACTATCAAAATAAAGATTTTTTTTTTTTCTCTTTTTTTACTTCAATTCTTTTTATTTTTCTAAGACTTGTTACAGTTCTTATGATTGGTCCAAAAGGAGCCAATACAGTACAGGATTAGATCTAGCTCTTTATTAGAAATCAAAATTTTGCACTTTGCCAAATTGAAAGCATCTGCAGACAGCTTATCAAATCTGGCTCAAATAATGGGAACTGTCTTTGAAATAGTACAAAACATCATGTAAAAGGGTAAAAATGGGTGATGCTCTGTGCAAAGCAGTTTTAATGCATCTGCAAAGAGTATTGATCCAAGTCAGCCTCCACAGTCAGCACAGTTTGACCTGGGTCAAAAATTTTGTTATTGATCAATTTTCTGCATGTCAAAGGACCAGTATACCTCGCTTATTAAACAAACTGGATTTATGGATCCATGATTGTGTGATGACTTGCTTGGTATAATGCAATAGGCAGATGGATTAATTGCATTTTCTCCCTTTTCCACAATGCTTTCTACTACACCAAAGAAAAATTCCATCATTTGAGCCACATTTAAATTGTGGTCTGCAAATGCTCCCACTTTGGATAAGTGTATGGCGTGTAACACCACTTTCAACATTATTTCAATTTCATAGCGGCAGCCAAGAGACCTATACATGCTTTCCTGGAGTTTCTTTTAACAGTACTTTGCACAAAATTTTTCCAAGGCCACTAGCTCTTACTAGCTCCTTTCCCACTTAAACGTTATCAAAACAATGATCAGCAGGGAGAGAGGAATGAATCTTGTTGCAGTGACCATCATCAGTCCTCTCCAACAAATTTGAAGAAGAAGAGGACACATCCTTGTAAAAAAAATGCAATCAACAAGAATACATGAGAAAAA
Organism: Hippopus hippopus; assembly: GCA_946811185.2. NCBI lineage: Eukaryota > Metazoa > Mollusca > Bivalvia > Cardiida > Cardiidae > Hippopus > Hippopus hippopus. The sequence goes on from OX328107.1 coordinate 6,376,171, forward strand.
CATTATGGCAAAAGGATAAATTGTTCAAAGTTGTATTCTTCATTCTAAGCAGATCACTGTATCGAAATGGTATCCCACAACAAAGGAGGCACACCATTCAGAAAAACACATGAACAGGACAGACTGACAGAAATACAGACAGAAGGACAGAGAGAGGAAGAATTGGCCAGGAAGATGAACAGATACACAGCACCAAAACAATATGAGCCATGCTCTGTGAAAAGGGGGGCTTAATGCATCTGCGTAAAGTATCGACCCAGGTCAGCCTGCCCAGACTGAACTGGGCCAAAACTTTTTGCTATTGGTCAATTTTCTGTATGTCCAAGGACCACTTTTCCTCCAGGTTCAGTCATTCATTAGACTAAATGGATTTTATGGATCCCAAATTATGTGATGACTTGCTTAGTATAATGGATCACAGAGATGCATTAAGCCTCCTTTTGCCAGAGCATTGCTCATATGCTTTAGCTTTTGGGCAGAGGACGAAAAGTCATCAGCAGTAGTAAAATGAGTGAATCTTACCCAGATTAGAGTTGATGATATATTTTCTATTTGTACCATCTAGATACGCTCTCTCTATCCTCGGATGATAGCCCCAGTCTGTCCAGTACATATACCTGGAATTAGATGAACTTAACCCTTTACCACACAGTCCTGAGTTTTAACAACCCAGAAAAAGAAGCCCTTTAAAAACATTGTGGGAAAAGGAGAAAATGCTGGTAACAAGCATTTTCTCCTTTTCCCACAATGTTTCTCTATCCTATCAGAGACTAATTCCACCATGTTAAAAACATTTTTGTCTTCAAATGCTTCCATTTTGGACCAGTCCAAGATTTGGTCATATGACAAAGGGTAAACTGAACCTTTTTATAGCCAACATACATGTATGTGCAATTGGTACTTGTATTCCATTGCTAGCTATGTAACACATTTAGTTTCTAGTCTGACTGAAATTCTTAGACAAACATATGAAAACAAAAGTATTTGGAAAAATTAAATAGTACTGAATGTCCATTGCTGTGACTAAATTAGGCATTTCCTCAACAGTTTTGATACTATTAGTTCCTGACCATTGCACACTTTTTATGTATACTTTTGTTGAAATCTCTGCTTATCATAAATATCTATTCATTTGAGCCACACTCTGTGAAAAAGGAGTTTAATACATCTGCTAAAAGTATAGATCTGGGTCAGCCTGCACAGACGAACCCGAGCCAAAACTTTTTGCTACTGGTCAATTTTCTGCATATCTAAGGACAGTCTACCTCATCATTCAGTTGGTTACTAGACAAAATAAATCATGTGGATCCATAGTTATATGAAGACTTACTTGGTATAATGAATCACAAAGATGCATTAAACACCCTTTTGCCAGAGCATAGCTAATACAAAATATTTCATACCCCTTTTCTGGGTGAACTGCAATAGCCCTTGGCTGGTCAAGGTTGTCCTTAATAAGGGTCAGTCTATTTTTACCATTCAACCATGACACCTCTATAACATCAGCCCCCGTGTCCGTCCAGTACAGGTTCTTTGCCACCCAGTCCACAGCCAGACCATCTGTAGTTTTTAAATCCCTATCCACAACTGTCTCAACATGACTTCCATTCAAATCAGCTCTCCTATGGATGGTTTACAAAAAATGAAATATAAAAAAAACTCATTAATATATGACTGAAGGTTGAGATAGGTGGCTGTATTTGATTACTAAAGCAGCAGTTTCTTCCTTGTCACAGGAGATCACTCCTTCCTTCTGCATAGCTTCTTCCCGTATAAAATCAATACCTAATAACAACTGCGTTAGGAAGACTGTTTTCTAGATCAGTGGTTAAGGTGTTGGTCTTTTAAACCTCAATAACCGAGGATCATTTCTGCACATGTTCGAATCCCACCAGGTGCGGTTTGTATTTGAACTATGCATTGTTGCGAACTTTCATGTTCATAGACCGCGATTTTAAGGAGAGCATGATACAGAGTAATTAAAATTATTACCGCTTTGACCCAGGCTAACCCTTACTCCTTACCTGACAACAAAATTTTAGACTTGTCCGTATCAGAGGCATTAGCACATCACAAAATACATGTGACTCAAACAATAGAATTTGTTTTTTGATGGCATAGGAAATGGGGGGGGGGATGCTAATTACCAGCAATTTTCTCCTATGGACTATTAACTCTTTCCATACCACAGACAACACCAGAAGCAATGGTGTGCAGTCTGATCTCCGATCTGCACTGCCCACTGCTTTATTCTAGATCGTGAATGAACCATTTTTTATCTTGTAGTGTAACTGTACATGTCGCCTTTGAGAAAATGAAATTTTTTTTTTCATAAGTGGAAGACTTAAAAGACTTCTTTTTCAAAGTTGGAAAAACTCTGAATTGTTCGGTAAAGAAATACACATCATCACTTTAAACCTTCTGCAGACCAGAACAACTAGCAAAATTTGAGAAACATTTGGAAAAAAGGATAATTTCTCTATCAAATGAAAGAAGCTCCATTTCCACACAGTTTGATAAAGTATCCCCTGAAAGGATTTAACTCTTTACCACACAAACCCGACTTTTAACAACCCTAAGAAAGAAGCCTTTTGAAAACATTGTGGGAAAAAGAGAAAATGCTGGTAACCAGCATTTTCTCCTTTTCCCACAATGTTTTCTACCCTTCCCAGAACAAATTTCAATTTTTGAGTCACATTTAATTTTGTCGTCTGCAAATGCTTTCAATTTGGACTGGTCTAAAATTTTGTCGTATGGTAAAGAGTTAAAGGATTTAAAGAATTGTATTTTTTTGAAAAAAGCTGCTCGGCAGTCAAATATGTAATAAAATACAAAAACTTAATACTACTATGTATATAGACCACAAGAAATTCTCTCTATCTATTACCTGATGACATCTAACATAACATCTGTATAATACAGTTTTCTGTCCGCATAGTCATAATCAATCGCAATAACATTGTGCAGGTTCGGCAATGGCAGATATACATCTGTACGATCTGGTAGATCTAATGATATTCGACGAATACTGCCTCGACTAGCAAATAAAACATACTCTTCTGGCACTGAAATAAATAGAGAATATTTTATCACACTTGATATCCTACAAGCTCATTTTGGCCTGATCAAACACGAGTTTAGGGATCATAGAGGTAATACCCTTGAAAGAAAGAACAAATTATTTCTGAAAGTACGCTAACAAAACTTTTTAGGAAAAGAAGTGGATGTTTATAAGAATTCATTCATCCTTTTACATTTATATTTTCAAGAGTAATTTACTGTAAGTTTGTAAAAAGTTTAGTAAAAAAAAAGGTAAGTGGCTTAAAAAGAGAAGTTTTTGTAAGAAATGCAAAAAACGTACATAACTGAGCCATGTTCTGGCAAAAGGGGGCTTAATGCATCTCCGCGATGCTTGATACCAAGCAAGTCATTACATAATTATGGATACATCAAATCAAATTTATCTAACAACCAACTGAATCATGAGGCAGACTGGTCCTTTGATATGCAGGAAACTGACCAATAGCGAAAAGTTTTCGGCCCATTAAGCCTGCGCAGACTACCCAGGCTGGCCTGGGTCATTACTTTATGCAGGTACATTAAGCACCCTTTTCACAGAGCATGGCTAACATAATCATGCTAGAACAACAAAATCTTTGACCATACTGTTTCAGAGTTAAGTATCACTTAACTCTCTGCCAGAGAACAAAAGTCTGGACTTGTTTTAACTGAAAGCATTTGCAAACAAGTTCAGATAGTAGACCCCTAATGGAAAACAGCTATTTCCACTATAATATTATCCCACAAAATTTGCTATGATTAAAAATGAGTATTATTCTACTACTTTAACTGAACCACTTTTTCCTTTTTTTCCTTCTTAGAATTATCATTTATAAATCTAAAACCACTATATTCTAATTACAAAGAGAGATAATAATTACCTCCCTTTTCAGGAAACCAACAAAAGTATCAACAAATAACTTCAAGATAGACATCAAAGGAATTTCTGGTCCGTTAAATAATGTGCAAAAGTATTATATCAGTATAAATCCTTATTTATCAACTATCAAGAAATTTTATTCCATGTTGCACAAGAAGCATTAGGGGTCTACTACCTTAAATGAGGCTTAAATCAAAGAATTTTACTTTGTTAGGGTAGAAAACACGGTGCAAAAAGGAGAAAATGCTGGTCAACAGCATTTTCTCCTTTTTTCCACCATGTTTTCCAAAGCTGTTTTTCCTCATTATCACTAAAACGTAAGATTGTTGAAGAGATCAAGATTACCTACTTGTTTTACATGTGACATTGTCTGGAAGTAACTGTAGACCGGATGGACAAGCACAAGTCAGCCCTGACCGCCGAGGCAGACACAAGTGACTACAACCTCCATTCCACATCCCGCATCTATTAAGCAGTGGATTTACTGAAATGGAAACACAAGTGCATTTTCATTCAATCCTCCATTTAATTCATTTAATCTTTTAACCATTTAAGGGATACGGCCCCTAACTCTCATATTAAAAGACAGAAGCTGCTGAGATCGGCTGAATAGCCTTTACGAAAATGTCAATCTTACACAATATTTACCGATGAGTTACTGAATCTACAGCCCCTAACTCTCATATTAAAAGATGGAAGCTGCCAAGACTGGCCGAATAGCCTTTATGAAAATATTGATGTTACATGGTATTTACTGATGAGTTAGGAGTCATAATCCTTAATCCTTTTCCAACACACATATTGTTGACCCTTTGAAAGTGAAAGTATCACCAGATTAATTGAATGGTTCAGTTATGATTTCCACAACTTTTAACATTATTTCAGTAATCTCATGGTGACAGCTCACATATTCATGTATTTCCTGGGTTTCATCAGCACTAGGCTAGGGCTCTAAGTGTCTTAACCAAGAACACTCCCATGAAAAACCAAGTGGATCCAGTGAGGTTTGAAGATGGGGCCTCCTGGTAACAAGTTCTACAATTTACCACTGAGCCATGCAGGACCCCTGACAAAAAATTCAAAATTGATACCAAATGGGTATAAAATCTCTGGTATTGAAATCATTGTGGAAAAAGAAGAAAGTGCTTGTCACAAGCAAAGAATCCTTTTCTCAAAATGTTTTTAATAGGCTCTCTCTATAGATACATTAAAATATAGGATAGTTTGTTCAAGTGTTGGTATTATTTATTCCTCTTTTACAAGTACTATTTCTTTCAAGATCTAAATGAGAAAACTAAATTTTCTTCACTAACATCAAGATTGAATTTAACTCATGGCTCATTCTTCCATTAACCCTTTACCACACAATCACAAGTTTAAACGACACTGAAAGAGAAGGCTTTGGAAACATTGTGGGAAAAGGAGAAAATGCTGGAAACCAGCATTTTCTCCTTTTCCCACAATGTTTCCTACCCTATCAAAGACAGAAATAATCATTTACGCAAAATTTAATTTGTAATCTGCACATGGCTTTTAATTTGGTCAGGTCAAAAAAATTGTTGTGTGGTAAAGAGTTAAAGAAGAAAGAGCACTTGGTTGATGTTTGGTTTGCAGTTTTCTTACGTTGCTTCAACAGTTTTTCTGTTTTATTTATTAATCAAGATTTGATTGGTCACCTGATGCACTAAAATTCACAATTTACTTCAGCGTTATCTTAAGTTTTCTATAGGAATATTGTAGTAAATGATGAACTTGACAGACAGATTATATTTACCACTGATTGTATGGTGAATAACAACATTATTTCAGTTACATGTATATATACTACTCAAACTTTGATAGGGATCATTTAGATATTTCAATTCGGGTATATGTTACAAAAATACAGTTTTTACAAAAAAAATTCATTTCCTCAGATGGTTTATTTCATCAGCGTGACAATCTTCCATATTGAAAACAATACCTGATCCATGCCATACATGAGTATCAGCTGAATCTTGGATGGTGATCCCTAGCAAATTTTGAGTAGTATATATTGCAATGGCCAGTGGACCCATCCATGCTTTCATGGAGTTTCCTTTACCAGTACATGTACTAAACACAATATTCTTCCCAAGCCACTGGCTGCTTTCCCACATAACCATCATCAAAACAATGATCAACGGTAAGAGAGGAATGAATCCTAGGAAAGAAATTGGATGAGCTGGAAATTGGAACCAGCGACCCCCCTGTTTTCAAGTCCTGCACGTTGCCAAATGTGCTACCCGGGCAGTTGTATTTACCAACCTTTCTGATCCATATGCACTGCTTTGATATCCATAATGCCTGCCAACTCTTGTAAAATGACATTTGTGTCAAAGGGTTTCTGGCCATCTTTTCTAGCGCTGTAAATGGCTTTCTTTTGCCAATCCGTCCAGTACAGCATTTCCCCGGACACCGCCACATTGTATGGGTGGGCAACTTTCTTCATCACTACTTTTCTATGTCTACCATTTAGGTCCACGGATTCAATTTGCTTTAAAAATGAATTAGAAAAATAAAAACATTAGCTTGTGCGTTTTCCTTTTTCATAACTCTTTAACCTGTCCCCCAAATTGCAAAATTTTAGACTTGTCCAAATTGAAGGCATCTGCATTCATACAAACAGATGTGACTTTAAAACCAAATTCGTTTTAGGAAGGACAGAAAACCTTGTGGGAAAAAGAGAAAATACTAATTACCAGCATTTTCTCCTTTTCCCACAATAATTTAAAAAGACTTCTCGAGGATCATAAAAACTCCATACTGTTTGGTAAAGGATTAACAAACCAAAAAGTCTTACCATAGTTTCAGTCATACTGACAAATTTAAAGTGGCTAAAATGACTACATTGGACCTTGATGGTTTGACAACACCATGGCAAAAGAAGGAATAGCTAGATGCCAGCATTTTCTCCTATACCAAAAATGTTTTCAAAAGCTTTCTTACTCTTTCTCAAGTGTAGAATTTGTAATCTGGAGGCCTTGTGATCTTCACTCAAACCACTGAGGTTTTTTTCGGCGTGTCCTTGGCTAGCCTGGGGTCATCAAGACACAGAATTTTCTCATAAAGAATTAATATCCTCCTCCCAAAATGATTGTCTTGCAGCAGATCATTATTGAAAACAATATGACTCAGATTTTTCTTTTGCTTCAAAGTTTTCACACACATTTATGAATACATTTCCTCATGTTGATTATCCACATTTCATATGTTTGTAGAGATAAATGAGAGGTAATTGAGTACAATATACAGCATCAAATTTTTACCTCCGTCCTTGCATCAGCCCAGAATATTCTCTTGCTAGTCTTGTCTACTGTCAGCCCATTGGGCCAAATTACATCTTTATCTATCAGGGTAGTTCGGCTGCTTCCATCCAGCTGTGCTCTTCCAATTTTGGGCTCTTTTCCCCAGTCTGTCCAGAACATGTAGCTATTTTGGGAAAGGGATTAAAAACACATTGTAAAATTTGTTACTGTTTGTTAATATGAGCAAACTACTTACTTCTTCCTATAAAACATTCTCATGATTACCATTAAAAATGTCAGTGAAAAGATCAGTAAGTGGAAGAGATTAAATACAATTTGTTTCAACTCAAAAAAGAGATGGCATTTGTTGCTTTGCAACTGACAACTTTTGAAAATAATGTGGCCAAGGTACATATTGTGTATACCAAAGTAATTTCTCAGTTGCTGGTAACCAGCATTTTCTCCTTTTCCCACAGTGTTTTCTACCCTACCCAAAACAAATTTCAATTTTTGAGTCACATTAATTTTATCGTCTGCAAATGCTTCCAATTTAAACTAGTCTAAAATTATGTTGTTTGGTAAAGAGTTAAGCTCTATTTCCTAGAATTGGAATATCAGTTAGGTTTATTTGCCATAATCTAAGGATTAATTTCTTACCTTTCTTCATAAAACAGTGTAATAGCTCTGGGCTTGTCAAGACCTTCCCATATCAATACTTTTCTCATACTGCCATCCAGATTGGCTACTTCTATTCTGTTTAGGCCTGAAATACACAAAAATATAATTCAAAACATGGCCAACATCAGTACCACATGCCCACACTTGGCTGTCGTTGCTTGATTTTCAGTACAAATTTTAAGCTTGGCTGCCATTGCTTCCATATCAAGTCGAAAAAGGGGCAAAACTGTGTCAAAAATACTTTGATGGTTACCCGCCCCTATTGTCCAAGTTTGAAGAAAACACCTTCAGTAATAATACAGATATTACAAAATGTCACAGTTTTTGAAAGATGACTGCAACAACACAGATATCAATGCCTAGGCTATGACAATGCCTTGACATTTTCTTAGAAAACATCTGAGCTAAAAATGACAACTGTTCTTTAACCCTTTACCATACAATCTGTATTTCTAACAATCCTGAAGAAGAAGGCTTTTGAAAGAATTCTGAGAAAAGGAGAAAATGCTGGCAAGGAGCATGTTATCCTTTTCCCACGATGTTTTCTACTATTTCAAAGACAGAAATTATCATTTGAGCTCAATTTATCTTGTCCTCTGCAAATGATATGAATTTTGTATAGTCCAGATTTTGACACTTGGTAAAGAATTAAGGATAACAGGTAAACTCTGTCAAAATACATCAAAAGGATATATTATGATGGCTTTTATCTTTGAAAGATTGGAAATCATTATAGGAAAAACAGAAAATACTGGTGACCAGCATTTTCTCCTTTTCCCAAAATGATTTCAAAGGAAATCTGTCTGGACAGGTAGCTCAGTGATTAGCGTATCTGTCTTGTAACCTAGTGGGTGTGTGTTTGATACCCATTTGAGGCAAACTTTCTTTCTTGCGACTTTTCGCCTCTCACCTTTGATGCATGTGAGAAAAGCAGTCAGTGGCTTGGAAAGAAACTTGTGTCAGTAGTGGAGAAAGCCATAAAACACATGTGTAGGTGCACAGAAAGCCATGATATGACTTAAGCTGTTAAAACAGTGTTTACAAACAAAAGCCATCTTCCTCATTGAATTGACTGTATGGTGTTTAACGCCGTTTTCAACATTATTTCAGTTATATTGCAGCTGCCAGTGCATCCATCCATGCTTTCCTGGAGTCTCTTTTACCAGTACTCCGTAGAGTTTTTCTTTCCAAGCCACTGACTGCTTTCCCACATAATCATCGTCGAGACAATGGTCAGCGGTGGGACAGGAATGAATCCTGTTGCAGTGACTATCATTAATCCTCGGAAAGAAATTGGCCGAGCCAGGGGTCGTAGCCAGGGATCAAACCCTGGACCCCGTGTTCTCAAGTCCTGCACGCTACCGACTGAGCTACCGGAGCTCTGCCCATCTTCCTCAGGGTCATTAAAACACTTGGTTCTCACGTAAAGAGGTGACATGCATCTGACTACATATATAACATCCCCATGTATCCCCATTCCGATACAGGACCTACCTGTATCTGTCCAGTATATCTTGCGCCCAATTTCCTCTACTACCATGCCATCAGGCGTGTCCAATCCATTGCTAATGACATCTTCAATCTCCTTCCCATCCAAATTGGCTCTTCTTATCTTGTCTAAAACTGTGTCAGTCCAGTATACTTTTCCTGTGAAAGATGGAGAGGCAAACTCACTGAAGGAATATGAGCTTAGCTACTTCATGTATGATTTAATAACTTTGAATCCTATGGGCACTTAGCACAAAATTTGATTGTTTAAATAAGTCTTTATTTATGAGTAAGGATTTCTTTTTTTTAGAAATCTTGGGCAATTAACTTTTTACAAGACAAAAAACTTCTAGACTTGTCCATGCTTGAAAAATCTGAAAACCAGAAAATAAGTAAAGTTCCATGTTGACAGCATTTGAAAAACATGCAATAAATATGGCTCAAATGATGATGTGAATTTTGTATTTTTAAAAAGGATGGAAAACAGTGGGAAAAGGAGAAAGTGCTGGTTACCAGTACTTTCTCCTTTTCCCACAGTGAATTCTAAAGCGATCTTCCTCAAGGTCATATAAACAAGAAATTGTTTGGCACAGTATAAACCTACCTTCCACTGTGTCCATGCTGACAGCTATAGCGTTCTTTAGGCCTTGAAGTTGTGTAGACACCCCAGCATAGTAGTCTACATCCAGTGAGATTTTACGAATGTCTGTTCTCTGGGCAAATATGAGGAAATTTCTCATTTCTGTAACAAGACAAAGAAAATTAATCTTTTAATACCCGTTTTCTTTTGTAATACCTCACCAACGGCGAGGGGGTATAGTTTTTGTGTTGTTCGTACATCCATCTTTTCGTCTTGACAGATTATCTTCTAAAATCCTTCATGACAATTGATGAAATTTCATACACTTGTTCCTCGTGATAGTTCACCAACATCCTATTTTTTTTTTGTTGTTGTTGGTTTTTTTTTTTTTATGTAATGCCATGTCACGGAAAAAGGGGGGCTTGGTGTATATTTCTCCTATAGACCAATATCTCTTTAACTACTGGATAATATTTTATGAAACTTTATATTTATATTATTTATCATAAGCCACAGACAATCATTAATTTCTTTAATTAATGAGATGACATGTCATGGAAAAAGGGGGCTTAAAGTTTAATTTCATTATGGACCAATAACAAAAAGGCCACTTGCACGTGGAAAACACAATACCTCTTATATGGTTTGTATGAAAAAAGATATTTTTCGGCAGGGATATTATTTCAACGAAATAACTTGTTTTTCTATGGTTTGTTTTGTGTTTAACTCTTTACCACACAATCCTGACTTTTAACGACCCTGAAGAAGAGGACTTTTGAAAACATTGTGGGAAAAGGAGAAAATGCTGGTAACCAGCATTTTCTCCTTTTCTCACAATGTTTTCTACCCTTCCCAAGATAAATTTCAATTTTTAAGTCATATCCATTTTGTCGTCTGCAAATGCTTCCAATTTGGGCAAGTCTAAAATTTTGTCGTTTGGTAAAGAGTTAAACCTTTACCAGGTTAAATTTTGGACTCAACCAAATTGAAAGCATTCCCAGGCAACAACTTAAATTAGTTCAAATGACGTTTTCTGTCTTTAAAAGGATAGAAAACATTGTGGGAAAAGGAGAAATTGCTGGTTACCAGCAATTTCTCCTTTTTTCCATAATGATTTCAGAAAGACTTTTTTCTTCAGGATCGTTAAAACTCTGGATTGTGTTTTAACTCTTTACCAAATAACAAGATGTTGGACTCATCCAAATTGAAAGCATTTGCAGACAAAAAATTTAATGTTGCTAAGATGACAATTTCTGCCCCTGATAGGGTAGAAAACATTGTGGGAAATGGAGAAAATGCTGGTTACCAGCATTTTCTCCTTTTCCCACAATGTTTTCTGAAGTCTTCTCTTTCTGGGTCGTTAAAAGTTGGGATTGTGTGGTAAAGAGTTAAAGGGATAACACTGTTTCCTACATTTCAGTTACTGTGTAAGTGGAATTTTTGCCGTTTCACAAATTTGAAAAATTGTGGTAAGCAGCATTTTCTCCCTTTCCCACAATGTTTTTTTACCCTATAAGATATGTTTTATCTCATTTGTATCATTTTTTGAATTTGTTGTCTGCAGATATTTGAATGTTGAAGAGCCAAAGATTTGTTGTTTTGGAAAAGGTTAGATAAGAGCAGAACACCAAAAAAGAAAAGAAAAAAAACACATACCTGGTTCACAAGTTCTCCCATCCTTCCTCAGTAGAACACCTGTGGGACAGGCACATCTGTGGTGATTATTGGGGGTCAACAGACACAAATGGCTGCATCCACCACTGTGATCACAGGGAGAGCCTGCCACTGTGAAAACAAGAAAAGTATTTTGAGCCACTGTTTTTTCATAACCCATACACTAATACATACATGACATTGAAAACAGCCTTTAGCACACAATCCTGGAATAAAGCTTTTGAAAACATTGTAAGAAAAGGAGAAATACCGGTAACCACACATGGCTGAACCCACCATTTTGACTGTTGGTGGGAGAGTCAAAAATTGTGAAAATGTGATGAATAAGCCCCTAACCTCTATGTTAAAAAATAACTCTATCATGGAAATGCAGAATACCTTTGTCCAAAATGTACGAAAGTTTTACAAAACTAATAAATACTGATAAAAAAAATTAAAGTAGCTTTGAAATGCGCTCCTCTTCCGTTTTCCTCATGACATAGTGCACTCTGCTCACCATGATTTCTTTTGATGAATTCTATTGTTAACTGCATAACTCTTTTAAAAAGATACTCACTTTACCAGTATAGAAAAAAAAAAAAAAAATGAAAATGCAAATTTATCAAAAGATGCCAAAGAAAAAAATTATAAAAAAATATTTTTCAAAGTTTTCACTCCATTAAAAACAGAAATCCTTGAGCTATAATTTTTTTGTTGTCTGCAAATGCTTTCAGTTTGGCCAAGTCTAAAGTTTTGTCTGTTGGAAAAGAGTTAATTCAACTCGTTACCAAACGACAAAATTTTAGGTTTGTCCAAACTGAATGCATTTGCAGACGACAAAATAAAAGTGACTGAAATTTTGAAATTTGTTTTGTGAAGGGTAGAAAAATTTGTTGGAAAAGGAGAAAATGCTTGTTACCAGCATTCTCTCCTTTTCCTACAATGTTTTCTAAAGGCTTCTTTCCCAGGGTCGTCAAAAGTAGGGGTTGTGTGGTAATGGGTTAAGAGAAAGCATTGTGGGAAAAGGAGAAAACGTTGGTTAACAAAATTTTTTCCTTCCCTCACAATGTTTTCAATGGGCTTCTTCTGAAGAGTCATTTAACTCTTTACCAAACAATCCAAATTTTAACAACCCAGAGAAAGAAACCTTTTCAAAACATTGCGGGAAAAGGAGAAAATGCTGGTAACCAGCATTTCCTCCTTTTCCCACAATGCTTTTTACCATTCCCAAAACAAATTTCAATTTTTTGGTTTCTTTCTATTTTGTTGTCTGCAAATGCTCTGAATTTGGACTGGTCTAAAAATTTTGTCGTTTGGGAATGAGTTAAATTTGGTACAATGAGGTAAAGGGTAAAATAAAGCATACATACTATGAGGTCTATTCCGGTTGAACACTGTAAGGTCCATGACATTAGCCATATTACTTTGTAACACCTTCTGATTGTTTCCAGACATGTCCGAAGTCATGATGGTTTTACGCAGCCAATCTGCCCAGTAGAACTTATTCTGGAAAACTGTAAATCCAAATGGCCGAGGATGGTCCATACTGAAAACAATCTGAAACATGGAATAATGAATGAAACAAACTGGATGTCAATTGACCAACCTGTATTCACCGACTGGCCCATGTAACAGCTTATTTAGTTTAGTATTGACTAATTTATTATACATCAATTGTGAAAACAGTTTTACAACTTCTATTAATCGTTCTTGATGATTTTTTTCTTGGAAACCTAGCCAAGGTCCTTATTCATCAACTACTCTTAAGAACCTTCTTAGTCTTATGCTGAAGAATTTTCTAAACTTGAAAGGAACACAACTTCTAATTGGCTAAAATATTTGGTTTAGCCAATCTTAAGTTGTGCTACTTTCAAATCTAGTAATTTTTTGAGAATTAGACAAAGAATATTCTGAAGTTGGTGAATATGGACCCAGTACTCAAGCTGTGTTGTGTGTAATTCAGGGACATAAAATAGATCACAATGGTTTGCCAACGAATAGGTTAAAAAACAAGAGGGCCATGATGGACCTGTATCGCTCCTCTGGCTAATACGTAAAATCCCTACATGCCAAACATTACAATACTTGGTCAATTGGTTTTGAACATAAGACCCCTGAGACAGGACTAAAATTGGTAGCCCAAGTTCTTATGGTAAGTAACAAGAAGATTTCTAAAGATTTCACTACATAAGCCCATGTAAAACTTTTGACCCCCTGGGGTGGGGTCAAATTCGACCCTAGGGCTATAATTTGGGTACTCTTGGTAGAGGCCCACTAGATAAAGCCATGTGCAAAATTTGGTAACCCTAGGCCTTATGACTGAGTACAGGGAGATTTCTACAGTTTTGTCTATATAAGCCCATATAAAAATTGAGACCCCTGGGGCGGGGCCAATTTTGACCCCAGGGCTATAAGTTGGGCACTCTTGGTAGAGGCCCACTAGATAAAGCCACATGCAAAATTTGGTAGCACTAGGCCTTATGGCTAGGTGCAGGGAGATTTCTAAAGTTTTCTCTATATAAGCCTATGTAAAACTTGTGACCCCCCCCGGGGAGGGGTCAAATTTGACCCAGGGGCTATAAGTTGGGCACTCTTGGTAGAGGCCCACTAGATAAAGCCACATGCAAAATTTGGTAACCCTAGGCCTTATGGCTAGGTACAGGAAGATTTCTAAAGTTTTCTCTATATAAGCCTATGTAAAACTTGTGACCCCTGGAGCCGGGTCAAATTTGACCCCAGGGCTATAATTTGAAGAAACTTGATAGATGTCTACTAGATAAAGCTACATGCCAAATTTGGTAGCCCTAGGCCTTATGGTTTCAGACAAGAAGATTTTCAAAGATTTCCAATATTTTTAAGTTTTGTTGCCATGGCAACCAGAGTTTTTGCAGGAATTAAATTCTTTCAAGAAATTCTGAAGAGGACCATGGCAGGATCATTTCTGTGAAGTTTCATCAAAATTGGATGGGTAGTTTCAGAGAAGAAGATGTTTGAAATAAAAGTTAATGCACACATGGATGGACGGACGGACGCACGACGCACAACGGGCCATGACATAAACCCGCTGGCCTTCGGCCAGTGGAGCTAAATATATTAATCAAAAAAATTTTTAAAAAAGCATACTGATGTCTTTTTTCTTCATAACAGTACCTGTAGAGGGCTCATTACATGTAGAATATCTCACAAAGGTGCTGAACAGTGTAGATCTAAGATCAGGCTGCACATTCTTTGCAGTTTGATCCTGATCCAAAATCGTGTTACCATAAGTACCGAAATTTGCCAGATGACAAAATTTTAGATATATCCAAATTGCAAGCATTTGCAGATGTCAACTTAAATGTAGTTCAAATGATGTCATTGAAAGAGTTGAAAACATGGGAAACGGAGAAAATGCTTGTTTCCAGCATTTCCTCCTTTTCCTATAATGTTTTCAAAAATGTCATAAAAATAAAGAACTGTCTGTGAAAGGTTAATAAACCTTATCATACCTTTCTATCTGTCCCATCCAACTCGCAAGACTCAACGTGAAAATTTCCAGTATCGATCCAATACAGTTTGGATTGTCTGTCCGTATAGTCCACTGTAAGTCCGTTGGGGTGGGTCAGATTGCTGGACACCAGTACAATGACATTATGCCCACTCATGTCTGCCCGTGCAATCGTGGCCGGACGACTCCAATCTGTCCAAAACATGTACCTAAAAGCATAAAAATTTCTATATACTGTATACATGGATATAATATACATGTGTATAAAAATTTGAGAATTACTGATTACAGACATTTTGAGTACCGAAATGTTTGCGAATTCAGGAAACTCGTTATTTCTTGGTATACTTGTGGTAAAATATGCAAACAGAAAAGTTTGCTAATTTTTAAAATTCGCGAAATCGCAAAAAACTTCCAAATCGCAAAAATTTCCACTAATATAGTAGTATGGTCAACTCCCACAAAACTGCAAACCTCTTAACTGCAAAATTCAGTAATTTGCAAAGCCTTATGCCTAAAAGTTTTATCCTAGGACATACTTAACTCTTTACCACACGACAAAATTTTAGACTTGTCCAGATTGGAAGCATTTCCAGAACACAAAATGAATGTCACTCAAAAATTTAAAGTTGTTTTGGGAAGGGAAGAAAACATTGTGGGAAAAGGAGAAAATGCTGGTTACCAGCATTTTCTTCTTTTCCCTCAATGTTTTCAAAAGGCTTCTTTCTCAGGGTCGTTAAAAGTCGGGATTGTGTGGTAAAGGGTTAAATTCATAATTATTAAAAGTATTTTTGAACAACACATCAAATGTAGGTGAAATAACAGAGTTTGTTTCTTTGAAAAGGTAGAAAGCAAAGTGGGAAAAGGAGAATTTTCTGGTCACCAGTGTTTTCTCCCTTCTCACAATGTTTTCAAAAATTTTTTCTTTTTTGAAACACACTATTGTTTGATTTTTGTCCATATTGAAAGTACCTGTAAGAAACATATTAGAAGTAGCTCATATGATGGTATTTGTCTTAGATAGAGTAGAAAACATCACTGGAAATGGAGAACATGCTGGTTGCCAGTATACTCTCCTCTTCCTACAATGTTTTTTAAAAGCCTTTTTCCCCAGGATCGGAAAAAAAAAAAAAAAAAACAACATCATCAGATATTTTAGTAAAAGACTGATCAATAACTCTCAAAAGAAAAACAAAACTTATATTTTTTAACCCCTAGAGCCCTGAACAAACCCAAAGGGCATTTTCCTTGTCCCAAATGTCTCAGCAAAGCGGACAGTGTAGATCAAAGATCAGACTGCACATTTTGTGCAGTCTGATCTTGAACTACACTGGCCTTAAAGGTAATTAAAGTAGTGAAAGGCGCTTTAATGGTAAACTTTACAAACCCTGTGGTTGGGTCCACTGCAATATCCCTTGGTTTCTGGATCCCCTTCCATATCAAAACACTGCGATGGGAACCATCCATGTTAGACACTTCAATAAAGCTCATCTCTGAATCTGTCCAGTACAGTTTTCTATTTATCCAGTCAATGGCCAGTCCTGAAGGGCTATCCACACTGGCTCCAACAACAGTCTGGAAAAAACAAGGTTTATTTTTCAACTCTTTACCACACAAGAGTTTTAACAAACCCTGACAACAAAGGCTTTTGAAAACATTATGGGAAAAGGAGAAAATGCTGGTAACCAGCATTTTCTCCTTTTCCCACAATGTTTTCTATGCTATCAAAAACTAATTTTGTCATTTGAGCAACCTCTACTTTGTCATCTGCAAATACTCTTAATTTGGACAAGTCTAAAATTTTGTCGTTTGGTAAAGAGTTAACAATACCTCTTTTACCAGCACTCATGCATCTGCACAGGAAAGTTTGTTCAGATCAACATGGTTCTCGCACTGCATTTTATCACTTTACCAAATGACAAAATTTTAGACTGGTCCAAATTGAAAGCAAAATGGCTCAAAAATTGAGATTTGTTCTGGGAGGGTAGAAAACATTGTGGGAAAAGGAGAAAATGCTGGTTACCAGTATTTTCTCCTTTTCCCAATGTTTTCGAAAGGCTTTTTATTCAGGATCGTGAAAACCTGGGATTGTTTGGGAAAGAGTTATTCTATTGGCACCTATCCTCCAATGAAATTTGACTTGAAAATAAAATACAAGTTGTAAGAAAATGTGGTAGACACACAATCTGAGAAGACTGGGTACAGGGATGAATGGACTGACAGGCAAAGATCAATACCTACTTCATACCTACTTGTTAAAGCAGTTGCTACACAAAGGTTTCCTTAGGTCTTATAATAACATCATTATTTACATCTTGATATGCTTTGGCTTCAGCATTATGTCTTAACGAAACAAGGTGCTTTACTCATATCCCTAAATCAATCCTATACATGTATGTACCTGCAGACTAAGATTTTTATAAACACTATCGGAAAGGAGGAGATGCCGGTAGCAAGCATCTTACCCTTTTTCCACAAGATTTTCTAGCCTTTCAAAGACCACTTACATCATTTGATTCACGTTTAACTTGCTGTCAACAAGAGGTTTCAGTGGGAACCAATCTGATTTTGGAATTTGAAAAAAAAAAAAGTTAAATTGAACCTACCCTTTGCTGGCTTCCATCCCATTTTGCTGAGCTCAGAGACTTGGTTCCACTGTCTGTCCAGTATATAGTATCTTCATCAGCATCAAAATCTACTGCCATAGTGCTTACAGCATTACTAAGGGGGATAACTACATCTGACTGATCTGGGGTACCAAGAGTTATCCTTCTCACATCTGACCGTGTGGTAAACAACAGGAAAGACTCAATATCTGAAATGTATCAGGTACAAATATACTAAAAGAATGCTTTGAAATTTATAATAAAATCGTTGAACAATAACTGTATGCTATCAGCCAAGGGAGCATTGCATGGCCATTGCAATTCAGGGGTTTTACGTATTTGTTACCCATTGGCAAAAAAAGATTCTTACTGAATCAAACTCTCATCTAAAAAATTTGGGAATCTAGATCCAAAGAAACAGGGGGGTCAGGAAAAACAATTCTCACCCATCTGCAGAGGACAGCTTTGGAAAAAATCCCCCAATTCCTTTCCCCATGATGTAGCAAAATTTTAGTTTCTTCTTCCTTCAAATACATGTATATAATTGAGCCAAGCTCTGTGAAAAGAGTGTTTAATGCATCTGCAAAAAAGTATCGACCCAGGTCAGCTTACACATATCAATCCAGGCTAACCTGTGTTGAAACTTTTTGCTTCTGGTAAATTTTGTGCATGTCAAAGGACCAATCTACTTCAGGATTCAGTTGTTCGACAAAATGGATTTTATGGATCCATAATTATGTGAAGACTTGCCTAGTATAATGCATCAAGGAGCAGCATTTAATCCAGTTTTGCAAGAACAATGCTCCTTTGTATTTGTGTAACTTTAAGTGGGTCTAAGATAACCTATATAGACAGACTTACAAACAGTAAGGAAAAATTTCAGGACTTCTTTCACCCTTTACCACACAATCCTGAGTTTTAATGACCCTGAGAAAGAAAGCTTTTGAAAACATTGTGGGAAAAGGAGAAAATGCTGGTAACCAGCATTTTCTTCTTTTCCCACAATCTTCTTATCTTTTACAGACAAATCCCATTACTAGTGCTATATTAACTATGTCCTTTGGAAATGCTTCCAATTTGGATCTGTCTAAAATTTTGTCGTGTGGTAAAGAGTTAACTCGTTCACTGCCAAATACATGTATATCAATCACAGTTTTTACAACATCTACAAATGTAGTTCCCCATGCAAGATGAAGAGGCAGTTTGCTCATAACCTAAAGTAAAGTAGTGGACAGTGTAGTGGACAGTGTAGATCAATGATCAGACTGCACATTCTGTGCAGTCTGATCACTGATCTACACTGTCCACAAAAGCTTCTTGTGTCGTCTACAGTAAGGAGAGAGATAGATTTCACTTACTTGTAACACACTGTTTCCCATCTTCCTTCAAATGTAGGCCAGTAGGACAGGAACATGTATACCCTGACGATGAATTAGGCAGACATAAATGGCTGCACCCGCCCCTGTTTTCTCCACAGCTGTTCTTAACTACAAAAAATACAAATTGTGTATTAATGACTTCCTTGCCTACCCAGAAATAGAAGGGTTTTGTAAACATTGTAGGAAAAGAAGAAACTACTCTTAACCAGAACCTTATCCTTGTACCACATTACCACAATATACTATAATAGGTCTAAACTGCAGAGTTTATTTGACAAGAGATTGGTCTTTCAATGGCAAAAGATGAGTTACCCTGGTTTAGGGAGGGGGAGGAGAGAGACACAGGGCACACAGAGAGAGAGACAGAGATGGGGGAGGGAGATGGGGAGATGGGGGGGGAGGGAGAGAGAGACAGAGACCTTGACAAATGCTTTTTTGTATACATTATGCAATATTGACTATGTACACTTGTACTTGTCTAATAAAATATATGTTCTGTTCTGTTCCTATGAAAATAAAGCTTAAATGTCACCTTTTTTTTTTTTATATAGTAACATTGGCTTTGACCGTTAAAATGACAGTCAGTACAAAATCTATATACTATAGTTTATCATCATGAAAGTTTCGTTGATATCAGGTCATAGGCTTTTAAACACATTCCAGATTCCTTTTTTTTTTTGGTTTTTCTCTCCTTTTTCAGTAACAGTGACTTTAATTTAGCTGTTAAGAAAAGGTATATACACAATCTATGCGATTCATCCTCGATGAAAAGGGGGCTCAATGCATCTACGAAAAGTATCGACCCATGTCAGCCTGTGCAATCCATGCAGGCTGACCTAGGCCGAAACTTTTCGCTACTGGTCAATTTTCTGTATATCCAAGGACGAGTCTACCTCATGATTAAGTCGGTTGTTAAAAAAAAGCAGATATTATGGATCCGTAAGTATGTGATGACTGGCTTGGTACCACTGATCACAGAGATGCATTAAGGCCCCTTTTGCCGGAGCATGGCTCATATGTGAAAATTGATTACCATGTGAAGATTTACTAATATAATATATTAAAGTGTTGCAGTATATACAGATTCCATTTTCTGTAATACAGCAAACTGCAAATAATCTGAGGGCTTCGGGGATCACCAAAACTCCCTAGATAAGCATGTAAGCTTGGAAAATCAAACAAACATGAAATCTTTGGCAGAATATTTTTTCAATTTATGGTCTGAGCAAGTTCAACAACTTTTAACTTTTTTTTACGCAAGTACTTTTTAGGTATTTTTATGAAGCAATTGCTATATTTTAATCAAATATAGCAACTGCTTCATAAAAATACCTAAAAAGTACTTGAGTCAAAATTTAGTCCCCAGACTGTTATCTGAACTTAAATCCAACTGGCTGAGAGGTCAATGTATAAGTGCTACAGCAAGACAACCCATAAATAAGATTAACACAGAGATTACCCTTTGGTTGCCTCTGTTGATGAAAGATATGAATGTCCATAGGAAAGTGCAGTCTGTTGCGGACCATTTCAACATCATTTCCAGTAAACTTGTTGGCTTTGTTGATACTCTTTGTGTGCCAGTCCGTCCAGTACAGTTCATCCTCAAACAGTGTTAGGGCAAATGGGTGGGGTAGACCTGGCAAATAAAACAGACATTTTTTTATCGACTTACAGTGGATTTTAACACCTTCAGAATGCTCACTATAACTTATCGCTCAAGATAATTAGCAAAAGATAAGCAGTATGGTTTTAGAATTACATCAGCTGGTAGTATTCAAGACAAGACAAAACAAAACTAAAAATTGTGATAAGTGTTTTTTTCCTAAAATCTAAATATCTTCAGATTTCCACTCACGGATATCTTTTTCTTACAACAGACTACTTTCAGAAACATAGAGGAAAAAGGGGAGACTACTTATTTTCCACAATGCTATGACAGATAGTTATGTATTACTCCCTTACATTAGACTGATCATCATAGTGGTTTGGCAACTAACTGAAGCCCTATGAAAAATAGGTTTTACTCTTTACCACAAGAGCAAAATGTAGACTTTTCCTAATTGTAAGCATTTGCAAGTGACAAAATACATGTGGCTCAAATGATGAAATTTGTCTTTGATACCATAGAAAACATTGTGGCAAAAGGAGAAAATGCTGGTTACCAGCATTTTCTCCTTTTCCCTCAAAGTTTTCAAAAGGCTTCTTTCTCAGGGTTGAAACTCCGCATTGTGTGGCAAAGGGTTAAAACTTAGACAAATGTAAAGACAATCAACAAAACATGAAAAATGCAAAAATTACTCAAAAGAAGCAACATCTTTACATGTCATATTTTCAAATGCATTTCAGAACATATATTGTCCATGTAGAATTACACACTGACTCAGTGCTGTAATGCATTTTTCCAAACCTACGAAAAAAGTATTACAAATTACAGTGTACAAAGATAGAAGGATAGAAAAGCATATGCATTATTATATGAATATGCATTATTTTCTAAAACATTGAAAGCACTATGAAAAATGGGGCAATTGTTCGTACCTTCTTATTCAAGCCAATGCTCCTATTCCCACAATGTTTTCCAAAAGTTCTCATCAAAATCATACAATGTCATATTTGTACAATGATAGGCCAAATTTCTATACAAGTACCTTGATTAATAACTGTCCGTCTGTGAGTACCATCTAAATTTGCACACTCTATCACATGATGTTTGGCATCAGCCCAGTATAATTTCTCTGCTTCATAGTCTAAGGTGAGTCCATTTGGCCAGAAAAGGGAGGTATCAGCAATAACAACTCTGTTTTTACCATCCATACTGCTTCTTTCTATCTTTGGGGTACTCCCCCAGTCAGTCCAAAACAACGTTCTGTAATCAAATTGCAAATAGTGTTCAACCCTTTACCAGACGACAAAAATTTAGCTATATCCAAATTGAAAGCATTTGCAGACGACAATTTCAACACGGATCAAATGGTGCGCTTTTTCTTTGATGGGTAGAAAACATTGTGGGAAAAGGAGAAAATGCTGGTTACCAGCATTTTCTCCTTTTCCAACAATGTTTTCAAAAGGCCTCTTTCCCAGAGTCGTTCAAAGTCGGCATTGTGTGGTAAAGGCTTATTCTACAGCATTTTGCCCAGTCATCGAATTACCACTTTACTAGACTAGAAAATCTTAGGCTCCATACTGAAAGCATTTGCAGACAACAAACTAATTATTGTTCAAATGATAGGATTTGTCTTAGATAGGGTAGAAAACAATGTAGGAAAGGGAGAAAATGTTGATAACCCCCATTTTTCTCCTTTTCTAACAATTTTGAAAAGCCTTCTTCATCAGGGTTGATGGAACACAGGATTGTTTTATATGAGCTAACAGTTATGAGTTAAGAAAGTACTAAGGAAACAACATTTTCTCTTGCTTGCTTACAATACACAACTTACAGTGTAGAATTAAATTGTCAGATACAAAAACTTAGAACTTTAGTTTCATTCCTTCAAATTGATTAGGGTCATTTCTCTTTCCCTTATTTCATTAAGTTAGCATAAGTTCATTTAACATGATCTGATCATTTGAAGAATTCAGTTTGTTTACATGTTTATTAGTTTGAATTGTTTCATGGCAACAGCTCATAAATTAAGTTTTCCTTAACTATTCTGAGCCCTTTAGCACATGATCCCAAGTTTTAACAACTCAAAGATAGACATCTTTTGGAATTATTGTGGGAAAAGGAGAAAATCCTGTAACCAGCATTTTGTTGTCTGCAAATGCTTTCAATTTGGACTAGTCTAAAGTTTTGTCATATGGGAAAGGTTTCACAAGTCATATTATTCTGACACACATAGCCAAATAAACAATGCCAAACCTTAAGCTCTACAGAAGGAAGCCGTTCTTGGAACTGTTTTGTGTCTTTGATTTGCCTAAATTTGATGCCAAAACTTCCTGTTTTTCAACAAAGCACTCTAACTAGCAGCAATTGTGTATATAATTTTGACAGCTATGATCACTCACCCCATACCAGGATGGGCTACTATAGCCCTCGGTTTTTCCAAGTTTTCCCATATAAGGACTTTGCGATGGTTCCCTTCCAGGTCAGACACCTCAATTCTTGATGTCCCAGAGTCTGTCCAGAACAGAATGTTGTGTATCCAGTCCACAGCCACTCCCCCTGAATAAACACATACTGAATACATGTATTATATCGTAGTAACTTCCCTGGTGCTTTTTTGTAATTCTAGCAGTGTAACAGAATTTGATATCATGCGCGACCCATGTATTAGGGCTGGAAAATTTACTGGCACTGTATATAATAAATGAAGATATCGTAATCAATGCACATAATCTTTGACAAACCAGATGTTTGCCCCCTTGGAGCATGTGGTTACTCAAAGCAAAAGTTTGATATTGTGGACTGATAGTTCTTTTATTAATCTATTTGATATGGTTATTTGTTTTTTTATTTGTATTGGAGTTTAATGCTGTTATAACAGCTTAGGTCATCTCATAGCAGTCAGTGCACCTAAGCATGTGTTTCCTGGCTTTCTCACACCAGTACTGACACAACTTTCTTTCAAGAGAGAAAGTAATGACATGCATCTGATGTGAGAAGCAAAAAAATCACCGTAAAGAAAGTTTGCCTCAACTGGGTATCAAACCCGTAACAACCAATCACAGGTCAGATACCATAACCACTGAGCTACCCCTGCAAGCAGGATATTTGTCATAAGACATATTTACAATAGAGTGCAGAATAAACCGAACAGAGCTTTTAAGTTTAAAACAAAACTCAAACAACACTGCAATTTCAAGGTTGTTTTGGTCCAGTATGTATCAGCATAGTAGACAGTGTAGACCAAAGATCAGACTGCATGTTTTGTGTAGTCTGATCTAGATCTACACTGGCTGCAAGGACAACTATAGATGTAAGTGAACTGTAAGGATTAAAATGCATTTTTTTGAGCAAACATCAATATATAGAAATGTCAATTTACCAGGGCTCTCTAGACCATAAGCCACCACTTCTTTTATCCCAGTGCCGTTCAAATAAGCCCTCTTGATTTTATCCAGTGTCACATCTGACCAGTAAACAAACGCCCTTTCATGATGAAAATCCAATGCAATGGCGTTTTCCAGACCTTGTAGAATGCTGTCATATTCGGACATGTCAGGCATTACTCGGCGAATATCCACACGATTTGCAAAGATGAGATATGCCTTCTCATTGGCTGTACCTAAAATAGAGAGAGTATTACGGTATTTAAACCTAACCAAACAGTTTTGTGACTCGTAACTCGCTCAGTCCCGAAATGTGAATACTGGTTTTTCGCGCTTGGTTTTGTGACTAATATTAATCACAATCTTGGAATCAACATGGTGGACAACAAACATGAAAATTGGCTGTAAAAAAGAGCAAGAAATTTTTGTCAATGGTTGTCTTAACAAAACTTGACAACTCGGCAGGATTCTCATTCGACCCCAGACCCAGGGTTTTGACGCTTGGAAATTTGAAATTATCCGTCTTTGATGCTCAAAAATATCTATGTAAATATCAATCTGACGCGTGAAATTACAGTCTAAAGCCTCATATACATTAAACTAGCTGGCTTGCATCCAGCAGAAATATATATAGCTATCTGGTTTGTTCTTCTGATTATAAAGCCATAATCGACTGTGATTTTAAACCGATTGCCCAACACTAGGGAGAAGGCTTTTGAAAACATAGAGGTAGAAGGACAAAATGCTTGTAACCAGTATTTTGTCCTTCTCCCACATTGTTTTCTTGTTTTTCCACAACAAATCCCCTCAAGTGAGCCAGGCTTAATCTGTTGTCTGCACGTGCCTTCAATTTGGAGCAGTTTGACTTTTTGTCGTTTGGTGAAAATTTAAAGAGTTCACTGACCTTGAGCCTTGCAGCCATGTCCGTCTGGTCTCAGTATGTAACCTTGACGACATTCACAACGATAAGAACCCGGGAGATTGACACAGGTTTGACTACATGCATTTGCCATATCACACTCATCGAAGTCAACACACATCTTTCTATCGTCTGACAACATGTAACCATGGTAACAGGAGCATCTTGCTCCAAGTGTTGTCTGATGACATTTCTGAGAACATCCCCCATTTTCTATTTCACAGTTTACCGACCAGTCTGAAAAGAATACATTATTTTCAATTTAACTACATTTCTTTACACCTTGACCACACAATCCAGAGTTTTACTTATAAAAGGGTGCTTTGGAAGGATTTCAAGAAAGGAGAAAATGCTTTCTACTTTATCAGAGTACAGAGGCTCATTTGTATCAATTTCAAATTAGTCTTCTGTGGGTACCTTTAACTCTTTACCACATAATCCCGACTTTTAACGACCCTGAGAAAGAAGCCTATAGAAAACATTGTGGGAAAAGGAGAAAATGCTGGTAACCAGCATTTTCTCCTTTTCCCACAATATTTTCTGCTCTATCAAAGTCAGAAATCATCATATTAACAAGATTTAATTTGTTGTCTGCAGATGCTTTGAATTTGGTCCAGTCCAAAAAATTGTCGTTTGGTAAAGAGTTAAACTAAAAAAGGGTCAACAAGTTGTTTTTGGAAGAGTTAATCAGTTTGAGTCATGCTCTGGCAAAATGGGGCTTAATGCATTTATGTGACGCATCATACTAAGCAAGTTATCTGATAATCATGGATCCATGAAATCTATTTTGTCTAACAGCTGGCTCAATCATAAGGTATACTGGTCCTTTGACATGCAGAAAATTTACCGAAAGCAAAAAGTTTCTACCAAGTTCAGCCTGCATGGAGGCATTGGCTGACCTGTGTCAACATTTTTGCAGATACATTAAGCCCCTTTTTCACAGAGCATGACTCATTTACTATGTCACTTTTTACCATTTTCTAAATCAGAAGTTCAACAAAGATTAACCTTTTGAAAGAAATGTAAACATTGTTTTTCTAGCATACATGAATGATTGAAAGCTGTTTTATGCCTCTTTCAACATTATTTCAGTCACATCACAGCAACAACTCGCTTCTTCAATCCTTTATTAACTCTTTACCACACAATGACGCCTTTTGACGCCCCTAAAAAAAGAGGCCATTTGAAAACATTGTGGGAAAAGGAGAAAATGCTGGTAACCAGCATTTTCTCCTTTTCCCACAAAGTTTTCTACCCTATCAAAGAAAAGTTGCGTCTTTTGAGCCACTATGAAATTGTCGTCTGCAAATGCTTTCAATTTGGATAGGTCTTAAATTTTGCCGTGTGGTAAAGGGTTAATCAACAAAAATTTTAGGTCTCTCCAGCATTTTCTCTTTTTCCCACAATGTTTTCAAAAGCCTTCTTCCACACCGCCATTAAAACTCGGGACTGTTTTGTATGGGGGTAAAGTTATTAATGTTTTAGAAAACATTGTTGGAAAAGGAGAAAATGCTGGTGACCAGTATTTTCTCTTTTTCCCACAATGTTTTCAAAAGCCTTCTTCCACAGCACCGTCAAAATTCGAGATTGTTTTGTAAAGGGGTCAAGTTATTAATGTTCGTTCCTTTTGTACAAGAGCAGTGTTTCCAACAGTAATTCAACAAAGATGTGTCAAAATCCTACGTTTGACTGACGATAGTCGTAGATAAAATTTCGAACTTACGACAATTTTTCTCATCTGATCCATCTTTACAGTCAGTTAATGCATTACACACTTTTTGATTGCCGATACATTCCCCGCTTGTGCAGTGAAACTGGCTTTGTCCACATCTGGAATACTCATCTGTAAAACATACAAAATTCTTCTTTATTTGCACACAAACACAAATTCTGTGTCCATGTGGCAAAAAGCTTCTGAAAACCAAGTGAGTATTGGAGCTATTGTTTTTACCAAATTTCAATATCATTTTCTATTTATAATCAAAGACAATTTAGAAGAAAATTTTTTAATGCAAGCTTCACCACCAAAGGGACATTTCTCTGAAATCAATTTGAAAATCCTTCCAGCTCTAGTTGTTATTGTGTTCATAGGTCTAGTAAGAGAAGTTGATTAAATGATTGATTGCATGGTGTTTAACGCCGTTTTTTAAACATTATTTCAATTATATCGTGGCGGCCAGTGCACCTATCCATGCTTTCCTGGAGTTTCTTTTTACCAGTACTCCGCACAATATTCTTTCCAAGAAACTGGCTGCTTTCCCACATAACCATCGTCAGAACAATGATCAGCGGTAACAGAGGAATGAATCCTGTCGCAATGACTATCATTGATCCTCGGAAAGAAATTGGCCCAGCCGGGGATCGAACCAGCGACCCCCTGTTCTTGAAGTCCTGCATGCTACCGACTGCGCTACTTGGCTCGGCAGAAGTTGATTAACCCTTTGGCTGCTAAGCGCGACTCCCTACCTTTTGCGGACAGTGTAGATCAAGATCAGACTGCACAGAACGTGCAGTCTGATCTTTGATCTACACTGTCCGATAAGGAGATATTATTCCCCAAAACATAACTTTGAAACAGCAATATTTGGATTATTAATATCGACTTGAAAATTTAATTTTAGTTATTTAGCAGGATATGGGTTAAAGGTTTTCCTGTTCAGCTATCTTATTCAGCAGAGCAGAATAGTTTTGGCAATTTTGGAGCAGGATTACCATAGGAACATTTCTGTGGAATTAAATCAAAATCTTCTAACTGGTTTAGGGAAAAAAATACCATTAACCCTTCACCACAAAACCCTGACTTTTAACGACCCTGACTAAGAAGGCTCTTGAAAACATTGTGGGAAAAGGCGAAAATGCTGGTAACCAGCATTTTCTCCTTTTCCCACAATATTTTCTACCAAACCAAAACCATATTTTAATTTTTGAGGCATATTTATTTTGTCTACTGCAAATGCTCTGAATTTTCACAGTCCCAAAATTTTGTCATGTGGTAAAGAGTTAAAATGTAGTTAAAAGGTGTTGTTGTTTTTTTCTTTTTCTGTTTCTGGGGGCCGTCTTGTTCAGAAGGTTAGTACTATTTAACACTCTACTACACAATCTCAAGGTGTAACGACCCTGAGAATGAGGCCTTTCCAAAACATTGTCAGAAAAGAAGAAAATGCTGGTGACCAGCATTTTCTCCTTTTCACACAACATTTTAACCATTTGTAAGAATTATCCCTCCATTTGATCCACATTTAACATTTTCTGTTCAATTTAGATCAGTCTGAAATATTGTTGTCTGATAAACAATTAAGCAAATGTAGTACAGGAACATTCAAAGAACACACATGTGGAATTATTTCTTCATCTGCCCTAGAGTTATGGAGAAGAAGACATGTAGAGAAAAAGCTGATGACAGGCAGACTAATGGACCGAGGGCACACAAAGACGCTTAACAATAGCTCACTTTTGAACACCTCATGTTTAGGAGAGCTGACAAAAAATATAAACTCACCACAATCTGTTTCATCGGAGTTGTCACTACAGTCTATCTGATGGTTACACTTCAGTTTTCCGTCGATACAGTAGCCCGATTTACATTGGAACTGGTCTGATCTACACTGTTTGTGAGCTGTAAAGATAAAATACTAACGTTTCACCCAACGTCAAAACTTTTGATATGTCCGAATTGAAAACATTTACAAGCAATCTAATGGCTGAAACGATGAAATTTGTTTTTGAAAGTGTAGAAAACGTAGGAAAAGAAGAAAATGCTGGTTTTTCACACAATATTTTCAAAAGCCTTCTTTTCTCAGGGACGTTTAATCAAAGGATCATTTTGTATACCAGTACATTTTAAAGGATACAATACTTACCTGTTTACTAAATGACACAATTTTCGATTTGTTTGACTGGACCAAGTTGTTAGCATTTGTGAACTACATATTAAATGTATCTCAAATGATATTTAATGTCTTTGATAGGGTAAAAACATTGTTGGAAAAGGGAAAATGCTGGTAACCAGCATTTTCTCCTTTTACCACAATGTTTTCAAAAGTCTTTTCTTTTAGGGTTTGAGTGGTAAACAGTTAAACACCAATTTATAATAAGAAACTCCTATTTTTCTCATGAATGTTTGGAGGTCGTCTGCTGCAAATTTGTTTCAGATGCCAATCAGGGAGAAAAAAAACAGACATCTTTTCTTTCTTTTTGACAAGAAAAAAATCAATTTTGCTCCAGTGAAAAAAAAGAATCCTAAGATTTATTTATTTTACTTCTGACAAAAAAAGATTTCTCTTCAGTGAGGAAAAAAAAAGAATCCAAAGATTTATTTATTCTTCTTCAGATTTACAGGATCATTTTCTTCTGAAGTTACCAAAAAACAAACTTGCGCCAAAATGTTTACAAATCAAAAACATAAATCACACGGCAAGTAATAACATACCCTGCAACCCATGTCTGCAGAAAGAGTATTTATTTTCATTTTCCTTCCTTCTTTGTAATTGCAACTTTACTTAGAAAACCATAAAATTTTAGACTTTGAGAAAGAAGGCTTTTGAAAACATTGTGAGAAAATGCCGGTAACCAGTATTTTTCTCTTTTCCTCATCTACTATTCTTTCATAAAACAGTTCTACCATTTGGGCCACATTTAACTCTTTACCACACAACAAAAATGTAGACTTGTCCAAATTGAAAGCATTTGCAGACGACAATTCAAATTTGATTCAAACAATGGAACTTGTTTTTTGTTAGGGTAGAAAACATTGTGGGAAAAGGAGAAAATGCTGGTTAGCAGTATTTTCTCCTTTTCAAACAATGTTTTCAGATGGCTCCTCCCTCAGGGTCGTTAAAATCCGTGATTGTTTGGTAAAGGGTTAACGTTTTATGAAACAATCCCAAAATTTAACGACCTTAAGGGGAAAAAAAGCTCTGGAAAACTTTGTTGGAAAAGGAGAAAATGCTGGTTACCAGCATTTTCTCCTTTTTCCCCCACAATGTTTTCTATCATTTTGAAGACAAAAATCATCCTGAGCTTAACTGAATTTGTAGTCTGCAAATTCTTTCAATTTGGTTGGATTTCCCGATTTTTTTTTTTTGCTTGGCAAGGAGTTAACATGTCTCAAGATAGTCACTGAGAAAATGGGTTATTCTTCAAAAGCAAAAAATATCCAAAAAAGCAAAGTTTCAGAGAGAGAATGATAAAAACCACAGGCACAGAAACTTATCAAACAATATCCATTTCATAAGATATATTACATAAACCAGATTATATTAGATTCTCCCATCCTTGTTTGATTCTTTACCAAACGACAGAAATCTAAACCTGTCCAACTTCAAAGCATTGGAAGACAACAATTCAAATGTAGTTTGAATGATGGAATTTATCTTTGATTTGGTAGAAAACATTGTGGGAAAAGGAGAAAATGCTGGTCACCAGCATTTTCTCCTTTTCTCGCAATGTTTTCACAGGTCCATTTCCTCAAAGTTGTCAAAACTCAGGACTGTTTTGTAAACGGTTAAGCATTTACAAGACAACAAAATTTAAGACTCATTCGTATTCAAAGCAAATGCAGACGACAAGTTTGATGAGCAAAAGTTTCTTCTCAAATGAAAAGATTTGTCAAAGGACAGCAGTCATTGTTGGAAAAGATTAAGTTACTGTTCACCCACATTTTTCGCACAATCTTTTTTAAAGACAACTTCCTTCTGAATTGTAAACATATGGGATAACTTGCAGTGTTCAATCTAGCTTTGCTTGTAAGGGGGCCCAACGGGCCCACAGACTTTGAAATAGGGGGCCATTTTGGAAAACTGGCGGCCACACATAAAAAATCGTACTTTATTACCGTAATGTTAACCTTTTTATTTAACAAGTGTTGCCATTTTATTTAACAAGTATATTCTCATTCATTATCTATGAATACCATGCTAATAAAACTGCAACCTTGTTTCCACCATTAATTTAATCCCAAAAGAAAACTGACGCAATATTCCTGTCAATAGTAAACTTTTGAAAATTCTGAAATCCCGTCACAGGGGATTTAACTTTCTTGACGATCACTCAAAGTAAAGTTAAATTCTCTCATCATAAACTAACCAATTTTTTAACCGATCGTCAGGGTGCCAGGATAATTTGCAGCAGAGAGGTCTGTTATATTAAGATATCTATGTAAATTTACTGGTTAAAGTCATTAAAAAGCTGAAAAGGTAGTCTAAAGTGACTCTGATCGGACAATGCCAAAGAGACATTTTGTTGTGTCATGGGTTTCCGCGTTTTTTGCACCGACTGATTTTTCATGTCTGTTAATTTCTGGATCGGTAGTTCCGCATGATTTGACATAAATTTGTCAATAAGGAAAACCTGAAGTTCCAAACCTGTCATTTTTCACAAGACAAGCGGATAATGGCCTTTTTGTACATGAATTTTCTTACGTGAGGTCTCGCGTGTAACCAATACTTGTTGCGTGAATTTTAATTCTATAACGTGATATACGCAATAATTTGCGCAAGTGGAACACTGGGTACTGGCCAGATTGTGCTTTCCAGAGTAATATTTTAAAAAAAGCTTTTGCCTTTTTACGCCCCAGTGAGGCTTCCAAAATACTCAGAAAAGCGCTTCATCGCGATATTGAATGATCAGCAGTTGCTCAAAGAATCGTAACCTCTTGTACCCGTATTTTCTGCCGACACCGTCCGACACGAAGATCGATAACATTCTGATTGATAAATTCTCACTAGAAAGCTCGGCATCATCTGTTTATTGAGTAGAAAAAAAAGTAGAAACAGACGAAAGAACCCCAATTCGTATAATAGCGCTTTTACAATCTTGTGCGCCTGACGGGCCCGAGGTTGGTTTAGAATTGCGCCATCTGCGACTTTAGAGGGCCAATGGCGCAATGGCGTGCTCTAGATTGAACACTGACTTGGTGAACAGTAGAGTCATTGTCTTGCCAGACAAATCTGAAATCTGCACTAAGCAACTTTAAAAGTATCCCAGCATTTTCTTGATGTAACATGAGACCATTTTTCATTGTGCCTCTATCAGAGTATCATTTGTTCACATAATTATAATATAGGGGATCTGTGTGGTTTAGGACATACATGAAAATGTAAGCTGTTACCAATGTATGACTGAAATAATGTTGAAAGTGGCTTTAAACACCATTCAATCAACCATTCAGATAAAAATGATATTCATATTTTTTCTTTCAAATAATGTCGGGCAAAACCAAGCATTATCTTTCACCAAACAATCCCCTGTTTGTACAACCCGTACAAAAAGGCTTACAAGAACCTTTTGGGAAAAGGGAGAAAAATTCGAGAAAACCAACATTTTCTCCATTTTCCACATGCTTTTTAGAATTTCAAAGACAAATCCCACCAAATGAGCTATGTTTTTATGTGTTATCAGCTAATGCTTTCAACATAAAAACAAAGAAAAGTCTAAAATTTTGTCATCTGGTAAAACGTTAAAATTAATATGATAAGCCACATGAATTAAAGTTTGTAATTCCCTCTCAGTAAGTTGCAACAGTAAAATAAGCCATGATGCTGATTATGCTAATCCTTCCAAATTTATAGCTTCATAAATAATAAATTACATAAAGTTTATTGGCATTCAACACTTTACCACAATATCCCTAGTTTTAAAGACCCAGCAAAATAAAGGTTTAAGTTTTTGAAAACATTGTGGAAAAAGGAGAAAATGCTGGTAACCAGCATTTTCTCCTTTTTCCACAATGTTTTCTATCCCATAGAAGACAAATTCTATTATGTAGTGATAAATGAGCCACCTTTAATTTTTCGTCTGCAATTCGGAGAAGTCTAAAATTTTGTAGTTTGGTAAAGACTTGAAGCAATTGCAGATAACAAATAACATATTTCTCCTAATAAAAGCTCCCAGGAGCTATGCAAAGCAAAGATTGGGAGCCTTTATTTTGTACCCAATTTGCAAAGCAAAAAGTCTGTCCAATTTTATATTTCTTTGTGTTTTATTGATTGTTAAGAGGAAATATTAATCAAATTAGAGGAAATATTCATCAAATTCTTCAAATATAGTCATTTTAATCAAATTATGTAAATTAGGTTATCATGATTTAAGTTTTTTTTTTTTGGGGGGGGGGGTTTATTATGGGGGGGGTATTATTAGGGAGGGTGCTTTTATTAGGAGAAAAATGGTAATTATATTTCTCACAACTGTTTTCGAAAGCTTTCAGAAATGTCAGGGTCGTAAAAACCAAGTTCTGTCTGATTAACCATTTACCACACAATCCCGACATTTGACAAACCATGAGAAAGAAGGCTTTTGAAAACATTGTGGGAAAAGGAGAAAATGCTGGTTACCAGCATTTTCTCCTTTACCCACAATGTTTTCTACCACATCAAGAGCAAATTTCTTCACTAGGGTAACCAAAAATTTGTTTTCTGCAAGTGCTTTCAACTTGGACCAATCTTGAATTTTGTCATTTGGTAAAGACTTAAGGTTCAATTTGAATTAAATGAAATCATTATAAAGGAAAGATTAGAATAAACCCAGATCAGAATGCAAATTGGTCAGATGAATGCAGACTGGTCCTGATCTACACTAATTGATGACCCCTGCAAACAAATAGATATTGATATTAGAGTGAATCATTAAAACATTATAGCCAAAGGAAAAAGCTCTTATTTTACTCATTTGTAGCAGTTTCTCCTAATTTGACTCATTTTTTAGCCATTTCTCCACCAATCAAAAGTTTTAAAAACTTTTCATACTTTAGAAATTTGCATTAATTTTGGGAAGGTGGTTGACACGTTATCGAAAGATCCTGCTTTTAACTCTTTATGTAACAATCCTGAGTTTTAATGAACCATAGTCTAAAAGCTTTTGAAAACATTGTGGGGGGAAAAAGGAGAAAATGTGTGTTACCAGCATTTTCTCCTCTTTTCATTTTGTTTTTCTTTCCTTTTTCATATACATGTAATTCTCATCAATTGAGCAACATTTAGTGAGCCATTAAACAAGAGGGCCATGATGGCCCTAAAGTCGCTCACCTGAGTCTTTTGACCAAACATGACCCATTTTTAATCTCTTTTGAGATATTATGACAAACATTCTACCAAGATTTTCAGGAGTATTTGACTGAAAATGGCCTCTGGAGCATACAAAAGGTTTTTTGAAGACTTGACTCAGTGACCTAGTTTTTGACCTCGCATGACCCATTTGCAAACTGGTCCAAGATATCAAGACAAACACACTAAGTTTCATGAGTATTGCACTAAAAATGTAGGGCTCTAGTGGTACACAAGGTTTTCAAAGATTTGACCTAGTGACCTAGTTATTGACCCGACATGACCCATTTTCAAACTCATCAGAGATGTTACCAATACAAACATTCTGACCAACTTTCAACAGTTTTGGACTGAAAATGTGGCCTCTAGAGCGTACACAAGGTTTTTCTAGGATATGACCTAGTGACCTAGTTTTTGACCCGACATGACCCATTTTCAAACTCATCACTGATCAGAGATATTATCAAGGCAAACATTCTGACCAACTTTCAAGAGTTTTGGACAGAAAATGTGGCCTCTAGTGCGTACACAAGGTTTTTCTAAGATTTGATCTAGTGACCAAGTTTTTAACCAAACATGACCCATTTTTGAACCCGTCCAAGGTATCATCAAGACAAACATTCTGACCACCTTTTAACAGTTTTGGACTGAAAATATGGCTTTTTAAAACATACACAAGGTTTTTCTAAGATTTGACCTAGTGACCTAGTGTTTGACCCTACATGACTAATTATAGAACTCGTCCAAGATATTATCAAGACAAACATTCTGACCAAGTTTGATGAGTATTGGACTGAAAATGTGGCCTCTAGAGTTACACAAGGTAAAAGTTGACGACAGACGATGCATGATGGACACAGCACGATCACAAAAGCCCACCTTGAGCACTTTGTGCTCAGGTGAGCTAAAAATAATTTCAATTTTGGAAAGTCTACATTTTATAATCTGCTAGAGGGTTACATGTCCCTGAAGAGGGCTTTTGAGGACCTTGTGGCATTTTCTCCTCTTTCCAAAATTTTTCTCTATTCTTTCAAAGATAAATTCTGTTATTTAAGCCATATCTATTATCTATCTGTTGATAAAGATTAGCCTAACATTTTGTCATCTAGTACAGAGTTAACCCTTTTGTGAGGTGTCCATTGTTGTGAGGTAGAGCATCAGCCTCGTAACCATAGGGCCCCGAGTTTGATACCCGGGAGCGGACGTCAACTTTGGGACTGTTCATTGGCCCACACATTCGAAGCGAGTACTGGTGTAGTTCCCAGGAAGCAGAATTGAGAGAGATTAGTACAAGTTGTTAGAACTTGTTTCTCAATCAATATAAAATAAATACATTTAACTAACCCTTTTACCACATAATCCTGACTTTTAACAACCCTGAGGGAAAAGCCTTTTGAAACCATTGAGGGAAAAGGACACAATGCTGTTAATCCACATTTTCTCCTTTTTCCGCAATGGTTCCTAACCTAAAACAACAAAAGTAGCATTTAACCCTCTATCACACAACATAATTCTAGAATTGTCCATATTGAAAGAATTAAAGACAATAATTGAATGTGGCTCAAATGGTGACGTTTGTCTGTAAATGGGTAGAAAACATTGTGGGATATGGAGAAAATGCTGGTTACCAGCATTTTCTCCTTTTCCAACAATATTTTCCTCAAGGCTTAAGTTGTCATCTGCAAATGTTCTGAATTTGGAAAAGGCTAAAATTTTGTTGTCTGGTAAAAAGTTTAAAGACACAATAAAGCAAATAAAAAACATTATTGAGAGCTCAATTACTTATCATGTTCTTTATGGCTCATTGCAGCAGACAATAAATACAGTTGTAGTGGTTATAAAATTTCAGTAAATGGGATAATTTCTGCCAATCCTTCCCCTCTGTAACTCTTTACCAAACGACAAAATTTTGGAGTGGTTCGAAATTGAAAGCATTTGCAGATGACAGATTAAACATAGCTTAACTCTATACCTAACAATCCTGGGTTTTCACAACTCTTAAAGGCTTTTGAAAATACTGTTGGAAAAGGAGAAAATGCTGGTGACAACCCTTTAACAAACAACCATGAGGAAGAAGCCTTTTGAAAACATTGTGGGAAAAGGAGAAAATGCTGCTGTCTTTTCCTACAATACTTTCTACCTTATTAGACAGTCAAAGCTCATTTTTATTAACACTGAATTTGTCGTCTGTTGATGTCTTGAATTTGAAAGAGTCTAAAAGTGTCTTATTTTGAAAAGGGTCAAATAATGGAATTTGTGCTTGAAAGAGCAGAAAACATTCTGGGAAAAGGAGAAAATGCTGGTTACCTGCATTTTCTCCTTTTCCCATAATTTTTATGAAAGTTTTATTCTTCCCGGTTGTTAAAAGTCAGGATTGTGTGTTAACCCTTTACTCAACAGATACTCATTTTGACACATCAAGAACAGACAGCTTTTGAAAACATTGTGGGAAAAGGAGAAACTGCTCATAATGAGCAGTTTCTCCTTTTCCCACAATGTTTTCTATTCTATCAGATATCTGTATCTCCATTTGTCCACATTTTTGACATCATATCTTTATTTGCTGTCGAACTGGAAGAGTCTAAAATTGGCATATCAGGTAAAGGGTTAAAGGGTTAAAACGTTTTTCAATTTTACTCTCTTATAGGCTTGCAAAGAAAATGACCCTGTTCTTGTTAAATCTTTACCAAATGACAAAGTTTTAGACTCATCCAAATTGAAAGCATTTGCAGACAACATAAAATTTTACTCAAAACACAGAAATTGTCTCTGGAAGGGTAAAAGATATTGTGGGAAAGAGGAGAAAATGATGGTTACAGTTTGTAAATGCTTGTAATCTGGACAACTTTGCATTATTGTCATGAGATAGAATTTACACAGATTCAGCTCACTTATTTATGAGTGCCCTGTTTATATTAATACTAGGCTGGGTTTTAAGGTCTACGGCCTCATCGGTAAACATCGACTTTTTCGTAAAAGCCATTCGGCCAATCTCAGCAGCTTTCATCTTTTGATATGAAAGTTAGGGGCCGTAGACTCACAAGCTCATCAGTAAATATCGTGTAACATCGACCTTTTCATAAAGGCTATTTGGCCAATATCGGCAGCTTCCGCCTTTTAATAAGAGAGTTAGGGGCCGTAGACCTTAAAGTAACTTGCCATATAAAACCCAATTCAAAGGTGGGTGGCTATCAAACCTTAAACAGCCGGATTACAAATCACACACCTTCAACACCCAGCCGGTTAGCAACATTTTCTCCCTTGACCTCAATGTTTTCAAAATCCTTCCTTCCTGTGGTCTTTAAAACAATGAATTATTTGGTACATGATTAATTAACCACTTACCAAATGACAAAATTTTAGACTCTTCAAAAATCAAGCAATTGCAGACACAATATCAAATGGTGTTAATATCTGTCTTTGATAGGGTAGAAAATAGGGGTGTAACGATACATTGGACTAACCGATGGCGAGCGTGTCGATGTTACTGCATCGATTGTTCAGTTAAAAATCGATAACTATCACCGATATCTACCTCAAATATCGATAGTTTCGATAGTTTTACTGAAAAGAAAGAGAGAGAAAATAACGTAATTCACTAATGTATTCGGACGCCCTAGAAGTTTGGACACTTTAAATTAGTTACAAAAAAAATTTTTTTTAATCCTTTCTCTGAACACTTCCAAAAGTAAGTTTTCGTAAATATTTGGACATTCTGTAACGTTAATCTCCCAAAATATTTGGCAGGTAATTTTTTGGAATATGCTTTCAATAACGATCAGACTAAACAGAACACGCTGTCTGATCTTGGATCTATACCATCCATTTCTGTACTA
Organism: Hippopus hippopus; assembly: GCA_946811185.2. NCBI lineage: Eukaryota > Metazoa > Mollusca > Bivalvia > Cardiida > Cardiidae > Hippopus > Hippopus hippopus. The sequence goes on from OX328107.1 coordinate 6,414,030, forward strand.
TGACTTACCTCGTATTAGAAAGCCACTTATTTCTCGGGCTAAAAAAGGTAAGAAAATGTTTAACAGTGCTCCCACTCGTGCAAATTATTGCGTAAATCACGTTATAGTATTGAAATTCACATAACAAATTCTGGTTACACCCGAGACTTCACGTAAGAAAACGCATGGACAATAAAGGCCATTATCCGCTTTTCTTGTGTAAAATGACAGGTTTTGAAGATATTTGTTACCCTTACTGACAATTTTTTGGTCAAATCATGTGGAAATACCTATCCAGAAATTAACAGTCATGAAAAACTGATCGGTGTAAAAAACACGGAAACCCATGACACAACAAAATGTCTGTTCAACATTGTCTGATCAGAGTCACTTCAGACCCTCTTTGCATCTTTTTAATGACTTTAAGCAGTAAATTTATACAAATATCTTAATAAAACATACTTTTTTTTTGCAAATCATCAATATGGAATGCTTTACGTCTAGTTGGGAACCATTAGGCCTACTGTCATACCCTCTAATATAGAATCTTGACCCCAGATTCACAGCTCATGGGGTAAGTGTACCCTTCAAATAGAAAGCTTGTGGGAATACTGGTTTAAAACATATGTTTTTCAAGATTAAAAAGACTGAAAAACTACATGTGTAGGTCTACTACAGTTTTGACTCCTTCACCGGTACTGTAAATAGATCTAAATTTGTCGGATTCTATCCTTATTGTTTTGGATACACATTCATACAACAAGGTAAAACCTATTATTATGGCCACCCCATTTTTTTCAGAATGATAATTTCCTAAAGATTTGGAGACTAAACAATATTTTTTTTTCTGTCAATATATTGGCCAATCATAGGTAAATCTAGATAAATTTTATCAACTCAAAAAAACATAAGGGCTCACATTTAAAAGTTGACTTCTTTAAAAGTTTAAAGTTGCTTTATAATTACTTTTTTATTAGGTATGTTTATTAAACATCAGCATTTTTCAGCATTTTGTGCTTTGCATGCTGTTGTTTACCAATCAGACTTAAAAGTTGACTTCTTCAAAAGTTTAGAGCAATTAGGCATGTTTAATTATCTGTGAACCATCTGCATTTAGAAACAAGAGCGGCAAATTGTCGCAAGATACACCCGTCCCACCACCAGTTGTCGAGGGGGTATGATAATCGTAAAGGGCAGGTAATGCACAAACATGTTTACCTAAGTCTCAAGTCAATTTGACTTGAGGTGACGAAGTTCCATTCCGGACAAGCTAGAAATACTGTAAACATGAAGATCAAAGTGGAATTACTCAAAATCCGCACTTGGTAGAGTTATTGTTCTTGCGCACTGTACTCCGTAATATTGCAACAAACATGCATACCAAGTTTGAAGTCACTCTGACTTGAGATGACAAAGTTATATTCTGGACAAGCCATAAATGCTGTAAAAATGACGATCAAAGGGAAATAACTCAAAATTTGTGCTAGGAAGAGTTATGGTTCTTGTGCACTGCACTCCGTAAATTTTCAACAATCATGCATACCAAATTTGAAGATGTTCAGACTAGAGATGACAAAGTTATATTCCGGACAAGTAGAAAATGCTGTAAAAATGACGATCAAAGGGAAATAACTCAAAGACAGCACCAGGTAGAGTTATGGTTCTTTCGCACTGCACTGTGTATTATTGCAACAAACACAAATACCAAGTTTCAAGTCAATCGGACTGGAGATGACAAAGTTATGCTCCGGACAAGCAGAAAATGCTGTAAAAATGACGATCAAAGGGAAATAACTCAAAGACAGCACCAGGTAGAGTTATGGTTCTTTTGCACTGCACTCCATATTATTGCAACAAACACATATGCCAAGTTTCAAGTCAATCAGACTGGAGATGACAAAGTTATGCTCCGGACAAGCAGAAAATGCTGTAAAAATGACGATCAAATGGAAATAACTCAAAGACAGCACCAGGTAGAGTTATGGTTCTTTTGCACTGCACTCTGTATTATTGCAACAAACACAAATGCCAAGTTTCAAGTCAATCGGACTGGAGATGACAGAGTTATGCCCCAGACAAGCAGAAAATGCTGTAAAAATGACGATCAAAGGGAAATAACTCAAAGACAGCACGAAGTAGAGTTATGGTTCTTTTGCACTGCACTCCATATTATTACAATAAACACACATGGCAAGTTTCAAGTCAATCAGACTGGAGATGACAAAGTTATGCTCCGGACAAGCAGAAAATGCTGTAAAAATGACGATCAAAGGGAAATAACTCAAAGACAGCACCAGGTAGAGTTATGGTTCTTTTGCACTGCACTCTGTATTATTGCAACAAACACAAATGCCAAGTTTCAAGTCAATCGGACTGGAGATGACAGAGTTATGCCCCAGACAAGCAGAAAATGCTGTAAAAATGACGATCAAAGGGAAATAACTCAAAGACAGCACGAAGTAGAGTTATGGTTCTTTTGCACTGCACTCCGTATTATTACAATAAACACACATGGCAAGTTTCAAGTCAATCAGACTGGAGATGACAAAGTTATGCTCCGGACAAGCAGAAAATGCTGTAAAAATGACGATCAAAGGGAAATAACTCAAAGACAGCACAAGGTAGAGTTATGGTTCTTTTGCACTGCACTCCGTATAATTACAACAAACACACATGCTAAGTTTCAAGTCAATCGGACTGGAGATGACAAAGTTATGCTCCGGACAAAGAACTGGACGCCGCCGTACCGACCGGACAGACGCCCGCCCGGACGCCCGCCCGCCCATACGCCATGGGTGATTCCATAATACGTCCCGTCTTAGACGGGCATATAAAAATACTGGTTGAAATTTAATAAGCGTCTTGCATTTAACTCTGTTTTCCCCTTCTTTTGCTATTCAAAACATGTACTCGGGTAGAATTTAAACTACTCAGAGAAAGTGTTAGTATAATACATGGTTTCAAGATGTAAATTGGTGAAATTCATCTCTTGCAATTCATCCAATAGTATTGCAATATAGCAGGCAATATCAATACTATTGCAATAGTATTTTTTCCAATGTCAATACTATCGCAATAGTAGATTTTGAACTCAAAAGTCAACCCTAGTAGAAAACATTGTGGGAAAAGGAGAAAATGCTGGTTACCAGCATTTTCTCCTTTTCCCACAATGTATTCAGAAGCCTTATTCTCCAGGATCGTTAAAACATGGGATAATGTGGTAAAGGGGTGACTATCAACTCAAGGTTAATGTCATTCAGGGAAAAAGTGTTGACAATGTCATGAAGCCAAAAACCACAACAAAGAGTCCCTTTCACTTTTTTCCACTATCTTGTTATCCTTTGCTACAGAGAAACCAACTGGATCGTAAAATAGTATAATTAACAAAAACAAGAGCGCCATGATGGCCCTGGAGTCGCTCACCTGAGTCTTTTGACCAAATATGACCCATTTTTAATCTCTGGATATTATGACAAACATTCTACCAAGCTTTCATAATTATTGGACTGAAAATTTAGCCTCTAGCTTGTACACAAGCATTTTCTAGAATTTCTCTCAGTGACCTACCTGGTACTTTATAGCCAAACATAGCCCATTTTTCCATTGCAGATATTATCAAAAAAAAAGCTTCTGAGCACCTTTCATAAAGCTTCTGAGCACCTTTCATAAGTATTGGACAGAAAATGTGGCCTCAAGGTGTACACAAGGTTTTTCCAAGATTCGACATGGCGACCTAGTTTTTTACCCAACGTGACCCATTTTCAATTTCATCATATTTATCATCAAGAAAAAATATTCCGACTAATTTTCATAAGTATTGGACAGATAATGATGACTCTAGAGCTACACAAGCTGTTTTAAAGATTTGACCTGGTGACCTAGTTTTTGACCCAACATGACCCATTTTCAAACTCAGTCAAGATATCATTTTGACAAACATTCTGACCAACTTTCATGAGTATTTGACTGAAAATGTGGCCTCTACAGGGTACACAAGGTTTTTCTAAGATTTGACCTAGTAACCTAGTTTTTGACCCGAGATGACCCATTTTCAAACTCATCCGATGTATTATCAAGACAAACATTCTCTGACCAATTTTCAAGAGTTTTGGACTGAAAATGTGGCCTCTAGAGCCTACACAAGGTTTTTCTAAGATTTGACCTAGTGACCTTGTTTTTGGCCAGACATGACCCATTTTTAGACTCACCTGAGATATCATCAAGACATAGTGTTACATTCTGACCAATTTTCAAGAGTTTTGGACTAAAAATGTGGCCTCTAGAGCGTACACCAGGTTTTTCTGAGATTTGACCTAGTGACCTAGTTTTTTACCCTACATGACCCGTTTTCAAACTCGTCAGAGATATCATCAAGACAAACATTCTGACTAATTTTCAAGAGTTTTGGATTGAAAATGTGGCCTCTAGAGCGTACACAAGGTTTTTCTAAGATATGACCTAGTGACCTAGTTTTTGACCAGACATGACCCATTTCGAAATTATCTGAGATATTATCAAGACAAACATTCTGACCAAGTTTGATGAGTATTGGACTGAAAATGTGGCCTCTAGAGCGTACACAAGATAAAAGTTGACGACAGACGACGCACAACGCTCATCGCACGACAGACGCCGGACACAGCACTATCACAAAAACTCACCTTGAGCACTTTGTGCTCAGATGAGCTAAAAAGGGCATTTGCATGAGAGAAAGGGAAAGGATCCTTTCCCTTAACTCTTTACCACACAATTTTGAGTTTTAACAACGCTGAAAAAAAGGGCTTTTGAAAACATTGTGGGAAAAAGATATGATGCTGGTAACCAACATTTCTTCCTTTTCCTACGATGTTTTCTAGCCTATGAAGGGCAGGAGTCATTCTTTTAGCTACATTTAGTTTGTTGTCTGCAAAACCATTGCTTTCAATTTGGTTCAGTCCAAAATTTTGGAAACCATCCTGTTTTTTTGTGCTTTCCAACAGAGGCTGAAGGCCAAAACATCATACGAAAAGGAGAAAGGCTGGTGACCATCATTTTCTTCTTTACCAACAAGATTCTCTACCCCTTAAATGACGAATTCTATCATTTGAGCATTATTTGGTCTGACAACAGAAAATGATTTAACTCTTTACAAAATGACAAAATTTTAAACTGGTCCAAATTGAAAGCATTTGCAGACGACAAAATAAATGTGACTTAAAAGTGAAATCTGTTTTGAGGAGGACAGAAAACATTGTTAGAAAAGGAGAAAATGCTGGTTACCGGCATTTTCTCCTTTTCCCACAATGTTTTCAAAAGACTTCTTCCTCAGGGTCGTTAAAAGTTAAAAGGTTGTGTGGTAAAGGGTTAAGTATGGACAAGTCTAAAGCTTTGACTTCTAGGAAAGCGCTAAAGATGTTGAACTCTTTACCAAACAACAAAATTTTGGACTGGTCCAAATTGAAAGCCTTTGCAGACGACAAAATTAATGCGACTCAAAAATTGAAGTTTCTAGGTGAAAGGGTAGAAAACATTGTGGGAAAAGGAGAAAATGCTGGTTACCAGCATTTTCTCCTTTTTCCACAATGTTTTCAAAAGGCTTCTTTCTCAGAGCTGTAAAAATCTGGTATTGTTTGGTAAAGGCTTAAGGGAAAAGTGTTGGTGTTGTATCTTTTTGTCTATGTGGGAAAGAGTGTTGACATTGTAAATTAGACAAAAACCACAAGAAAGATCCAATTGTTATTTTGCTCCAAAACCACAACAGTTTGGGTACTTAAACTTAGATTTATAAACTTTTTTTTTTGCTGCTTTGGTAGCAAGAAAACATTTACCAAAACAAATTAACAGCAATCCTAACATCTAAATGGTAAACCACCATTTTTACAGCTAAGTAGATAATGTCTTGTTAATGTGAATAATTCGTATTTCCTGTAATTTTGTTAAATCAACTCTTTACTAGACGACAAAATTTTGGATTCAACCAAACTGAAAGCATTTGCAGACAACAAATTCAATGTGGCTAAAAAACTTTGTGGGAGTGAAAAAAAATGCTGGTTGCCATCATTTTCTCCTTTTCCCCCAGTTTTTTTTCAAAAGCATTTTTGATTAAGGTTGTTAAAACTTGGGATTGTTTATTAATTGCTTCATGGGAATAATCCATTTACCCGATGAAATAACACTGTGTCCCTGCAGTTGACGGAAAACACCGAGCGAAGAGAAGCAATTAGCAATTGCACGTTTGGCACAAGTGTCACCACATTTCAGGAGAAACTTTATATTTTTTGTCAAATAGCCATTTCCCAACACTAACTTCTCCCTTACGTATTGACCTCAGCATATAAATGTGTTAACTTCACAGCCACAACTCTACTTCCTGTATAAGCTAGTACAATGAAAACAAGAATATCTGTAAGAACCCATGGATACGCCCCAAAGTGTAATGTAATGTTGGGTATATCGACTGACATAGCCACAGACAGACAACAACAAGGCTATAATACTATGATCTGCTGAAATTCTTTCAGAAAGCATAATAATATCAAATCAAACTGAAAAATGAATGAAGTGATAGGGTATTTGAATCTAGATAATAGTTGGAACTCCGGCACTTCTATGGTAGTGTCAGATGCCTGCTTACTGCACTCCTTGCTCAAGCTAGACCATTAGTGCATTGTTTTGCCCCTTAAGGTGTTTCTTAGCTAAATATGACATTGTCCGGAATGGACGTTACAATCCTTAAATAAAACTAGAGTCAATCTTTACCAAACAACAAAATTCTAGATTTATTTAAATTGAAAGCATTTATGGACAACAAGTCAAATGTGGTGCAAAATGATGATTTCTATGTTTCTCTTTTTTCTGTAATGTTTTTCAAAAAACCCTTGGGTTGTTAAAAAGGAATTGTTTAGTAAAGGTTTTAGCAAATACGCGTATGATTATGCCCATGCAGCAAACAGTAAATGAAAACATTTGGAGGAAAAGAAGCCTTTGCTTCATCTTTTCTATTCTTTAATTCAAAAGTTTTTGATTGAATCGGAGTTTAACGCCGTTTTTAACAGCTTAGGTCACATCGCAGCAGTCAGTGCACCTACATATGTGTTTCCTGGCTTTCTCATACCAGTACTGACACAACTTTCTACTTTTTTAACATGCATCAGAGGTGAGAGGCGAAAAATCGGCAGAAAGTCTGCCTCAACCGGGTATGGAACTCACAACCACCAGGTCATGAGGCCGATATGCTAACCACCGAGCTACCTGGCCGAGCTCAAAAGTTTGACATTATACCAAATTCACAGGGTACCATAAAAGACCTGATTTAAAGGATGTTTTATAGTATCTTGCAATGACCACAAACAAACCTCTCAACCACAACCGCAGGATTTTGATTTTGATCCAAGACCAATAATTTAACCCTTTACCACACAATCCTGACTTTTAACGACCCCGAGAAAGAAAGGTTTTGAAAACATTGTGAGAAAAGGAGAAAATGCTGGTAACCAGCATTTTCTCCTTTTCCCACAATGTTTTCTAGCCTATCACAGACAAATTTCATCATTTAATCACATTTAAATTATCCAGAATTTTGACTCAAGACCAATTATCAAACCCTTTACCATACGATCCCAACTTGTGACGACCTTGTGAGAGAAAGCATTTTAAAACAGAGTGGGCAAAGGAGATAAATGCTGCTAACCAGCATTTTCTCCTTTTCTCACAATGTTTTCTACCCTATCACAGACAAATTTTGTCATTCGAGTCACACTTAAATAGTCATTTGCAAATGCTTTCAATTAGGACAAGTCTACATTTTTCTCATGTGGTAAATAGCTAAACAATCTGCATCACAGGTCAGGTGGTTAGGAACAAGACGATTTTAAAAGTTTTACAATATAAGGGCCAACACTGACCCAAAGTAAATTTTGAACAAACTGAATAGATGTTCACTAGATGATATAATTCATAGATCTTAAATGTTCACTCTCTACTGCTTGTTTAGTTCTAATCATAAAACTTTTCAACCTATTTCTTTCCTATATTTCTTTTTTGTAACATCTTGATAGTATCTCCATGTACCATGTTGTTTTTGTATATTGTAGTGCAACTGACGATGTACTTTGTACAAGTCATGATAAAATTGACCTTTCCGTAAACGTGAGTTTGGCATGCCCACCTTAGTAACGCGGTATTTCGGTTGTCAAGTCTGACAAACAAACCAGAAAATGGCGTCGAATACAGAGAAAGAGCATTTATTTCGGTTTTATTCTAGCTGATATTTCGCTCTAGGTTAATTACCCCATTTTTCCCCAACTTTATTATCAATTCGAATTATATCTGCAAAGTCACCAGAAGAAATATTTAAAATAATGTCATATTTATGAGAAATCGAGAAGTAAAAATGATGCAAACATGTTCGTAATTCCATGTTCAGTCACAGCATTTCAAATAAAAAATACATTGTGAGCAACTTACTGTCAGCAACATGTATAATTTCTAAAAGGGACATAAGTTTTTAAGACATTTCGGCAGTATATAACATAATTTGACTGTAAAGAATGTAGGAAAAGGATTTACAATTTAACCCTTTACCACACAGTCCCGTCCTTTATCGACCATGAAGAAAGAGACTTTTGAAAACATTTCTCTCTTTTCTTGGCTGTTTCTACTAGGGATGGGAACGAATATTCAAATATTCGGTTTTTCCGTGAATATTCGAATTCGAAATTGGCATTCGAATATTCTTTTTTTTATGAGGGAAAATCATTAATCTTAAATTTTGGAAAAAAAAAAAACTTTTAAAGAATGTGAGGAAAGGTTGCATACTTTCGTATACCGAAAGGCACATATTAACTTTCAATGTGTAATCCTTACGCTAATTGATAACACCTGTCAAGGTACTGCAGGACAATAACTGTTTATGACAGTTTTCAATTCAGCGTTTTATAATAATTGCTGCCGATTTGTCTCACAGTTTGCAAACTAACCAATATTAATCCGTTAATTGTAGCACCTGTAAGATTAAACAAGGTTTTCATACCGCACATGTTAAAATGACGCTCCAAACTGTCATTAACGATTACTCTTTTATTGACCAATCATTAATTAAAATTTCATGTTATGTTAGCCAATCACATTTTGATTGATCGGAAAACACACTTTGTTGAGTTTATATCCTTCAGTTCGTTCTTGAGCTATCCAACCGAACATCGTCAAAAGCAAAATAAAAAAAAATCGCTATGCCTACACGTTAGGAATTACTTCACCAGTTCCAGTGAAGTCGATCATCATCAAACAAGGTAATCTTCATCACAAAAGAAAAGTGAACAGTAATGGTTATTTTTTTTGTTCTTTCTCTGCAGATAGAAATAAATTGAGGTTACGAAAACAGTCTAACAAAACATGAAATTTCAGACGAAGCGCGTAAAATCAAGTAAGTGAATAAGGTACCGGTACCCGGACATACCCTATATTCGGATACATGGTTACCAACTTTATAAACTTGAAAAAAACGAATATTCGAATATATTCGAATATCAAAAACGAATATTCAAATATCTATTTTAGTATTCGTTCCCATCCCTAGTTTCTACCTTTTCAAAGACAAATCTCATCACTGGAACAACATTTCATTTGTCGAAGGCAACTTTTTCAAAATACACGAATCCAACGTTTTGTTGTCTGGTTAAGAGTTAATTAACACCTCTAATACCTGTTTGAGTCTGAGAGGTGCAATAGTATTTATTGTGTTTAAAATACTTGAATTTAATGACCTTTGCACATCCAAAACGTGGCACGTCATGAGTGTTCCAGTTTGGCATTAATTTTATATCTTGGTGCGTAAAGAATATGCTGTGTAGATATAGATCAGATTGCAAATAGTATGCAGCCTAGTCTTGGATTTAAACAATCTGCTATTTACATTTTTAAGCATACTTACAGTAGATTTAAGGTCTGACCTCTATTCTGTTCTGTTTCAGAAGTTCAGATTAAAAGGCAACTTATCTTAATTAAATCAACTTTTGATTTAGCCATATTTAAGTTGATTAGCACATCTGCCATTTCAAAGGGTTTGTCGGTAAACTGTTAATTTGATAGGATGTGTGTTTGATTGCAAACCAAAATTGCCGCTCTAATTCACTTGTCCACCCGTTGTCTCAGTATATCATAAGATAAAACAAACTACCGTCAATGATATTAACAAGTATGTTAATTGACTGCACACTTAACATATTTTTAAATCATCAAATAACCAGTTTCCCTTAACTCGAAATTGAAACTTTTTTGTTGAATCAGACAATCTATGAATATTCGAAATGCATGTAATTCGGTGTAATTTATTATCGACTGCAATGTTGAGACGGCTTTACTGGCCTCACAAAACAATAAACATCTTTAACTCTTTACCAAATGACAAAATTTTGGCCTTGTCCAAATTGAAGGCATTTGCAGACGACATATCAAATGTAACTTAGAACATGAAATTTGTCTTTTATAGAATAGAAAACATTGTGGAAAAAGGAGAAAATGCTGGTTACCAGCATTTTCTCCTTTTCCCACATTGTTTTCAAAAGGCTTCTTCCTCAAGGTCGTTAAAAGTCGGGATTGCGTGGTAAACAGTTAATTCCAATATTCTTTGGCAAAACTGAGATTTGTTTAGGCGTTTCATTCTTTCTCACTGAAGTTCAAAACTTTGCAAATCTATTGCACAGTCCTTAGTTCCTGAATTTCGGACTTTTTGTACGTATCTTTATCCTTGTGTAAATTAGTGAAAGCATCTCTAAAGTTAACGAGTAAGTAGGTTGATTTTACAACCACGGATCCATGTATTCTGGTTACCAGTATTTTCTCCTTTTCCCATAATGTTTTCTATGCTATCAAAAACTAATTTTGTCATTTGAGCAACCTCTACTTTGTCATCTGCAAATACTGGCCCATGACAAAATTAAGTTGTTGTTTTTTTCTTTTTCTGTTTCTGGGGGCCGTCTTGTTCAGAAGGTTAGTACTATTTAACACTCTACTACACAATCTCAAGGTGTAACGACCCTGAGAATGAGGCCTTTCCAAAACATTGTCAGAAAAGAAGAAAATGCTGGTGACCAGCATTTTCTCCTTTTCACACAACATTTTAACCATTTGTAAGAATTATCCCTCCATTTGATCCACATTTAACATTTTCTGTTCAATTTAGATTAGTCTGAAATATTGTTGTCTGATAAACAATTAAGCAAATGTAGTACAGGAACATTCAAAGAACACACATGTGGAATTATTTCTTCATCTGCCCTAGAGATATGGAGAAGAAGACATGTAGAGAAAAAGTTGATGACAGGCAGACTAATGGACCGAGGGCACACCAAGACGCTTAAGAATAGCTCACTTTTGAACACCTCATGTTTAGGAGAGCTGACAAAAAATATAAACTCACCACAATCTGTTTCATCGGAGTTGTCACTACAGTCTATCTGATGGTTACACTTCAGTTTTCCGTCGATACAGTAGCCCGATTTACATTGGAACTGGTCTGATCTACACTGTTTGTGAGCTGTAAAGATAAAATACTAACGTTTCACCCAACGTCAAAACTTTTGATATGTCCGAATTGAAAACATTTACAAGCAATCTAATGGCTGAAACGATGAAATTTGTTTTTGAAAGTGTAGAAAACGTAGGAAAAGAAGAAAATGCTGGTTTTTCAAACAATATTTTCAAAAGCCTTCTTTTCTCAGGGACGTTTAATCAAAGGATCATTTTGTATACCAGTACATTTTAAAGGATACAATACTTACCTCTTTACTAAATGACACAATTTTCGATTTGTTTGACTGGACCAAGTTGTTAGCATTTGTGAACTACATATTAAATGTATCTCAAATGATATTTAATGTCTTTGATAGGGTAAAAACATTGTTGGAAAAGGGAAAATGCTGGTAACCAGCATTTTCTCCTTTTCCCACAATGTTTTCAAAAGTCTTTTCTTTTAGGGTTTGAGTGGTAAACAGTTAAACACCAATTTATAATATGAAACTCCTATTTTTCTCATGAATGTTTGGAGGTCGTCTGCTGCAAATTTGTTTCAGATGCCAATCAGGGAGAAAAAAAACAGACATCTTTTCTTTCTTTTTGACAAGAAAAAAATCAATTTTGCTCCAGTGAAAAAAAAGAATCCTAAGATTTATTTATTTTACTTCTGACAAAAAAAGATTTCTCTTCAGTGAGGAAAAAAAAAGAATCCAAAGATTTATTTATTCTTCTTCAGATTTACAGGATCATTTTCTTCTGAAGTTACCAAAAAACAAACTTGCGCCAAAATGTTTACAAATCAAAAACATAAATCACACGGCAAGTAATAACATACCCTGCAACCCATGTCTGCAGAAAGAGTATTTATTTTCATTTTCCTTCCTTCTTTGAAATTGCAACTTTACTTAGAAAACCATAAAATTTTAGACTTTGAGAAAGAAGGCTTTTGAAAACATTGTGAGAAAATGCCGGTAACCAGTATTTTTCTCTTTTCCTCATCTACTATTCTTTCATAAAACAGTTCTACCATTTGGGCCACATTTAACTCTTTACCACACAACAAAAATGTAGACTTGTCCAAATTGAAAGCATTTGCAGACGACAATTCAAATTTGATTCAAACAATGGAACTTGTTTTTTGTTAGGGTAGAAAACATTGTGGGAAAAGGAGAAAATGCTGGTTAGCAGTATTTTCTCCTTTTCAAACAATGTTTTCAGATGGCTCCTCCCTCAGGGTCGTTAAAATCCGTGATTGTTTGGTAAAGGGTTAACGTTTTATGAAACAATCCCAAAATTTAACGACCTTAAGGGGAAAAAAAGCTCTGGAAAACTTTGTTGGAAAAGGAGAAAATGCTGGTTACCAGCATTTTCTCCTTTTTCCCCCACAATGTTTTCTATCATTTTGAAGACAAAAATCATCCTGAGCTTAACTGAATTTGTAGTCTGCAAATTCTTTCAATTTGGTTGGATTTCCCGATTTTTTTTTTTTGCTTGGCAAGGAGTTAACATGTCTCAAGACAGTCACTGAGAAAATGGGTTATTCTTCAAAAGCAAAAAACATCCAAAAAAGCAAAGTTTCAGAGAGAGAATGATAAAAACCACAGGCACAGAAACTTATCAAACAATATCCATTTCATAAGATATATTACATAAACCAGATTATATTAGATTCTCCCATCCTTGTTTGATTCTTTACCAAACGACAGAAATCTAAACCTGTCCAAATTCAAAGCATTTGAAGACAACAATTCAAATGTAGTTTGAATGATGGAATTTATCTTTGATTTGGTAGAAAACATTGTGGGAAAAGGAGAAAATGCTGGTCACCAGCATTTTCTCCTTTTCTCGCAATGTTTTCACAGGTCCATTTCCTCAAAGTTGTCAAAACTCAGGACTGTTTTGTAAACGGTTAAGCATTTACAAGACAACAAAATTTAAGACTCATTCGTATTCAAAGCAAATGCAGACGACAAGTTTGATGAGCAAAAGTTTCTTCTCAAATGAAAAGATTTGTCAAAGGACAGCAGTCATTGTTGGAAAAGATTAAGTTACTGTTCACCCACATTTTTCGCACAATCTTTTTTAAAGACAACTTCCTTCTGAATTGTAAACATATGGGATAACTTGCAGTGTTCAATCTAGCTTTGCTTGTAAGGGGGCCCAACGGGCCCACAGACTTTGAAATAGGGGGCCATTTTGGAAAACTGGCGGCCACACATAAAAAATCGTACTTTATTACCGTAATGTTAACCTTTTTATTTAACAAGTGTTGCCATTTTATTTAACAAGTATATTCTCATTCATTATCTATGAATACCATGCTAATAAAACTGCAACCTTGTTTCCACCATTAATTTAATCCCAAAAGAAAACTGACGCAATATTCCTGTCAATAGTAAACTTTTGAAAATTCTGAAATCCCGTCACAGGGGATTTAACTTTCTTGACGATCACTCAAAGTAAAGTTAAATTCTCTCATCATAAACTAACCAATTTTTTAACCGATCGTCAGGGTGCCAGGATAATTTGCAGCAGAGAGGTCTGTTATATTAAGATATCTATGTAAATTTACTGGTTAAAGTCATTAAAAAGCTGAAAAGGTAGTCTAAAGTGACTCTGATCGGACAATGCCAAAGAGACATTTTGTTGTGTCATGGGTTTCCGCGTTTTTTGCACCGACTGATTTTTCATGTCTGTTAATTTCTGGATCGGTAGTTCCGCATGATTTGACATAAATTTGTCAATAAGGAAAACCTGAAGTTCCAAACCTGTCATTTTTCACAAGACAAGCGGATAATGGCCTTTTTGTACATGAATTTTCTTACGTGAGGTCTCGCGTGTAACCAATACTTGTTGCGTGAATTTTAATTCTATAACGTGATATACGCAATAATTTGCGCAAGTGGAACACTGGGTACTGGCCAGATTGTGCTTTCCAGAGTAATATTTTAAAAAAAGCTTTTGCCTTTTTACGCCCCAGTGAGGCTTCCAAAATACTCAGAAAAGCGCTTCATCGCGATATTGAATGATCAGCAGTTGCTCAAAGAATCGTAACCTCTTGTACCCGTATTTTCTGCCGACACCGTCCGACACGAAGATCGATAACATTCTGATTGATAAATTCTCACTAGAAAGCTCGGCATCATCTGTTTATTGAGTAGAAAAAAAAGTAGAAACAGACGAAAGAACCCCAATTCGTATAATAGCGCTTTTACAATCTTGTGCGCCTGACGGGCCCGAGGTTGGTTTAGAATTGCGCCATCTGCGACTTTAGAGGGCCAATGGCGCAATGGCGTGCTCTAGATTGAACACTGACTTGGTGAACAGTAGAGTCATTGTCTTGCCAGACAAATCTGAAATCTGCACTAAGCAACTTTAAAAGTATCCCAGCATTTTCTTGATGTAACATGAGACCATTTTTCATTGTGCCTCTATCAGAGTATCATTTGTTCACATAATTATAATATAGGGGATCTGTGTGGTTTAGGACATACATGAAAATGTAAGCTGTTACCAATGTATGACTGAAATAATGTTGAAAGTGGCTTTAAACACCATTCAATCAACCATTCAGATAAAAATGATATTCATATTTTTTCTTTCAAATAATGTCGGGCAAAACCAAGCATTATCTTTCACCAAACAATCCCCTGTTTGTACAACCCGTACAAAAAGGCTTACAAGAACCTTTTGGGAAAAGGGAGAAAAATTCGAGAAAACCAACATTTTCTCCATTTTCCACATGCTTTTTAGAATTTCAAAGACAAATCCCACCAAATGAGCTATGTTTTTATGTGTTATCAGCTAATGCTTTCAACATAAAAACAAAGGAAAGTCTAAAATTTTGTCATCTGGTAAAACGTTAAAATTAATATGATAAGCCACATGAATTAAAGTTTGTAATTCCCTCTCAGTAAGTTGCAACAGTAAAATAAGCCATGATGCTGATTATGCTAATCCTTCCAAATTTATAGCTTCATAAATAATAAATTACATAAAGTTTATTGGCATTCAACACTTTACCACAATATCCCTAGTTTTAAAGACCCAGCAAAATAAAGGTTTAAGTTTTTGAAAACATTGTGGAAAAAGGAGAAAATGCTGGTAACCAGCATTTTCTCCTTTTTCCACAATGTTTTCTATCCCATAGAAGACAAATTCTATTATGTAGTGATAAATGAGCCACCTTTAATTTTTCGTCTGCAATTCGGAGAAGTCTAAAATTTTGTAGTTTGGTAAAGACTTGAAGCAATTGCAGATAACAAATAACATATTTCTCCTAATAAAAGCTCCCAGGAGCTATGCAAAGCAAAGATTGGGAGCCTTTATTTTGTACCCAATTTGCAAAGCAAAAAGTCTGTCCAATTTTATATTTCTTTGTGTTTTATTGATTGTTAAGAGGAAATATTAATCAAATTAGAGGAAATATTCATCAAATTCTTCAAATATTGTCATTTTAATCAAATTATGTAAATTAGGTTATCATGATTTAAGTTTTTTTTTTTTGGGGGGGGGGTTTATTATGGGGGGGTTATTATTAGGGAGGGTGCTTTTATTAGGAGAAAAATGGTAATTATATTTCTCACAATTGTTTTCGAAAGCTTTCAGAAATGTCAGGGTCGTAAAAACCAAGTTCTGTCTGATTAACCATTTACCACACAATCCCGACATTTGACAAACCATGAGAAAGAAGGCTTTTGAAAACATTGTGGGAAAAGGAGAAAATGCTGGTTACCAGCATTTTCTCCTTTACCCACAATGTTTTCTACCACATCAAGAGCAAATTTCTTCACTAGGGTAACCAAAAATTTGTTTTCTGCAAGTGCTTTCAACTTGGACCAATCTTGAATTTTGTCATTTGGTAAAGACTTAAGGTTCAATTTGAATTAAATGAAATCATTATAAAGGAAAGATTAGAATAAACCCAGATCAGAATGCAAATTGGTCAGATGAATGCAGACTGGTCCTGATCTACACTAATTGATGACCCCTGCAAACAAATAGATATTGATATTAGAGTGAATCATTAAAACATTATAGCCAAAGGAAAAAGCTCTTATTTTACTCATTTGTAGCAGTTTCTCCTAATTTGACTCATTTTTTAGCCATTTCTCCACCAATCAAAAGTTTTAAAAACTTTTCATACTTTAGAAATTTGCATTAATTTTGGGAAGGTGGTTGACACGTTATCGAAAGATCCTGCTTTTAACTCTTTATGTAACAATCCTGAGTTTTAATGAACCATAGTCTAAAAGCTTTTGAAAACATTGTGGGGGGAAAAAGGAGAAAATGTGTGTTACCAGCATTTTCTCCTCTTTTCATTTTGTTTTTCTTTCCTTTTTCATATACATGTAATTCTCATCAATTGAGCAACATTTAGTGAGCCATTAAACAAGAGGGCCATGATGGCCCTAAAGTCGCTCACCTGAGTCTTTTGACCAAACATGACCCATTTTTAATCTCTTTTGAGATATTATGACAAACATTCTACCAAGATTTTCAGGAGTATTTGACTGAAAATGGCCTCTGGAGCATACAAAAGGTTTTTTGAAGACTTGACTCAGTGACCTAGTTTTTGACCTCGCATGACCCATTTGCAAACTGGTCCAAGATATCATCAAGACAAACACACTAAGTTTCATGAGTATTGCACTAAAAATGTAGGGCTCTAGTGGTACACAAGGTTTTCAAAGATTTGACCTAGTGACCTAGTTATTGACCCGACATGACCCATTTTCAAACTCATCAGAGATGTTACCAATACAAACATTCTGACCAACTTTCAACAGTTTTGGACTGAAAATGTGGCCTCTAGAGCGTACACAAGGTTTTTCTAGGATATGACCTAGTGACCTAGTTTTTGACCCAACATGACCCATTTTCAAACTCATCACTGATCAGAGATATTATCAAGACAAACATTCTGACCAACTTTCAAGAGTTTTGGACAGAAAATGTGGCCTCTAGTGCGTACACAAGGTTTTTCTAAGATTTGATCTAGTGACCAAGTTTTTAAGCAAACATGACCCATTTTTGAACCCGTCCAAGGTATCATCAAGACAAACATTCTGACCACCTTTTAACAGTTTTGGACTGAAAATATGGCTTTTTAAAACATACACAAGGTTTTTCTAAGATTTGACCTAGTGACCTAGTGTTTGACCCTACATGACTAATTATAGAACTCGTCCAAGATATTATCAAGACAAACATTCTGACCAAGTTTGATGAGTATTGGACTGAAAATGTGGCCTCTAGAGTTACACAAGGTAAAAGTTGACGACAGACGATGCATGATGGACACAGCACGATCACAAAAGCCCACCTTGAGCACTTTGTGCTCAGGTGAGCTAAAAATAATTTCAATTTTGGAAAGTCTACATTTTATAATCTGCTAGAGGGTTACATGTCCCTGAAGAGGGCTTTTGAGGACCTTGTGGCATTTTCTCCTCTTTCCAAAATTTTTCTCTATTCTTTCAAAGATAAATTCTGTTATTTAAGCCATATCTATTATCTATCTGTTGATAAAGATTAGCCTAACATTTTGTCATCTAGTACAGAGTTAACCCTTTTGTGAGGTGTCCATTGTTGTGAGGTAGAGCATCAGCCTCGTAACCATAGGGCCCCGAGTTTGATACCCGGGAGCGGACGTCAACTTTGGGACTGTTCATTGGCCCACACATTCGAAGCGAGTACTGGTGTAGTTCCCAGGAAGCAGAATTGAGAGAGATTAGTACAAGTTGTTAGAACTTGTTTCTCAATCAATATAAAATAAATACATTTAACTAACCCTTTTACCACATAATCCTGACTTTTAACAACCCTGAGGGAAAAGCCTTTTGAAACCATTGAGGGAAAAGGACACAATGCTGTTAATCCACATTTTCTCCTTTTTCCGCAATGGTTCCTAACCTAAAACAACAAAAGTAGCATTTAACCCTCTATCACACAACATAATTCTAGAATTGTCCATATTGAAAGAATTAAAGACAATAATTGAATGTGGCTCAAATGGTGACGTTTGTCTGTAAATGGGTAGAAAACATTGTGGGATATGGAGAAAATGCTGGTTACCAGCATTTTCTCCTTTTCCAACAATATTTTCCTCAAGGCTTAAGTTGTCATCTGCAAATGTTCTGAATTTGGAAAAGGCTAAAATTTTGTTGTCTGGTAAAAAGTTTAAAGACACAATAAAGCAAATAAAAAACATTATTGAGAGCTCAATTACTTATCATGTTCTTTATGGCTCATTGCAGCAGACAATAAATACAGTTGTAGTGGTTATAAAATTTCAGTAAATGGGATAATTTCTGCCAATCCTTCCCCTCTGTAACTCTTTACCAAACGACAAAATTTTGGAGTGGTTTGAAATTGAAAGCATTTGCAGATGACAGATTAAACATAGCTTAACTCTATACCTAACAATCCTGGGTTTTCACAACTCTTAAAGGCTTTTGAAAATACTGTTGGAAAAGGAGAAAATGCTGGTGACAACCCTTTAACAAACAACCATGAGGAAGAAGCCTTTTGAAAACATTGTGGGAAAAGGAGAAAATGCTGCTGTCTTTTCCTACAATACTTTCTACCTTATTAGACAGTCAAAGCTCATTTTTATTAACACTGAATTTGTCGTCTGTTGATGTCTTGAATTTGAAAGAGTCTAAAAGTGTCTTATTTTGAAAAGGGTCAAATAATGGAATTTGTGCTTGAAAGAGCAGAAAACATTCTGGGAAAAGGAGAAAATGCTGGTTACCTGCATTTTCTCCTTTTCCCATAATTTTTATGAAAGTTTTATTCTTCCCGGTTGTTAAAAGTCAGGATTGTGTGTTAACCCTTTACTCAACAGATACTCATTTTGACACATCAAGAACAGACAGCTTTTGAAAACATTGTGGGAAAAGGAGAAACTGCTCATAATGAGCAGTTTCTCCTTTTCCCACAATGTTTTCTATTCTATCAGATATCTGTATCTCCATTTGTCCACATTTTTGACATCATATCTTTATTTGCTGTCGAACTGGAAGAGTCTAAAATTGGCATATCAGGTAAAGGGTTAAAGGGTTAAAACGTTTTTCAATTTTACTCTCTTATAGGCTTGCAAAGAAAATGACCCTGTTCTTGTTAAATCTTTACCAAATGACAAAGTTTTAGACTCATCCAAATTGAAAGCATTTGCAGACAACATAAAATTTTACTCAAAACACAGAAATTGTCTCTGGAAGGGTAAAAGATATTGTGGGAAAGAGGAGAAAATGATGGTTACAGTTTGTAAATGCTTGTAATCTGGACAACTTTGCATTATTGTCATGAGGTAGAATTTACACAGATTCAGCTCACTTATTTATGAGTGCCCTGTTTATATTAATACTAGGCTGGGTTTTAAGGTCTACGGCCTCATCGGTAAACATCGACTTTTTCGTAAAAGCCATTCGGCCAATCTCAGCAGCTTTCATCTTTTGATATGAAAGTTAGGGGCCGTAGACTCACAAGCTCATCAGTAAATATCGTGTAACATCGACCTTTTCATAAAGGCTATTTGGCCAATATCGGCAGCTTCCGCCTTTTAATAAGAGAGTTAGGGGCCGTAGACCTTAAAGTAACTTGCCATATAAAACCCAATTCAAAGGTGGGTGGCTATCAAACCTTAAACAGCCGGATTACAAATCACACACCTTCAACACCCAGCCGGTTAGCAACATTTTCTCCCTTGACCTCAATGTTTTCAAAATCCTTCCTTCCTGTGGTCTTTAAAACAATGAATTATTTGGTACATGATTAATTAACCACTTACCAAATGACAAAATTTTAGACTCTTCAAAAATCAAGCAATTGCAGACACAATATCAAATGGTGTTAATATCTGTCTTTGATAGGGTAGAAAATAGGGGTGTAACGATACATTGGACTAACCGATGGCGAGCGTGTCGATGTTACTGCATCGATTGTTCAGTTAAAAATCGATAACTATCACCGATATCTACCTCAAATATCGATAGTTTCGATAGTTTTACTGAAAAGAAAGAGAGAGAAAATAACGTAATTCACTAATGTATTCGGACGCCCTAGAAGTTTGGACACTTTAAATTAGTTACAAAAAAAATTTTTTTTAATCCTTTCTCTGAACACTTCCAAAAGTAAGTTTTCGTAAATATTTGGACATTCTGTAACGTTAATCTCCCAAAATATTTGGCAGGTAATTTTTTGGAATATGCTTTCAATAACGATCAGACTAAACAGAACACGCTGTCTGATCTTGGATCTATACCATCCATTTCTGTACTATGACTTACCTCGTATTAGAAAGCCACTTATTTCTCGGGCTAAAAAAGGTAAGAAAATGTTTAACAGTGCTCCCACTCGTGCAAATTATTGCGTAAATCACGTTATAGTATTGAAATTCACATAACAAATTCTGGTTACACCCGAGACTTCACGTAAGAAAACGCATGGACAATAAAGGCCATTATCCGCTTTTCTTGTGTAAAATGACAGGTTTTGAAGATATTTGTTACCCTTACTGACAATTTTTTGGTCAAATCATGTGGAAATACCTATCCAGAAATTAACAGTCATGAAAAACTGATCGGTGTAAAAAACACGGAAACCCATGACACAACAAAATGTCTGTTCAACATTGTCTGATCAGAGTCACTTCAGACCCTCTTTGCATCTTTTTAATGACTTTAAGCAGTAAATTTATACAAATATCTTAATAAAACATACTTTTTTTTTGCAAATCATCAATATGGAATGCTTTACGTCTAGTTGGGAACCATTAGGCCTACTGTCATACCCTCTAATATAGAATCTTGACCCCAGATTCACAGCTCATGGGGTAAGTGTACCCTTCAAATAGAAAGCTTGTGGGAATACTGGTTTAAAACATATGTTTTTCAAGATTAAAAAGACTGAAAAACTACATGTGTAGGTCTACTACAGTTTTGACTCCTTCACCGGTACTGTAAATAGATCTAAATTTGTCGGATTCTATCCTTATTGTTTTGGATACACATTCATACAACAAGGTAAAACCTATTATTATGGCCACCCCATTTTTTTCAGAATGATAATTTCCTAAAGATTTGGAGACTAAACAATATTTTTTTTTCTGTCAATATATTGGCCAATCATAGGTAAATCTAGATAAATTTTATCAACTCAAAAAAACATAAGGGCTCACATTTAAAAGTTGACTTCTTTAAAAGTTTAAAGTTGCTTTATAATTACTTTTTTATTAGGTATGTTTATGAAACATCAGCATTTTTCAGCATTTTGTGCTTTGCATGCTGTTGTTTACCAATCAGACTTAAAAGTTGACTTCTTCAAAAGTTTAGAGCAATTAGGCATGTTTAATTATCTGTGAACCATCTGCATTTAGAAACAAGAGCGGCAAATTGTCGCAAGATACACCCGTCCCACCACCAGTTGTCGAGGGGGTATGATAATCGTAAAGGGCAGGTAATGCACAAACATGTTTACCTAAGTCTCAAGTCAATTTGACTTGAGGTGACGAAGTTCCATTCCGGACAAGCTAGAAATACTGTAAACATGAAGATCAAAGTGGAATTACTCAAAATCCGCACTTGGTAGAGTTATTGTTCTTGCGCACTGTACTCCGTAATATTGCAACATGCATACCAAGTTTGAAGTCACTCTGACTTGAGATGACAAAGTTATATTCTGGACAAGCCATAAATGCTGTAAAAATGACGATCAAAGGGAAATAACTCAAAATTTGTGCTAGGAAGAGTTATGGTTCTTGTGCACTGCACTCCGTAAATTTTCAACAATCATGCATACCAAATTTGAAGATGTTCAGACTAGAGATGACAAAGTTATATTCCGGACAAGTAGAAAATGCTGTAAAAATGACGATCAAAGGGAAATAACTCAAAGACAGCACCAGGTAGAGTTATGGTTCTTTCGCACTGCACTGTGTATTATTGCAACAAACACAAATACCAAGTTTCAAGTCAATCGGACTGGAGATGACAAAGTTATGCTCCGGACAAGCAGAAAATGCTGTAAAAATGACGATCAAAGGGAAATAACTCAAAGACAGCACCAGGTAGAGTTATGGTTCTTTTGCACTGCACTCCATATTATTGCAACAAACACATATGCCAAGTTTCAAGTCAATCAGACTGGAGATGACAAAGTTATGCTCCGGACAAGCAGAAAATGCTGTAAAAATGACGATCAAATGGAAATAACTCAAAGACAGCACCAGGTAGAGTTATGGTTCTTTTGCACTGCACTCTGTATTATTGCAACAAACACAAATGCCAAGTTTCAAGTCAATCGGACTGGAGATGACAGAGTTATGCCCCAGACAAGCAGAAAATGCTGTAAAAATGACGATCAAAGGGAAATAACTCAAAGACAGCACGAAGTAGAGTTATGGTTCTTTTGCACTGCACTCCATATTATTACAATAAACACACATGGCAAGTTTCAAGTCAATCAGACTGGAGATGACAAAGTTATGCTCCGGACAAGCAGAAAATGCTGTAAAAATGACGATCAAAGGGAAATAACTCAAAGACAGCACCAGGTAGAGTTATGGTTCTTTTGCACTGCACTCTGTATTATTGCAACAAACACAAATGCCAAGTTTCAAGTCAATCGGACTGGAGATGACAGAGTTATGCCCCAGACAAGCAGAAAATGCTGTAAAAATGACGATCAAAGGGAAATAACTCAAAGACAGCACGAAGTAGAGTTATGGTTCTTTTGCACTGCACTCCGTATTATTACAATAAACACACATGGCAAGTTTCAAGTCAATCAGACTGGAGATGACAAAGTTATGCTCCGGACAAGCAGAAAATGCTGTAAAAATGACGATCAAAGGGAAATAACTCAAAGACAGCACCAGGTAGAGTTATGGTTCTTTTGCACTGCACTCCGTATAATTACAACAAACACACATGCTAAGTTTCAAGTCAATCGGACTGGAGATGACAAAGTTATGCTCCGGACAAAGAACTGGACGCCGCCGTACCGACCGGACAGACGCCCGCCCGGACGCCCGCCTGCCCATACGCCATGGGTGATCCCATAATACGTCCCGTCTTAGACGGGCATATAAAAATACTGGTTGAAATTTAATAACTGTCTTGCATTTAACTCTGTTTTCCCCTTCTTTTGCTATTCAAAACATGTACTCGGGTAGAATTTAAACTACTCAGAGAAAGTGTTAGTATAATACATGGTTTCAAGATGTAAATTGGTGAAATTCATCTCTTGCAATTCATCCAATAGTATTGCAATATAGCAGGCAATATCAATACTATTGCAATAGTATTTTTTCCAATGTCAATACTATCGCAATAGTAGATTTTGAACTCAAAAGTCAACCCTAGTAGAAAACATTGTGGGAAAAGGAGAAAATGCTGGTTACCAGCATTTTCTCCTTTTCCCACAATGTATTCAGAAGCCTTATTCTCCAGGATCGTTAAAACATGGGATAATGTGGTAAAGGGGTGACTATCAACTCAAGGTTAATGTCATTCAGGGAAAAAGTGTTGACAATGTCATGAAGCCAAAAACCACAACAAAGAGTCCCTTTCACTTTTTTCCACTATCTTGTTATCCTTTGCTACAGAGAAACCAACTGGATCGTAAAATAGTATAATTAACAAAAACAAGAGCGCCATGATGGCCCTGGAGTCGCTCACCTGAGTCTTTTGACCAAATATGACCCATTTTTAATCTCTGGATATTATGACAAACATTCTACCAAGCTTTCATAATTATTGGACTGAAAATTTAGCCTCTAGCTTGTACACAAGCATTTTCTAGAATTTCTCTCAGTGACCTACCTGGTACTTTATAGCCAAACATAGCCCATTTTTCCATTGCAGATATTATCAAAAAAAAAGCTTCTGAGCACCTTTCATAAAGCTTCTGAGCACCTTTCATAAGTATTGGACAGAAAATGTGGCCTCAAGGTGTACACAAGGTTTTTCCAAGATTCGACATGGCGACCTAGTTTTTTACCCAACGTGACCCATTTTCAATTTCATCATATTTATCATCAAGAAAAAATATTCCGACTAATTTTCATAAGTATTGGACAGATAATGATGACTCTAGAGCTACACAAGCTGTTTTAAAGATTTGACCTGGTGACCTAGTTTTTGACCCAACATGACCCATTTTCAAACTCAGTCAAGATATCATTTTGACAAACATTCTGACCAACTTTCATGAGTATTTGACTGAAAATGTGGCCTCTACAGGGTACACAAGGTTTTTCTAAGATTTGACCTAGTAACCTAGTTTTTGACCCGAGATGACCCATTTTCAAACTCATCCGATGTATTATCAAGACAAACATTCTCTGACCAATTTTCAAGAGTTTTGGACTGAAAATGTGGCCTCTAGAGCCTACACAAGGTTTTTCTAAGATTTGACCTAGTGACCTTGTTTTTGGCCAGACATGACCCATTTTTAGACTCACCTGAGATATCATCAAGACATAGTGTTACATTCTGACCAATTTTCAAGAGTTTTGGACTAAAAATGTGGCCTCTAGAGCGTACACCAGGTTTTTCTGAGATTTGACCTAGTGACCTAGTTTTTTACCCTACATGACCCGTTTTCAAACTCGTCAGAGATATCATCAAGACAAACATTCTGACTAATTTTCAAGAGTTTTGGATTGAAAATGTGGCCTCTAGAGCGTACACAAGGTTTTTCTAAGATATGACCTAGTGACCTAGTTTTTGACCAGACATGACCCATTTCGAAATTATCTGAGATATTATCAAGACAAACATTCTGACCAAGTTTGATGAGTATTGGACTGAAAATGTGGCCTCTAGAGCGTACACAAGATAAAAGTTGACGACAGACGACGCACAACGCTCATCGCACGACAGACGCCGGACACAGCACTATCACAAAAACTCACCTTGAGCACTTTGTGCTCAGATGAGCTAAAAAGGGCATTTGCATGAGAGAAAGGGAAAGGATCCTTTCCCTTAACTCTTTACCACACAATTTTGAGTTTTAACAACGCTGAAAAAAAGGGCTTTTGAAAACATTGTGGGAAAAAGATATGATGCTGGTAACCAACATTTCTTCCTTTTCCTACGATGTTTTCTAGCCTATGAAGGGCAGGAGTCATTCTTTTAGCTACATTTAGTTTGTTGTCTGCAAAACCATTGCTTTCAATTTGGTTCAGTCCAAAATTTTGGAAACCATCCTGTTTTTTTGTGCTTTCCAACAGAGGCTGAAGGCCAAAACATCATACGAAAAGGAGAAAGGCTGGTGACCATCATTTTCTTCTTTACCAACAAGATTCTCTACCCCTTAAATGACGAATTCTATCATTTGAGCATTATTTGGTCTGACAACAGAAAATGATTTAACTCTTTACAAAATGACAAAATTTTAAACTGGTCCAAATTGAAAGCATTTGCAGACAACAAAATAAATGTGACTTAAAAGTGAAATCTGTTTTGAGGAGGACAGAAAACATTGTTAGAAAAGGAGAAAATGCTGGTTACCGGCATTTTCTCCTTTTCCCACAATGTTTTCAAAAGACTTCTTCCTCAGGGTCGTTAAAAGTCAAAAGGTTGTGTGGTAAAGGGTTAAGTATGGACAAGTCTAAAGCTTTGACTTCTAGGAAAGCGCTAAAGATGTTGAACTCTTTACCAAACAACAAAATTTTGGACTGGTCCAAATTGAAAGCCTTTGCAGACGACAAAATTAATGCGACTCAAAAATTGAAGTTTCTAGGTGAAAGGGTAGAAAACATTGTGGGAAAAGGAGAAAATGCTGGTTACCAGCATTTTCTCCTTTTTCCACAATGTTTTCAAAAGGCTTCTTTCTCAGAGCTGTAAAAATCTGGTATTGTTTGGTAAAGGCTTAAGGGAAAAGTGTTGGTGTTGTATCTTTTTGTCTATGTGGGAAAGAGTGTTGACATTGTAAATTAGACAAAAACCACAAGAAAGATCCAATTGTTATTTTGCTCCAAAACCACAACAGTTTGGGTACTTAAACTTAGATTTATAAACTTTTTTTTTTGCTGCTTTGGTAGCAAGAAAACATTTACCAAAACAAATTAACAGCAATCCTAACATCTAAATGGTAAACCACCATTTTTACAGCTAAGTAGATAATGTCTTGTTAATGTGAATAATTCGTATTTCCTGTAATTTTGTTAAATCAACTCTTTACTAGACGACAAAATTTTGGATTCAACCAAACTGAAAGCATTTGCAGACAACAAATTCAATGTGGCTAAAAAACTTTGTGGGAGTGAAAAAAAATGCTGGTTGCCATCATTTTCTCCTTTTCCCCCAGTTTTTTTTCAAAAGCATTTTTGATTAAGGTTGTTAAAACTTGGGATTGTTTATTAACTGCTTCATGGGAATAATCCATTTACCCGATGAAATAACACTGTGTCCCTGCAGTTGACGGAAAACACCGAGCGAAGAGAAGCAATTAGCAATTGCACGTTTGGCACAAGTGTCACCACATTTCAGGAGAAACTTTATATTTTTTGTCAAATAGCCATTTCCCAACACTAACTTCTCCCTTACGTATTGACCTCAGCATATAAATGTGTTAACTTCACAGCCACAACTCTACTTCCTGTATAAGCTAGTACAATGAAAACAAGAATATCTGTAAGAACCCATGGATACGCCCCAAAGTGTAATGTAATGTTGGGTATATGGACTGACATAGCCACAGACAGACAACAACAAGGCTATAATACTATGATCTGCTGAAATTCTTTCAGAAAGCATAATAATATCAAATCAAACTGAAAAATGAATGAAGTGATAGGGTATTTGAATCTAGATAATAGTTGGAACTCCGGCACTTCTATGGTAGTGTCAGATGCCTGCTTACTGCACTCCTTGCTCAAGCTAGACCATTAGTGCATTGTTTTGCCCCTTAAGGTGTTTCTTAGCTAAATATGACATTGTCCGGAATGGACGTTATAATCCTTAAATAAAACTAGAGTCAATCTTTACCAAACAACAAAATTCTAGATTTATTTAAATTGAAAGCATTTATGGACAACAAGTCAAATGTGGTGCAAAATGATGATTTCTATGTTTCTCTTTTTTCTATAATGTTTTTCAAAAAACCCTTGGGTTGTTAAAAAGGAATTGTTTAGTAAAAGGTTTTAGCAAATACGCGTATGATTATGCCCACGCAGCAAACAGTAAATGAAAACATTTGGAGGAAAAGAAGCCTTTGCTTCATCTTTTCTATTCT
Organism: Hippopus hippopus; assembly: GCA_946811185.2. Lineage (NCBI taxonomy): Eukaryota > Metazoa > Mollusca > Bivalvia > Cardiida > Cardiidae > Hippopus > Hippopus hippopus. The sequence goes on from OX328107.1 coordinate 6,441,744, forward strand.
TTAATTCAAAAGTTTTTGATTGAATCGGAGTTTAACGCCGTTTTTAACAGCTTAGGTCACATCGCAGCAGTCAGTGCACCTACATATGTGTTTCCTGGCTTTCTCATACCAGTACTGACACAACTTTCTACTTTTTTAACATGCATCAGAGGTGAGAGGCGAAAAATCGGCAGAAAGTCTGCCTCAACCGGGTATGGAACTCACAACCACCAGGTCATGAGGCCGATATGCTAACCACCGAGCTACCTGGCCGAGCTCAAAAGTTTGACATTATACCAAATTCACAGGGTACCATAAAAGACCTGATTTAAAGGATGTTTTATAGTATCTTGCAATGACCACAAACAAACCTCTCAACCACAACCGCAGGGTGGGACAGATTTTGATCCAAGACCAATAATTTAACCCTTTACCACACAATCCTGACTTTTAACGACCCCGAGAAAGAAAGGTTTTGAAAACATTGTGAGAAAAGGAGAAAATGCTGGTAACCAGCATTTTCTCCTTTTCCCACAATGTTTTCTAGCCTATCACAGACAAATTTCATCATTTAATCACATTTAAATTATCCAGAATTTTGACTCAAGACCAATTATCAAACCCTTTACCATACGATCCCAACTTGTGACGACCTTGTGAGAGAAAGCATTTTAAAACAGAGTGGGCAAAGGAGATAAATGCTGCTAACCAGCATTTTCTCCTTTTCTCACAATGTTTTCTACCCTATCACAGACAAATTTTGTCATTCGAGTCACACTTAAATAGTCATTTGCAAATGCTTTCAATTAGGACAAGTCTACATTTTTCTCATGTGGTAAATAGCTAAACAATCTGCATCACAGGTCAGGTGGTTAGGAACAAGACGATTTTAAAAGTTTTACAATATAAGGGCCAACACTGACCCAAAGTAAATTTTGAACAAACTGAATAGATGTTCACTAGATGATATAATTCATAGATCTTAAATGTTCACTCTCTACTGCTTGTTTAGTTCTAATCATAAAACTTTTCAACCTATTTCTTTCCTATATTTCTTTTTTGTAACATCTTGATAGTATCTCCATGTACCATGTTGTTTTTGTATATTGTAGTGCAACTGACGATGTACTTTGTACAAGTCATGATAAAATTGACCTTTCCGTAAACGTGAGTTTGGCATGCCCACCTTAGTAACGCGGTATTTCGGTTGTCAAGTCTGACAAACAAACCAGAAAATGGCGTCGAATACAGAGAAAGAGCATTTATTTCGGTTTTATTCTAGCTGATATTTCGCTCTAGGTTAATTACCCCATTTTTCCCCAACTTTATTATCAATTCGAATTATATCTGCAAAGTCACCAGAAGAAATATTTAAAATAATGTCATATTTATGAGAAATCGAGAAGTAAAAATGATGCAAACATGTTCGTAATTCCATGTTCAGTCACAGCATTTCAAATAAAAAATACATTGTGAGCAACTTACTGTCAGCAACATGTATAATTTCTAAAAGGGACATAAGTTTTTAAGACATTTCGGCAGTATATAACATAATTTGACTGTAAAGAATGTAGGAAAAGGATTTACAATTTAACCCTTTACCACACAGTCCCGTCCTTTATCGACCATGAAGAAAGAGACTTTTGAAAACATTTCTCTCTTTTCTTGGCTGTTTCTACCCTTTCAAAGACAAATCTCATTACTGGAGCAACATTTCATTTGTCGACAGCAACTTTTTCAAAATACGCGAATCCAATGTTTTGTTGTCTGGTTAAGAGTTAATTAACACCTCTAATACCTGTTTGAGTCTGAGAGGTGCAATAGTATTTATTGTGTTTAAAATGCTTGAATTTAATAACCTTTGCACATCAGAAATGTGGCACGTCATGAGTGTTCCAGTTTGGCATTAATTTTATATCTTGGTGCGTGAAGAATATGCTGTGTAGATATAGATCAGACTGCAAATAGTATGCAGCCTAGTCTTGGATTTAAACGATCTGCTATTTACATTTTTAAGCATACTTACAGTAGATTTAAGGTCTTACCTCTATTCTGTTCTGTTTCAGAAGTTCAGATTAAAAGGCAACTTATCTTAATTAAATCAACTTTTGATTTAGCCATGTTTAAGTTGATTAGCACATCTGCCATTTCAAAGGGTGTGTCGGTAAACTGTTAATTTGATAGGATGTGTGTTTGATTGCAAACCAAAATTGCCGCTCTAATTCACTTGACCACCCGTTGTCTCAGTATATCATAAGATAAAACAAACTACCGTCAATGATATTAACAAGTATGTTAATTGACTGCACACTTAACATATTTTTAAATCATCAAATAACCAGGTTCCCTTAACTCGAAATTGAAACTTTTCTGTTGAATCAGACAATCTATGAATATTCGAAATGCATGTAATTCGGTGTAATTTATTATCGAATGTAATGTTGAGACAGCTTTACTGGCCTCACAAAACAATAAACATCTTTAACTCTTTACCAAACGACAAAATTTTGGCCTTGTCCAAATTGAAGGCATTTGCAGACGACATATCAAATGTAACTTAGAACATGAAATTTGTCTTTTATAGAATAGAAAACATTGTGGAAAACGGAGAAAATGCTGGTTACCAGCATTTTCTCCTTTTCCCACAATGTTTTCAAAAGGCTTCTTCCTCAAGGTCGTTAAAAGTCGGGATCGCGTGGTAAACAGTTAATTCCAATATTCTTTGGCAAAACTGAGATTTGTTTAGGCGTTTCATTCTTTCTCACTGAAGTTCAAAACTTTGCATATCTATTGCACAGTCCTCAGTTCCTGAATTTCGGACTTTTTGTACGTATCTTTATCCTTGTGTAAATTAGTGAAAGCATCTCTAAAGTTAACGAGTAAGTAGGTTGATTTTACAACCACGGATCCATGTATTCTGGTTACCAGTATTTTCTCCTTTTCCCATAATGTTTTCAAAAGCCTATCTCCTGAGGGTCTGTATTAAAGGGTTAAGCAAAATAAAATTGGAAGGTAGTTATCCAACAGGCCTTGTTGGTGATTGAAACAGCAATTTTCTTCTTTTAGATGGGGTTTTTCTATGCCTTTTTTTTCTCGCAAATACTTCCTAAAATGACATTTATACATACCTTTGTGCATACATTATGATTCTTATTGATCTGTGATGGATTAAGCTGTTCATGAGATCTTCCACATAGTTTTATCCACCGAAGACACTTTTCCAGACGTGTTTTCGGCTTTGGAAATCGGACGAATTTAACTCCCCCCTGCAGTCTATCTGGATAACGATTATCAGTGTTACATAATCCCTAACTATACGCCTTTTCACAGATTTTTATTGATCGATAACACAATTGCTGTTTTGATAATTAAATAGATACGATCAAATTATCTCATGTTTATAACAAATTGTGTCTAACCTTTTTGTTTACATGACGCCCAATGCTGCGTTTTGATTGGCCGAAGAGACCTGCGAAGACCTGTCAATCAAAATCAGCAGAAAGGTCAATTCTGTTCTGTTCTGTTCTGATGAAGCTACAAGCTAAAATTGGAAGCCCTGGACTTTTTAAAGTTTTCAACAGACAAGCTTACATAAAACTTGTGAACGCCCCCCCGCCCCAAGAGGCAGGGTCAATTTTTGCCCCTTGAGCTAAAATTTTGACAAACTTGATCTAAAACTAAAGTGTAGACAACTTACTGCAGTTGAGTTCATCAGAGAAATCCTCACAATCCCTCTGTCCGTCGCACACCCATTCTTTATTGATACACAAGTTATCACATTGGAACTCTCCTTCTTTACATCTTGGTTCATTTTTCTTGTGAAAATCTATATCTGTTGGAAGAAACCAAAAGACTGGTAAACTCTCTACCATACAATCCTGAGTTTTAACTGTTTACCAAACGACAAAATTTTAAAGTGATCCAAATTGAAAGCATTTGCAGACGACAAAATAAAAGTAACTGAAAATTTGAAATTTGTATTGGGGAGGGTAGAAAACATTGTGGGAAAAGGAGAAAATGCTGGTTACCAGCAGCTTCTTCTTTTCCCATAATGTTTTCAAAAGACCTCTTTCTCACTGTCGTTAAAAGTTGGGATTGTGTGGTAAAGGGTTTATCCAGCCTGAAGAAGGAAGGTTTTTGAAAACAGTTTGGGAAAAAGAGAAATTGCTGGTAGCCAGCATTTTCTCCTATTCCCACACTGTATTCTATCCTAGCAAAGATAAAAAGAAATCATCATTTGAGTTACATTTATGTTGTCATTTGCACATGCTTTCAATTTGCTTGAGTTAAATATATTGTAGTGTGGCAACTAGTTAACTCTTTACCAAATAACAAATTTTAGACTGGTCCAAATTGAAAGTATTTGCAGAAGACAAATCAAATGTTGCACAAATAATAAAAGTTGTCTTTGAAAGGGTAGAAAACATTGTGGGAAATGGAGAAAATGCTGGTTACCAGCATTTTTTCCTTTTCCCACAATGTTTTCAAACGTCCTTTTCTTTGAGGGTCGTTAAAATTCAGGTAGTAAAGGGTTAACTGGGAGAGGAGAGTACACTTGACAAGTTTTAACACACTACCACCTGCAGAAGGTTTTTCTGTCTTGTTGCAGACCACTTTCAAAAAGAATGTGACACATGGAAAAATTGCCCATCATCAGCAATCTTCTCCTTTTACCACTATGGATGAGTATTTTTGTTTGCTTGGCAATGGGGACCAAATCAGGATTTGATGATAATAATCCAATACACTTAAACAAATGCCAAAGCCGAAGTATTTGTTTATTAACCTGTTACCACACAATCCTGAGTTTTTAACGACCCTGAAGTACAAGACCTTTGGAAACATTGTGGACAAAGGAATAAATAATGGTAACCAACATTATCTCCTTTTCCCAAAATGTTTTCTACCCTATCAAAGACAGAAATCCTAAATTTTCCCATGTGTGATTTGTCGTCTGCATATGCTTTCAAATTGGTCCAGTCCAACTTTTTTTCATTTGGCAAAGAGTTAAAATAGTGTTTTATGCCACTTTCAACAATACTTAATTCATATTACAACAACAGCTCATATCTTAATGATTTTGCTGGATTGTGCTAGGCTCTACAGTGCCTTGTCAAAAGTCGCTTCCATATGACCACTGCTTTGAACTCAGTATGGTCTTAACTCTTTACCACACAAAGCCGACTTTTAACGACCCTGAGAAAGAAGCCTTTTGAAAACATTGTAGGAAAAGAAGAAAATGCTGGTAACCAGCATTTTCTTCTTTTCCCACAGCATTTGAGCCACTTTAAAATTGTCGTCTCACAAATGCAGATAGCTTACCGCAGCCATCTCGTCTGCCCGGTCATCACAGTCATTGTTACTGTCACATCTCTGATCATGTGACCAATACCTGAATCTCTGGATTTTCTAATCAACACCCTTTTCACCGAGCCTTTACAAAATCCCACATGTATTTAGAGACAAAAGAGGTAACTTACCACAGCTAATCTCATCTTCCCAGTCATCACAATCATTATTACCATCGCATCTCTGATCCATGGGTATGCATTTATGGGTTTTTAGACACGTAAACAAATTGGGCCCACAGAAAAACTGATCTAAACCTGCAATGGTATTATAAAATGTATTTATTCAAGTCTTAGATAAATGTAGAGAGGCAACACTTTTAGAAAACCTTGCACTAGATCTAACAAATGGCCCTCTGTGCTTGACAGAAAATGGTAACCTTGTCTGACAAACTATTTTTTATATAAAACTCACATATTATTTTGAGTATTGCCTCCAATTTTGGAGTAAAGACTAAATGTACATGAAAAATTTGTTTCACTATGGAAACAAATACTAAAAACACTATTTCTCTTGACCTTATTTTAGAAAATAAACAAGAATGCAGCTTGCAGATGCCAATGCTAGGCTGCAATTAGTTTTTTCAGCAAAAATTGTAGGTCAAAAAAGGGGCATAACTGTGTCAAAAGAATGTTAATGGGTTACTTGCCCTTGTTGTGTTGCTTTTCCCTTTAACCCTTTCCCAAGCAATCCCAGGTTTTCATGATCCTGAGAAAGAAGCCCTTTGAAAACATTGTGGGAAAAGGAGAAAATGCTGGAAACCAGCATTTTCTCCTTTTCCCACAATGTTTTCTACCCTGCTGGAAACAAATTTCAATTTTTGAGTTACGTTTATTTTGTCGTCTGCAAGTGCTTTCAATTTGGACCAGTCTTAAATTTTGTCATTTGGTAAAGAGTTAATGGTAAACAACTAGCCAAAGTATGAAGATAAAATCTTCAGTGATAACAGATTTTAACCCTTTACCAAACAATCCCTGGTTTTTACGATCCCAAGGAAGAAGCCTTCTGAAAACATTGTAGGAAAAGGAGAAAATGCTGGTTACCAGCATTTTCTCCTTTTCCCACAATGTTTTCTACCCTTCCAAAGTCAAATTTCAATTTTTGAGTCACGTTTATTTTGTTGTCTGCAAATGCTTTCAATTTGGACCAGTCTAAAACTTTGTCGTTTGGTAAAGAGTTAAAAGATGTCAAAGTCTTTTGCATGAACATGCCATCACCACCAACACTGCAGATGAACACAGGGCCATAACAATACCTGGGTATCTCTTCAAAAACAGCAAGGCCAATAAACTTACCAGGTGTTTTTGATACAGAGATTCTTAACTCTTTACCAAATGACAAAATTTTGGAGTAGTCCAAATTGAAAGCATCTGAGAAAAACAAATTAAGTGTGGATCAAATGTTTAAATCTGTCTTGGAAATGGTACAAAATATTGTGGAGAAGGCAGGCTATCAAGTGCTATTCTGCAAAAAAGTAGGGAAAAAGTGGGGATAAAATTTTTTGTTAAAGTAGTGAAAAAGTAGGGCTTTCAAGGAAGAAAAAAACTGGGATAGTAGGGTATATTTACAGAGAACTTGCTATATTTTTTTCATCAATGATAATGAAGAATTTACCATCTAATTAAATATTTGACTTCTTCATGTAATTAAACTTGCTCTCTATACATAAAGCACCATCTGTGTACATGTATTGAATTCATAGAATGGCAACAGGAGCAACCCTACATGCACAGTTAGGCTTGACAAGAGTTAGCTCCATATCACCATGAATTCCACCTGGAACCACATGTGCATTCAGTTCAGACATACTGAAATATGTCTATGACTAGATTTAGAAATGCTTTTCCAAAGCTCCAGCAACATTGCTGTTTTATTCATGTTAAAACCCTTTTCCTGACACCCCCATTTCAAAAAGGCATCAAGCGTTTTCACTCTAAATTCTCATTTTCAGTTAAGATAAAACTTAAGTTTTAGTCAATAAACTAGTGCCATACCAAAGCAGGCTACCAGAGGGATTGGTACTTTTAAGCACATGGTTCTTTTATAATTAACACTTTGAACTTACTCACATTCATTTGTTATCATGGAAAAAATGCTGCTACCCAGTTTTTCTCACTTTCCACATTATTTTCGAAAGGGTTTTCTATCAGGGTACACAAATCATGGCATTGTCTGGTAAAGGGTTAACCCTTTATAGACCAAACATCCATCTGTCAACACACAAGAGAAACAGTTGAAGAAAAGTAGGTAAGAACTTACTGCATCCAATTTCATCCTCTAGGTTGTTACAGTCATTAACACCATCACATCTTTTCTGTAGAGGTATACATCTATGGGCCTGTGTACAGGTGAACTCATGTCTCCCACAGTACAGGGTATCCAGACCTATTTGGTGACAAAAAAATTATTGTCATTATGAGCAGTTTCTCAGTTTTTCACAATATTTTCCAGAGCAAGTGCTTCCTTGGAGAAAAGGGTTAATCCACTGCCAATCAACAAAATTGTAGACTTGATTCTGATTCTGCAGACGACATATTTAATCCTTTACCAGACAACAAAAGTTTAGCCCTATCCATATTGAAAGCATGCGCATACAACAATTTCAATGTGGCTCAACTGGTGCAATTTTTCTTTGATAGGGTAGAAAACATTGTGGGAAAAGGAGAAAATGCTGATTACCAGCATTTTCTCCTTTTCCCACTATGTTTTCAAAAGGCTGTTTTCCCAGGGTCATTAAAAGTCTGCATTGTGCACTAAAGGGTTAAAGTGACCCATAAGATACAATTTTTGTCCTCAAAATGATAGAAAGCATTCTCGGAACACGAGGAAATGCTGTTTACCAGCATTTTTTCCTTTTCCTATAATACTTTCAATTCATTTTTATTCAAGATTTTTGAAACATAGGATTGTTCTATAAAGAGTTAATCCATAACTAACCTGGTCAGTTGACTCCCATTAGCTGGTGTTGCAGTTGTTACATGAAAATTTTGTCATCTCAATACCATTTCACCTTATATTTTGGATTTCATTACACTTCTTGAATATACTTTCGAACGCAAGTTTTATCTTAACTATACATACATTAACAAGCAATTTCGTTGAAATGATATCACCCGCCGAAAAAGACCTTTTCAAAAATTTACACGACCGCGTAACTGAAAATCACTCCCAGTCTGCCATTTTGCATCGAATCAAAAAAAGAAAAAAACTATATCGGCGGAATAGGTTATTGTAAACATGTATAAAGTTTCACGAAATTCTGTACAATGGTGTTCGAATATTGTCCCGGACGGACGGACAGAAGGACAGACGGACGGACAACGCTAAAACTATATCTCTCCGCCTTTGGCCGGGGATAATAAGGCTCATCTGTTGTCAGGTATATTAAAGCATTCTTTTCACAACATTGATTAGAAAGAAAATTGAGAGGGACACCAGATTTACCCTTACACCTATATAACTGTACTGTTTCATATTCATTTCTAGACGAATCATTTTATCTGCACACTCACAGTATTCTATATTTGACTGTATTTCTTTTCCCGCTATGCCTTCTACCCTATTCAAGACAACAGCCGGGTAGCTCAGCGATGAGTGTATCTGACTTGTGACCTGGTGGTTGCAAGTTCAATACCCAGTTGAGGCAATCTTTATTTCTGGCGATGTTTCGCCTCTCACCTCTGTTGCAAATGACAACAGTAGTTGGTGACTTGGAAGAAACCTATGTTAATACTGGTGTGAGAAAGCCAAGAAACACATGCGTAGGTGACCAACCTTGGTGATATGACCTAAGCTGTAAAAGCTGTGTTAAATTCCAATACAAGTCTTAGTCTTATTCTCCAAAATTTTCTGAGTAAATCTAATCGATTTATCCAATCAGAAGTTGAGTTATTTTCAAATTTACAAAAAAATCTGGAGAATAAGACCAAGAATGTTTCTAAGAATGCTTGGTGAATACATACCCAGCACAGTCTATTGCACAGGGATGTTCATCATCCGATTCTATGACATGAGAAATAAACACACCAGTATAAACCTGTTGATGCCTTGTGCAACGGGATAGGTTTGTACTTCTATATTTAGTCAAGATTCATTTCAATTGCTTGACCTTTAACTCTTTCTCACACAATCCCGAGTTTTCTTGATCCTGAGGAAGAAGCCTTTTGAAAACATTGTGGGAAAAGAGAAAATGCTGGTAACCAGCATTTTCTCCTTTTCCCACTATGTTTTCTAACCTATCAAGGACAAATTCCATCATTTGAGCCACATTTAAATTGTTGTTTTCATATGCTTTCAATTCAGATAAGTCTACATTTTTGTTGTGTGGTAAAGAGTTAAAAAGACGTATTTCATTGTTCCTTTGTTCAATTTAGGTCTTCGGCCTCTCTCATATTAAAAGACAGAAGCTGCCGAGATTGGCCGAATAGCCTTTACGAAGACATGGATGTTACACGATATTTACCCATGAGTAAGTGAGTCTACCCTCATATTAAAAGATGGAAGCTGCTGAGATTGGCCGAACAGCCTTTACAAAAACGTTGATGTTTACCAATGAGTTAGGGGCTGTAGACCTTAAGCTCAACATAATGCGGTCATAAATATAAAGGGAAATAACTCACCACAAGATGCTTCATCAGAGTTATCCTTACAATCAAACTCCTTGTCACAAACCCAGGATTTGTCTATACAGTCTCCATCACTGGTACACTTAAACTGGCTAGGACTGCATTCATGGGCTGAAATATATAAAATATATGGTTCAAATTTAATTCTTTCCAACACAATCCCCTGTTGTAACAACCCTTAGAAAGAAGGCTTTTGAAAACATTGTGGGAAAAGGAGAAATTGCTGGTAACCAGCATTTTCTCCTTTTCCATCAATGTTTTCTCCCCATTCAAGGACAAATATGGTCATTTGAAAAACATCTGAATTTTCATCAGTATAATCCTTCAATATGGAGTGTCTAAAATTTTTCCATGTGGTAGGGGGTTAACCGTTGCACGTTTCTTCCGAGGTTTGTGTTTGTTTGTTTGGTATTTAACGTCATGGTATGGTGTGGTAAAGAGTTATATATAAGCTTCTACAAGCTGTGGTAATAACACTGTAACTTGGCATTTTCGCAATAGTATAAAGACAGCTCACCAGTGAAATGATAAAAGCAACATCACCAGGAACAAAGTAATCTTGTACACAATTTTATTCATCAATCAAGTTGCATCAACTCTGTACCAGGTGACAAACTTCTTAGACCTGTACTTTATACATACAGCACTTTCAATACAGCTCAACTTGTCTTGGAAAGGGTAGAAAACATTTCAGAAAAAAGGAGAAAATGTAGATTATCAGCATTTCTCCTTTTTTCTGCAATATTTTCGAAAGTCTCTTTGCTTGAGACTGTTAATTCACGGAGTTGTCTGTTAAAGGATTCAAAACTGAAAATGTCTATCTATCTAGGACTCACTTGCAGCAGCTATTTTTCTTACCCCATAGGCTGCTAAGCACAACTCACTGATCTTTTCAGAACAGTATAGACCAAGATCAGACTGCACAGAATGTGTAGTCTGATCTTTGATCTACACTGTCCAATTATGATATACTTTCCTCCCCAAAATTAGCTTTGAAATAGCAAAATTTGTGTTTTTACTATCACCTCTCAAGTTTCATATTCACTTATTTAGCAAGATAAGGGTTAACTCTTTACCACGCAATCCCGAGTTTTAACGACCTTGAGGAAGAGGCCAGCATTTCCTCCTTTTCCCACAATATTTTCTACCCTATCAAAGAGAGAAATCATCATTTGAGCTACATTTATTTTGTTGTCTGCAAATGTTTTCAATTTGGTAAAGTCTAAAATTTTGTTGTCTGGTAAAGGGTTAAGTCATTACTACATTGCAAAACTTTTTACAGGACCAAATTGGAAGCATTTCCAGACAACATAGTAAATGTGGCACAAGCAATGGAATTTGTCGGTGAAAGGTTAAAAAACATCATGGGAAAAGGAGAAAATGCTGGTTACCAGCATTTTCTCCTTTTCCCATGATGTTTTCAAAAGCTTTCTTCCTCACGGTCGTTAAAACTTGGGTCTGTGTGGTCAAGGGTTCAGCTGGTGTAACAAACACTATACTTAGCTACTGCAGAAAGATAGTTCACCAATGAAATGATAAAAAAAACATCACAAGGGACAAATCATATACAGGATTTAATTGGCAAACCCAGTTACATGCACTTGATGTCTAAATATGGACATCAAAAGGGCATGTTTCTTATAATCTTGCAAAAATGGTGTATTTGGAATATAAAGATAGCTATTTTATGTAATAATAGATCATTCAAACTCTTTACAACACAATCCAGAGTTTTAATGACCCTTAAGAAGGTGGCTTTTGAAAACATTGCGAGAAAAGGATTGATTGATTGTATGGTGTTTAACGCCGTTTTCAACATTATTTCAGTTATATCACGGCGGCCAGTGCACCTATCCATGCATTCCTGGAGTATCTTTTACCAGTACTCAGCACAATTTCCTTTCCAAGCCACTGGCTGCTTTCCCACATAATCATCGTCGAAACAATGGTCAGCGGTGAGAGGGAAATGAATCCTGTCGCAGTGACTATCATCAATCCTCGGAAAGAAATTGGCCGAGCCAGGGGTCGTAGCCGGGGATCGAACCCTGGATCCCGTGTTCTCAAGTCCTACACGCTACTGACTGAGCTACCGGGGCTCGGCAGTGAGAAAAGGAGAAAATGCTGGTAACCATCATTTTCTCCTTTTCCCACAATGTTTTTTACCCTATTACAGAGAGAAATCATCAGTTGAACTACATCTATTTTGTAGTCTGCACATGCTTTTGATTTGGTCAAGTCCAAAATTTTACTGTGTGGTAAAGAATTAAACTCTTCACTACACAATTCAGTAGTTTTCCTACCCAGAGGAAAGGGCTTTTGGGAACTTAGTAGGCAAAGCAGAAAATGCTGGAAACCACCATTTTCTCCTCTTCCCAAAATGTTTTCAGCCTTGTGTAAAACAAAAAAAAAAAATCCATTATTTGAGCCAAATTTAATTTGACGTCTGCAAAGATGGAGGGGTGTGACTGTTGGAATATGAGAGGATTGATTGATTGATTGATTGGTTGTATTTAATGCCGTTTTCAACATTATTTCAGTTATATCACTGTGGCCAGTGCACCTATCCATGCTTTCCTGGAGTTTCTGTTACCAATACTTCGCACAATTTTCTTTTCAAGCCACTGGCTGCTTTCCCACATAACCGGTGTCGAAAATGATGGTCAGCGGTGAGATAGAAATGAACCCCATCACAATGACTATCATCAATCACAGAAATTGGCCGAGCCAGAAATTGAACCAGCGACCTCCTATTCTCAAGTCCAGTACGCTACTGACTGAGCTACTGGGGCTCGGCAGGGATATGAAAGGAAAGGAAAATCATCAGCCCTGACACCCACCCCACCCCCACACACACGTCAGTAAATACATTATTTCTGAGCAGGCCCTTCTGGGCTGGGGCAGTTTTGAATTTTCAGTTCATGCTTCAACAGGAGGTTGCTGGTTCTAATTCCCAGCTCAGCCAATTTCTTTCAGAGAATCGATGATAGTCATTGAGACTGGATTCATTCCTCTCTCACCGCTGATCATTGTTTGACCATGGTTATATAGGAAAGCAGCTGGAAGAACATTGCAACAAGTACCAGTTAAAAAGGAAACTCCAGCAAAGTATGGATAGGTTAACTGGCTGCCATGATAGCACTGAAATCATGTTGAAAACAGTGTTTAACAAATTACAATTAATCAAACCACAGGGTCGTTAAAACGTGAAATTATTTGGTAAAGAGTTAACCCTTTACCACACAATCCCGACTATTATTTAACCTGAAAGAGAACGCTTCTAAAAGCATTGTAGGAAAAGGAAAAAATGCTGGTAACCAGCATTTTCTCCTTTTCCCACAATGTTTTCCACCCTATCAAAGACAAATTCCATCAGTTGAACCACATTAAATTTGTCATCTGCAAATGCTTTCAATTTGGACAAGTCTAAAAATTTGTCATGTGGTAAAGAGTTAAACAACAGCTATTTGATGCTTTACACCTAAAAGTGCAGGTGACAATAAACATTATGAAGATTTTATGATAAAGACCTCCTCGAAATGACTCGTAAGTGGTTCAGATTGCTTCCCTAATAGGTTATGTTTTTTCCCCCACAGAACTGATGCATCCATAATGGCAATTTCCGTCAATTACTATGTCCTTGACTTTTTAATAGGAATTTCTGTATATTTCCTGCATAACCTCCCTTGTTTTCAGTGTAATATACCCATTACGAATTTCCTTATCTTATACACTTTTGATATCACAATTGTGTGACATCACTTTTGAAGTCATTTTGCACGTATTTCATGGAAGTGAATGGGTTTTATGGATATTACTTTGGGTCAATCTATAGATGGTTTGGCATCTTCTGAGCTATAATTTGTGAAATATCGTTATGTGACAAAAAGAATCTGACATTCGTTGGCATTTTAGATGAAATTTTATTAAACTTGACCAGATAAAATGTTATTAAGCTCGCCAAAGGCTCCCTTAATAACATTTTCCCTAGACTTGTTTAATAAAATTTTATCTCAAACACCAACTCATGTCAGAACCTATAAGTCTCTTTTTTACGCCCCTGGGGGGCGTTACATTTTCCAAAAGGGGGGCAATTAATAGAGTTAAAACAACATTGAATTTTCCAAGGACATTGATAACATTTCCGTCTGGGTTTTAGTCACTACTGACTGCAAAGCGTTTGCCATTTGAGAAACTCCCTGTATTACTGCAGTATACTGATTTTACTGCCCATCATTCATTTGGATAATTAAATAGCACTCAAAATTTTTAAGTGGTTACCAGCATTTTCTCCTTTTCCCACAATGTTTTCAAAAGTCTTCTCTGTTACAGTCAATAAAATTTGGGATTTTGCAGTGAAGAGTTAAAGACTAAAAGCTTTACCATGATATAACATAAAGGCATGCATGATGCAATCTAACAGGCTGCCAATGTCACGAAAAATCTTTGAGGTCCAAATGACAGCCTCTAGTGCAAAAGAACTTAGGTTTCTAGGTTAACAATTAATTTCAAAATTATTTTCTGACTTTTTCCATTTTTCAAGATGTGCAAAACTCAAAAGTGAAATGAAAAGTTTATAAGTGAAGAGCATAAGAGCTTCGCCGCTCGTAAAAATATAGCCTTCGCTTTTCACTCAATGAAAGGAATTTTGGTCATACGACAAAACAGACAATTATCCTCTATTTCTTCTTTACCCACAATGTTTTCATAAGCCTTCTTCCTAAATCCCATGTTTCTATGATGCTGAGAAAGGCTATAATGTCTTTATCATAATGCCTTTTGAAAAGGGAGATAATACTGGTAACATGCACTTATATCGATCATTTCAAAGGCACTAGAGGGTATTGCCTACTTCATTTAACCTGATCCTGACCTTTATGTAAAATATATAAGTAGGCATATAAATAGAACTCCGACTATTATTCGGAAAATTATATATACACAGCAAGGCACTTGTATACACAGGTAAGCAATTCAACCCTTTGCCTACAAAGCGCGACTCAGGCGCTTTTGCGGTCAGTGTAGATCAAGATCAGACTGCACAGAAGATGGAGTCTGATCTTGGATCTACACTGTTCGATAAGGAAATATTCCCGCCCACCCCCAAAAGAATAACTTTTAAACTGCAATATTTGTTGTTTTTTTTACTGTTGACTGGAAAGATTTAATTAACTTATCCAGCATATTGAGGGTTGATTGGCGTATACCGTAGGAAATATTTCCGTGACCATTCGGGACAATGCCGAGCGATGCCGAGGGTAAAAATAGAATATTAATTTATGCAAATGATTTTGACCTGGGTCAGGTCAAATGAAGTAGATAATAATATTTCCTATTTATACAACAGTTACTTGTAAAAATACTTGAAGGTTCAGTGATGGCAACTCTAGGAATAGCTCCATATAGACCCCTGCCAGGCTTGGCAGCTCAAACAGTAACATATAGAGCTTGAGGCCAAGGAGTCACTGGTTTGAATCCCTAGCATGGCCATTTGCTTTATGAGGACTGATGTTAGCAATTGCAACAGGGTTCAGTCCTCTCTTACTGCTGATCCATATTTTCACAATGGTGGAAAAGCAGCCAGTGGTTTGGGAAGAGTATTGTGCAAGGTACTGGCAAAAGAAATTCCAGGAAATCATGGATAGGTGTACTGGCTTCAATAATACAACCGAAAAACGTTGAAAAAATGGTGATAATCCAATTAACAAACAAAACTCATTTTTGTCCCAATATCACATTAAATATCTGCTTATAGACCAAAGCTCAGACTATATTCTGTAATATCTTTACAATGCAAGGTTTGACTAAATCCTCAGGGGGAATTGATGATCACCACTGAAACAGGATTCATTGCTCTATCACTGCAGAACAAATTGTTTTGATGATGTTTATGTAGGGAGGAAATGGAATCAACTTGGAATTCAATGATAAGATTTAATAGAAAAACATTGTGTGAAAAGGAGAAAATTTTGGTTATAAGGCATTCTCCTTTTCACATGATTTCAAAAGCTTCTTTTTTCCTCTGGATAATTAAAACAGCGAATTGTTTGTTAAAAGGGTAAGCTAACAACAATATGAATGGCATTCCAGTCAGACCAATTGGAATCCAGCTAGAAATGTGCTTATTTAATTAACCTAACATGTTCAACTCTTTCCATACCATAGACTACACCTGAAGCTTTTGTGGACAGTATAGATCAAGATCAGACTGCACAGAATGTGCAGTCTGATCTCTGATCTACACTGTCCATTGCCTTATTCTGAATTATGAATGAACTGTCTCTTAGATCTTGTAGTGGAACTGTATTTGTAGCCTTCGAGAAAATGCAATTTATTTATTCAGTAGTGAAAGATTTAATCCTTAACCAAACAATCTTGAGTTCAAACAACCCTGAAAAGAGGCTTTAGAAGTGGGTAACCAGTATTTTCTCCTTTTCTCACTTGTTTTCCAACTTGTTTTCCACTCTTTGACAGACAAATCCCTTTAAGAGCTCAACACTTTATTTGTCGTCTGCAAATGCTTTCAATTAGACTGATGTAAAGTTTTCTTGTGTGGTAAAGAGGTAAGTACAAATTGGTACAACAGTCACCAACTCATTGTCATTCAATTAACCTTTAAAATACTGAATAAACCAAACACAGATTTTCAGTCTAGAAAAAAGACCCAAACAGTTACAATGTCATTGTTGCTTTTGTCCACAAATAATTAAGCAAAGCAGACAGTGTAGATCAAGGATCAGACTGCACATTTTGTGAAAGGCTCTCTAAGGACTAAAATTTGTGGTAGGCAGACTTAGTAAATATCTGTATCCTTGGAAAATAAATAAACACATGTTTAATAACGGCAACTATGGCAAAATACTGCAGGAAAAAGAAAAAAAATATACTAATTATGAACAATTTCTAACTTCAGCAAAATGTTTTCATGAACGGCTGCATACAAGATGTGAAAAGTCTGGTGAAATGGTAATTAGTACAGTTTTACTCTTCACCACATGACAACATTCAAAACTTGTCCAAACTGCAAGTATCTGCCAATAACATCAAATGCAACTGAAATGGGAGGGACTTGTTTGTGAAAGAGTGGAAAACACTGTGGGGGAAAAAGCAAGCATTTTCACTTTTTTCTAGGATGTTCTTTAAAAGCCCTCTTCCTTGGGATTAACTCTCAACCAGACAACTGAATTGCAGACTAGTGTCCAAATTGAAAGTAATTGCAGATAACAATAGAAATGTGGCTCTTAGATGCAGGTACTAGTCTTTAAAAGGTCTGACAACATTGTGATAAAAGGAGAAAATGCTGGGCACCAGCATTTTCTCCTTTTTTCCACAATGTTTTCAAAAGCCCTCTTCCTCAGGATTATAAAAATTCAGGATCATTTGGTATAGGGTTCATTAGACCTTATATAACATGGATATTATCATAATGTTGCCATCAGTATGGGATAACTCTTACAATGCCAAGCAAGATTTTATCTACTTATGAAACAGCAGATAAAGATCAGATTGCACCAAACAAGACATCTAATCTTTGATTAGCACTGCCTGTTATTGTGCCATACCTTTTGCCCAAAATAGGATGATAAAGTTCTGCAATACCTAGGTCATAATCCACCGACGTAAAATGACGATGCTGGACTTTTTTGGCATTGCAAGGGTAAGAAATTGTTTGGCACCGGTAAAATGGCAGTAAAATGGCGTCATTTACATCATGATTGTTGCAGAAGTGGCAGGAAGGGAGTGAATGGGGGAGGGAATAAGGTCCTCTACTTTACATGCATTCTTTTTGATCTTACATATAAAACCTTTACCAGATGACAAAATTTTGGACTCTTACCAAATTGAAAGCATTTGCAGACGACAAAATAAATGTAACTCAAATCACCATTTTTGTCCTTGCTAGGGTAGAAAACATTGTGGGAAAAGGAGAAAATGCTGTTATCAGCATTTTCTCCTTTTCCCACATTGTTTTCAAAAACCTCAGGGTCGTTAAAACTTGGGATTTGCAGATGAAAAAATAAATGTGACTGAAAAATCAAAACATTGTGGGAAATGGAGAAAATGCTGGTTACCAGCATTTTCTCCATTTCCTGCAACGTTTTCAAAAGGCTTCTTTCTCCGAGTCGTTAAAAGTCGGGATTGTGTGGTAAAGGGTTAACCCTTTACCGAAAAATCCCATTTTTATATTCATACTTTTAAAGGGTTCCTTTTTAGACTTATATGCTGAAAATTATTATTTTTTTTTCATTAAAACTGGTAAAGTTTACTTGAAAATATACTTTTTAAGCAATCGTAGAGAAATTGGATGGTTAAATACAGTAAAAAGTGCATATTTGGTATTCAAATGAAGCATTTGGTGCTTTTCAATCTGTGACCTTGTCTATTTCTATTTGATCAAAATATGACATTCTCACACAAATTTAAATACAATCCCGCATGTTAATGATCACGACATTCCCACAAACCTCTGTGAAATTCTGGCGCTAAATCTGCAAATACCTAAATGGGCTACTCCGCACACTAAAGAAATGCCAATGAAAAATTTCTTTTTCTCACAGTTGTCTTCTTAAAGATACATCTTTACACATTTTAAGCCAGTTTTTAACCCATTTCATCCTTATTTTATGAAATTATAATCATTCTTGTATCTTCCTGCCAAATGTAATGCCCCTGAAGGCTGCAAGGTTGTACAGATTACGACAGATAGAAAATGCATTTCATGCTTTGGAGGCCTTCAAAGCTATCGCTGTTGTCTTTTCCGGATTTAAATGAGGACAAATGCCTTGAGCTGCTTTATCCCATACACCATATTTATTGATTATTAACCATTGTTTACACAGCCGACCAATATCTGAATCATTATACACACAATAAAGTTTTAAGTTTTTCTCTCCGTCTATAGAGATGTATCTTTAACCAATGGTTTGCCAGTTATTGCAGTATATAATTCAGTGATGTGTCTTTTCTTAACTTTAGCGAGATTGTAAAAATCATATTAGCTCCCTTTAACCCTTTTACACACAACCTTGACTTTTAATGACCCTGGGCGAGGGCCTTTTGAAAACATTATGGGAAAAGGAGAAAATGCTGGTTACCAGCATTTTCTTCTTTTCCCACAATGTTTTCTGCCGTATAAAAGAAAGACTGCACCATTTCAGCCACACTGAAATTGTCGTCTGCAAATGCTTTCAATTTGGACAAGGCTAAAACTTTGTCATCTGGTAAAGAGTTAAGGATTGATGGATTGACTAAATAATATTTTGCCCCACTTTAAACATTTACTTTTGTTTCCCACACTTTCAATCACAATAAATTATCTAATTTATTGTTTTAAACACAATTCTACATTTGGCTAAACTGAGTAAAGGGTATCTTTAGAGGTAAGAAAACATTGTGGAAAAGACAAAAATGCTGATTAACATCAATTTCTCTTATTCACACATTGATTTTAAAATAGTTTTTTCTCAGGGTCTTTAAAACTGGGGACTGTTTGGTAATAGGTTAAATATTGCCAATAAAATACTATTGCCATTCTTTTAATATTTCAATCAAAAGATCATACAATCTAATAAATCCCTAGAAATAAACATGTCTATTAAAACCCTTAAAATGCCTTTTACAACTAGTTGCCTTTGGGGCCAGTGTAGATCAAAGATCAGACTGCACAAAACGCGCAGTCTGATCTTTGATCTACACTGTCCGCTTTGCTTAAACTTTATAGACAAGAGCAACCATGAAATTTAAATCATTTAGGTTTTATTTTTTTGATTGAAAATGTCCATTGGGTTTATTTGGCGCCACAAGGGTTAACTCTTTACCTAACAATAAAATTTTAGACTGATCCAAGTTGAAAGCATTTGTAGGCAATAAATCTAATGTGACTAAAAAAATGAAATTTGTTTTGGGAAGGGTAGAAAACATTATGGGAAAAGGAGAAAATGCTGGTTACCAGCATTTTCTCCTTTTCCCATAATGTTTTCAAAAGCTTTTTCTCTCAGGGTTGTTAAAAGTCGGGATTGTGTGGTAAAGGGTTAAATAATTCAGTTCCTTTAGCAAGGAATGCTTTCATCTCTTTTTCCTGTGAATTTGTTTTTGGCAAGGGCAGTGCCAAATTACTTAAAATTCAATCATTTCTGAATCATGTTTGAACCCTATCAGCCCACAAGAAAATGCTGTTGTAATCCTAGAAACTTGTATTCTGACCTGCAAAGACTTGGGAAAGGTGATAAAACAAAGGTCACGGTCTACTTACAACAGTGTTCATCGGAACCATCACGGCAATCATCATCACCGTCACATCGCCATTTTGACAGAACACAGTTACCATTGTTGCACTGAAACTCGTTTTCTGTGCAATTTTTCCGAGCTGTAATAGAAAAAGTCATAGCTGTGATAACCTGACATATCAAAGAAAAACCCCGAATCTACTAAATAAATACTAGTAAGTCATTTCCCTAAACAAGAGGGCCAAGATGGCCCTGGATCGCTCACCTGAATTTTTGAGAGGACCATAACCAATTTTTTTTTAAGTATTGAAATTTTGGAAACAAAATCATTATTTTGCCAAGCAATTTTGAAAAGGTCACCTGTAAAAATCATTTCAAAATCTTTCACCACCCCTACAATCATCAGCACAGCCATGTTTTTGACGAATCAGAATTCTGCAAATAAATTTTGGGACAGGTCACCCATGGACCATTTCTTGAACAAGAGCACATACCCGATAGTGGCTAAAGATATTAAGTTGAACAAGAGCACCGCATGCGGGTGCCAACTATTGGCTATTGGGTACTGGATAGTAAGTTTAAATTCTAAGTCGAAAAAGGGGCATAATTTGGACAAAATGATTTTAGAGTTACCTGCCCTTGCTGTATGGGTTGCTCTTTCACTAGTGAACAATTATTCCAAATTTCAAGTACATGTGTTGAGTTGAAGCCAAGATATAACAACATGTCAAATATTTCGCACAACAACAACATTGCAGACGACAACAACAGGGCTATGACAATACCTCGACGTTTTCTTCGAAAACAGCCAAGCTAAAAAAGGGGCATAATATATGGATCATTTCTGTGGAATTATTTCAAAATCTCACAAGTGGTTTCAGAGAAGAAGAATTTTTAAGAATTTCTTCATGTACATATAGTGCAAATAGCCTCCCCACCACCACAGCCATGTTTCTTAACGGATCAAAATTTCGCGACCACTTTTTCAAAAGGGGCACCCAAGGAACATTTCTGTGAAATTATTTCAAAATCTGACCAGTGGTTTAAGAGAAGAAGAATTTCAAAGAATTTCTTAAAGTCCATACAGTGCAAAGAGCCTCCTCCTCTCCATGGTCCACCACAGCCATGTTTTTCGACGGATCAAAATTTCGCGAACACATTTTGGAAAGGGTCACCCAAGAAACATTTCTGTAAAATTATTTCAAAATCTGACAAGCAGTTTCAGAGGAGAAGAATATTAAAGAATTTCTTAGAGAATTCCATTTGGTTGCCATGGCAACCAGAGTTTTGATGGAATCAAATTCTGTGAACTTTTAAAAAAGGACCTCCCAAAGAATGTTCCAGCCAAGTTTGGTCAATATTTGCCCAGCAGTTTGGAGAGAAGAAGTTTAAAGAATTGTTGACACCACACGAGTGCAAAGATTCCCCCCAACCACGACCATGTTTTTCGACGGATCAAAATTTCGAGAACACTTTTTTAAAAGGTTCACCCAAGGAGCATCTATGTGAACTTTTTTCAAAATCTGACCAGCACTTTCAGATAAGAAGATTTTTAAAGAATTTCTTAGAAAATTCTATTTGGTTGCCATGGCAACCAGAGTTTTTGATTGAATCAAATTCTGTGAACACCTTTTAAAGAGGACCTCCAAAGGAACAATCCTGCCAAGTTTGGTCCAAATTGGCCCAGCGGTTTAGGAGGAGAAAATGTTTAAAAAATTGTTGACACCATACGAGTGCAAAGAGTCCCCCCCCCGCCATGTTTTTCGACAAATCAAAATTTCGCGAACAATTTTTGAAAAGGGTCACCCAAGGAACATTTCTGTGAAATTATTTTAAAATCTGACCAGTGGTTTCAGAGGAGAAGATTTTTAAGAATTTCTTAGAAAATTCCATTTGGTTGCCATGGCAACCAGAGTTTTTGATGGAATCAAATTCTGTGAACAAATTTTAAAGAGGACCTCCCAAGGAACATTCCTGCCAAGTTTGGTCCAAATTGGCCCAGTGGTTTAGGAGGAGAAGATATTTAAAGAATTGTTGACGATGGACGACGGACACAGGGTAATCCTTAAAGCTCCCCTTGAGCACGTTGTGCTCAGGTGGGCTAAAAAGAATTGTACTGCAAAAAAAATTCTATACCAGACAACAAAATATTAGATTAGTTTGTACTAAAAGCATTTGCAGACTACAAATGAAATGTGGCTCAAATAATGCAGTTTGCCTCTGAACGAGAAGAAATGTTGGAGAATAAGGAGAAAATGTTGGTTACCAACATTTTCTCCTTTCCAAAAAATATTTAACAAATCTTCTTCCTCACTGATTGATTGATTGACTGATTGATTGTATGGTGTTTAACACTATTTTCAACATTATATCGGTTATATCGTGGCGGCCAGGGCACCTTTTCATATTTTCCTGGAGATTCTTTTACCAATATTCCGCAAGATATTCTTTCCAAGCGAATGGCTGCTTTCCCACATAATCATCGCCGAAACAATGGTCAGTAATGGGAGAGGAATAAATCCCATCCCAATGACTATCATCAATCCTCTGAAAGAAATTGGCTGAGCCAGGGATCAAACCAGCAACCCTCTATTCTCACATCCTGTATGCTATCGACTGAACTACTGGGTCTAGGCTCATTGTTTTGAAAACAAAAGATTTTTTGGTATAGAAAAAAAAAACTATATTGGACCAGAATATCTCTAAATATCAGTCTTTACCCTTTACCACACAACCCCGAGTTTGCACCACCTTAAGGAATGAGGTTTAAGAAACAAGAGGGCCATGTTGGCCCTGTATCGCTCCACTGGCAAATAAGTAAAAACCCTACGGGCCAAACATTACATTACTTGGCCAACTGGTTTTGAACTGGAAGATTTACAAAATTTTCTCTATAAAATCTCACAAGAAAGTTATGACCCCGGGGCAAAGCAGTTGTTGACCACAGAGCTATAATTACTTGAATCCTAGTATAGGTCCACAAGATGAAGCCCCATACCCATACCTAGGTCTTATGGTATGCACCAAGATGATTTCTAAAGTTTTTATTTTATAAGCCCATGTAAAACTTGTGACCCCTGGGGTGGGGCCAAACTTGTTCACAGGGCTATATTTGTCCTCTTGGTAGAAACCCATTAGATAAAGCTACATGCAAAATTTGGTAGCCCTAGGCCTTATGGCTAGGTACAGGAAGATTTCTTAAGTTTTCACTATATAAGCCAATGTAAAACTTGTGACCCCAGGGCGGGGCCAATTTTGACCCCAGGGCTATAATTTGAAGAAACATGGTATGGTTCTATTACATAAAGCTACGTGCAAAATTTAGTAGCCCTAGGCCTTATGGCTAGCTATGAGAACATTTTTACAATTTTCCCAATGTAAGTCCATGTAAAACTTGTGCCCCCAGGGCTGGGCCAAATTTGACCCCCGGGCTATAATAATTTGGGTACTATTAGTAGAGGCCCACTAGATGAAGCTACATTTAAAATATGGAAGTCCTAGGCCTTATGGCTAGGTACAGGAAGATTTCTATCTGAAGTTTTCACTACGTAAGCCCACGTAAAACTTATGACCCCTGGGGTGGGGCCAATTTTGACCCAGGGCTATAATTTGAAGAAACTTTATAGAGGCCTATTGGATAAAGCTATATGCCATATTTGGCAGCCCTGGGGCTTATGGTTTCAGACAAGAAGATTTTCAAACATTTTCAATATTTTTCAGTTTTTGTTGCCATGGCACCAGAGTTTTTGAAGGAATCAAATTCTTTTTTAAAAAAATTCTGAAGAGGACAATGGCAGGATCATTTCTGGGAAGTTTCATCAAAACTGGATGGGTAGTTTCAGAGAAGATGTTTGAAATAAAAGTAAAGGGGCACACACACACACACACACACACACACACACACACACACACACACACACACACACACACACACACACACACACACACACACACTATGGACACCAAGCCATGACATAAACCTGCTGGCCTTCAGCCAGTGGAGCTGAAAATCATGGAAAAAAGGGAAAATGCCAGTAACCAGCTTTTTCTCCTTTTCCCATGTTTTCCACCCTTTTAAATACAAACTTCATCATTTGATTCACATTTCTTCTGTCATCTGCACATGTTTTGAATTAGGTCTAGTCTAAAATTTTGTTTAGTAGGCAATGATTACTCAAAGTTACTCAAAACATACATTAATTTTGTCTTATGTCTGTTCAATATAACTCTGAAGGTAGCTTACTCTCCATAATTTATGTGTAAGGTAAATGTAGTTACTTTCGCAGATAATGTAGCTTAAGATCAGACTGCACATCCTAATACTCAAGCAAAAACAGCTTCTTTATATTGTGAGCAAAGTTTGGTTCATGCACACTGACAGAAAATGTAAATTGATCAATTCAGTGGTCTTTATGTCAAATAACTTCCCTGTATTCTTGATAATTTAACCCTTTACCACACAATCCAAAGTTTAAAGAAGCCTTTTGTAAACACTGTGGGAAAAGGAGAAAATGCTGGTTACCGGCATTTTCTCCTTTTCCCACAAGGTTTTCTACCCTATCAAAGACAATTTCCCTCATTTGAACTTTACTTAAATTGTCGTCTGCAAATGCTTTCAATTTGGACCAGTCTACATTTTTGTCGTGTGGTAAAGAGTTAATACAAAGCTTTTATCCTGAAAACTAAAAGATATCAGCCTTAACTCTTTACCAAATGGCAAAATTTTAGAGTTGTCCGAATCGAAAGGATGCACATAAATATGACTCAAAAATTGAAATTTGCTTTAGAAAGGGTAGAAAACATAGTTGGAAAAGGAGAAAATGCTGGTAACCAGCATTTTCTCCTTTTCCCGCAATGTTTTCAAAAGCCTTCTTCACTAGCGTCGTTAAAACTCAGGATTGTGTGGTAAAGGCTTTAACTCTTTATCAAGTAAACTAAGAGTATTATGACCATGAAGGACTGTTGAAAACATTGTGGAAAATGGTGGTAACCAACATTTTTTCCTTTTCCCAAGATAATTTCTATCCTTCAAGGCCAAATAAAACCATTTGAATTTGTCACCTGTCAACATACATATGCAAGTCTAAAATTATGTAGTTTGCAAAATGTTAATGTCTGGAAATCTGTCCCAATGGTCTGACGAAGATGATTCATAGTATCTAGAGCAGACTGATCTTTTACTCTTTACCGCACAAACCTGAGTTTTAACAACCCGAAAAGAGAAGGTTTTTGAAAACATTGTGGGAAAAGGAGAAAATGCTGGTAACCATCATTTTTTTCTTTTCCCACAATGTTTTCTTCCCTATCAAATACAAAAATCACCTCTTAAGGATAGGGCACCCTACTTGGATTCGTGTAACATCACCTTTCATCGCCAAAATCGTACGGATTCGGCTAAGACTCTGGTAATCTGTAATTGATGCGGGGAACCAGCGTGTATCGGCTGATCAATTACCGATTACCCGAGTCTTAGCTGAATTCATACTTTTTTTCAGCGATGAAAGGCGATAGTACAAGAATTCCATTAGGGTGCCCTATCCTTAGCCCTTTCCCAAACAACAAATTTTAGACTCTTCCAAACTGAAAGAGTTTGCAGACGACAATGTTAAATTTAATAAAAGAGGTAGAAAGTTGTCTAATAGGGTAGAAAACATTGTGGAAAAAGGAGAAATTGCTCGTTACGAGCAATTTATCCTTTTCCCACAGTGTTTTCAAAAGACTTCAACTCCAGATACGTAAAAACACGGGTTTGTTTGGGAGAGGGTTAAGCTACATTTAATTTGTCGTCCGCAAAAGCTTTCATTTTAGTCCAGTCCAAAATTTTGTTGCTTTGTAGACTAGGAGACAACAAAATTTTAGAAGCATCCAAATCAAAATATTGGCAGTCAATCAATAAATCAAATATGGCTCAAATGTTAGAATTTGTCTTTGAAAGGATAGAAAATGCCCCCCCCCCCCCCCCCGAAAAACCCTTAAAGGTGGCCCTTCAGATTTTGGGACGAAAATTTTACAAAAATACAAAAAAAAAATCATCCTTATACTCCCAAAGCCTTTTAATTTTCATTCATAAAACCCGAGTAGTCGAAAACCATCCGACAACAAGAGAAATTAGAGATTTACTACGGCCAAGGTCGACACCGACGGAAAAGACATTCTATTTTTACATGAACAACTCGCTCATTTACATACCGGAAATACACAGACAAAGCTTCAAACATAGCGTCCGAAGAAGACATTGTGGAAAATAATTACATGTTTGTTATGTTATGGAATTTAAGCGTCATTAGTCACGTGCCAGTCACTTGACGTTCCCACAATGCTATTTTGATTTCAGGCGCGAAATCTAAAAATACCTTAAGAGGCTATGTAGCCTTTTAAGGGAACACCATAAAAAAAAATTTTGTTTGTAATTTTATGATTCTTAATTATTGATGATTTGTATTGTTTTTTCATATAAATTTCAGTGATATATATATTTTTTAATTTGGTGAGATGTGAAAAATCTAAATACCCACCTTTAAATCATGATAACCTAATGTACATTAGTTGATTAAAATGACAATATTTGAAGAATTTGATGAATATTTCCTCTAATTTTATTAATATTTCCTCTTAACAATCACTAAAACAGGAAGAAATACAACATTGGACGGACTTTTTGCTTTGCAAATTGGGTAGAAAATAAAGGCCCCCTATCTATGTTTTGCATAGCTCCCCGGAGCTTTTATTAGGAGAAATACTGGTAAAAGTGTTTTTTTGCCATTTGTCAGTATATCAATTGAACTCTGAATCTTAGTATCTCCAATCTAGGGCATAGTCATATTTCTAGTACATGTATAATGCCACACATAGT
Organism: Hippopus hippopus; assembly: GCA_946811185.2. Lineage (NCBI taxonomy): Eukaryota > Metazoa > Mollusca > Bivalvia > Cardiida > Cardiidae > Hippopus > Hippopus hippopus. The sequence continues at coordinate 6,468,773 of OX328107.1, forward strand.
CAATGGCTGCCATTCCTGTAAATCAAATTATCTCCCTTGCCTGATAAAGACTAAAGGTAACCAAATGACACATTGGTCCTTTTACCTATGTTTCTTTGCTGGTTACCAGCATTTCCTCCTTTTTCCAACATTGTTTTCAAAAGCGTTCTCTCTCAGGGGTGTACGTAGTCCTGATTGAGTCACAAAGGGTTAAGAATCATAACTCCTGTAAGCCAACATAACTCTCGTAACTCAAGTTTTGAACCAGTAAATTTCATTTGCTAAATACAGCGCACAACTTCTTATATAGTGTCGTGTCCCTTATTGACACTCCTCTCTAATAAACGCTCCCCCAACTTTTGAAAATGGACTTACCAAACAGCCAATCCATAAAGAAAATTAAAATTAGTCAGCTGGAATAAACTTACTGCATTGAAATAATCCAAATTACTTCATAAATCAATGTCATTAACACTTGACTATTCGAATATACCGTACATAGACTTCAGATAACATTATAAATGTCCTATATTATAAAATTTGTAACTAATCTGAATGAAAATATTGAAGATTAGTGATCCCTATTATTGTGAATGCTAATTATTGTCCAAATGAATAGTGACCAGAGGTAAAATAGATACTCTGCATTAAATACAGCCTGCAGATTTCTTACATGGCAATCGTTTTGCCCTCATCACCGACTTAAACCCTGACGGCAATGTTATTGTTATCCTCTGAAAATTCTACACGAATTTACCTATATCAAACGCCCCCTTTCAGAAAATGCAATGCTCCTGAAGGAGGAGACAATACCGCAGGAGGCAGTTAGGCACATACATCATAAGATGTTCCAAACATGAGGTACTTAGATGATACTTACGGCACATTAGTTCGTCACTGTCATCACCACAATCATTGTCCCCATCACATACCCAATCTAAACGTAAACACTGCTGGTTCCAGCACGTAAAATGGTCAGCAGGGCAGTGAGATGTTGCCTTTGGGATATCTAAAATAGAAAACAAGACCCTTTTTTTTAATAGAATTGAAAATGGAAACCTTATGCGTATAGGAAAAAAGCTGGAAAAATGACAGAATTTTCTCTTTATCCCAGCAACCTTTTTGGATACTTTCTACCATTGGGTAGTTAAACATACTGTTTTTTTTTTTTAAAACTTTATTAGCCACGTATATTGGATAGGGGAGGTCGTGGCCATCCTCCCTCTATCCTTACAATAATCGTTATTTTCATCAATCATCTTGTTTCATCTTATCTTGCTAACTAAAAGTCTAAAACAGTCTATTTTCTCTATTTGAAGTTTTTTTTTTTTCTAATACAAATAAAAGTGTACTATATCAAAAATTTGTGACTTTGCGAACAGTGTAGATCAAGATTCGAGTGTACTGATGTGTAGACTAATTTTGGATTTTATTGTTCACTATGATGACAATTTGCAGGATAAAAGTTAATCAAATACATGAACTATTCAGAGATCCAGATAAACATATTGTTTGTTAAAGGATTAACCAACTTAACCCTTTACCAAACAATCCCGGGTTTTCAAGACCCTGAGAAAGAAGCCTTTTAAAAACATTGTGGGAAAAGAAGAAAATGCTGGTAACCAGCATTTTCTCCTTTTCCCATAATGTTTTCTACCCTTCCCAAAACAAACTTCAGTTTTGAGTCCCATTTGTTTTGTCGTCTGCAAGTGCTTTCAATTTGGACACGTCTAGAATTTTGTCGTTTGGTAAAGAGTTAAGGCAAAAATCCTGAATTTTAAGGGGCTGTTACACCTAAACATTTTAGCCAGTTTATGCCAAAATATAAAACATTTTGCTTAATACGTTGGGTATGCAGGACAAGTTATGAGTACGTTTTTAATAAGTTAACAGCACGTTGGTATATGCTGGCATACATTGTGGTACGGTGAATAAGTCAACATTTTTGTGCATGCACAAAATTTTTCAACGTATGCCTACGAATGGTTCATACGTTCCAAATTATGTTCTGTATATCGGGATGCTTCGTAAGTTGTAGGTAAGCTATGCAATCGTTCACACACTTTTGTGCTCAGGTGAGCTAAAGAATTAGAGGCTTCATGGGGTTATGGAAATATGACACCAAGACCATATAGGGCATGTTTGTTTGTTTGGATAAACCTCTTTTTACAACAATGATTACAAGTCCCTAATCTCAAAATACTACTTGTTGGCAATTTTTCTCCTGATACTTCCATCTTGAAACCTCACAAAATCTCTGAAAATTCCTTTTGAGATCACAGGCAAGATAAACCATGAAGTATGTAAGCTATCTATTAACTCTTTGCCAAATGAGAAAATGTTCCACTTGTTCAAATGGAAAGCATTTGCACTCGACAAATAACAAGAAGCGAAGATCAAGGTTTTTGTCCTTCATAGGGTAGAAAATATGGTGGGAAAAGGAGAAAATGCTGGTTACCAGGATTTTCTCCTTTTCCTACAATGTTTTCAATATGTTTTTTTCTTGGGGTCCTTAAAGGTCGGGATTGTAGGGTAAAGGGTTAACTCTTTGCCAGAGGTCCAAATTTTAAACATTTCCATGTTCAACACATTTGCAGATGACATATTTGGTTGAAGTGATGGGATCTGTCTTTTAGAAGATAGAAAACACTTAGAAACGGAAAAGATGCTATTCTCCAGAATTTTCTTTCCTTCCCATCATGTCTTCAACAACTTCATTTCCTATTCGTCATTAATACTCTGAATAGTTCAGTATGGGTGAAACCACATAAAAAACTGCTGCTGATCTTTGAGGGGGGAAAAAATCTTTCCTTGGGGTGACATAAAATACCATTCTGAAAAAAATGAGAGGAAAAAAAATTACTTTTGTCTGATGAAAGTAATGGAATGAGAGTTGGCATTACTTTTATGTTCACATTTGATAATGTTATCAGAGAGGCAGGGAACCGAGATTATCCTATGTCAATATGGAAGGTAGATTTATGGTTCCCTGTATCTGATAGTCTATCTTGTTAACCCTTTACCATACAATCCCATGTTTTAATGACCCTAATGAAGAAGGCTTTTGTAAACATTCTATGAAAGGAAGAAAATGCTGGTAACCAGCATTTTCTCCCTTTCCAACAATGTTTTCTTCCCTTTCAAAGACAAATTCCAAAATTACATGCACAATGAATTTGTAGTCTGCAAATGCTTTCAAATTGGACAAGTCTATAAATTTGTCCGCTGGTGAAGGGATAAACACCTGGCATATCATAAAACCATTCATAAACTGTGACATGGATACCCTTCAACTTTGACCTGAAAGAAACTCCAAACATTTTGACTCCAACAAAATTCTTTTGAAAAATCTCTGATTTGCCAAGGCGTTGCCATTTTTTCTGCTCCTACATTTTTTAAAAGTCTCCATGAGTCCAAGAGGATTAGACTTGACATAATAGTTCTCGTATAAACCTCTTTATGTTGTTAGTAATAGGGTTTGATAAGACATAATAATGACTGTTTGTTAGTTTGCATGGCCCTAAATGCCATTTCCAACATTATCTTAGATACATGTATTATCACTCAGCCAGTGCACCTATCCATACTTTCCCAGAGTTTCTTTTACTACTGCTTTGCACTTTATTCTTCCCAAGTCACTAGCTGCTTTCCCACATAAAAATCATCGAAAGAATAATCAATGGGAATTCTGTAACGATGACTATTATCATTTCTCAGAAAGAAATTGGCCGAGCTTATAGCACATTATCAGAAGGTACCATACACTATGTACATGTACTTGAAAACAGTGCTAGCTCTGGCCCAAGTAAAATAATGGCCAACAATTTTTCCTTTAAAAAAATAATAGACAAATTTAGCGCGCAATGTTGGTAAAAAAAAAAAAACCATGCACATGTAACTTGATTTTTTTACACAAAGTTTAAAACTTTCATTCACATAATTATGTCCATTACAATACTAAAAAAAAAATGATCATATATATTACTTTTCTTACTTTGTAGAAAATATTGTGGGAAAAGGAGAATTGGCAGTATACCATTTCTTGGGATAGTGCTCCTTTTCCAACAGTATTTGCATAAAAGCATAGAGACTTTTAAGTCGTAGTTTCTTTTGATGAATGGTTATTTCTTTACAAAACAACAAAATTCTATTTTAATCTTACATTGTAGAAAATCTTTTGGGAAAAAGGAAATTTGTTCTACACCATTTCCTGGGATAGTGCTCCTTTTCCCATAATATTTGCATAAAAGCATAAAAACTGTTAAGTCCTGGTTTCTTCTTTACCAAACAATAATTATTTTTATTATTGTAATAAATAATGTGCACAGATAAATGGGGAAAATTTTCTATCACATAATGAATTACCTCCCTTTATGATCTGTTGACCTTAATTATTTTCAAATTGGGTTAATGAGGTCGGTAAGTCACACAATGTATTGGAAACTACTTAAAAAGTGATTCACTTGATAGAATCTAAACAGTGAAGGAGACTGCGATTATCTACATTAGCCTTTAAGCAAACACCTTTTTTTCGCCAATTTTTAAAGAGAACGGCGGTTTAAGTGAGTAATGTACACGAATTATTTATGATATCTAATTGGTTACATTAACTCGCTATTGCCGTTTTCAGCGGTATTGAAATCCAAGGCAGTGTTCCCACTAGCTTTTTTATTTCAAGGGTACACTTACCCTCTGGGCTGAAAATCTGGGGGTAAGATTTCATATTAGAGGGTATGACATTGGTGGTTCCCAACTAGAGGTAAAGCAATCCATATTGATGATTTGCAGCAAAGAAGTCTGCTTTATTCGGGTTTCTATGTAAATATACTGCTTAAAGTCATTAAAAAGCTGAAAAAGCAGTCTGAAGTGACTCTGATCGGACAATGTCAAGGAGTCATTTTGTTGTGTCATGGGTTTCCGTGTTTTTTGCATCGATCACTTTTTCATGTCTGTTAATTTCTGGATAGGTATTTCCGCATGATTTGACATAAATTTGTCAATAAGGACTACAAGTAACTTCAAAACCTATCATTTTACTCAAGATAAGCGGATAATAGTCTTTTTTGTCCATATATTCTCTTACGTGAGGTCTCGCATGTGACCAATATTTGTTACGTGAACTTCATTTCTGTAACGTGATTTACGCAATAATTTGTGCGAGTGGGAACACTGCAAAGCATTCTATCACTGCGTCGATTAAAATGGTCAATCAAAATTTAAAGTGAAATAAACAGTTATAATCGCTCTTTGTTCTCCAATTAGCGGCTTAGAATAACAACCGGTAACGTGACACGCGTTATGAAATACACCAGGTCATAATTTTCATTTTCCCCATTGTGACCTGCCGATTACCTAAGGTTACGTCCGCCGAGGTGTAAAACAAGCTAGATCTATTACCACACATTTCCGGTGCAAGTTGAAGTGTGATCCAAGCAAGTACAGGAAATTTTACCCGACTTTTTTGGGAATAAAGTAATTGACAATTTTTATCGACAACTGGGAGAATTAATCGACAACTGGATTAATTAATCGACAATTGTCGATAATGTCGATTGGCAGCGCGAGCACTGTGAAAAAGTAATGCAGCCATTTTGTTGTAAATTACATCTGCCACACTGTTTAAAAGGTTTTGCATCATACAAAATTACATCAAACTACAAAAATCAAACATCTATGACATTTTATGTACCGTATGTAAGCTATGTTCTTTGAAAAAAGGGGCTTAATGCATCTACAAAAAATATCCACCCATGTCAGCCTGCGCAGACTGCACAGGCTGACATGGGTCGAAACTTTTTGGTATTTGTATATTTTCTGCATGTCAACTATGTTGACTATGATGCCCCTGAAGGTTTCGTGAGAAATGAGGACAGAAAGGGGAATCTTTTCCCCCAATGTTTTCAAAATCCTTATCCCTCAGGGTCTGGGGATTGTGGGTAAATGGTTTACTCTTTATCAAGCAACAAAATTTTAAACTTGTCCTGATTGAAAGCATTTGCAGATGACAAAATAAACCTGACCCAAATATTGAAATCGGTTTAGAGAAGGGTAGAAAACATTGTGGGAAAAGGAGAAAATGCTGGTAACCAGCATTTTCTCCTTTTCCCACAATGTTTCCAAAAGCTTTCTTCTTCGTTACAAATCTGGATTGTGTAGTAAAGAGTTAACAGAAAGATGTTATGATGCAACTTTCTGAAGAGAGAAACAGTGATGCCTGAAGTTTTTGTTAGGAATGTGGCCAGAATTACGATTCTCTTCCCCAAATGTTTTCAAAATCCCTTATCCTCGGGGTATTGGGATTGTGTGATAAAAAATTAACAGATCAGATAAACATATAGCAGAAATAAATACCTTCTAAAGAGAGAAACAGTTATGCCTAAAGCTTATGTGAGAAATGTGGACAGAATGAGGAATCTTTTCCCACACTGTTCGTAAAAACCATATTCTTCGGGGTCGTTATACTCCGGATTATGTGGTAAAGGGTTAAAGACCAGAAAAAATAAAGCAGAAAGATGTTATGTTACAATCCTATCAAGAGAAAAACAGTTATGCCCCAAAGATTTTGCGAGATATGCGGCAAGAATGAGGAAGGCCTAAAATGATGGGTGCAGGTGGGTGCTCCAGGTGTTCTTACTGTCTATTAATTCCTTTACTGACCCTTTACAAGGTGACAAATTTTTGTCCTTGTCCAAATCGCAGAAGACAATTTCATTGTAGCTCAAATGATGCTAATTTTCTTTGGGAAGGGTAGAAAACATTGTGGGAAAAGGAGAAAATGCTGGTAACCAGCATTTTTTCCTTTTCCCACAGTGTTTTCAAAAGGCCTCTTAGGGTCGTTAAAAGTCGGCATTGTGCTGTAAACGTTTAATGACCCTTTACCAAAAAGTCCTCTTTACATTAACCTGAGCAAATAGGCATTGAAAACATTGTAGGGAAAAAGGAGGAAATATGACTTTACAGTTGAATGGTGACTTACGCCACTTTCAACATTATTTCAGTCACATTACAGTGAAAGCTCCATTATTCATGTATGTCCTAGGTTTCAGTCCAGTACTAGGCTTGGATTCTTAAGTGTCTTGCCGATGGGTACTCCCATGAAAAAGCCCAGGGCTTCCACTGAGGCTCAAACCCAGGGTCTCCTGGTTATGATTCCTACACTTTTCCACTAAGACACACAGGAATACCCTGGGCATTGCAGTTCCTTGCTCAAAGACATCCTTATGTTCTGAAAAACATAGGATTGTTAAGTATCAGAAAAAAATTCTAGTAATTGTGCATCTGAATAATGTAGACGGTAGTTATTAATTTCCCAAGCGTTCTCTTAGGTTAGATCTTGGCACTTGGCAAAATTGATCTAAAGCAATTACCGGTAGGTGTTAACCTACTTTTCGGCATTTTACATAATTTTCTGTAATCTAATTTGTCAATTACTCTGTTGGACTATTTTTAACATTTCCAGTAAATTTTCTACATTTTTTGCAAGTGCATGAACTTGTGTCAAGAAAAATTGCAGGTCAAATAGTTCTGCTATTTCACCCTATCAAGACAAAATTTTAGACTTACATAAATTGAAAGCATTTGCAAATGACTCACATCATGAAATTTGTCCTTGGAAGGGTAGAAAACATTTTGGGAAAAGGAGAAAATGCTGGTTACCAGCATTTTCTCCTTTTCCCACAATGTTTTCAAAATCTAGATTTTTGTCAGGGTTGTTAAAACTCAGGTTTGTGTGGTAAAAGGTTTAAACAGAGCATTTTATTGCTAAACGGTAACAATTATCGTTATTTATCCAATAGTTGCAAATTCTGAACCTTTACTGCATCAAAAAATCCCAGTGAAAATACTGGTTACTTTCAGACATTAACATTAATCAATGGAAAATAAACAGAATGAAAAAGATGTATTGGTCAAATGATATTCAAAATACAAGTATCTTGCATAGCTAAACGATTGCACATTAACAATGGTCCTTTTTCCCATAATGTTTTGAAAAAAATGTCTTCTACATTGGCATAAAAAGTTGTATTTACTTGGAAAATAAAATTAAATAACTCTTATAAATATCTGTTTACCAAATAATTTGTGTTTGAACAACCCTGAGGAAAAAGTACTTTTGGAAACATTGTGGGGGAAGGAGAAAAAGCTGGTAACATAATTTTCTCCTTTTTCCATGTTTTCTACCCCTTTGAAAGCAGTAATTTGAGACTCACACAACAAAATTTTGGACTCGACCAATTTTCCAAACTGAAAACAAGTACAGACGACAAAATAAATACAGCTCAAATGACGACTTCTGTCTTTGATAGGGAAGAAAACATTACTGAAGAAAAAAACGTTTACCCGAGCATTTTCTCCTTTTCCCACACTGTTTTCAAAAGCCTTCTTTCTGCATGGTCATTAAAACTTGGGAAGCTGTGGTAAAGGCTTAATCATTTTAGACTCACAGTAATTTTCTTGTCAGCAAACGGTTCCATTTTGAACTTTTCTTAAAATTTGACATTTTATAAGGAGTCAACTCATTATAAAACTAGAGCTGTCACTGAATGTGACTTAATACCCTGCCAGCGCTTTGACAGAAAAAAGTGTCAAGTTCAAGGGGAGATAATTCCTAAACCAGGAGGAGTTGACACTTGAAAATTGCGTCTTGCAAATCTTAAATATATGATCAATATATGTGGAAAGTTTCAATACAATTGAAGGAAAACTATTGGAGGAGTTTGCGACTCAAAATTACTAGTATTTTGTACACAGACGGACACACGGACGGACGCATGGACAGACAGGCTGATTCCAGTATACCCCCAAAAACATTCATTTTGCGGGGGTATAATTAATCAGAATTCATCAACAGACTCCAAAACAGGATGTTTTTATTCGTAAACCCTATCTGTCATAAATATTTAGGTAGTAATGCAATCTGACCAAACTTACATGCCATTATTGTGAGGGAGAATTCAGTAGCCAAACTATGTAATTGTGAAAGGGATTTGGGGGACCTTCTGTTCATAATCCACGCATCTTGATAACTTTCTTTTGTTAACACTTTATCACACAACCCGAGTTTTAAAGACCCTGAGAAAGAAAGCTTTTGAAACATTGTGGGAAAAAGAGAAAATGCTGGTAAACAGCATTTTCTCCTTTTCCTACAATGTTTTCTACCCTATGAAAGGCGGATTTCATGTTTTGAGTTATATCTAATTTGTCGTCTGCAAACGCTTTCAATTTGGATAGGTCTAAAATTTTGTCATGTGGTAAAGAGTTAACCCTAGACCAAACTATCCCCGTTTTAACAGCCAAGCCCTGGTAGCTCAGTCGGTAGTGTGTAGGACTTGAGAACAAGGGGTCGTGGGTTCGATCCCTGGCTCGGCCAATTTCTTTCCGAGGACTGATGATAGTCATTGCGACAGGATTCATTCCTCTCCCACTGCTGACCATTGTTTCCATGATGGTTATGTGGGAAAGCAGCCAGTGGCTTGGAAAGAAAATTGTGTGGAATACTGGTAAAAGAGTCTCCAGGAAAGCATTGATAGGTGCACTGGCCGCCGCGACATAACTGAAATAATGTTGACAACGGCATTAAACACCATACAATCAATCAATCAACCTGTTTTTACAACCCTGAAAAAGATGGCATTTGAAAGTATTGTTGGAAAAAGAGAAAATGCTGGTTTCCAACAATGTTTTCTTCCCTTTCAAAAACAATTCCATAATCTTTCTAGGAACAGTAATTGAATAATTTTGTTGTCTGCAACTTCAACTTTCCTACCTTCTTTATGGAAGAATAATATTTTGTTGTTTTGTATAGAGTCTTCTTTTCCCAGAAATATGCACAATAGATTTTACTGTTTTACAAATCAAGCCATCGGGTGTTTTAGAAACCATATTACCTAAGCACAGTGTTTAACTCTTTACCATGTGGCAAAATATTAGACTGATCCAAACTGAAAGGATTTGCAGACAACAATTCTAATGGAGAAAATTGTCTTAAAAAGGGTAGAAACATTGGGAGAAAAGGAGAAAATGCTGGTTACCAGCATTTTCTCCTTTTCCCACAATGTATTCTAAAGGATTTCTTCTTCAGGGTCGTTAAAACCCGGGAGTGTGTAAGTAAAGAGTTAAAGCAACCCTATCCAAAAAACTTACAAACTGAAAAATTCTAATCTGACTGAATGCCTTTTTAAACCTTCGTTACTTATTTTACATTGATGGTGAACAAGTTCTTACAACTTATAGAATGACATTCTCCACAAATGCTTCCTAGAAACCATAACCGGTGCCAGGGGCTGTGATTTGGGCGGCTCTAAAAGATGACCCCACTCATCACAGAATCCAAACCCAGAACCTTTGATGTGAGAGAATGACTGACCCTAACACTATTTTCCCCAAGTTGCAATGGTTTACCAGGAGGAAACAGGAAAAAGCTTGAATCAAGGGGCAATATGAGCATATGAGAGTATGAGAATCCTTAGTATTAGGCGAAAAAAATCTGATAAATAGAGGATATTTGTTTTTTACGGTGAAAGATCTAAATTTATTTCATCGAGTGAACATCATTGGCTGTGCCACTCGTGAAAATATTATCAATGATGTTCACAAGATGAAATAAATTTCAATCTTTCATCGAAAAAAAAAAACAACAAAATATTCTATTTATTTCATGCTTTTAACCCTTTTTCGGGGGAACTTACATCAAAACCCAGTACAGTTCCATCTGGTTGAGAGGCACATGCTTTTTACCTAGGTAACAAGTGCAACTAGTGCGTGGGAATAACTGTTTCCGCCTTCAATTGAAGAGTCATGCAGAATATAAAAATCAGTATTTTCCACTGGTCATAACCATGAAATATTCAAAAATATTTCACCGTTATTTCTCGAAAACCTACCAGAAAGCATGAAATGAATTTTCTTGTATTTATGTAACTGGTAGAACGAAAAATGCTTTTCAGCTTCGTCTCAATGTGCCTTTCACAACTTTATGCTATTTATCACAAAATCCCCACTTTTAACAACACAGATAAAGAAGGCTTTGCAAAACAGTGTGGAAAAAGGAGAAAGTGCTGGTAACCAGAATTTTCTCCTTTTCCAACAATGTTTTCTACCCTATGATAGGCAAATTCCATGTTATGAGTAACATTTAATTTGTTGTCTGTAATCCTTGATCTACACTATTAATAAACTGTATCATTTTTAATGCCATTTTCAACATCATTTCAGTTATATTGCAGCGGCCAGTGCACTTATCCATGCTTTCCTGGAGTTTCTTTACCAGTACTCCGCACAATATTCTTTCCAAGCCACCTGCTGCTTTCCCACATAACTATCATCAAAACAACGATCAGCGGTGAGAGAGGAATGAATCCTGTCGCAATGACTATCATCAATCCTTAGATAGAAACTGGCTGAGCCGGGGATCGAACCAGCGACCTCCTGTTCTTTAGTCCTGTACGCTACCGACTGAGCTACCGGGGCTTGGCTTGATCTACACTAAGTAGACATTCTGGACAAACGCAACCTTGAAAGTATAATTCTTTGGAGCTTAAGTTTCTGAAATGTGTGCAAGGTCTATTCAGCACTAGTTTCTGTGTTCTTTAGGACCTTCAGGAAGCCCTATGTACAAAGAAGCTGTGTTCTACTTTTCCCATGATATTTTCCATGCTATCAGAGCACAAAATTAATGAGCCATATTCTAATTTGTCGTCTTAATCCTTTAACTCTTTACCAAACGACAAAATTTTAGACTTGTCCAAATTCAAAGCATTTGCAGACGACAATATGAACGTGGCTCAAATGATGAAATTTGTCTTTGATAGGATAGAAAACATTGTGGGAAAAGGCAAAAATGCTGGTTACCAGCATTTTCTCCTTTTCCCACAATGTTTTCAAAAGGCCTCTTCTTCAGGGTCGTTAAAACTCGGGATTGTGCGGTAAACAGTTAAAACACAATCCCGACTTATAACGACCCTAAGGAAGAAAGCTTTTGAAAACATTGCGGAAAAAGGAACAAATGCTGGTAGCCAGCATTTTCTCCTTTTTATCACAATGTTTTCTACCCTTCCCAAAACAATTTTCAATTCTTTAGTTACATTTTTAATTTGTCGTTTGCAAATGCTTTGGATTTCTGCAAGTCTGAAATTGCATGGTCTGTTAAAGGGTTAAAAGGTCAAGAAAGGGTTGCATAACATAATTATCACATAACATCACCAAACCTTTCCATCATTCCTAATTACATTACATCACATCAAAAACATGTTATCAAACAGTTCAAATGTTAACCGCATGTTGTACTAAATAAATGAAATGGATATGTCTCAGTCACAGTTAAAGATGCAGATGTTGCGATTTTGGTTTTTCTCTTGAAAAAGGTTAGAAAACATGTCTGGGGAAAAAGAAGGAAATGCAGGTAACTGTTTTTCCCACAATGTTTTCAAAAGTCCTTTTCCTCTTGGTCTTTCGAACATGTGATTATCTGGTAAAAGGTCAACATGCCATTACATAAAATAACAGCCTATTAACCCTTTAATGCACAATGCCGACTTTTAACGACCCTTGGAAAGATGCCTTTTGAAAACATTGTGGGAAAAGGAGAAAATGCTAGCAACTAGCATTTTCTCCTTTTCCCACAATGTTTTCTACCCTATCAAAGAAAAATTGTGCAATTTGAGCCATATTGAAATTGTCATCTCCAAATGCTTTCAATTTGGACATGGCTAAAATTTTGTCGTCTGGTAAAGGATTATAACTAGTAACCACCTGCAGACAAAGTTTGTATAACTCTTTACAAAACTCCCGTATTCCAGACTCGCCCAAATATCAAAAGCACTGTTGCAGACGACAAATTACACGACAAATTACACGGGGCTCAAATGATTGGACTTGTCTTGTAGGGTATTGAAAATGTTGTCGGAAAAGGAGAAAATGCTGGTTACCAGCATTTTCTCCTTTTCCTACAATATTTTCAAAAGCCTTCATCCTTGCAGTTGTTAAAATACAGGAATGTTTGGTAATGGGATAGAATGTGGACTATTTTTTAAATTTTGGTGAGAAATGGAGAAACTGCTGATCATACAAGCAACTGATTGAAAGACTGATTGTGTGTTTAAATGCCGTTTTCAACATATTTCAATTATGTTGAGGTGGCCAGTGAACTTATCCATGCTTCCCTGGAGGTTCTTATATTAAGTTGAGTACATTGCATAATATTCTTTGAAAGCCACTGGCTGCTTAATAAAATCAAATTTCTCGTTTTGTCACAAGGTTTTCAAAAATGAAATGTATTTAGTCCTAATTTATATTGTTCATCCATGTTTTTCAAATTTGTCTGCAGCAGAATTTTTTCAGTCATCTTTATAAGATGATGAAATTTGAGGTTGGTATCTATATTAAAATGACAAATCTAACATAGTTTAACTAGAATTTGCCTTTAACAGGAAAAAACCATTATGGGAAAAGGAAAAAATGCTGGTTACCAGTATTTCCTACTTTTCCCAACATGTTTTTGAAAGGCTTTTTATCAAAGTCACTCACACTTCCAAATAAAAATTTCAGGACTGTTAGGCAGAGGATTATGGAGGTACCAAGTCAAAGCAGGTTAGTGGCATTTCCACTATTGAGCAATAATTACACTGCAACAGAAGTACTTTACACATGTACTTTGCTCTCCAAAACAAAGGAAGCCATGAAGCCAATTTATAGTCAATTAATAAACAGAATAATAATAGCTAATGAAAGTGCACTTTATATTTGAAATTATTTAAATCCGGTAAGCATGCTTAAGTTGAACACAACTTTAAACAAGCCTGAAAAACACAGCTTTGGAAAACAATGTTGGAAAAGGAGAAAATTCTGGAAACCAGCATTTTCTCCTTTTCCCACCATGTTTTCTACATTTCCTGAGACAAATTTCAATTCTTGAGTCACATTCATTTTGTCATCTGCAGATGCTTTCAATTTGGGCTTGTCTATCATTTTGTCGTTTGATTAAGAGTTAAGGGCACCACGTGGCGATTATTGGGACAGTTCAAGATCAGACTGTTTACAGTGTTGCACCTACATCACCCAGAATATATCCCTCAAGATTTTTCACTTTATCCCATAAGATCAATGACAGCGCATGCGTACAGGCGCAATTTTTCAATTTCTTTTTTCGCTGATTTATCTAGTATCTTGGGCCATAATTATGAGAACACTATTTCCTTTCCACCGATTTGTCATTATAGCAGACTGTCAGTGTCTGTTATAGCAAAAACTGTACAATGACCTTGATTTGGATAAACTGGTAATTGATAAACAGTCCTACCCTATTAAGAATGGCAAAGCATGACTAAATTCATAGAGTTAAAAAAAAACGTAAGGGAACTCAAGAGTGTCATTGTTGATTGTATTTTCTGCCGAAATTGTTATCACAGCATAAGATCAGTTTTCTGCAACAGACATTCCAGAGGCTAAGTCAGTTTGATGCAAATTTAAGCATTTTGATAAATTGTCCCCCAAATTTTCAAAATGGCCCCCAAATTTTAGAACAGGGGGCCCCTGTGTCCCCCAAAACTTCAAAGCTAGGTGCAGCAATATTTATAGCATATATACTGTCCAGAGATGGAGTACTGTGAGAGCATTATCTCCCGCTAGATGGCATTCTACAAATACACATCTATCTAATTTGGGCATTCTGGGTACAGAACCGGACTAATTTTCAAAACGACAACCGTTACTTTGCATTTCAAAATCAAATAAACGTTTACTCAATAAAACGCTACCTGGTGCGATTCATTCAGCTATGATCAGCTAGCATGTAACCTATGCACCTGCCATTTATTATAAGAGCCCCTACAGGCTTGGGTAATAGCTTCTGTATAAGCCCTACTTTTCCTAAGTATATGGGGTCGGTGATGCGTCATAGCAGACAAGTCGAATCTTCGAAAAAATATGACATGCGCAGACAACGACTGTGAGAGAAACTTACTGTCAAAACAGTCTTGCATCCCCCCCCCCCATTATATAATCATGTATAGTCGAGGGATTTTCCTATGGCAAATGTGAAGTGGTATATGGGTTCCACAAAAATCAAACCAGGTTAGTTTTTTGTATTTTATCGTATAAAACTAAAAAAAATACAGAATAATGCTTTGTTATTTTGGCTTCTCATAGACACTTGAGTTTTGATGTGTTACCAGTTACTGTAGCTTTCTGGTTACATAGGAACTATTTTCAAAGCATAACACAGTGATAAGGTATTTTGGGCAGAAGTTTTATGCTTACTTTAGAATAATTACAACTATTTTGAATATTTTAAGAATATTACATTTAAATTTTTACCAAACGACAAAATTTTAGACGGGTCCAAATTTAAAGCACTTGCAGACGACAAAATAAACGTAACTCAAAAAATTGAAATTTGTTTCCAGCAGGGTAGAAAACATTGTGGGAAAAGGAGAAAATGCTGGTTACCAGCATTTTCTCCGTTTCCCACAATGTTTTCAAAAGGCTTCTATCTCAGGGTCGTAAAAACCAGGGATTGTTTGGTAAAGGGTTAAGTCATGAAAACCCAGTCTGCAATACTAACAATAATATCCAATTATTACAAAATAGGCACTGACTGTTCCTGTAACACACTGCTCCATCTGTTGTTTTTTTTTCTAACCCTTTACCGGATGGCAGAATTTTAGACTAGTCCAAATTGAAAGCATTTTACAGATGACAAATTAAATATTTTTAAATGGTAGCCTTTGAGAGAGGGAAAACATTGTAGGGAAAGGAGAAAATACTGTTTACCAGAATTTTTTTCCTTTTCTCATAATGATTTAAAAAGCTTTCATTCTCAGTCGTTAAAGGAAGGAATTGTGTGGTAAAAGGTTGATGCATAAATTGGTGTCCAGCTTATCATTTTATACAATGCCTGCCTTTTTTGCATAGGTCAATGTCTGCAACTTGAAAGAAGTTCAAAAGAACAATTTATTCAGGTTACATAGAACTGTACTTGAAACAGTACAAAAAGTTGGGTTAATAGGCCATAAAAGGGCAACCATATAATAATTATGGCAAATAAGTTAACACCCATTACAGTCAAAACTTATTTTTACACTAATGGAAAATTTTTGTCTCAGATAATGCAGCGATTGTTTATTGCAAGTATCTGCTCCAAAATGTTTACCTCAGTAAACTGCTTCTGTTCCTACAAATTTGCCTTCCTTTTCAAAAAGACAAAATTCTTTCAAAAAAATATTTCTCCAATACATACATGTAAGCATTATATCTACATAAAAGTCTCTATCATAATCTGAAATTACAGATAAAATTTTGTGTCTAGCTCAAATTATGTGTTCTCAAATGCAAAATTACTTTCAATCAAACTTGATCAAACTAGTAATTTTTTAAAAGCTAAAGTGTGAGGTTTATTAACTCATGGCGTTTTCAAGTTTTTTTCATTATAAAAATATAGGATTATTTGGAAACTGGTTGAAAACATCGACTGATTAATTTTTGTCACATTCAAGCCCCTGTACAGCCAAAAAAAAAGTAATTTTCACCGTTTATAACTCGAAAATATATTGGATAACCAATCACACCACACATATATAAGATCGGAAAAAACTCAAACGTGTCAGTTACTGCATTGGTTGCCATAATATACGTGAGCGAAAATGCATGGAGAAGCCCGTCGATTTCACGGATGCCATTGATCGAGACAACCTTCAATATCGTTTGTGTATATTCGAACTAGGTCTTCAAGAACGTCACGTCATAACATTGCATCTCATTAGTGCTATGACATAGTAGACAGGACTATTGTTTACAATTCCAACATTATGTCATCGGAGAGTAAGATTGCTCATTCTGAACCTGTTTTCTTATTTAGATGTAGTAAACTCCTCCTGTATAGATGATAAATGAATAAGCGATGATCAGCCTGTGTCGTTAAACTTATGTTTTTCAAGCCTAGAATGGGGACAAAACGAGTGAATGAAGGGTTTGTTTTGATGCTTTGAATGATCACGTGGAGTTTATACGTCACTAACACATCACTGCGGACATTTACGACAAAAAGTCGGCTAATCGTCGACGATCATCGATGTAAACAAACAGATAATGCGGCTTGGTAGGATCTGTTCTAGTTTCAAAATTCTTTTTTCTGCCACTGACTGGAACTTTTGCGAACTGCACCTTTACATATCGTGAAAGTCATAATAATCGCCATATTTTTACATGGTAAAAATGAAATTTACTTTTATTTTATAAACAGGTTGTTTATTCAGTTGGACACTACTGAGACTTTAAGTTTTCTTCTTTTCAGTCAAATTACATTTTATGGGACCTGAATGCCTTTCAGTATTCATTCTATCTTTTAACCCTTTAACGAACAATGCCAACTTTTAACGACCCTGAGAAAGAGGCCTTTGGAAAACATTGTGGGAAAAGGAGAAAATGCTGGTAACCAGCATTTCCTCCTTTTCCCACAATGTGTTCTACTCTATCAAAGAAAAATTGCACCATTTCAGCCAATATAAAATAGTTGTCTGCAAATGCCTTCTATATCGACAAGGCTAAAATTTTGTTGTCTGATAAAGGGTTAAATTTCTTGAGTTTTACAAAACATCTGTTGATTTTTTCATCACATCACTGTACAAACCCTCCCATTATGTAACATCTGAGACTTCAGTGCTTTGATCTTACATCAGAGGATATTAACAAACAAATATAACTTTCAACCTTTTAAATCGTTAAAGAAAGCCTTTAAAAAAATGAAGTTGGAAAAGGAAAAAATCCTTGTAACCAGCATTTTCTCTTTTAAAGCCCAAACAGCAGCCAAAAATAAACAATGCCCATGATAAAATGCATTCTAAAATTTTAATTATATCAATTAAAAGTATGAAATTTATCGTTAAGATGACAATCTCTTATTGTATGATTGGTCCAAATGTTATTCTTTGGCAGAAAAATGAATTTTAAAAGTAAGTCAAAATCTGCCAGGTTGCTATATTTTTTGTTTACTTTTAACCTGCTTTAAAAATTCATTTCTCTGCCAACCTTGATGTAGTCACCAAAGTATATGCTATACATTGTGCATATAGTCCTGATACCTGCAAAAACTCAAGTTATAGTGACATGCTCGCTTATCAGTCCGCTGGATTAATTAACTCTTTATCAAAAAAAAGAACAACAAAATTTTAGACTTGTCCAAATGGACAGCATAACTGCAGACAAACATGATAAATGTTAATAAAAAAAATTAAAACATAGTTTTAGGAAAGGTAGATCCAAAGACATTGTGAGAAAATGCTGATCACCAGCATTTTCTCCTTTTTCCAATATATTTTTAAAAGTCTTCTTAAACTTTCAGGTCCTTAAAACTTGGGTAAAGTGTTACCTGTTCATAAGAGCACATTATAAGCAGTTAAATCAAAGTTAGCTTTCTGAGCTAACCACTGATGATTTTTCCTTTCACCTGTCTGTTTTATCTGGTACATGTAATACAACAAATTTCGAAAACAAGTAACAATCATAAGCTTTTTTTGTATTTATCTTTCCATATGACATGTACATACTGCTCCCTAAATCCACTTTTCAGGACTTTCGGTCCTTTGATCCTCCTTAATATCTTTCTTTTTTTTAACCCTACATTTACACCATGTTCCTGGCAGCCACGGCAGCCCCATTTGTCTGAAATGTGGTGTGCCGTGAGATTTGTTAATTTTTTTCTCCATTTACTGAGTTTAGTTAAGTCTCTTAACGGTTCCTCGCTGTATCCGTGACAAGCCATGGAGGGAACCCTACGTTTACACCATGTTCCCGGCAGCCATGTTTCTGACAACCGTGGACAAAAAGGGATTGTCGTAATACATCGCAGACAAAATTTAGAGATGCAATTTCAAAGAAACAGAGCTCAGGGAAAACCCCGAGTAGAGCTTTTGATAATTCTCATAACATGTGCAACTTTCAAGAGAATCAGATCTGAAATGTGAAATTAATCAAGTAAACCAAAAAATATAAAATTTAAACATCAAAATAGCATGAAATATTTTGGATTCATAATTCAAAGTTACTGATGATATAGATATTTAACCCTTTACCACACTATCTGACTTCTAAAGACGCTGAGAGAGAAGGCTTTTGAAAACATTATGGAAAAAGGAGAAAATGCTGGTAAAAAGCATTTTCTCTTTTTGCCACAATGTTTTCTACCTTCTCAAAGACAAAAAAAAATCTTGATTTTTGGCACTTGTGATTTGTTGTCTGTAAAGGTTTTCAGTTGGACAGATCTTAACATAGAACATTTAATTTAGCTCACCAAATGGGCTCACCTTTGAGCACTTTACGCCCAGGTGACGTTTTCCTCCCAAATTCATATTACACCTGGGCCACCATTCTGTAAGGCAGTCTTATTCTTGATCTTTTTGTACATTTAGAAAGTAACACAATATCTGATTGGCTAATAATTCATCAGATCATTTGCCAATCAGAAACTATAATTGAGCATGACTTATTATAAAAGGCAAACTTTTTCCTGGTCTTATTCTAGATTTAGAAAGTAACACAATCTCTGAGTAGCTATATCAGACGGTTTGCCAATCAGAAACTGAAATTTAGTGTTACTATGAAATTTAGAAAATTTCAGAGGATACAACTTGGATTGCACTTTAGAATGGTTGGTGAATAGTCTCTGTAGAATTAGGGGTTTAACCCTTTACAGCACAATGCCAGCGTTTAATGACCCCGTGAAAACCTTTAGAAAACATTGTGGGAAAAAGAAGAAAATGCAGGTAACCAGCATCTTCTCCTTTTCCCACATTTTCTGTACCTATCAAAGAAAGAAAAATTGCACCATTTGAGCGGCAATGAAATTATTGTCTACAAATGCTTTCAATTTGGACAAGTCTAAAATTTTTTCTAGTGGTAAAGGGTGAAAGAAAAATTGTATAAAGAATTTGAAATGAAAACATCAAGGTTTGCTTGAAAGATCTGAAGGGGTCACACCCCACTTTGTATTTATTATTTTTGAAAAGCCGTTATTTTCAACATTCCCCTTAACACCAGCCCATCACAACTGTAGTGGGTTTTTGTAGTCAGTGTAGATCAAGATAGACTGCACAGTCTGATTTTGATCTACACTGTCTGCTATGCTCAGAAAGTCTTGTCAGTGCCTGCCTTGAAATGACAATTTAGGGCTTTCATCCTGACTAAAAATTTGGAGTTAATTCTGTACCACACAGTCACTATTCCGGCTTTAAACGGCCCTGACAAGAAAGGCTTTTGAAAACACTGAGGAAAAAGAAGAAAATGCTGGTAACCAGCATTTCCTCCTTTTCCCACAATGTTTTCTACCCCTTCATAGACAAAATTCATTATTTGCATTCCATCTAATTTGTTGTCTGCAAATGCTTACAATTTAGACAAGTTTATAATTTTTGTCGTCTGGTATAGAGTTAAACTCTTGAGTGCCAAATAAACCAACAGACATTTTCAGTAGAAAGACAATATCAAATTAAATTGCAACTTAATCGTTGCTTTAAAGACTTAGCAAAGGCAGACAATGTAAATCAAAGATCAGACTGCACGTTTTGTGCAGTCTGATCTTGATCTACACTGGCTGCAAGAGCAACCATAGTCATGAAAGGCACTATAAGGATTAATTGTACACTGACTCATGGTTGAAAAGAGGAGTCACACAATCCTCCTCTGCTAGAATTGCAAATGACATAATTTACATCCAATTTTGTAATTACCCCTGCCTTTAAAATGGTCTCCTTTTATCCTATCAGAGATGAAAAGGCCATCTCATGTCAAAAAGTTAACTCTTCACCAAAATGTCAAAAGTATAGACTTATCCAAAATGAACGCATTTGCAGACAACATGTCCAAAATATGAAATTTTTGTCTATCAAAGGAAAGAAAATATTGTGGGAGAAGAAGAAAATGCCAGATACAAACGTTTTCTCCTTTTCCTGCAATTTTTTCAAAAGCCTTCTTCCTCAGGGTTGCTAAAACTCAGGATTGTTCGGTAAAGGGCTTTAAGGTTGGTTGGTTATATTGAAATGTAACATCGTTTTGACAGCTTAGGTCATATCACTGCGGTCAGTGCACCTACGCATCTGTTTGCTGGCTTTCTCACACCCGTACTGACACAACTTTCTTTCCAAGCCACTGACCACTTTCCTCACATACATCAGTGGTGAGAAATAAAAATCACTGGAAAGAAAGTTTGCCGTGTATCGAAATTGCAACCACAAGGTCACGAGTCAGATATGCTAACTACTGAGCTACCTGGGGGTGCGTACACGGCTTTAAGAAGAAGAAGAAGAATCATTCTGATGATAATTGGCCTGTTCACTATAAACAGAAAGTCCCTGTTTTACCCTCTTTTTCTCAAAATCAAAATTCTCTCATCTAGGTGACATTTTGTTTTGAAACTTTGAATTCAATTAAAAAGTCTGTTTTATCTTCAAGTATATCTACAAACATGATAAGCTTCTTGTCAATCAACATGAGACCCCCTAGCTGTACTAAACACATACCCATTCAGGTACAGCTAAATCATGCCTCCTGCAGACTTTTTTCCATCCTGCAGAAAAACATACCAAATATTCTTCAATTAACACCCCACTGGGGAATGTAAATTTTCTTAACACTTAGGCTGCTAAGCACGACTCAGTGGTCTTTTGCCCACAGAGTAGATCAAGATCAGACTGCACAGATGTGCAGTCTGATCTTGGATTTACTCTGTCAGATAAGGAGATATTATTCCCCAAACATAACTTTGAAATAACAATATTTGGGCTTTTACTATCGAATTGAAAATTTCATTTTATTTATTTTGCAGGATAAGGGTTAAAAAAAAAGGGGTGGGGGTAGAAGATTGATAGAAGTAAGATGGCAAAGCATTTTCAATGGACAGCATTTGACTGCTAAGGTTATTGCAAACAATGAGGAGATTGTTTTGTAAGAATACAGTAAACTGTTGAATTTACGGATTAATCTATTAATATTACATTTTCTTGTTTTCCCACAACTATTGAAGACAAAAGTCATCTTCTGAGCTACATTTGATTTCTCGTCTGCAAATGCTTTCAATTTGGATGAGTCTAAATTTTGTTGTTTGGTAAAAAGTAAAAGATACTTTTAGATACATCTTGTACATGCTGGAGCATCTTTTAAAATGCTTTAATTTCTTACCAAACAACAAAATTTTGGACTCGAACAAATTGCAAAAATTTGCAGATGACAAGATGGATGTAGTTCAAATGATGATTTCTCTTTGATAGGGTAGAAAACACTGTGGAAAAAGGATAAATGCTGGGTACCAGCATTTTCTTCTTTTCCCACAATGTTTTCAAGAGCCTTCTTTGTCTGGGTCGTTAAAACTCGGGATTGTGTGGCAAACGGTTAATATCCATCTTGAAAACGTTATGAGACAAGTTCAATGTTTTCAAATGTCAATTAGCCCAGTAGATCAGTCAGTAAAGAACAGGGCTTGTAAGCAAGCAGTTGGGAGTTCAAATCCCAGCTCTGCCAAGCTCTTTTTAGGGATTTGACTATTTGTCACTGTGACACAGGATTTATTTCTCTCCAATTACTGTATATATTTATGAGGAAAAACAGCAAGTGGCTTGGAAAGAGTGTGCTGGTAAGAGAAAGTATCAAGAACACATAGGTAGGCATGGCGTCGCAACTTAGGCTATTCCGTAACTACATCTAACCTTGTCCATAATAATGAAGGATGTTTTCATTTTGAAGTACCGTCAAGCTATAGTGCCTATGTAAATTAATTAGCTACAACATCAACAACCATGATAAAGTTATTCATATCTGCCAATCTGTTGGTGAAACCTGACAACCGAATTGAGGCTGTTTGTCAACAGAAATGTACTTAGAAAGACTTTTTAAGTTGAGTCTTTATAACTTTAAAATCAGTAGAGCTGTGTATTTCCAGCAAATATACATACTGTGTTGGTGCATGTCAATCATCTTATTACAGCCAATTGATTTGATAAATGGATCACCGGAGGCATGCGAAATATGACTTAACTATTGCTGCAAACGGCATAAAACATCAAACAATTTAATTCTGTGTTCATTCATTTGGATTTTCGGTACTTTGGTTTAACCCTTTACTACACAATCAAGACTTTTAATGACCCTGACAAGGAAACCTTTTTAAAACATCATGGGACAAGGAGAAAATGGTGGTAACCAGTATTTTCTCCTTTTCCTATAATGTTTTCTACCCTTTCCAAAACAATTTTTAATTTTCAGGTCCCAAATATTTTGCCGTACGCAAATGCTTTCAATCTGGACCAGTCTAAAATTTTGCTGTGTGGTACAGAGTTATTAAAAAAATTTCCATCCAAGTCATCTACTGAAAATCTTTTTCCGGATCTAGTGTCTGAGTGAACAGCGAGGGTAAACTCTACAACCAAACCACAAAATTGAACACATTTGCAGACAACAAATCAAATCTGACTCTAGAGTTGGATATTTTCTTTGAAAAGGTAGAAAATGTTTTGGGTAGAGAAGAAAATACTAGTCCGCAGGATTTTTTCCTATTCAAAAGTTTTCATAAGCCTTCTTGATCAGGGTCATAAAAAATGAGATTGTTCGGTAATGGGATAAACTAATGAGCCTTGATCATTCACCCTTTACCAAACAATCCAAGCTTTAACTCTTTACCAAATGACAAAATTTTAGACTTGTTCAAGTTGAAAGCATTTGCAGACAAAAATTTAAATGTCGTTTCAATGATGGGATTTGTCTTTGATAGGTAACAAAACATTGTGGGAACAGGAGAAAATGCTGGTTACCAGCATTTTCTCCTTTTCCAACAATGTTTTCAAAAGGCTTTTCCTTCAGGGTCGTTAAAACTCGTGATTGTGCGGTAAAGAGTTAACTCTTTACCAAATGACAAAATTTTAGACTGTTCCAAGTTGAAAACATCAGCAGACGACAAAATTAAAGTGACTCAAAAATTGAAATTTGTTTTAGGAAGGGTAGAAAACATTGCGGGAAAAGGAGAAAATGCTGGTTACCAGCATTTTCTCCTTTCCCCGCAATGTTTTCAAAAAGCTTCTTTCGCAGAGTCGAGA
Source organism: Hippopus hippopus (assembly GCA_946811185.2). Taxonomy (NCBI): domain Eukaryota; kingdom Metazoa; phylum Mollusca; class Bivalvia; order Cardiida; family Cardiidae; genus Hippopus; species Hippopus hippopus. Next base: position 6,492,823 of record OX328107.1, read on the forward strand.
AAACCAGGGATTGTTTGGTAAAGAGTTAATGACCCTGAGAAAGCAGGCTTTTGAAAACATTGTGGGAAAAGGAGAAAATGCTGGGAACCAGCATTTTCTCCTCTTTCAGAAACATTTTCTAACCTTTTAACGACAAATTCCTCGTTATTTCAGCTGCATTCAATTTGTTGTCTTTAATTTGGACTCGTCTAAAACTTTGGTCGTCTGGTAAGGAGTATATGTATTTTCTCACACCTACATGTACCATATCAATACCACTCTGGTTTTCACTTCATAGAAATTGGGTTTTGACATCCATTTACATTCTGCCATCTTTTATCCATCAAACACACTCAGTGTATTCAATATTTTTTGACATTTTAATTGTGGCCATAATCTTTACCTTTATAGCACTGTTCACGACTATGGTTGCCTTTGCGAACAGCGTAGATCAAGATCATACTGAACAAAACATCCAGTCTGATCTTTGATCTACAATGTCTGCTTTGCTGAGACTTTCTTGACTAATGCAACTTTTAAATTTCAATTATTTCTGTACTACCAGTATCTTTAGACTGAAAATGTTTATTGGGTTTATTGGGCACTCTTTGGGTTAACTCTACCAGAACACAAAATTTTATACTTGTCCAAATTAAAAGCATTTGCAGAAGAAATAACAAATGCCATTCAAAAACTGAAATTTGTTTTAGAAGGGTAGAGAACATTGTGGGAAAAAGAGGAAAATGCTGGTTCCCAGCATTTTTTCCTTTTTTCACGTTTTCAAAGGCTTTTTTTGTCAGAGTCGTTAAGTCAGAAATCTGTAGTAAAGGGTTAAGGGACATTAATCTAAATTTATTGAAAATAAATCATCTGCTTATAAATAATACCTTTGGGCTGTATTAAGCAAATATTCACTAGCATTTTCTCCTTCTTCCACAGTGGTTTTGCAAATCTTCCTCAGAGTCAAAAAAAAATTTGAATTCTCTGGTACCATGTCAAAGAAACATAATTATAACATCATCATTCTGTAACTTTTCCATCACTTAGACAGCTAAATTAAAATCATCATCTGAGCTTCATCTATTTTGTCATCTGCAAATGCTTTCAATTTGGTTCAGTCCAAAATTTTGTTGCTTGGTATTGAGTTCAAATGAAAACGTCTACAGAAAGTCAGAAACAATATTAGACAGTTCATTATCCCACATCAGGCTGCTCATTCTGTAGACTCTGATCCCAATTTACAAGATGCGCAACACCATTCAAGATGTCTGTAGTATAATAAAGTATATTTTTTCTCCTCAAATTGACATTGAAAAAGACAGAGGTGAGAGAACCAATTACCAACACCCAATGCACCTGCTCTTTTTCATTTGCTCAATCATTACTTTCATAAATGTTTACAGCTCATCTAAAAATACAGAACAAACTTATGGTGGCATATTTCTGCCATGAGATACAAGACAACTATCGGGATATTAATTTTAGAAAACTATCATGATAAATCAAAATTTCCTAGATATTTTATCTAGATAGCGGAAAGTTTTCTGACAAAGAAAATCAAGATAAACTTTGTTCTCTAGAAAATTTTACATGGATCAGTAAACATTTTAACACAAAATTTCTCAATCATGCACAAAGCCGACATTCGAGATAAAATTATCGCTATAGTACTACGGGTTTCTCAGTATCTATAAATAAAAAAATTCACCATTTGGACGAACTCTATAGTTTTTGACCTTACAAGATGGTGGTAAGTTAAAATTTGAATTATTTACAATGGTAGCTTAATTGGTAAATTTTGGCTACACATGAAATGAAATGAAAGTCTGTTAAACACAAAGACAACTCAAATTCCCTCTTACGGATGACTTTAAAACCATTCCGGGAACAGGAGAATTTATTTACACCTACATCTGTAATCTTAATTTTTCAATCTACTCATACTAATAAGGTAGGAGACGAAGATATTCCAAAACTGTATCTATTTTAAGATACCGTGAATGTTAGTTGTAGGCACAAATACGTAAAAAAAAAATGATAAAAGTGAGAATTATCACTATAATTTTATCATGAAACTTTTTATCTCTATAATATTTCCAGGAAAGTCTTGTTCATCACAATAGCTTTCTTAAGGTGTTGCAAAAGTTATCTCATGGCAGAAATATGCCACCATACAAACTTCAAGAACATTGCCAAAAGACACTCAGTAGACTTTAATCTTAACCCTTTACCACATGACAAATTTTAGACCTGTCTGAATTGAAAGCATTTGCAGATGACAGTTTCAATGTTGCTCATATGAAACGATTTTTCTTTTATGATAGGGTAGAAAACTTTGTGGTAAAAGGAGAAAATGCTGGTTACCAGCATTTTCTCCTTTTCCCACAATGTTTTCAAAAGCCTTCTCTATCATTATGAATGTTGCCTTGAATAGCTTTTGCATACTGCATGGATCAAGATCAGACTGCACAAAACATGCAGTCTGATCTATGATTTACATTGCCCGCTACCTGATGCTAAACTTTAACCAAAATCAACTTCAGATGTAACAATAATCTACTTTCAGGCCTCACGAAAAGTAAAATTCATTTAGCAGCAAAAAAGTTATCATTTGCCTAGAAAAGGGAACAGTAAAGACAAAAAATCAAACAGAATGCTTGGTGCATTCTGATCTTGATCTACACTGGCTGCATAGGCAACTACAGAGTTGAAAGGCACTTTAACACTTAATTTTACTTTTATGAGTGCTAATCAAAATTTATTTCTTTTAAACCTTTACTGCACAATGTCGACTTTTAACAACCCTGGGAAAGAGGCCTTTTGAAAACATTGTGGGAAAGGGAGAAAATGCTGGTAACCAGCATTTTCTCCTTTTCCCACAATATTTTCTACCCGATCAAAGAAAATTTGCTTCATTTGAGCCACATTGGAATTGTCGTCTGCAAATGCTTTCAATTTGGACAAGTCTAAAATTTTGTCATCTAAAAGGATTAAGTAGACGATGCTGATCAGATCAAGATAAGACAAAACAGAATGTGCAATCTGATCTTGGATCTACATGAAATATTAACTGATGCTAAGAGACAATCAAGCAGCAACAGCTGTGAAACTGCAATATTAACGCCTAGAGCAAAAAGTAAAATTGAAGTTTAAAAGTCTGGGATACAACTTGAATACCTCTTTACCAGCAACAAAATTTTAGACTGGTCCATAATTATTGAAAACCTTTGCAGACCACAGTGGTTAGCGTATTGGACTCGTGACCTGTTGGTTGTGAGTTTCAATACCTGGTTGAGGCGAACTTTCTTTCCGGTGATTTTAAGCCTCTCACCTCTGATGCATGTGAGAAAGTGATCAGTGACTCGTAAAGAAAGTTGTGTCAGTACTAATGTGAAAAAGCCAGGAAACACATGCGTAGGTGCACTGGCCGCCATGATATGACCTAAGCTGTTAAAACAGCGTTGAACTCCAATTCAGTCAATTACAGACGACAATAAAAGTGTGGGTCAAATGGTGGAATTTATCTTTGATGGGGTAGAAAACATTGTGGGAATAGGAGAAAATGCTGGTAACCAGCATTTTCTCCTTTTCCCTCAATGCTTTTAAAAGCTTTCTTTGCTAAGGTCCTTAAAACTCGGGATCATGTTAGGATTAAGTTGACTGTTTGGTGTTTAATGCCGTTTTCAACATTATTTCAGTTATATCATGGCGGCCAGTGCACCTATCTATGCTTTCCTGGAGTCTCTTTTACCAGTACTATGCACAATTTTCTTTCCGAGCCACTGACTGCTTTTCCACATAACCATCGTCGAAACAATGGTCAGCGGTGGGAGAGGAATTAATCTTGTTGCAATGACTATCATCAATCCTCGGAAAGAAATTGGCCGAGTCAGGGATCAAACCGTTAGGATTAAGAAAGTTTCTATAGCAAATAAGTTGCACTTGGGTAGAAAGATCAGACCAGACAAAAGAGAGATTTCTAAGTTAACCCTTAGGCTGCTGAGCGCAACTCACTGACCAGTTGGGGACAGTGTCCATCAAGATCAGACTGCACAGAACATGCAGTCTGATCTTTGATCTACACTGTCCGATACAGGGATATTTTTTCCCCTATAGTAATTCTGAAATAGCAATATTTTGGGTTTCTACTATCTGAGTTGAAAGTTTCATTTTAAGTTATTTAGCAGGTTAACCCTTTACCAGACAAGAAAGTTTTAGACTCATTCAATTTGAAAGCATTTGCAGCAGACTAATCTAAGGTGGTACAGGAAATAAGGTTTGCCTTTAAAAGGTAAAGAAAACAATGTGTGAAAAGGAGAAAATGCTGGTTTCCAGCATTTCCTTCTTTTCCCACAATGTTTTCAAAAGCCTTTTTTTGTCAGGGTTGTTAAAACTCAGAATTGTGTGGTAAAGGGTAAAGGGCAAACTACAAATAAATCTATCACACCTGGAATTGATGTGAAAGATAAAAATAATGTTTGAGGCATGAAAATGCACTCTCAGGTCAGCTTGACTTTATAGCACATCAGGTTTTTCTATAATTTTAGAAAGTCAATAAAAACAGAGTTTAACAGAAATTTTACATTCTTTTTTTTATTCTCGTTTTCAGGAATATGCACATGTTTATCATGTCCATCTATAAATTTTTTAATGAGGAGCACTTTGGCAAAAGGGGGTTAAATGCATCTCTGTCAGGGGTGTGGAAATCTTGGAAACTTCTACTGTCCACAGACAAGTAGATTAAAAAAATCCACCTGTCTGCCAGTGAGGCTTACCTGTCAAAAACAAAACAGTTTTAAATGGCATTCAACCGCATATTATCTTTCAACCGTTCCACGTTAAAAACACAATGCCATTCCTTGTCGCAGTCCATTTCATGTTTACATTTGGAGCCAGTGGATGCTTCCGTGGTCTCACACTTCTCACATTCCAGTTGCTTCAAAGATTTTATTTAAAAAAATGATCCTTTAACTTCGATTTGACCCATTGATTGATTGCTGAATCGCTGAGTTGCGCTTAGCAGCCCGAGGGTTAAGACAAGACCTCAAAAAACCTGTAAATGTTTACATACCACATCCTTCCTCGTCCTTCCCATTCTTGCAGTCGGGCTGGCCATCACAAACCAGAGATTGTGGAATACATACGCAGCTATCGCAGGAAAACTTGTTCAAAGCTTGACAAACACATTCACTCTCCTCGCACAGGTATTCTGTAAATAAAACGTAAACCTTATATACAAGCCATGCTCTGGTAAAAAGGGATTTAACTCTTTCACTACTGAATTACTAAATTGCATTTTCTCAAAAGCTACAAATACAGTTCTGCTGCAAGATCAAGAGACAGTTCATTCATAATCTACAATAGCTAGATAGCCTTGAGATTTTGGTGCTACCAGTATGAAACCCACCAGGCAGGAGATTGACAGCACATTGTACTGCTCAGTGACTTTTTGAAGATTTTCAGGCAATATGAGTTTTAAGTGCAATGGTATTACAGTGATAACTATCAACCCACAAAAGAATATTCTGACTGAAGAGCAGATTATGATCCACAAAACTGTCACAGCTCAGCTAAGCATTCATGATGTAACATTCTAAACCTTCTTGCCACTTAAATTACAATTATCAGCATATGTTTAAGTTAACACTTACAAAACAACAAAATTTTAGACTTGTCCAAATTGAAAACATCTGCAGACAACAAAAAAATGTGACTCGAAAATTGAAACTTGTTTATAAAAAGGTAGAAAACATTGTGGGAAATGAAGAAAATGCTGGTTACTAGCATTTTCTCTTTTTCCCACAATGTTTTCAAAAGCTTACTTTCTCAGGGTTGTTAAAAGTCGGGATTGTGTGGTAAAGGGTTAAATGTAACTGCCTAATATACAAAAAACATTATAACACACCATTCTTGATTGTGTATAGAATGAAAAACATCACTGGAAAAAGGAGCACTTGCTGGCAACAAGCCATTGCTCCCTTTCCGATAAAGATTTCAAAAAGCAATATACTTAAAGCATGTGAGAAGTAGTATTTCAATGGATTAAAATTAAGAGAGATTTACTTTCAAAACTTATTCCAACACAGCTCACAAAAAGCAGAGTCAACACTTTCAGTACTTTGATTTGATATGCTGCCATTTATCATAATTCAGCAATTTTGGCAGGCATGTAATTATCATTATTTCTATAAGTCATGTCATAATATTGCATTGTTAACATTAATATTTACAATGACACTGATTCATTTTTTTTCTGCTTTGGCTAGGCCCTGTATCGCACAATGCCGACTTTTAACGACCCTGGGAAAGAAGCCTTTTGAAAACATGGTGGGAAAAGAAGAAAATGCTGGTAACCAGCATTTTCTCCTTTTCCCACAATGTTTTCTACCCTATTAAAGAAAAAATTTTCCCACAATGTTTTCTACCCTATCAAAGAAAAAATTGCATCGTTGGAACCACATTGGAATTGTCGTCTGCAAATGCTTTCAATTTGGACAAGGCTGAAATTTTGTCGTCCTGTAAAGGGTTAATCTTTCCCTCTTGCTGAAACCTTTTGATGTCAATGCCATAGATTTGGCTTTTGCAAACATCATAATGAATGCAGATATGGCCCATAATGCCATCATATTGCTCTTTACCAGACCATAAAATTCTGGAAGTGTCCATTTTGTACCCATTAACCTTTTACCACACAATCCCGAGTTTTAACGACCCTGAGAAGTAGGCCTTTTAAAAACATTATGGGAAAAGAAGAAAATGCTAGTAACCAGTATTCTCTCCTTTTCCCACAATGTTTCCTAGACTATCTGATTCAAATAAATTTTGTCGTCTGCAAATGCTTTCAAATTGGACCCGTCTAAATTATGCTAGTTTGGGAAAGAGTTAACCCTTAACGAACTATATACCGGTTTGGCCCATGTTTTAGAAAGTGTGAAACTGTTGATGGAAAAGGAGAAAATACTGATTACCAACAAAATACAACTAATCTGATGCAGAAGGCAATTTAACATTAATTTTTACTGGACACCAAATTTGAGATTTGCACAAAACTGTTAGCATTTCCATACGATAAATTATATGAGCCATGCTCTGGCAAAAGGGGGCTTAATGCATCTCCGTTATTCATCAGACAAAACAAGACATAACCTAATTATGATTCCATAAAATCCATTTTGTCAAACATCCGACTGTATCATGATGTAGAATGGTAATTTGACGTGCAGAAAAATTAAAGATAGCGAAATGTTTCGGCTCATGTCAGCCAGCGCGGACTGCGCAGGCTGACATGGGTCGATACTTTTCGCAAATGCATTAAGCCCCCTTTTCACAGAGCATGGTTCATATGTAAAGTAGCTCAAATGATATAAATTGTCTTTGAATGTCAAAAAATCATAGAACAATAAGGAGAAAATGCTCGTCACCACTATTTTTTCCTTTTCCCAGAATGTTTTCAAAATCCTTCTACCCTAAGGTCATTAAAATTCTGAATTGTGTGGGAACGGTAAAATTTGGTTTTTCCTTTAACTCATTACCACACAGCAAAATTTTAGACCTATCCAAATTGAAAGCATTTGCAGACGACAATTTCAAAGTGGCTCAAATGGTGCAATTTTGCTTTGGGTAGAAAACCTTGTGGGAAAAGGAGAAAATGCTGGTTACCAGCATTTTCTCCTTTTCCCACGATGTTTTCAAAAGGCTTCTTCCTCAGGGGTGTTAAAAGTCGTCATTGTGTGGTAAAGGGTTAACCCTTTACCACACAATGATGACTTTTGACAACCTTTGGAAAGAAGCCTTTTGAAAACATTGTGGGAAAAGGAGAAAATGCTGGTAACCAGCATTTTCTCCTTTTCCCACAATGTTTTCTACCCTATCACTAAACAATTGCACCGTTTGAGCCACATTGAAATTGTCGTCTGCAAATGCTTTCAATTCGGACAGGTCTGAAATCTTGTCGTGTGGTAAAGGGTTAAGATTTTTTGTTTGCTTTTTGAAGTTTTTGGTAAGTTTTAAACTTGGCCCGCAATGTAAAAATGGAATTCATTATTGTCTTAGCATTACATCATGATAATGTCATGTTATGGCAGAAATAAAATATTAAAGGTGTGAACATATGCATATAATTGTCCCTTAACTCTTTACAAAATGACAAAAAATCTAGACAAGTCCAAATTTGAGGTATTTGGAGATGGAAAAATTCAATGTGGCTAAAATGTGAAGATGTGTCTTTGCAAAGATAGAAACATTGTAGGAAAAGGAGAAGATACTGTATACCACATTGTTTTCAAAAGCCTTTTTCATCATGGTGGTTAAAACATGGAATTGTTTTGAAAAGGATAAAGCACTTAATTAACTCTTAACAGCAGACGACAAAACCTTTAATCACCAGAAGACAAAATCTTATCCTTTTCTAAATTGAAAGGATTTGCAGACGTCAAATAAGGTGTGACTCAAATAACAGGGTTTGTGTTTTTAAACTTTGTTGGAAACGGAGAAAATGCCTGTTACACCCAATTTCTCCTATTCCCACAATGTTTTCAAAGGCCGCCTTCTTGTAAAGTCGTAAGACAGACATGTCTGCTAAGGGTATACCACATTTCCATCTGCATGTGCCTTTTTTATGCTCTTTAACAGACGCTTTTGAAATTTTATAGCAAAAGAGAAATACTTATTTGTAATTGTAATGCTTTACCACATAATCCCAAGTTTTAAAGACCTCAACTGAGAAGGCTTTTGAAAATATTGTGGGAAAAGGAGAAAATGCTGGTAACCAGCATTTTCTCCTGTTCCCACAATGTTTTCTACTCTTTCAACAAAAAATTTGATTTTTTAGCCACATTAACTTTGTCGTCTGCAAAATGCTTTCAAACTGGATATGTAAAGATTTGTTGTTTTATAAGGAATCAAGGCTCTACCAGTAAGAATACGTCACCAAAAAAAAAACAAATGACCCTGTGGAAGATAAGGCCCTCAATAACACTGTTGGAAAAGGAGAAGACCCTGGTAACTTGCATTTTCTACTTCCCCTACAAGTTTTCAACTCTATTAAGGACAAGCTCAGCCATTTGAGCCTCCTAGCTTGAAGATGTCCCAAATAACTTTGCCTGAAAAATTGAAACTTGTCCAAGGGAGGGTGGAAAACAAGGAAGGAAAGGAGAAAAGGCTGGTTTCCAGTTTTCTGGGTTGTTCAAACCCTGAAAAGTTTGGTAGAATAACTATCACTTTAGCCTCAGCTGAGATACTGACATAAAAACTAAAACACTTTTTCTAGCCTATCCCATTTTGCATTCGTTAAAGGGAGGTAATGATTCAAGTCATAATGCAGATGTAATAAAAAATTTATTTTTTCATTTCTCCATATTATTGCCCCACAAATCCACCTTTCCACACTTACAGTCCTTTGAATTGGCAACAATATCAAACAAACTAGTTCACATTAATTTAGATCTGAGTCTGCATGCTCTGTGCAGTCTGAACCCGACTAAGGCTTTCCACATTTATAGTTTTACTATAATTGTGAAGGGGCTCTAAGGCTCTCAGGGTTACAAAGAAAAAAAAAATTATATTTAACATATAAAATTCATACCAATCCCCATTTAGTTTATTTCTATACATTAATTCATCAAAAAGACGTTTGACAACAGTTTCACTTAACTAACCACTTTGCTGAAACAGATGAGCTATTAGAAGAATCTGATAATGACTCAACATGCATTACAAGAATTTAGGAAAATGCAGCAACTAGTTGCTAATTGCCTAATTTGCGATTCTCCATTGTTACGAAGATTGTCAAAATCTTCCAGAGCAGTCGCATGGCAGAAACTTAGCCAGGAGAATTAACTCTTTGCCAGATGAAAAAATGGTGGATTTGTCCAAAGTGGGAGCATTTGCTGGCCAGACTTAATGAAATGTGGCACAAATGATGGGATTTGTCTTAACCCTTTACCACACAATCCCGATTTTTAACGACCCTGAGGAAGAGGCCTTTTGAAAACAATGAGGGAAAAAGAGAAAATGCTGGTAATCAGCATTTTCTCCTTTTCCCACAATGTTTTCTTCCTTATCAAATAAATAAATCACTATTTAAGCAAAATTTAATTTGTCGTCTGCAAATGCTTTCAATTTGGACAAGTCTATATTTTTGTCGTTTGGGAAAGGGTTAACTCTTTACCAGACGACAAAATTTTAGAAAGCATTTGCAGACAACAAAATTACAGTGACTCAAAAAAGGAAATTGCTTTGGGTACGGTAGAAAACATTCTAGGGAAAGGAGAAAATGCTAGTTACCAGCATTTTCTCCTTTTCCCACAATGTTTTCAAAAGGCTTCTATCTCAGGGTCGTAAAAACTCAGGATTGTGTAGTAAAGAGTTAATAAGGGCAGAAAACATGGTTGAATGAGAGAAAAATGCTCGTAATCAGCATGGTCTTCATTTACCACAATGTTTTCAAAAGCCTAAACCTTCTAAGGGTCATTAAAACTTAGGATTGTTTTATAAAGGGTCAAACCACTTTTGAAAAAAAAAAGGGGGGGGGTTATAAAATTGTCAAAAGAGATGACATCAAAGACACCAATTGATATTATCAATTTCTGACATGAGCTTAACCAACCATATCCAATCTACTCTAAACATTTTCTGCAAAATTAATCCTTTCACAAAACGATCCGATGCTTTAACAAATCCGTGAGAAAATACCATTGAAAATATCGAGGAAAAAGGAGAAAATGCTGGTAACCAGCATTTTCTCCTTTTTCCACTATATTTTCTATCCTTTCAAACATAAATCACATAATTTTAGCCACTTTCAACCCTTAGATCGGCAGATAAACCCCATAGATACTTTTATCCTATAGATATAAACAAAATGTTAAAAATTACAAGGTTTCTCTTGTCCAGAGAGTCTCAACTAGCAGACAGTGTAGAACAAAGATCAGACTGCACATTTTGTGCAGTCTGATCTTGATCTACATTGGCCGCAAAATCAACTTTACTTGTTAAAGGCGCTTTCCCCCTTTACCACCATCAGTAACAAAACCATCAGTTCTTGAAGATGCTGAAGCAAAACCCAGGTCTGTGTTTGTAAAACAGCTTTTCTTTCTAACTCTTGTTAGCACAGGATAACCCTTAAAGAGCCAGATAATACACTCAACATTCATATTCAGAGTAGATATAAGACCCAAATAATCAAAATTTCATGGTTACTTTTGTCTAGAGTGTTTTCACAGAGTAGACAGAATGGATCAAAGATCAGGCTGCACGTTTTGTGCAGCCTAATCTTGATCTATACTGGCCGCAAAGGCAACTATAAAGGTGAAAGGCGCTTTAAAGGTTCATTGCGATTATTTAATCACCTCATCCAGTAATCTTTTAATCTCAACTTTTAGAATATTTTTGTCTTCCTCCTTCACGCTTTACCAAATGAAAAAAGTTCGGACTCGACCAAATGATAGCATTTTGTTGGCAACAAATTAAATATGCCTCAAATAATGATATCTGTGTTTGATCGGGTAAAAAGCACTGTGGGTAAAAGAGAAAATGCTGGTTACCAGCATTTTCTCCTTTTCCCACAATCTTTTCAAAAGGCTTTACTGTCAGGGTAATTAAATCTCAGGACTCTGTGGCAAAGGGTTTAAACAGTCTCAATTTCAAGTTTGTAGACTATCTGAACCTTTACAGAATTTCATGTTTGTGCAAAAAATCAGTTTCAAAAGAACAGGCTCCAGCTGTTGGTACCTTCAGCGCAGCACATCATTGGATTGCCAATAAATTTCTTATATGAATTTTAATGGTTCTATCCTTTCTTATCAACAACATGAAACTCTGATACTAATTAAAATCCAAAAACAACCAGAAAAAGGAATTTGTGTGGTGGGAAAGCACTTTTTATCCATAAGTCAAAATAGTATTTAATTTAGAGGGCCTCCTTTGCCAGCATTTTCATGATGTCACATGATCATAAGAGCAGCCTCTGCATTGTCAAGTGCTCCGTTTCAACCTGAACTTTCAATAACTATAGTACTTACTGAATGCAGCAGCGTTACTGGGGACTCACCTAGAAAAATGAAGTCCATTTTGCAAGAAAGACTATAAGGTACTGTTTTATTTGAAATGTATGTGTTGGTGAATATTTTAGATGCAATATTTTGTTTATAAGATTAACTCTTTACCACACAATCCCTGGTTTTAACGACCCTTGAAGAGATGCCTTTTGAAAACATTGTGGGAAAAGGAGAAAATGCTGGTAACCAGCATTTTCTCCTTTTCCAACAAGGTTTTCTACTCTATCAAGGACAAATTCTGCCATTTGAGCCATCTTTAGTTTGTCGTCTGCAACTGCTTTCAATTTGGACCAGTCTAAAATTTTGTCATTTGGTAAAGAGTTAAACAGATGAACCTTTACCTGGTAGCAGTTTAAAAAGGTAGTAACTTTTTTGTTGCAGTTTCTGCTTCCTCGCATTTGCCTGTGGTTATTTCTAATCCGAACAGTTTATGCAAAAGTCAGGTATACATAAATTTTGTTTCATAACAGATTTATTTTTATTGTCAGTGGTTAGAAAGTGTTATTTCTAAGCCTATTTCTTTTACAGGCTCTTCTTATCAGTCTTCATTCACACAAAATAAGTTGTATGATTGATTTCTAAAGTTTATTTCCATTTTTAGACGTTTGCAATCTAATTATATGCTGGTTTAAAGGCCAAACCTTGAGTGTTAATTTTCCTGACTTAAATGTTAGAATGAATGTTGAGAAAATGTATATTGGCTTCATTCATAATGCATACAGAAGTAATTACCTAAATACTAGTGCAATTTCCTGCTGTGTTTTCATTAACCACAGTTGTCAGACAAAATATATTCCATTCATACATCAGCAATGTTTATTTGATCTTTTCTTATGCTGTATCAACATAACAAATGATGATTCAGCCTCAGTTATATAAACCCAGTATGAAAGTTTGACATAACATTTTCCAAAGCTAATCAAGATAACAACAATCCAGACTGATCCATTTTGAAAGCACTTGCAAAGAACATCTTGTGAAAAGAAGAACAGTCATGCTGGTTCCCAGCATTTTCTCCTTTTTCCACAATACACTCAAGTCTTCTTAGATTGTTGTTTGGTAAGAGTTCATCTATTTAGTGTTCACATACATGCTATTTCTAAACCATAAAGAAAAAAGAAACTAATGCAACAAACGCACCAGAAATACAGTTTATGCAAATGAAAATGGCTTTTATAAAATTGACAGGGAAACACCATGAGGAAAAGAGTTTTAGGCATAAATAAATACAAAAAGCAACTTGTTTTCTTTTATTTTGTTTTCAAAAGCTGTTTCATAATGCAAAGAGAGCAAAAAACAAGGCATATTTTGTGTAATAAGGGCATAGTGATTGATTGATGTCATAACAGTTAACTAATTACTTAATAGTTTCTTTTTCCAGATACAGATCTAATATTCATTAAGTGTTTTACCAGCCTTGTGCAGATGACAATATAATGTGGCCAAAAGGATAAATTTGTATTTGAAAGAATAGAAAACACTGTTAGAAAAGGCAAAACTGCTGGTTGCCAGTATGTTTTGACATTTCATCGATAGTCTGCTGCTATGAAGAGTGACCCAGATTCAAATGTAAACAAAATAATGCACAGTCACAAAATACTGCCCAACATGAAATTAACTCTATTTGTTAACAAAGCTGATGTTAACTTCAACATCACTACCACTCCAGTTCGAACGATGTCCCCTTACAACGTCATCAACTGAACAAGATGTCATCAAGAAAGTACAAGAGGGTTTCCTTATATGTACATGTAAATTAGTGACCTATGCAAGTCAGGCTTATCTTTACTAATCCCAATGCAACCTTTTTCATCCTCGAGTTTTATGTGAGTGTTATAGGTCTTGTCTAGTTTCGAATTTGTCTCAGCGATAAGAAAGTGAAAAAGCATTGATAGTTACCATAATCTAAATGTAAATTGTAGAAAGTATTTATACGCATAATCATCGAATTTGTATGTCCTTAATTTGTATTTTTTCAATCATAGATCAACAATGGAAATTGTTCATGGTATTTCTTAACTTCATAAGTAATTGGCTATAAGCGTTAGATAAAGTCACTGGATCAAACTGGATAAGGATTAGACTTAATAACTTGATTGGATCAGGGTCTGTATCCACCAATCATTCTTTAGAATATTTTTTAACCCTTTACCAAACAATCCTGGTTTTCACAACCCTGGGAATGAAGGCTTTTGAAAACATTGTGGGAAAAGGAGAAAATGCTGGTAACCAGCATTTTCTCCTTTTCCCACAATGTTTTCTACCCTATCAGAGACTTAAAGTTAATTTGTACCAATTTTGAATTTGTTGTGTTCAGATGCTCTCAGTTTGAAAGAGTCTAAAATTTGTCGTTTGGGAAAGGGTTAAGTCTGTCTTGTCCAAGTTTTCTAAATTTGAAAGTAACACAACTTCCAAATGGCTTATTCAAACAGAAGGTATGTTACTTTCAAATTTAGAAAATTCTGGAGAATAAGACAAAAAATGTTCTAAATGAATGGTTGGTGAAAACGGGTACCCGTGAAAATAGACCCTGGCCAAACCAGATGAGACTTAATGACCAGATTTTACTGGATGGACTTAATAACTGGATTGGACCACTTTTCTTCCATATGAACCAACTATGTCTTATCTTTACAAAGGCCACTTATTCCACATTTGCTAGTCTGTCAATACTTTCAATATTTTGATTTCCTCCCCCCCCCCTCAAAATTTTCAAAGGCATTCTTCATCAGGTTGTAAACAAAGGATTGTTTATCAAAGCGTTTAATGATACAATCAACAATCTTTATTCAAAAGAAAGAGTTTCGTAAATTATCCTTCATTTTAGGCTGTTCTACCAGTGGAAGGTTGCAGGAACCACTTGAAGGTGACTTTCAGCAGATCTGAAATTGAGCAAAGCTACTTACTATGATCACTCAAATTGGAAGCAAAAATTCACATACATTGGCATTGCGTGCTCTTTCACTTTCAGTCTATGCTAAAAGATAGACATCAACCTTTCCGTCACAGAAGAGTAGTGAAATGGGAAAACATTTTGGCATGTCCACGTTGAAAGCACTGCAGATAATCATAAAATTAAATGTATTTCAAATAATTAGATAAATTTGTCTTTTAAAGTGTATACATAAAGATTGCAAGATTGTAGGATAGGGAGGCAATGCTGGTTAAGGACATTTTCTGCATTTTCTCCTCACACATACTGTATGCAGCACATTCTTTAATTAACTCTTCCCATACCATAGATGACACCAGAAGCTTCTGTGGACAGGGTAGATCAAGATCAGACTGCAGAGAATGATCTACACTGTCCACTGCTATATTCTAGATTATGACCAAACTGTTTCTTGATCTTTCAGAGGAAAAGTATTTTTAACTGTTGAGAAAATGCAATTTATTTATTCAATAGTGAAAGAGTTAAATAGGTGGGACTGCCTGTTACAGGGTTAGAGAATTATGTTGAATGTAGTAGAGGGTAGAGAAAGGTGATCATTAATTGTACACCTTCTTTGATTGGTTACTGTTGATAAGACCCCTGTCTCCATCCTCGTCAGTCAACCTTTAGGTCACAGGCGAAAAGACCATGCCCTCATTATATTTGACAAAAACTAGTTAGTACCATCACTAATTCATGCCTTACATAAAAACGAAAAAATAACGTTCTAACTAACACAGTAATTTTACTTCTAAGGTGGGGTGAACTACGGTACTTCAAATCTTCACCAGACGACTGATTTTTGACCTGATCAGTGATTGAAAGTCTTTGCAGACAACAAATTAAATTTGGTTCCATACATGGACTTATCCAAGAGAAAACATCGCAAGGAAAAGTAAAAAAAAAACATTTTCCAATGTTTTCAGAAGCCTTCTTTTCCAAGGTTGTAAACTCTTTAACCAGAAAACAAAATTCTAGTCTAGGCCTAATAGAAAGCATTTCCAGTCAAATTTCATGTGGCTTAAATGATTAAAGTTTGTCTTGAAAAGAGTAGAAAACATTGTGGAAAATGGAGAAAATTCTGGTTTCCAGCATTTTCTCCTTTTTCTACAATGTTTTTCAACAGCTTTCTTAGTCATAAAAACTCTGGATTGCGTGATAAGGGGTTAAACCTGCAGATTGTGTAAAGGGTTAAAAGCCACTTTACAATAAAGATACTTTTGAAAACCCTTGTATATCAGCCAAATGAAGTGTTTTTATCAGCCGAGGGATTTTTAACCCTTAGACTGCTTAAACGCGACTCGCTGACCTATTGTGTACAGTGTAGATCCAGATCAGACTGCACAGAACATGCAGTCTGATCTTGGATCTACACTGTCCGATCAGGAGATATTTTTTCTCCAAAAATAAGTTTGAAATAACATTATTCAGGTTTTTGCTATCGGCTTGAAAGTTTTATTTAAATCATCTATCAGGATAAGGGTTAACCCTATACCGCACAATGCCGAATTTTTAACGACCCTGGGAAAGAGGCCTTTTGAAAACATTGTGGAAAAAGGAGAAAATGCTGGTAACCAGCATTTTCTCCTTTTCCCACAATGTTTTCTACCCTATCAAAGAAAACTTGCACCATTTGAGCCACACTGAAATCGTTGTCGGTAAATGCATTCAATTTGGACAAGGCTAAAATTTTGTCATCTGGTAAAGGGTTAAATACAAGGTCAGTTGTGACAGAATGTAAACACAGAAAAAAGGTGAACAAGTTTGTTGAAATTTTCAGTATAATCCCACCTAGCGTATTATCAAACACTTGATGACCTTGCAGTGTACTGGTTTTGGAAACATTTTGTGGAAAAACTAACAGACTATTGCTTCTTTTCCAAAACTGTTTTCTATTTTTTATATTGTTCAGAAGTGGCAACTTCTTAAAGTAACAATAGCTACCAAAAATAAGCATACTGGGTGTTAAAATGCATTTAAATTAAGGTCTACGGCCCCTAACTCATTGGTAAACATTGACGTTTTAGTAAAGGCTATTCGGCCAATCTCCGCAGCTTTCGTCTTTTAATATGAGAGTTTAGGGGCCGTAGACTCACTAACTCATCGGTAAATATCGTGCAACATCGACATTTTCGTAAAGGCTACTCAGCCAAATTCGGCAGCTTCCGTCTTCTGATATGAGAGTTAGGGGCTGTAGACCTAAAATCATATCTGAAATTATTGTGAAGATGACAATCTGTTACCGTATGGTCAGTACAGGAGTTAGTTGCTAGCAGAGAAATGTATTCCAATACTAGATTGATTATGAGTTGCCAGGTCACTTTATCTTTTGTTTACTTTTTGCATGATTATGAAATTCATCTTCTTTCCACCTCTGATGCATGTGAGAAAAAGGTAGTCAGTTGCTTGGAAAAAAAGTTGTGTCAGTACTGGTATAAGAAAGCCAGGAAACACGTGTAGGTGTACTGACTGCCATGATGACCTATGCTTCTAAAATGGTGTCAAACTCCAACGCAAATAAACAATACTTTCAACAACATGTATTCCATCTTTGTGTTGCTCAAACTCGTAAATTTGATAGCTATCAACTGATTTATTCCGAAAACAGTCTTAAAGTAACAATACAGGCCAAATGTAAAACAAAGCAGGTGTTTACATGCATTTGAATTTGTATTATACCATTTAAAAGTATGGAAATTATTGTGAACATGACAATCTGTCATTGTACGGTCAGTCCAAGTGTTAGTCGCCAACAGAGAACTTAATTTCAAAACTAGGTTAAAACCTGCCAGGAAGCTGTGTCTTTTGTTTACTTTTTTCTGAATTTAAAATTCTTTTTTCTGCCAGCAACTAACATACATGTATGGCCGGACCACATGATAACAGACTGTCATCTCCACAATATTTTCCATACTTGTAAATGGTATGATTTAAATTCAAATGTATAATGACACCTTTGATATTTTGGCCTTTACTGGGCCTTTAACCCTTAGAGCGCCAAATAAACCAAACATTCATATTCGGTGTAAAAATAAGACCTAAATAACCAAATTTTCATGGTTGCTTTTGTCTAGAGTGTTTCAGCAGAGCGGTCAGTATAGATCAAAGATCAGGCTGCACATTTTTTGCAGCCTGATCTTGGTCTATACTGCCTGCAAAGGCAACTATGGTCATATAAGGGCGCCCTAAGGGTTAACTCTTTACAAAACGACAAAATTTTACAAAGGTCCAAACAAAAAGCATTTGAAGACGACAAATTGAACTTGACTCAAAAAGTGAAGCTTGCCATTGGAAGGGTAGAAAACATTGTTGGGAAAGGAGAAAATGCTGGTTCACAGCATTTTCTCTTTTTCCCACACTGTTTTCATAATCCCTCTCCTTTACTTTTAGTTTTGGGTTGTAAAAATCTGGGATTCTTTAACTCTTTACAACACAATTCCGGAAGGAGCTTTTCGGAAACTTTGTGGGAAATGCTTTTTCCCACAATGTTTTCTACCCCCCCCCCAAAAAAAAAGAGAAAAAAAAACAACTTTTAGTCACATTTATTTGGTCGTCTGCAAATGCTTTCAAATTGGACATGTCTAAAATTTTGTCGTTTGGTAAAGGCTTAATAATGAGTTACAGCAGCCAATGTCATGGAAAAAAGACTATAAAGCTAGGTTGGTTGGTTGTATTGGTTGTATTGGGGTTTAACGCCACTTTAACAGCTAAGGTCATATCATGGCGGTCGGTGACGCACATGTGTTTCCTTGCTTTCTCACACCAGTACTAACACAACTTTCTTTCCAAAGCCACCGACTACTTTTCTCACATGCTTCAGCAGAGGTGAGAGGCGAAAATACGCCGGAAAGAAAGTTCGCCTCAACCGGGTATCGAACTCACAACCACCAGGTCATGAGTCCGACACGCTCACCACTGAGCCACCCGGGCAGGCTTATAAAGCTAGGACTTGAGAAAAAGAAGAAAATGCTGGTAATTACAATTACAATTAAAATTCAGAGAAAGTCAAAATTTTGTGGTATGCTAATGAATTCAGTAATAACAGAGGAACATTTGATGGAAAGGAAAGTGAATGCTCTTGATTAACCCTTTACCACACAATCCCGACTTTTCACAACCTTGAGAGAGAAGCCTTTTGAAAACACTGTGGGAAAAGGAGAAAATGCTGGTAACCATCATTTTCTCCTTTTCCCACATTGTTTTCTACCTTTCCCAAAATAAATTTCAACTTTTGAGCCACATTTATTTTGTTGTCTGCAAATGCTTTAAATTTGGACAGGTCTAAGTTTTTACTGTTTGGTAAAGAGTTAAACAGAAAATGCTTTGCAAAAAAAAACTGGCAACAATTGCTTTGAGCCAGATATTGCTCTTTTTCTCACATTGTTTTCAAAACTGGATAACTTTAAGGACTTTAGATGAGGTATTTTGTGTCATAGCAAGGTTACGGAAGTAATATTATAACCATTTTGAACCAGTTTTGAATTGGCATAATTAGCGTATTTTGTTAAGCATGAGTAACCAGCAATTAGCAAACAGCTTTCTGTAATATGCTTCATTTATACTTTAACACAAAAGAGGAATAGGGCTTTTGAAAACATCGTGGGAAAAGGAGAAAATGCTGGAAATCATTCGATTCTGTCATTAATGGGCTAGTCGAAAGAGCTTTTGAATTTGTATATTTAAAGTCTTGTAATTGCACAAAACTTATATTTTTTTGCTGTTTTACAATTACATCTTAACCCATAAAGCTGTGAGCCCCATTCAGTTGCTAATCGAGATACCGGGTAACATAGATCTGTATCAGAATGCACAGAAAATGCAGTCTGTTCTGGCATCTACACTGTCTGCAGTTTTGCTAGACTTTTGTCAGACTCTTTACCACATGATAAAATTTTAGACTGGTCCAAATTGAAATCATTTGCAGACAACAAAACAAATGTGACTCAAACATTGAAATTCATTTTGAGAAGAGGAGAAAACATTGTAGGAAAAGGAGAAAATGCTGGTTACTAGCATTTTCTCCTTTTCCCTTAATGTTTTCAAAAGGCTTTTTCTTCCAGGTCATTAAAACGAGGGATTGTGTGGTATGGGGTTAATAGCACGATCCGCATTTCTTATATAACGACTTGCAGTTTCCATTTTCATTTATTTAGCACAAAATGGATTACTTTCAATTTCAATGGAATTTAACTCTGTAACTGAGCTAACATAGGATGTCAGCTGTCACATGTCATTCTTCTCATATGTCGCATGTAGACTGTAGTTTTTTCGGCACTTCACAGATGAAGAACTTGAATTGCCACTCTTTTTAATTTTATTGCATGCTACACAAACAGGAAGTGAAAAAAGATGACACATAGACGTATGGTGTCCAGAACACTCCATGGTATGACACGTGACAAGGGAGTTCCGTAACTGCCATTTACCAAATAACCTTAACCCTGAGAGTGCTCAATTAATGAAATGAGCTTTTTTAATAAAGAAAAACAGTCAAAATATTGGTTCTTAGGGTAGTTTGGCCGAAAACGTGCAACAAAGTACAGGATATTGTAGATCCATGATCAGACCAAACACTCTCTGTAGTCTGGTGTTGACCTACATTGTCCGCCAATCCAACTTAGGCCGGTTCCAGTCCTGTACGGGTTAACAAATTACTCTTTTAACCTTTTGCCACACAATCCTGAGTTGTAATGACCCTAAAAAAGATGCCTTTTGAAAAAATTGTTGGAAAAGGAGAAAATCTTGGTTACAAATCCTGATGCCAATGCTGTGGTAATGCAATAGCTTTCCCTAAATCCGCCCTGGCAAGCTAAAACTTGACCATGTACCTTATATCATTGCATGGCGAAATCAGTCGCAGTGCATAATATTGATGGGTTTTTTTTTTCTCTGTCCATGGATTAAATCCGAACAAAAATCTCCCTTCAGTTTTCCCAATGCTATTTTGTCAATTATTTTCATTCTCATTCATTATTTCATGTTACTTGTATCTTTCCATGCTCCTGTCTAGAGATATGCCTGTCATTTAAACGTTAAGAATGTGGAACCAACAATAAGCATTTTCTTCTTGTGTCACCTCATTGTTCTTGAGAGCCTCCTTTCCCACAGTCATAAAACTTCAGAATTTTGTTGTAAAGGGTTAAGCGAAAGAGGTTATGTCACTGCTACTTGAACTCTCAACAAATGTAAACATAAAAATATTGATATAAAAATGATAAGTGTCAGTTCTACTAAACTTTTGCAAACAATTTTAGGATATCATATTCCAAAACTTTCACTTCATATACTCTGTGGTTGTCTATGCTGGGTATGAGCAATTTTCCATCTGAACTCCTATTAGCCATTCTCTGTGAGAAGGGGATTAAACAGAGCCTGCCCAGGCTGACCTGGGTTGAAACTTTTTCCTATTGGTCAATTTCTTGCATGTTAAAGGACTGACCATTCTATCTCCTGATCCAGTCGTTTGTCAAACAAAATTGATTTTATGGATCCATACATAATAATGTGAGGATATTAAAAAAAATGCCTTCCGGTTGGGGGTTCATGCCCTACTGGGTATAATGATAAATTGTGAGGTGAAAGAAATTCACTAATTTCATAATAAATACAACACCAAAGGACTTTCCCGAGTTGTTAAAACTGGGTACTGTTTGGTAATGCGTTAAAACAGATGTCACCTGTTTGCAAATGATTGACGAACAATTCAGATGAAAGCACTTGACTTTACTTTGTAATAAAGAGAGCCTGAATGATACGATGTATGATGAAATGATCAAAGAAATATTCCGTCGGACCAGTAGAGCTAAGAAAATTAATACATCTATATGTTTGAGAAGTAAAGTTTAGAGGAAAGAACACATCTTTGCAAAGATTATCTTAATCTATGAATTACATTAACCCTTGTCCTGCTAAATAAGTTGAATAAAACTCTCAAGCCGACAGTAAAAACCCATATGGCCTGCACCACACGAAAAGGGGCATTCGGACATTTGCGCAAGGTGTCGTCTCGGATCAGCCTGCACAGTCCGCGAAATGACACTTTCCATTTTTATGTAATTTTCTGTTTTGCGCAAGTCTACTGTAACACAAAATCTAATGTAGTCGTAAAGTGCCGTCTCAGATTAGCCTGCGCGGACTGCGCAGGCTGATCCGAGATGACACTTTACCCAAATGTCCGAATGCCCCTTTTCGCATGTTGCAGGCCATATAATGTTATTTCAAACTTATTTTTTTTTTTGAGAAAAATATCTCCTTATCAGACAGTGCAGATCCAAGATCAGACTGCACATTCTGATCTTGATCTACACTAATCGCAAAAGGTCTGACAGCAAGTCGCACTTAGCAGCTTAAAAGTTAAGTATGCTAAATAAACACTTTTAGAGAACCCAATGCAGGTCAAGGGGTATTGACCCTTCATGTCAAACAACCATTTAGATCTGCTACTTTAATATTATTGCCAAAGATAAACTACCAGAGCAAAGGCTACAGAATCTGCCTGCTGTGCAGAGATTTGTTGGTTAGATCCTGTGTGAGGCTAAGCATAAAGTCAGCAATTGATTGACTGATTGATTGAATGGTATTTTACGCCGCTTTCAACATTATTTCAGACATATCACGGTGACAGCTCACTTATTCAGGTATATCCTGGGTTTCACCAGTACTAGGCTAGGGCTCTGAGGTGTCTTGCCGAAGGACACTCCCACGAAAAACCCAGTAGATCCAGTGAGGCAAGAACCAGGGCTTCCAGGTCTACACTTTACCACTGAGCCACGCAGGACCCCTAAAGTCAGTCTTACCAAACAACAAAGTTTTAGAATTATTCAAGTTGATAGTTTACATGACCTGAGAACAGGGGGTAGCTGGTTCAAATCTCCAGCTCCACCAATATCTTCCCAAGGATTGATGACAGTCATTGTGACAGGATTCATTATTTACTCACGGCTGATCATAGTTTCGACGATGGTTAAGGGGGAAAGCAACCACTGACTCGGATGATTTCTTTCATGGAAGAGCGGGAAACTTTGTTGGAAAAAGAGAAGAAAATGCTGGTTACCAGCATTTTCTCCTTTTCCAACAGACTGTTTTCAAAAGTCTTCAACACCAGGGTCAGCAAAACTTGAAATTGGATGATATGGCCCTCAGTAAAATTTGTATTTGTATTTGTATTGAAGTTTAACCCTTTACCACACGGCAAAATTTAAGACCTATCCAAATTGAAAGCATTTGCAGAGGACAATTTCATAGTGGCTCAAATGACACAACTTTTCTTTGATAGGGTAGAAAACTTTGTGGGAAAAGGAGAAAATGCTGGTTACCAGCATTTTCTCCTTTTCCCGCAATGTTTTCAAAAGGCCTCTTTTTCAGGGGCGTTAAAAGGCGTCATTGTGTGGTAAAGGGTTAAAGCCATTTTAACAGCTAAGGTCATTACTCATATCATGGCAGTCAGTGACGTATCCATTGTATTTCCTGGCTTTCTCACACCAGTACTGACACAACTTTCTTTCCAAAGCCACCGACTACTTTTCTCACATACATGTATCAGAGGTGACAGGCGAAAAATCGCCGGAAAGAAAGTTCGCTGCAACTGGGTCCCTCAGTAAAAGAATCACAGCAGGTTGTACAAACATACGTATAATGGTAATCAACATTTTTTCCTGTAATAAGACATTAGTTTTTTCTGTAATTTTCACAGTATGTGCTCTATTTTTTTGACAGTCATCAACCAGCTCAAGCTGTTTTCTCCATTCACCTGAAGATGTAAAAACCATTAATAACAACACTAATTTACCACAAAAATGCCTCTTTCCCCTCACACCAAAAGCAAAAGTCAACATCATCATCATTTTGCAATGGAGAATACTACAAATTACTTCTGTGAACCCTTAACCACACAGTCCAGAGTTTTAATGACCCTGAAAAAGATGGCATTTGAAAACATTGTGGGAAAAGGAGAAAATTCTATTGATCAGCATTTTCTCTTTCTCCCACAATGTTTTCTACCCTGTCATTTGAGCTTCATTTAACCCTTTTTCTTACAATTCTGAGTTTTAACGACTCTGAAAGAGTAAGCTTTTGAAAACATTGTGGGAAAAGGAGAAAATGTAACAGCATTTTCTCCTTTTCCCACAATGTTTTCTACCCTATCAAAGACAGAAATCATCATTTGAGCTGCATTTAATTTGATGTCTACCAATGCTTTCAATTTGATCATAAAAAATTTTGTTGTTTGGTGAGGAGTTAATTTTTGTTACTAAATTCAATCTGAAGAGTTTCTGTAGACAGTATAGATCAAGATCAGGCTTTATTGTCTAATATTTCATGACGTCATTGCCAAATGCCTAAAAAAGCCTTATATTGACAACATTTTGAGTCTTTCTCATTTTATATGAGAAAATTATTTCTGCAATTCATGTTTTTACAAGAGTTGAAGAGTTGTCTTTATCCCTCAGTATTATAACAATCAATGGAACAAAATCAGATATACAAATGGAAAAAGTTTAGTTTTAACAACAGTTAGGTTCCTTTTTGTGTATAGAAGAAGGACAAGACACAACTGGCTGATCTTGCTCTGCTCTCGAAACAAAGGACATAAGAGGTTGTATTGTATATAGCATAATTATGGTATCATGGAAATGGGTTGATTTGTTTTACAAGCATAGACCAAGTTAGCACAAGCAAAACAAGGTATTCTTCAAACCAATAAACAAGAAAGCATATAGCATTCCACTGACTGTTATAGTTATGTATCTTGACAAGTTATAGCAGACCCTGAATGGCTCTCTAAACAGTTATTGTTTCTTAACCAGTTTCATCATACAGAGCCCTTTGGGTGCCTCTGATTTATGACAAAGAGCCATTTAGTTGCTCTGTTTTGTGAAAAAAATATTGTAACAAGAGGGCCATGATGGTCATGTATCGCTCCACTGTCTAAAAGTATGTATAAGCCATACATACCAAACATAGCAATCCTAGGCAAAATGGTTTTCAACTCTATAAAAGCTCATGTAAAAGTTCTGACCCCACGGCCTGGCCATTTCTGACAACAAAGATATAATTACATGAATCCAGCTGGTAGAGGTCCACAAGATATAGCCACATACCAAATAATACATGTGTAGAATGTGTGGTTATAAACAAGAAAATTTTCAAATGTTTCTCATTATAGAGCCCCTGTTGAATATGAGACCCTGAAACCAGGCTAATTTCTATCCCAGAGCTAATTTTTTAATAAATTCAGAAGTGATTTACAATGAAGCTATGTGCAAAATTTTGTAGCCCAAGAATTTATGGCTAGAAGCATGAAGATTTTTTTAATGCTGATTCTATATGTGCATGTTAAATTCATGACCCATGGGAGTACACTTCAAACTGCTGCCAGTTTTGACAATATGGCTTAGATTTTAACAATTTTGGAGAGGGCCTATCAGATAATAACACTCACAAAACATTACAGCTGTAGCTCATGGTCAGGAACGAGCTGGTTTTAAAGTTTCACAACATAAGCTTGTGTAAAACTTATGACTTCTAGGCCAGGCCAATTTTAACCCCAACCCTACAATTTGAAAAATCTTAGTATAAGTTCACTAGATAAATATACATGCAAAACTTGGTACATGTAGTTCTACATGTAGGTCTTATGGTAAGGAAATGTGAACATTTTTTAAGAATTTTCATTGTGTAACCCCATATAGAACTCGCGACTGCCAGGGTTGGGCCAAATTTAACCCCAGGGCTGTATTTAGACATTCTTGGTTGATGCCAGCTTGATAGAGCTATATACATGCAAAATTTTGTAGCCCTAGGCCTTGTGATTTCAGATAAAAAGATTTTTGAAGTTTTCACTACATATGCCTACATAAAACATGTGACCCATGGGATAGGGCCAATTTTGAACCTTCAATTTAAGGACTCTTGGAGGAGGTCCGTAAGATAGATGCTACACGCCAGATTTGGTAGCCCTGTATGCCTTACAGTTTCAGACAAGAAGATTTTCAAACATTATCAATATTTTTCAGTTCTATTGCCATGGCAACCAGAGTTTTTGCAGG
This sequence comes from Hippopus hippopus, assembly GCA_946811185.2. NCBI lineage: Eukaryota > Metazoa > Mollusca > Bivalvia > Cardiida > Cardiidae > Hippopus > Hippopus hippopus. The sequence continues at coordinate 6,518,838 of OX328107.1, forward strand.
AATCAAATTCTATGAAGAGATTCTGAAGAAGACCAAGGCAGGATCATTTCTGTGAAGGTTGCTCAAAACTGCATGAGTAGTTTCAGAAAAGATGTTTGAAATTAAAGGTAATGCACAGACGTATGGACATACAGGTCCATGACATAAGCTCATTAGCCTTCAGCCAGTGGAGCTAATAGTTTAGTTAGTTTAGTTTACTTTAAACATATTTATTTTACATCGATTGAGAAACAAGTTCTTACAACTGTATACTAATCTCTCTCAATTCTGCTAATAAAATTGTACAGCTGCAAACAAGCATATTCTCCAACTCTCTACATAGTGTCGGTATGCTCAATATAGTATATTTCACATGCATTAATCTTTTCTTGAAAAAGTTTTAAATTAAGTATGCAAAGTATACTTTGTCTTGGCATGGATATCACCAGGATCCATTTAATTAAGTCCAAAGTAAGAGGTCTTTTGAAAGCATTGTGGGAATGCTTAGGTTGCCAGCATTTTCTTCCTTTCCTACTATGTTTTCTGTCCTTTCAGAGATAAATTCCATCATTTAAGCAACATTCGATTTGTCGTCTGCATGTTTTCAATTTGGACCAGTCTAACATTCTACTTTGTGGTAAATGGTTGAAAAGGGTGTATGATTATAAATACATTTTCATTCCTAGAAAAAAAAACCAAAATATAAAATGTTGATAAATTGTAAACAACTAAATACATCATATTTTTTTCATGTGTCTGCATATTTTGATGAAGTGAAGCGTCAGTTTCAATAATGTATGTGTGCATCACTTAACCCTTTACCACACGGCAAAATTTAAGACCTATCCAAATTGAAAGCATTTGCAGCAGACAATTTCATAGTGGCTCAAATGATGCAACTTTTCTTTGATAGGGTAGAAAACTTTGTAGGAAAAGGAGAAAATGCTGGTTACCAGCATTTTCTCCTTTTCCAACAATGTTTTCAAAGGGCCTCTTATTCAGGGGTGTTAAAAGGCGTCATTGTGTGGTAAAGGGTTAAATCGTATGTGAATTTATTAACAGAGTATGGTGAGCCATTAATGAATATACATTAACTTCATATTTAAACTTTAAACATCCCCTAAAGAAAACAGCATTTGAAAATGCTGGCATGACGGAGCATTGCTATCAGTATTAACCAGGATTTTCTCCTTCCTACCAGATTCCTTCCTTTCAAAGTCAATTCCCATCATTTAATATAATGGCCTGCAAATACTTTCAGTTACAACCAGTCTAAAATTTTGTCTTCTACTGAAGACTTAAATTACTGTATCTCTTTACAAGAGTTTTAAACTTGTCTACATTGAAGGCAACCGCAGATGACAAACTGCTAATAGCTATTTGATTTATATTGAAAAGGGTAGAAAACATTATGAGAAAAAACTTGTTATCAGCATTTTCTCCTTTTCCAACAAAGTTTTCAAAAAATATTCTTCTGCTACAACTGGAGACTCTTTGGTAAAGGCTCTATACATGAATATATGTAAAACCATTAAACCATGAGAAAACGTGGTAAAAGGTGAAATGGCTCAAACAATTCCTTCCTTTGCCACAGTATTTTCAAAAATTGTGAGCCCAAATATGTAAGATGAAATATGTGTCATGAAATTAAAATTTCCAATGTGAATTATTTCAAAATCCGGGTGGTTTTGACAGTCGGATAAAAAAGGGGTTCACTTCATGACAACCTTATCATCAAAAGGAGTTTAGGGGCTTCATCACCCATGCAGGAAGCCATTAAATTGTTATTGCCTTCTACAGCTATTTACACAGCTTTCAAAATCAAAGACCAACCCATTTGGATATTAAAGTATCATTCCTTCATATATGTCCGATCATTTCATTAGTTATTGAAACAATCAGTGGCAAGTCTAAACAACAGAGCCTCATGCAGGTGCCAGTGCTCAGGTGCAGTTGCTTTTTCATTGAAGAAGTCTACATCTATAAAGGAGTGTAACTCTAGCAAAAATATTCCAGCAGAGTCTATTCTAGGATGCACAATTGTGGGATTCATGCAAATTTTTTTCAGAACCCCAACCCAATGTGTGATACTCCCACATAAAAACTAAACCATGGAAAATTCCCAAAACAAAGAATTTACTCTTGCCCGACAAAAAATACTGCTGTTCTGAATAAAACAGTACCCTTTGAAACACAAAATTAAAATTTTAAGTCACATTTATTTTCTTGTCTGCAAATGCTTTCAATTTGGACTGGCCCAAAACTTTGTCCTTTGTTAACCCTTTACCAAACAATCCCTGGTGTTTACGACCCTGAGATAGAAGCCTTTTGAAAACATTGTGGGAAAAGAAGAAAATGCTGGTAACCAGCATTTTTTCTTTTTCCCACAATGTTTTCTACCCTGCTGGAAACAAATTTCAATTTTTGAGTTACGTTTATTTTGTCATCTGCAAGTGCTTTCAATTTGGACCAGTCTAAAATTTTGTCGTTTGGTAAAGAGTTAAAGAGCTGAAGTGGTTCATCATACAATAGATAATTGTTACAACCCAGGTGGACAAAGTCTGAACAACACCTGCTAGTAAGGCCAACTTTGACATGCAAACTCACAGTTACACAAAAACCTAACCATAAGATTTCAGAAGAATTTTTAACTCTCCATCAAACAATATTTTTGACTTGTCCAAATCCAAAGCATTTGTAGATGACAAATTGAATGTGGCTCAAGTTCTGGAAATTGCTTCTGAAAGGTAGGACAACATTTCCGGGAAAGGAGAAATTGCTGGTTAGCAGTATTTTTTCCCTTTTCTCACAATATTATCAACACTCTTTGGTTTTTAAAACTAGGGATTATGTGGTACAGGGATAAAATGACAAACTGAAAGAGTAAAGAGATTGATTGATTGAATGGTGTTTTATGCCACTTTCAACAACATGTCAGTCACATTTAGGCAACAGTCGGCAATTCATATGTCTGGTTTTCACCAGTACTAGTCAAGGACTCTCAAGTGTCTTGCCCAAGGACACTCCCATAAAACCTCAATGCTTCCAGTGAGGCTCAAACCCAGGGCTGCAACGATACAAGTCCTGAAAGGGTTAAGAATTTTGAAATTCCTTTCAATTTGGAAGAGCCTTAACCCTTAGGCTGCTAGGGTCAACTCAACGATTCTTTAGTGGACAGCTTAGATCAAGATCACACTGCACAAAATGCACAGTCTGATCTTGGATCTACCCTGACCAATATGGAGATATTTTTCCCCAAAAAATACTTTTGAAACTGCAAAAGTATGGGTTTTACTATCAGCTAGAAAGTTTCTTAGAAAGTTAACCCTTTACTACCCTTTTAATAACCCTGGGAAAGAATGTTTTTGAAAACCCTGTAAGAAAAGGAGAAAATGCTGGTAACCAGCATTTTCTCCTTTTCCCACAGTGTTTTCTACCCTATCCGAGAGCTTCAGCACATTTGTACAAATTTTGAAGTAGCCGTCTGCAGATGTTGGGGATTTAAAAAGAGTCCATAAATTAATTTGTCATTTCAGAAAGGGTAAAACTAAATAATGCCATCTGGTAAGGGGTTCTGTACTGCAGCAACTATCATAGATCTAAAAAAAAGCTAGACTGTTTCCTTGTCCCAAGAAAAAACAAGTGAATACTTGGGATTTTTCCCATAACATAGCTACAAGTTTTGACAGGCTTATTCAGATAAGGACCAAAAGATACAGAAACCTTCTGTCATTTGAGGTGGATGTTTATTCTAGAAATTTGCCCTTCATGAACAGATTTCATTTGTAAAGAATTCTCTTTTCAGGAAATTAATGAAAACCAGTATAGAAGGCAACATTGTGAAAAATGATAATTTACCAACAAACTGCTATTCCTCACGATCAAACCATGATTTTAATAAACCTTCAAAAAATAAGTTTTACATAACGCAATAACAAAGCACCTTAACTCTTTTCCAGAAGATGAGATTTTACTTAATTAGTCCATATCGAAAGCATTCACCATCAAAGACATGTAATGTGAAATGATGAAATGTGTCTTTGAAAGGGTAGAGGACAAGGGAAAAGGAGAAAATGCTGTTCACTAGCATTTTCTCCTTAACTCTTTACCAAACGAAAAAATTTTAGACTCGTCCAAACTGAAAGGATTTGCAGTTGAGAAAATAAACGTGAGTTCAGAATTCAAAATTGTTTTTGGAAGACTAGAAAACATTGTGGGAAAAGAAGAAAATGCTGGTTACCAGCATTTTCTTCTTTTCGAACAATGTTTTCAAAAGCTGTCTTTTCCAGGGTCGTTAAAACTCGGGATTGTGTGGTTAAGTAACCCTTTGCAACACAGTCCCAAGTTTAAATAACTCTGACAGAGAAGGCTTTTGAAAATTTGTGAGGAAAAGGAGAAAATGCTGCTAACCAGCATTTCCTCCTTTTCCCACAATGTTTTCAATCCTGTCACACAAAAATCTTGAAATCTTAGCCACATTTAATTTGTTGTCTGCAAGTGCTTTCTTTACAGACAAGTCTAAAAGTTTGTCAGATAGTAAAGGGTTATGGTCATTGAAACTCAAGACTGTTTGGTAAGGGTTTAATTCATTTTCAGTTGGTGATTGCAATGTTTTGTACAACATTCTGTAACTTCTCTCCAACTTGTTGAAAAACATTGGCCATATGAACATTATATGTGTGGGAAGGTGCTCCAACAAACAATACATTACACATAAATGAGCCATGCTCTGTGAAAAGGAGGCTTAATGCATCTGTAAAAAGTATCAACCCATGTCAGCATGCACAAATGGACCAAAAGTTTCTGCCATCATTAAATTTTCTGCATGTCAGAGGACTATCTGTCTCATGATTTAGTCGGTGTTAAACAAAATAGATTCTAGGGGTTCGTAGCAATGTGATGACTTGCTTGGTATAATGCATTAAACCCTCTAAAGTATAATAATTTTAGGTTTAGCGCAATCTATCTAAAAGGCGCTGAGCCCGAAGACACAGGGCACTTGAGACGAGGGTGTCTCTGGTTTGAAATAGGTTAAGTCTCTGGACAGGTGCAAAGGATACCATGATATACTAGTAACTGAAATAGTGTTGAAAATGGTGTTACACTTTACAAACAAACAGTTCTACTCCTTTTCCCACGATGTTTTCTATCCTATCACAAATAAATCTCATCATTTCATAAATATTTAGCTTGTTGTCTGCAAGTACTTTCAATTTGGACCAGCCTTATATTTTGTTGTTAGCTACCCTTTACCAAACAGCAAAATTTTAGACTGGTCCAAATTAAAACAAATTGCAAACAACAAATTCTTGCTCAAATGGCGAGATTTGTCTTTAATAGGATAGCAAACATTGTGGGAAAAGGAGAAAATGCTGGTTCCAGCATTTTCTCCTTTACCCACAATGTTTTCTAAAGGCTTCTTCCTCTGGGTCTTTAAAACACAATATTGCGTAATAAGAGGTTAAACACTGTTGCTTCAAGGACAAGGTAAGGATTCGCTGTCAATGAAATAACAGCAAAACATCACATGGGGGGCTTTAGAGGTTATCTAGAATTTCAAGTTTACTATAACACTATAGTATTGTGTACTCAACTTACAAGGTAATTAGAGCTTTTCAAACAGCAGTTTTATTGCAAAAGATAACATTATTTGATACTGTTGAGACTACAGTCATTTTTCAAATCCTGTCTTGACTCTTTACTAAACGACAAATTTTTTTGACTTTTCCAAACTGAAAGCATTTGCAGACGACAAAATAAATCATAAAATGTGACTCAAAAAAAGAAATTTGTTTTTGGAAGGGAAGAAAACATTGTGGGGGAAAAGGAGAAAATGCTGGTTACCAGCATTTTCTCCTTTTCCAACAATGTTTTCAAAAAGCCTCTTTCTCAGGGTCGTTAAAAGTCCGGATTCAGTGTGGTAAAAAGTTCATTCTTTCACTGCTGAATAAATAAATTGCATATTCTCAAAGGCTAAAAATACATTTCCTCTGCAAGATCAAGAGAGAGTTCAGTCATAATCTAGGATGAAGCAGTGGACAGTGCAGATCAGAGACCAGACTGCACGTTCTGTGCAGTCTGATCTTGACTTACACTGTCCACAAAAGCTTCTGGTGTCGTCTATGGTATGGACAGAGTTAATTGTTTGCTACACAATCCTGAGTTTTAACAACCCTGAAGAAGGAGTCTTTTGAAAACATTGTGAGATTTTCTACTTTTCCCACAACATTTTCTATCCTACCAAGCATAAATTTCAGTTCTAGAGTCTTCATTTTGTTGAGTTCAAATGCCTTCAATTTGAACATGTCTAAAATTCTGTCGTTTTGTAAAGAGTTAACCCATTTGCATATAAATACAAGTTTTCTGTCATCCTTTGGGCAGACAGCTTTCAGAATACTGTGGAAGAGGATTGATTTGTTTGTTATCAGTCATTTCAAATATATATTTTCTTTTCCTTCAAATATCTCTTCTTGCAACATATCGGTACACGTAATTAAGTAACAGTTTTGTTTGGTCCAAAAATAACTTCTACAGCAGTGCAAGAATAAATAATCGAATGCAGGCAACTTTTCATTCTTGCAAAAGATAGCATTTTAGTTAGAAAATATTGTCAAAAAAGACATTGCTTCTTCTGTGCAGTCTACAATCATTCATATTTACGGTATGTCTGCTCTTTTCTGAAACAGTCATGTGCAATGCAGATCTAGGACGCAGCCTTGAAAGTGCAGTAATTGGGACTATTATTGTAATTTAATACTTGTGTGTTCATTTCACACAATCTCAAGTTTTAACGACCCTGAAGAAAAAGGCATTTGAAAACACTGTGGTAAAAGGAGAAAATGCTAACCAGCATTTTCTCCTTTTCCCACAATGTTTTCTACTCTTCCAACAACAAATGTCAAATTTATAAAAATATATATTTTGTTGCCTGCAAATTTGCTCAATTTGCACAAGTCTGTAATACCGGTATATGTCATTTAAGTGCCTTTAACCTACATGTAACAACCATTTTCCAACCCAGAGGAAGCAGGCTTTTGAAACCATCCGAAGCAGAGAAAATAATGGTGTACAACATTTTCTTCAATTCTCACATTGTTTATTTTTTACAATTTTTAATAACAGATCTTTTCTTTTGAGTCACATTTATTGTCTTCCAAAACTTAAAAGTTGAAAAAAAAAATCTGCATTTTTATCACCAGGTAAAGATTTGATTTAGAACTTAAAGTGTTAATTATGGTTAAAAAAGATCTTTATCTATGGTGACAGAAAGACTGAAACTTTATATGGGCTAATACCTCTTGTAGAATTGACAAAACAGTACAAAGAGAAAACAAAGCCATAAACAGCCCATTTAACTCCAGCCCATTCCCTCCTGAAACTAATTTACAGCAGATAACTTTTGACTAAAGCAGGGGTGTGGAAATCTTGAAATTTTCTACTTGTCCATGGACAAGTAAATCTAAAAAATCTACTTGTCAGTCAGAGAAGTTTACTTGTCCAAAACAAAACAATTTTAAATGGCACACAAAGACTTAACTGAATGTAGTTTGTAGATAATGGTGTCCTTTTAACTATTTCAATTTGCTTTGTTTGGAATTTTAATAATAATGATGAAAATAAATCAAGCAAATCTTTATGGGGCTTTTTTCCCAAAAATTGGGAAGGGGCCTTAGCCTTTCATTATTTTTTTATATATATTCAAGTGCGATTTTGGCCAAATTGGGAAAAAGCAGACTGACTTTCAAGGTACATCACTAAAACAAATTAATGGCACTGTACATACATACAGTAAATAGACAGGTGCAACCATTTAATAATTGAAAAAGATTCAACAGTTACACTATAACTGCTTAAACCATGGCCAAATATCTCAGTGTTTGCCCTTACACACCTTTTTAACACTACTGTGGCACACCCATGCATGCCGGAGTTAATACTTCAGCAGAACTGCTTACCAGCCATCATATGATACAAGGGAATCATTATCTGTGAAAGTTAAAAGGCAAGGCTTGGTTATTGTGTCTGGAGATGTAGAGTTTGCATCATGTGCAGTGATAATAATTGTTTAGTTTTCAGACAACGGGAGATCGGCGATGTCCGACAGACTCGGCACTTCAGATTGAGACTCAGTATGCGGAGATTTGATTACCTGTAGATCGATCTGCAAAGAATTTAAACGTTTTACGCCTAAAGTAAAAAGGCTGCGCTGGCCTTTATCGTCTACAGTCTTTTTAACAAACTTTCTGTAATGTTTCGCGGTTTTTGACATGTTTTACTTGGATACAGCGTGTTTGGTTTTCTTTCAAATACAGTTACTGCAACCGAGTAAGAATGTGTTCCACAGTATTAAATTAAGACTACTTCTTTTGTCAGCTGTAACTTTTTGCGAACGACAAAAAAGAATTTTATATTGAATGATTGGGAAATGACAACCGCGTCAAGTCTACATGCAGTGTTATAATATGCAAAAAAATAACTCGTTTCGGTTCTTGTTGCCTCCATTAAAGAAACCAAATGGCGCCAAGAAACCACAGCATTTCGGCCGTACTGCAGCGCAGTCAAAATTTTAAAAAAAGCCTGCGTAGGAAATAAAATCAGAGTCGGCCAAATTTTGTTTTTGATTCCAGGTATCAGGGGATAGTTTATCATAATTCAATTTAAAAATGTTCTTGTTTACGAACTTCGAAGTGAGACGGAGAGAACATTTCCATTTCACAAGGATAATGTTATATAATACAGATCTTTACTTTCAATTTCTCCCTCGTTTTCTACTTGTCCGCGGACGAGTAGATTGCAAAAAGCCACTTGTCCCACGTCAAATTTACCCGAGTCGGACGAGTCGGACGTAGGATTTCCACACCCCTGGACTAAAGACTCTAACCCTTTACTGAACAACACAATTGTAGACTTGTACAACCTCAAAGCATTTGCAGATGGCAAATTAAATGTGGCTAATTTGTGAGATTTGTCTCTGAAGGATAAAAAACTTATAAACATTGTGGGAAAAGGAGAAAATGCTGGTTACCAGCATTTGCTCCTTTTCCCACAATGTTTCAAAAGCCTTCTTTTTCATGGTTGTTAAAACTCTGGGTTATGTTGTAAACAGTTAAAGACCTCTCATAACACATCGTAACATCAATTAATTTTTTGGTACCAGTACATTTAGTACAAAGATGCAAATGAAAAAATTATGGCAAACAAAGAAATTGCTCATTTGAGCGATTTCTGCCTTTGCCACAGTGTTTTCAAATATCTGCTCCAAGACAAAATAAGTTGTTTGTAAGAGGTAGGGTATTGAACTTCAGATACTGTGTTATGATACTTTCCTTTATGATCTTGACAACAGACTGATAGGAAGGTATACAGAATAATGTGAACATCTAAAATTATCTGGTAGCCAAATACCTTGAACTACAACAAGTCTATCAGTTACAAAAATAAAATTAAGTCTTTTGCAACATTTGGTTGAAAGAAAATTTTCAGCTGCACATTTTAACCCTTTGACAGCAGAATAAACCTATCAGACATTTTCATCCTTGAAACACAACCCCAATAAATGCAATTTCATGGTTGCTATTGTCTACAGTGTTTCAGCAAAGCGGACAGCATAAATCAAAGATCAGTCTGCAGGTCTTCTGCAGCCTGATCTTGATTTACACTGGCCGCAAAGGCAACTATAGTTGTGAAAGGCGCTTTAAGGGTTAAACATACATCTTCACTCGTTTTCATCCAGTTTTTTATCAGTTTTTTCTATATTTTATGAAACTATAATCACTCTTGTATCTTCATGCCAAATATTGTCCCTGATGGTTGCACAGTTGCACAGATTACAGCAGAAAGAAGATGAATTTCATTCTAATGCTGCTAGCCATAGACATAATAACCACAGTTTCCGGTTTAAATGGAAGACAAATCCCTACAGTTTCTTTATCCCATACACCTTATATTGATTTTTTATCTACTTTTATACAGCTGACTAGATTGTAACACTGTCAAGTTTTAACAGCTTTTGTTTACTCTCCGGCTGTAAAGATGTTTCTTTAAATATGGTGGTTTCTACTGCAAACTTACATTAACCCTTTATCACACAATTCCGAGTTTTAACAACCCAAAGGAAAAAAGGCTTTTGAAAACATTGTGGGATGAAGTGAAAATGCTGGTAACCAGCATTTTCTCCTTTTCCCACAATGTTTTCTACTCTGTAAAAGAAACATTTTGTAATTTGTGCATCATTTAGTTTGTTGTGTGCAAATGCTTTCAATTTGGACCTCAATTCTTGATACTTGTGCAAGTTGTAGGCTCTATTCCTATCTGAATGTTATCTTATTATATGAGCACATTTGTTTCTTTCCCACCATCCCCCTGTTCTTTTCTGATGATCAACCGGAATTCTTTGAAAAAATATATATGCGTTTCAGTTTGTTCTTCTACTTGTCTGTTCACTTTGTGCACAAACAACTAATGTTGAAAACGACATTCTAGAAGGGAAACATCACTGTACATGTCTCCATAAATTTGTACAAGGAGACCACCTCGCTTGATTCATATGATCAAAGTTTACATTATTTGTAAATTTTATGTGTAATACTGAACTAAATTCCATAAAGCTAAATGTGTGATCCAAATGACAGTTGAGAACTTCAGAGACAAAAAAAGTGGGCCTTTTTGGACATAAGCCATTTTGGTACTGGGTGTGCCTTTTGCTACAGGGCCTCTTTGGAAGTGGGCCATTTTGACCCCATTCCCTTCTCTGTCTGTGTGTGTGTGTGGTTTTTTTTTTGGGGGGGGGGGGTAGGGAGGTATTAAGAAAATAAGCCGGTACCTTTCCTTTATTTAATTTCATTCCACAGTAAATATAAATATAAAAAAATGCTGAAGGCAAGCAAATGTTTCATTTTAAATATTTTCAGGGGTATTTATTTTCATGACGAGCTCTAAGTCTGAGATTTAAAAAGTTTTCAAGGATCAAATCCTGGCAGTAGAGACCAAGATTTTCAAGACTTAGATCTGAATCAAGTTCACTGTAAAGAATTATACTTGACACTAACCTTTTGTCAACAGCAGAATCAGCAGGCTAAAGATAATCTCCTTCATGTTTTAAAACACATTATAAGCCTAGCGTGTTGTCGATTCACTACTATATTTACTCTCGGATACTTTTGTAGTGGGAAACTAGGACAAAACACAATAAGGGTTGCGTAAAGTTTGCCTCACTTTCAACAACGAAATAAAACGAAAACAATGATTAAAAAAAAAATTATAAATATATGTTTACTATATTCTAAAAAATATTGTCTTAAAAATTATTCTTAAAAAAAAAACTAGAATAATTTTTCTTTTATCATAGATGAAATATGACATACAAGTTTCGATAATTCATATTTCGTAAAGTTATGGATGGACAGTTAGGAATGTTCTTCAATGAAGAATTTAAAGAAAGACAAGAAAAAAAAAACAACAGATGATAGTCATTTCAACATATTAGAGACGTAGAAAATATGATCTGATTCGTAATTTCTATTTATTTTTGAAAACCAGTGTAGCTTTAATTAGAAAGTAATTCATTCACAAAAAAAAGAAATACTCCTAGTACTTTGAAACAGATTCGTATATTCGGAACCCGTTTTGTGGTTAGCTCTGCAATTTAAATTAGGTTACAGGAAAGTGAATTCTGAAATCGAGTTATTCAAAAATTTCTGCAGTATTTTTTTTTTCCCATCAGTGCGAAGCTACACAAGACCATTGGAATGATTAAAGTGCAGTTATTCCTCCTATTGTGAACTGATCACGAATAATAACGGACAATTTCATTAATCACAACCTACGACTGTTGTTGTTAAGGACGCCACAGAGCCCGAAAATGTTGAATAAATGAGACGGCGATCATGTCAATATACACAAATGAAGACAGGTTTTCTATGACTGCGGAGAGATATCTTGGTATATGTCCATACAATATGTCTTACTGCCGAAATCTTTAAAACTGACACGTATCTGGATTGTCTAGAATCACCACAAAGTGATTTCTCTAAATCCTTGTCCAAGTGACAGGCACTGCCACACATGCCACCTCTATCCATGAATTTGTACTGCAAAGTTCCATTAGGAGACAGTCAGGTACCAAACAGTCCTTTGTCTTGCAGTCTCTATATTTGAATATAGAGTTCATGTTTAAACATAAAGTTGATAATGATATAGGATGGTCCTCGCTGGTACCGTGGTACTTAATTTAGCCGAAAATTTAGAACAATAGAGAGAACTCGCTTGTATTATTTTTTAATAGTGTTATAAACTGTTGCATGTAAATTAAATTTACGATTAATGTTGCTATCAAAATTTAAGTCGTGTTTTTCAGACAGAAATATCTAGGTCAAGCTACCATGTCCACTACAGGTGCTCCAAAGGGAGTCCACTATGGTACCGCGTTACCTCCTGTAATTTGGAAAATTGTACAATTAAATGATTTTTATTTTAGAAAATAATTTAGCTACCGTACCTTTTGTGTTTGGCGAGGACTATGACGTCACATCACACATCCTTCACTTGTCAAACGTGAAATATCGGTTTTATGATGAAAAAGGGGTAATTATTCTCAAAACATGGAGGAAAATTGTGCTTTGATATTGCGTCATTGGAATATTGAAAGTAACTTATCAGTAATGAAGACATATCTGATATTTTCTAACTGATGTGATGCAAAAACACTTCAGCTTTCGATTTGATGGAATAAACAGCGGATAGGTAGCGCTACATATGCAAATTAGGTATTTTCTAGATTACAGCGGTATCATCAATGACCCGATACCAGCGAGAATGACTATAATTAAAGTTAGGTTTAGGAATGTAAAAAAAATCTGGCAATAGGGCATGCCTCTAGATATATATAAGTTTTTCTCTGTACCTTCTCTTCTTCAACCTGTCACCCTCAGAAACAGATTTGCAGCCAATGATCATGAAACAAACATGTTAGATTTGAATAATAATTATGAATAAAGGTTAAAAGCACAAATTCATGTGTAAGGACGAGGAATTTTTTATTTTTCTACAAGGTTTCCAAACATGGTTTGCTGCAAGATGGAAAAAGTCATCTGTTGGTTCGAACTTACAACCCCTGTACAGGACAACATAATTTCTGTCATATGTAAAGTAGGCGCATAGAACATAATAAGCCTACTCTTGTTATATTTAAAGCAGGTGCAGACAATTGGCTCTTTACCAATCAACAAAATTTTATGTTGGTCAAAGTTAAAAGCATTTGTAGATGACAACCTATTTGTTGCACAAATTAGGACACTTTTCTTTAAAATAGTGGACAACATAGTGGGAAAAGCTAAATTGTGCAATCAGATCTTGATATGCATTATCTGCATAAGCAATTAAATCAGAAGTTGAAGGGCTACAAGGTTTTGATTTTGCTCAAACGATATATTTGTCTAAATGTTTTAGCCAAACATCATGTGTTGGTATATCTGGAAGATAGCATATCTCAGCTTCTGGAACACAGAGAAGAAAATCCAAAAATCAATCCAATCAAGATACTGAGTGAATAGTAAGTTCATAAACTTCTTTTATGCCACATCAATGAGCTTCAAAATAATACAATTATACAATGTACCTGGTGATTAATTGATTGATTGTATGTTAACATCGTTACCATTGTTTCATTTATATCACGGCAGCCAGTGCACCTATCAATGCTTTCCAGGAGTCTTTTTTACCAGTACTCAGCACAATTTTCATTCCAAGCCAATGGCTGCTTTCCCACATAACTATCATAAAGACAGTGGCCAGTGGATGGAGAGGAATGAATCCTGTCCCAGTGACTATCATAAATCCTCGGAAAGAAATTGGCTGATCCAGGGATCAAAGCCACGCTCCTTGTTCTCAAGTCCTGCACGCTACCAACTGAGCTACCCGGGCTGGGCTTACCTGCTGTTAAAAAAGTTTTTAAAAAATAGACAAAAAAGGATGAAAACATGCCAGTGCTTTACTTGTTCATTATACAAATAATAATGAATACTTAACCTTTACTGCACAATCCCGAGTTTTAATAACCCTAAAGAAGAAGGCTTTTGAAAACATCGTGGGAAAGGAGAAAATGCTGGTAACCAGCATTTTCTCATTTTCCAAAAATGTTTTCTACACTTCAAAGGAGAAATTTCATTTTTTGAGTCATATTTGTCATCTGCAAATGCTTTCAATTTGGACCAGTGTAAAATCTTTTTGTTTGGTAAAGAGTTAAATTTTAGTACTGTACTTGAAAACTATTTTCTCTGTGAAAACACCATTCCAACAACAACTATAAATTGTCTTCTGATACAGAAGGAGAACATCCCTTGACCCCTAAAGGGCTGAATTCATTAAATACAGATCTTTTTATTTAGAAGAAATAGCTGGAATATTGGGATTTTCTATTTGTTTAACAAGAGTATGTTGGTGTTGATCCGAGCTCGCATAGTCTGTGCAATTAGATCCTGATTTACACAATCTGAGAAAGCAACAAAAGTTTTGCTTAGTGCTGTAGGGGTTAACTTTATTGTTGATATGGATTTACGTTATTAACTCTTTCCTTACTGTTGACGACACCAGAAGCTTTTTGTGGACAATCAAGATCATGATCAGACTGCACAGAGCATGCAGTCTGATCTCTGATCTAGACTATCTACTACTTTATTTTAGATTAAGGCCAAACTGTCTCTTCATTTTGTAGTGGAACTATATTTATAGCCAATGAAAAAGTGTAAATTATTTACTTGGTAGTGAAAGAGTTAATTTCAAGGATATAAATATTTTTTACATTACAAAGGGCTTGTACATTCATTTTCCTTCTGAAATTTATCCTAGTTGTCATGTCTTTCTGCTGATTTATTATAGTAGTAATATAGTTCTTACGAACATGAAAGTTCGTAACAAATGCATAGCTCAAATACAAACCGCATCTGGCGGGATTCGAACCCGTGCGGACAAATATCCTCGTTTTTCGAGGTTTAAAAGACCAACACCATAACCACTGAACTAAAGAGAATTCTCCCTAATGCAGTTGTTAGGTATTGTATTTAAATCGGGATGAAGCCATGCATGAAGGAGTGGTCTCCTGTAACACACCCCCTCTTAAAGTCATCATTTATTTATGACTCAGCCTTATTAGGCAGAAAGTCCATTTTTGGACAACAAATGGGATTAATGGCTCAATGGCCAATCCAGGACGAGCCCCCTTCTTATGAACATGAAAGCTCGTAACAAATGCATAGCTCAAATACAAACCGCATCTGGCGGGATTCAGACCCGTGCAGACAAATATCCTCTTTTTTCGAGGTTTAAAAGACCAACATCATAACCGCTGAGCTAAAAAGAATTCTCCCTAATGCAGCTGTTAGGTATTGTATTTAAATCTGGATGAAGCCGTGCATGAAGGAGTGGTCTCCCATAACATAGTCTAGAGCTATACTCTGTGAATAGGGGGTTTAATGGATCTGCAAAAAGTATCGATCCTTGTCAGCCTGTGCAGTCCGAGCAGGCTGACTTGGGTCGATACTTTTTGCTTTTAGTAAATTTTCTGCATGTTCAAGGACCACTATACTTTATGATGCCAATGGTTGTGAGACAAAATGAATTTTTCGATCCATAATCAGAGCTCCAGATAGAGGGAGTGGTTTTGATTTCAAAATTGAAAATATTAATTTTTCTGCACTAAACCATATATTGTGGGTACTCATTAGAATCGTCTCATTGAGACAATTCTAATGAGTACCCACAACATAGAGTTTCAAAGAGAAATAATGGATTTAGAATACCATTACTCCCTCTTATCTGGAGCTCTGCATAATTATGTGATGACTTGCTTGGTATAATGTATCATGGAGATGCATTAAATCCCCACTTGCCGGAGCTTAGCTCCACTTTAGAGCCTAGCCTAGTACTGGTGAAACCCAGGAAAACATGAATATGTGAACTGTCGCCGTGATATGCCTGAAATAGTGTTGAAAGCGGCGTAAAACACCATTAAAACAAACAAACAAACAAAAGAGCTTAGCTCATGTATATAGTTTCAACCATGTTAACCCTTTACCACACAATGACTTTTAACACCCATGAAAGAGAAAGCTTTTGAAAACATTGTGGGAAAAGGAGAAAATGCTGGTAACCAGCATTTTCTCCTTTTCCCACAATGTTTTCTACCCTATCAAAGAAAAACCATTTGATATGAGCCACATTGAAACTGTCGTCTGCAAATGCTTTCAATTCGGACTGGTCTAAAATTTTCTTGTGTGGTAAAGGGTTAAAGACTGCAACATGTTTTATTTATCCAAATCCAAAGCATTTGTCGATGACAAATTGTGGCTGGAATGGTAGGATTGGTCCATGAAAGAGTAGAAAATATTTTTGGGAAAAGGAAAAAAACACGGTTACCAGCATTTTCTCCTTTTCCCACATTGTTAAATCCTTCTTTCTTAAGTTTGTTAAACTCAGGATTGTGTGATAAAGGATGAATTATTTCAGACCAGTTGTATTTACCTTATGGTTGCTATGGTATCATGACTTACAATTCATAGAAATTGTTTTCTGTCAAATTATTATACCCCGCAAAACGAATGTTTTTGGGGGTATACTGGAATCAGCCTGTCTGTCCGTCCGTGTGTCCGTCTGTGTACAAAATACTAGTAATTTTGTGTCGGGAACTCCTCCTACAGTTTTGCTGCTATTGTATTGAAAGTTTGTTGATACATTGATCGTATACTGAAGTTGTGCAAGACGCAGTTTTCAATCATCTACTCCCTATGATTCAAGGGTAATCTCCCCTTGAACTTAGAAAATTTTTTGTTAAATAGCCTGTTTCTGTCAAAGCGCTGGCGGGGGTATTAAGTCACATTCAGTGACAGCTCTAGTTTTTTTCAGTTTTACCAGTTTACGAGATGGGAACCACACAATGTTTAGAGAATACCAGTTTATACATCTTACACCACATAACAGAGCATCTTTTGTCAAACTGTTTTGGAAATGCTACAAACAAATTGGCAAAAAGGGAGGTAAAAGATATTTTATTGTCTGATTGCTAAACACTATTAATATAGCATTTACTTCACAACCCTCAGTTTTAACAACCCTTTAAAAGAAAGCTTTTAAAATCATAGTGGATAAAGAAGAAAATGTTTCTCATTTTCCCACTTGTTTTCTACCTCTTCCAAGGCAGAAATCATCTTTTGAGCTACACTGAATTTGTTGTCTGCAAATGCTTTCAGTTTGGTTGAGTTTAAAATTTTGTTCTCTGGTAAAGAGATGAATATCAAAATAGCTTTACTAGATAACAAAATATTTGACTTGTCTGTATTGAAAATAGTTGCAGATGACAAAGTAAATGTGGTTCAGATAAGATAAATTGAAATGGTGGAAATCATTCACACATGGGAGAAGGGCATGGTTACCAGCATTTTCTCCCTTTCGCACAATCTTTTCAAAAGCCCTCTGCTTTCTGGGTCATAAAAACACAGGAATGTTTGGTTAAGGGTAAAAACACAGTACAGTCCCAAGAAAATCCTAAAGCTTTGAAAAAGGACCAAACCAAGGACCTCTGGGTTTCAAATTCCAAACATTTCATTGGCCCACACACTCTGTGCGAGTACTAGTTAAGCTTCCAGGGAGCAGAATCAAAAGAGATAAGTATAAGTTGAACTTTTTACTCCGTCCATATAAAATAAATATGTTTATACATGTACTAGTTTGAGCCTCTACAAGTGCTTTCAATGTAGATGAGTATAGAATTTCTGCATGTGGTAAAAGCTTAAAAGAAAAGAAAGTACATGTGATTTATTGGTTGAGGGTCAATAGGCCAGGTCAGAATATAACAGCCTGAGATGATGAATGGAGACTATTAGTTATAACACTATGTATGATTATACACATATGATTATTTAACTCTTTACCAAAAGACAAAATTTTGACTTATCCAAATTGAAAGCATTTGCAGACGACAAATTAAATGTTACTTGAAATATGAAATTTGTCTTTCAAAGGGTAGAAAACATTGTTGGATAAGAAGAAAATGCTGGTTACCAGCATTTTCTTGTTTTCCCATAATGTTTTCAAAAGTCTTCTACCTCAGGGTTGTTGAAACTCAGGATTGTGATCTTATTTGCAGATTTATTGAGTATCCAGGAATATCACTCGTTGGTGACTCTTCTGTGTCCAGACTTCCCTTTTGAACTTGTCCAGAAAACAGCACGGTAACAGCTTGTTAACACTTACAACAGTTATTGCCATTTTAAACCTTTCCCAAAAGATGAACTTTAGACTCTTTCAATTTCAAAGCATCTGCAGATGACAGATTCAGAAGTGTTACAAATAAACTGAAGTTTTCTGACGGGGTAGTAATATTGTGGGAGGAGGAGAAATGGCTGGTTACCAGCATTTTCTCCTTTTCTCACAATATGTTCAAAAGGCCTCTTTCTGAGGGTCAGTACAACATGGGATTATTTGATAAAGAGTTAACTCATTAGCAGACCCAGTAATGTTAGACTGGCCCGTGTTGAATGCAGTTGAAACCAACATAGTGAAATGTGGCTTAACCTTTACCAGATGACAAAAGTTCAGACTGGTTCAAATTGAAAGCTTTTGCAGACGACAAAATAAATATGACTCAAAATTTGAAGTTTATTTTTGAAAGGTTAGAAAACATTGTGGGAAAAAGAGAAAATGCTGGTGACCAGTATTTTCTCCCTTTCTCACGATGTTTTCAAAAGGCTTCTTCCTCAGGGTCGTTAAAAGTCAGGCTTGTGTGGTATAGGGTTAATTGATGGGATCTGTCTTTCAAAGATAGAAAACATTATGGGAAAAGGAGAGAACTCTAGCTTTTAGTATATTCTCCTTTTCCCACAATGTTTTAAAAAGCCTTCTACACCAGGGTCATAAAAACATTAGATTGAATTACAAAAGGTTATTTGTATATAGAAATTCAGCAAATCTATGTAAAATGTTTGAAAAGAATTTAAGAAATCTCAGTTTGATAAATATTAGATATAACATAGCATTACATTCTAGCAATAAGATTTCTCTGTTTACCTTTTTTGTATGAAAAAAGCAATTTATCGTTTATATAAATCTACATTCTCATGTCTAAGGTTATTACATAGCATTCTGGTGTTTAAATTGTTCTGCTCAAGTTTTTTGTATAAAACAAGCAATTTACGTATTATATAAATCTTTATTGTTCATGTTAAAGGTTATGGACTCTATTTTTCTTTCATGATGTGTTTTCTTTCCTTTTAGAATTATATTGATGGATGATGCATTAGACTGTCTTATATCTTTTCCTGACTTTATATATGCATTCCAAGTTCAGTTCTACTATGAAGGTATGTCTTCATCATTTTTATGTATGCAAGTTTTGAAAATGTCAAATTATCAAAATGTGATAAATATTACATTATGATAAAGATGTTTTTCAGAGGTAACATTTCATTATGATAGACTAAAATTTAGATATATTTGCACTCAGTGAAAAATCTTTCATCATCAAACAAAAAGCAATGGGGTTTCATATGTCATATTTAAAAAATAGAATTTTCCCATGACAGGATAGAAAACAGTGTGGGAAAAGGAGAAAACTCAGATTGTCAGCATTTTCTCTTTTTGTCCACAGTGTTTTCAAAAGTCTTCTCCCACAAAGTTTTAACCCTTTACCACTCAGTCCCCTTGTTTTAAATGCCCTCAAGAGGAAAGCTGTTGCAAACATTGTAGGAAAAGAGAAAATGCTGGTAGTTCATAATTTTCTCCTATTCCTACAATGTTTTCTACTCTGCCTGATACAAATCCCATCTTTTTTACCAACCAGTAACTTAAACTTTAGTCTGCAAATTCATACAATTTGACAAGTCTTGAAATTTATTGAGTGGTAAAGAGTCAAATGGGTTAATAGTTTAATGCCATGTGCCATGAAAATGAATATGAAGTAAGTAAAACAGTGTTACAGCAGCTATGATTATTTATTCCAGCCAACACTTTGAACTAACCAGTATATGCACATGTTTATATGTATGCATTCATGTACATGAGCCATGCTTTGTGAAAAGGGGGCTTAATGCATCTGTGAAAAGTATTGACCAAAATTCGCTATTGATCAATTTTCTGTGTGGCCAAGGCCCAGTCTACCTCATGATTAAGTCGGATGTCAAAAATGTGGTTATTATTGATCCATAAGTATGTGATCGCTGGCTTTGGTACCATGCATCACGGAGATGCATTAAGCCCAATTTTTTCAGGGCACGGCTCACATGTATCTCCTATGTATGTTTCAGAGTTCCTTGACAAATGTTTAGAGATTTACCAGTCTCTAATACAGACCCAGTCCAGCCCCAGAAACCCTGTTGTAGTTCCCTCAGGGACAGATGACCCCAAGGTACACATGAGCAGCCACCACCCAGGGGACGGGCTCGATGCCATGCAGTATTTTAGGGCTGTTTATCCCCTTTGTGATAGATCTGCTTTTAGGTACATAGACATTACTTTTTCTTTGAGGCCCAATAAGGGCCAAAAGTAAACAGTGTGGGTGTTAAAACGCATTTGAATTTAAATCATACCATTTAAATATTAGAAATTATTGTGAATATTCCTTACCTTACTTTTACTGTTTTGCCAAACAGTACCATGTTATCATGTTTTTGTGGAAGAAGGTTCGTGAAAACATTGTGTGAAAAAGAGAAAATGCTGGTAACCAGCATTTTCTCCTTTTCTCACAATGTTTTCAACCCCTTGAAAGACAAATCCCACAGTTTTAGGCAAATTTTATTTGTCATTTTAAAGTTAGTTAGTTAAAGTTAATTTGCTACCTTCAAAAAGATGAATAAAAAATAAAACATTTTTTTCATTCATTTATTTTCTTTTACTCAACAGAGTATTCATTTCATTTATAGAATAAAAAATAAAACATTTTTCATTCATTTATTTTCTTTTACTCAACAGAGTATTTATTTCATTTATAAAATAAGAAATAAAACATATTTTTCATTCATCTATTTTCTTTTACTCAACAGAGTATTTATTTCATTTATAAAATAAAAAATAAAACATATTTTTCATTCATTTATTTTCTTTTACTCAACAGAGTATTTATTTCATTTATAAAATAAAAAATAAAACATGTTTTTCATTCATTTATTTTCTTTTACTCAACAGAGTATTTATTTCATTTATGAGTTGTTTTAAATCATCTTCTTGTTTATAACCATACATTCTAGTCCTGTATTATTGGGTATGGGACATTTTCTTTTGGACCTACACCAGCTCTGTGGTCAAAAATGGCTTTGCCCTGGGGTCATAACTTTCTCGTAGGATTTTATAGAAAAAATCATTTATGTCTTCTAGTTCGAAACCAATTGGCCAAGTATTGTAACAGTTGGCTTGTAGTGTTTTTACTTATTAGCCAGTTGAGCTATTCAGGGCCATCATAGCCCTTTTGTTTTTAAGTTGTTGCAATGTTCTTAATATGTTTGCAGCACCCCACCAGCAGATGGCCTCAAAGAAATTCTATTCAATGTACAAAGAGTGTCATTCTACGGATTTTTGATGGCTATAGCAAAAAGTGACTCCATTAATGAGCATATAGGTAAGTAATTATTTCAACATTGATAACCCTTAGGCTGCTAAGCATGACTCACTGACCTTTTGTGGACAGTGTAGATCAAGATCAGATTGCACAGAATGTGCAGTCTGATCTTGGATCTACACTGCCTGATAAGGATATATATTCCCCCAAAAAAATACCTTTGAAATCGCAACATTTGGGTTTTTACTATCGACTTGAAAGTTTCATGTTAGTTATTTAGCAGGATAAGGGTTAAGTGTGAGAGCTGGATCTGATTGATTAGTATGTAATTAAACAGGGCAGTAATCCAGGGTCATAAGACTGAATCCTAGATTGGCCAAACTCCTTTTGTGGATTGCTGTGGTAGTCATTGCTTCAGGATTCATTCCTCTCTCACAGCTAATTAATTTTTCAAAGATGGTTATGTAGGAAAGCAGTCAGTAGCTTGGAAATATACTGTTGCTCATAGTACTGGTCACAGAAATTTCAGGAATGCACAGATAGCTGCACTTGCTTTTTTGATATGACCGAATAATGCTTGAGATGGCACCCATCATCCAGCTGTCATCTGTGACAGTACACATGCAAACATGTGTAATACAATGAAATGTCTCTAATTATACACAGGGGTCCTGCATGGCTCAATGGTACTACAGTATAGGACTCTTAACCTGGAGGCCCCAGGTAGAATCCTCACTGGAAGCACTGGGGTTTTCATGGCGTTGTCAGTTGGTAAGACACTTCAGAGTCCTAGCCTGGTACTAGTGAAACCCGGGTCATACATGAAAAAGCCAGCTGTTGCCTTGATGTGACTTAGATAATGTTTAAAAAGGCGTAAAACACCATTCATTTATATACAAGATGGATGAAACAATTGTACAGCATTATCCACCAAACATTCAATACATGTATAGTTTTAACACCAAATGCCACTAGCAGTGTTCTTTTCCTACTATGTTTTCAATAACTACCCACAGCATGGAGCATAAAATGTGATATCTATTGATTCATGGGATTAAGCTTAAAAACAGTTTGATACAGTGGCCCACATTCACCAACCATTCTTAATATCATTCTTAGTCTGATTCTCAAGAATTTTCTGATTGGCTAAAGCAAACTGTTTAGCCATTCAAAAGTTGTGTTACTTTCTAAACCTTGAGTTAAACTTACGATACAATATGGAATGGTTGGTGAGTCTAGTCTCAGGTCTATCAAATATCTTGATAAAAAAAAGGAAATGTGATTCTGATCTTGTTTAACAGGCCGCCTCCCACCAAAAGCAGAACTATTGGAAGGACCCGACCCTGAAATATCATCGTAAGCTAAACATTCTCTGTTCCCTTCCACCTACTCACACGCCATTTTCCTTCCAAACTTTTTGGCACACTGGAACACTTTAATTGTTTGGACTGACACTTGCTTTCATATTCATTTTTTATAACATTAACAAACACATTTTTTTCTCATCTTATTCACGTTAATAAACTGTCAGTTTTCCCTCATAATTATCTATATTTCCCTTTACCTATGTTTGAATTAAATAGGTTAAGATTTACCAAACAATCCTGAATTTTAACCACCAGGAGGAAGAAAGCTTTTGAAAACATTGTGGAAAAAGGAGAAAATGCTGATAAACAGCATTTTCTCATTTTCCCACCATTTTTTTTTTTTTTTTACCCCCATGAAAGACAAGTTTCATGTATTGAGTAACATTTGATATGCCATCAGCAAATGGTTGGTTTGGTCAAGAGTTAACGAACACATTTTTTTCTCATCTAATTTACATTAACAAATTGTCAATCTTACTTTATAATTTCTATAATCTTAATCACTCTTTACATGTGTTAGAATGATAAAGTCTAAGTTTGACATTTTAGTAAATATCAGTCAAAGACCATTAGTTGACAGCAGTTGACTTCAAAATTAAATATTTTAGTTGCTATGTGTTGGCCAGAATTAATGTTACCAAAGATATAAGTATGCTTGTATGTTTAGTCATATAATCAGGTGAAGGGACCTTAGTATCTTCTGTCATTTATTTGTATCTTGATTTCAATTATTCCTTTATTTTCTCAGAGTGGCCTAGAAACTTTCACTTATTGGAAAGGACCTGTCTATTGAAATTTTAGATCTGTACTAGATGACAATATTTTAGACTCATCCAAATGGAAAGCATTTGCAGACAGCAAATTAAATGTGGCTCAAATGATGGAATTTGTATGTGAACGAGTGGAAAATATTTAGCAAAAAGGAGAAAATGCTCTTTACAACTATTTCCTCTTTTTCGCACAATGTTTTCAGTGTAAGCGTTCATGATCAGAGTTATTAAAACTGGGACTGACTGGTTAAGGGGTTAAGGCAATTCGTATCAGAAATTTTCCATTCTCTGCAACCTCATATTGATCTGCATGGTAAATATAACAGTATTTCTGATTGGCATCTTAACTCTTTACCAAACGACAAAAATTTAGACTTGTCCAAATTGAAAGCATTTGCAGACGACAAAATAAATGTGACTCATAAATTGAAACTTTACTGTAGAAGAGTAGAAAACATTGTGGGAAAAGGAGAAAATGCTGGTTACCAGCATTTTCTCCTTTTCCCACAATGTTTTCAGAAGGCTACTTCTTCAGGGTTGTTAAAACCAGGGATTGTTTGGTTAAGGGTAAGAAAACCATGAAAAATGAAGATAATGGAATGAGGCAATTTTTTTTTCTGAAGTTTTTAACATATCAGGATTCCTCGTGTCTTTGTTTTTGACTGTATTGATGCTTTCAGGCTAAGTCACCGGCATTTTCTCCTTTTCCAACAATGTGGTATATACCCTTTAAAAGACAAATTCTGTAGTTTGAACCAAAATTGATTGGTCGTCTGCAAATGCTTCCAGGTTGGACTAGTCTGAAACTTTTGGTCTCCTATATGGTTAACCATACAAGGATGTTTGTAAAAGTTGTCAGTGGCACATATTGTATACCTCTTTACTGACATGCAAAATTTTGGAATTGTCCAAATCCAGAGCATTTGCAGACGACAAATTGAATGAAGCTCATTATGTTGAAAATTTTCAGTTTACCCTTTCCCAAACAATCCCTGGTTTTTACGACGCAGAGGAAGAAGCCTTCTGAAAACATCGTGGGAAAAGGAGAAAATGCTGGTTACCAGCATTTTCTCCTTTTCCCACAATGTTTTCTCCTCTTCTAAAGTCAAGTTTCAATTTTTGAGTCACGTTTATTTTGTCGTCTGTAAGTGCTTTCAATTTGGACTGGTCTAAAATTTTGTCGTTTGGTAAAGAGTTAAAAGGTAGAAAACATCGGAGAAGGAGGAAATGCTGGTAACTTACATTTTCTCCCTTTCCTACAATGTTTTATAAAGCCTTTTTCCTCAAGATGGTTATAACTCAGGATTGTGTGGTAAAGGTCAAGGAAATATTAAGGAACTCAAAGAAATACATGGATCAAATTTGGCTTAGACTGGTGCAGAACAGTGAATTTTTTTTTTTTCAATTCTATAATGTGAATTCGTTGAAGTGCATTATTATTAACCTTCAAAGGAACAGTGAATTTCTGTGAAAGTCTTTTTAAAAAGTGCTTGGAGTGAGTGCAAGGTTATTAGTGATCAGAATTTTATTGTTGGTTTATTATAATAAAGCTATGAATATATATGTGAGATTATGTGTGTATCTTTTGTGTAGGAATCCCTCATTCATCTTTCCTTTTCGTTATTGTGTGAGAGAGAGATTCCTCTACCTTAACCTTTTACCAGACAATCCTATGGAAAAAGGCTTTTGAAAACATTGTGGAAAAATGAGAAAATGCTGGTAGCCAGCATTTTCTCCATTCCCCATAATGTTTTCTACCATCTTAGACAGAAATGAGCAAAACTGAATTTGTGCATCTGCAAATGCTGTGGCCAAGTAAACATTTTTGTCTGATAAAGAGTTAAGTCTTTTTTATTCCCTGTTTTTTTGCATCCAATCTTTTTTTTTTCTACTTGTTTCAGATTTCTGCACTCTCACATTAATAAAAGATTTTATTAGTTATCAGAATTTGAATTTTATCTTAACCATGCTCTGGCAAAAGGGAGCTTAGTGCATCTCTGTGATCCATAATACCAAACAAGTCATCATAAAGTTTTGGATCTATGATTTACATTTTCTCTAACAACCGACAGAACCACGAGAAAAAACTGGTCCTTTGATAAGCATAAAATTGACCAAAAGCAAAAAGTTTCGGCCCAGGTCAGCCTGCTTGAACTGCGCAGGCTGACCATGGGCGATACTTTTTGCAGGTACATTAAGCCCCCTTTTCACAGAGCATGGCTCAATTATTATATTTGACTGTTAAGCTGATCAGTGCAAACTCAACTGTTTATCATACTGGCATTGACTCTTTACCAGATGGTAACATTTTAGACACATTGAATAAGAAAGCATTTGCAGGCAACAAGTCAAATGTCGCTCAATTGACTTGTTTTTCCTTTCAAATGTTTGAAAACATTGTTGAAAATGGAGAAAATGTTGGTCACTTTTAATTTGTCATCTGCAAATGCTTTTTTTCTGGACAAGCCTAGATTTTTACTGTTTGGTAAAGAGTTAACACTTCAAACCACAAAATTTTGGACCTTCCTTAATACAAACCATTTGCAGGCAACAAATAACAAGTGGCTCAAATGGTGTAAATTGTTTTAGAAAGGGTAGAAAACATTGTGGGAAAAGGAGAAAATGCTGGAAACCAGCATTTTCTCCTTTTCACATAATGTTTTCAAAAGCCTTCTTCCTTAAAGTCTGTGCGATAAAGGTTTTAGCTATGAAATTTTGTAAGCAATTTCATCCTTTTTCCAGGGTCCTATATGGCTTATTGTACCCCTAGCAATAAAGTTAGGGGCTATACTGGAATTAGTGTTTTTATATGTCTGTCTGTCCTGTCTGTAGATGAAATTTTGTGTCTTCATCTGCTCCTACAGTTTAAGACTAATTTGGCCGAAATTTTAACAGAAGTCTACCTACTATGGAAACTTGAATATCTGCAATTTTCATTATGATTGGTCATAGGAAATAACAAGTACCATATGCGTCACCAGGATTGAAATATTTGTATGCATATTGAGCTGTATGATGATGTTTGCTCGATAGCATGATGTCACATGAAACATCACCATTTACTGTACACCATAAAGGAATTCCCTAATCGTCAGTGCATTAATTTAACCCATCTATAAAGTTTGAAAAGGCACTCAGATCAAGAGAAAAACCACTATATGTATATGATATTGGATTTACAACTTTGGTTGCCGACTTTTTTTACCTATGTGTATATTGTGTGTAACGGGCACTATGCCCTTGAGTATTATGCAGATGACTTTTGTTTCTTTGCTTCAAGACTTACCAAACTTAAAGCCAAGGTCTCTGTGAAATGAGGAGATGATTTTTTGCAATAAAATTATTTTTATTTTTATAGGGAACTTTTCATACATATGAGGTTAGTACTTTCTGTGATAATCAATCTAACCCAATCTCTAGTCATTAACCAATAGAATGCCAAATCAATAAAATGTAGCAATGACCTATTTGGCAGACAGCAAAATTCTAAACTAACTAAAGTTGGAAGTATTTGCAGACAACAAATGATCTACATTGTGTGAAAAATGAAGTCACTAGTTGGGCTTGGCATTCTAAAGAGACACAACTTTTGCAGAAAAACACATAACAATGTGTACAATTGAGAAATTGTTCCAAAAAGCAGTTTCTGTATCTTTCGCAGTACTAGTGCTTGTATAGATCTATATAATGTATAATAATTATGTAAACTGGTATTTCATGTGCGTTTACAATTGAGCACACTCTATAAAAAGGGGTTTAATGGATTTGCAAAATGTTTTGATTCATGTCAGCCTGTGCAGTCCATGCAGGCTGACATGGGTCAAAACTTTTTACTATTTGTGAATTTGATACATTTCCAAGGACCATACTACCTCATGATCAAGTCAGTTGTTCTACAAAATGGATTTATGGATCCATGAATGCATCACAGAGATGCATTAAACCCCCTTTTGCATGAGCACTGCTCAATTACATGTTAATTATATACATGCAAGAGCTCAAACATGCATGCATGATGAGGTCAAAGATTAACAAAACTAAATGTTTTCAACTTGGTAAAATAAATAGAGGATATTTGTTTTTTACGGTGAAAGATCGAAATTTATTTAATAGAGTGAACATCATCGGTAACATTTTCTGCCACTCGTGAAAATATTACCAATGATGTTCACGAGATGAAATAAATTTCGATCTCTCACCGGAAAAAAACCCAAATATTCTATTTATTTCATGCTTTTAACCCTTTTTTGGGGAGCTTAATCAAAGTCCAGTGCAGTTCTTTTCGGTTATTCCCCGTGGCGTACCCCCTTCGCATAGCAAATCATTACAATATTACGTCGAGCGCGAGAAATGTAAGGTAAATTACATCATATTTCCATCTGGTTGTGAGGCACGCGCATTTTACCTAGGTAACTAGTGCGTGGGAACAACTGTTTCCGCTTTCGATTAAAGAGTTAGAATATAAAAATCAGTATTTTCACTGGTCGTAACCATGAAATATCGAAAAATATTTCACAGTTATTTCTCGATAACCTACTGCAAAGCATGAAATAATCACAGGCATCCTTTTTGCTGGGAGTAACAACCTTTGACAAACTTGGTCTTTGAGTATCCATGCTTTTCTCATACTCTATCTATGCTTTAACTTTTAACCCTTTACCACAGCCGAGCCCTGGTAGCTCAGTCGGTAGCATGCATGACTTGAGAAGAGGGGGTCGTGAATTCAGTCCCTGGCTCAGTCAATTTCTTTCCGAGGATTGATGATAGTCATTGTGATAGGATTCATTCCTCTCCCACCAGCAGGGAGTGGCTTGGAAAGAAAATTGTGCAGAGTACAATCCTCAGTTTTAACTGGTAACCAGCATTTTCTCCTTTTCTCACAATGTTTTCAATCCTTCCAATGGTGAATTTCTGTTTTTGAGTCACAATTTTGTTGTCTGCAAATGTTTTCGATTTTGGCAAGCCCAAAACTTGGTTGTTTGGTGTAAAGGGTTATTGTACCTCAAATATTTCCAACCATATTTTTTGTGGGGTAATATGAACTCTTTACATTTTTCCAAAAAATCTCTGATGACCCTGAGGGTAAAGGCATTTTAAACATAGTGGGAAAAAGAGAAAATCCCATAACATTTTCTGTTCTTTCAAAGACAAACTTCTTCATTTGATGCACATTTGTATTGTTGTCTGCAAATGCTTTCAATATGAACTTGTTTAACTCTTTACCAAACGACATAATTTTAGACTAGTCCAAATTGGAAGCATTTGCAGACGACAAAATTAATGTGACCCAAAAATTGAAATTTGTTTTGGGAGGGGAAGAAAATATTTTGGGAAAAGAAGAAAATGCTGGTTACCAGCATTTTCTTCTTTTCCCACAATGTTTTCAGAAGGCTTTTTTCTCAGGATCGTGAAAACCAGGGATTGTTTGGTAAACAGTTAAGACTTTGTTATTTGGTAAAGAGTTAAACTTTTTTTCCATAATAAAACTTCTGACTCTTCCAGTTATCACCATGTTCTTCTGTTCCCTAAATGTTTTCAAAGGCTTTCTTCTACATGATCATTAAAGCATGCAACTGTGTACTCTACTCTGTTCGTCCATGGAAGCACTTGGATATTTTTAGCACACCTGGGTACAGGATGCTAAGCTGTTGTGATCATCCAGTTTATGTTATTATCATTCATTGCAGATCCTTGCAATGTTTAGATCTTGGACCAGATTAAATCAAGCTTTGTTAAAGTATGTTTCACAACTCTAGTTGCCTTTAAAAACCACTTCAGATCAAGGTCAGACTGCATGAAACATGCAGTCTGATCTTTAATCTGCACTGTCTGCTTTGCTGAGACATTCAGGATAAAAGCAGCTTGGAGATTGGATGTACATGTATATGGGTCTTAATTTTTGACAGAAATGGCTGTTGTGTTTATTTGATGCTAAAAGGGTATAAAAGGGAAATAGATTAATTTGAGCCATGCTATGTGAAAAGGGGGTTTAATGCATCTGCAAAAAGTATAGATCGAGGTCTGCCTATACAGTCAAATGCAGGCTGAATTGTCTCAAAACTTTTTACTTTTGGTAGATTTTTCTGCATGTCCAAAGTTCATTCTACCTCAGGATTGAGCCAGTGGTTGGACAAAATGGATTTTGTGGATCCATGATTATGTGATGATCTGCTTGGTACAATGCATCACCGGGATGCATTAAACCCCCTTTTGCCAGAGCATGGCTAAGTTTTATTACATCTTGCCTTGCTGCAGCTAGTTGTTGACTTGACTCTTTACCAAACAACAAAATTTTAGACAACAAAATAAACGTAACTCAAAAATTGGAATTTGTTTCCAGCGGGGTAGAAAACATTGTGGGAAAAGGAGAAAATGCTGGCTACCAGCATTTTCTGCTTTTCCCACAATGTTTTCAAAAGGCTTCTATCTCAAGGTCGTAAAAACCAGGGATTGTTTGGTAAAGGGTTAAGCTATGTTGGTACATTATTTTTGCAAGTTATACCATGGTCAGACTTCAAGGATTTTTACCTTGTTACCGCTGAAACAAAATTGCATGACAACATTTTCAAAATGTCCTTCAAAGATACAGAAGATCAACATTAACCAAAGGTTAACTGTCTCAAGTACGCTGTTGAAAACATGGGCTTTTACAAATGACATAAATCAGAACACAGGTCTGATATTTGATCTCTACCCTCCTCTTGTTTAGCTAAGCCTATAATATAAAACCCTTCATCATTTTCAGTAGATTTTATTTTCAGCCATCAAAAAAAAGTCAAGTTGGTATATTTGGCAATGAAAGAGTTCAAAGATTAATACATGTAGAAACATGGTGGCAAAAGGAGAAATTAATCATTTTAACTCTTTACCAAACAACAGAGTTTTAGTCTGTTTCAGAATTGAAGCATTTGCATAGAACAAATTAACCCTTTACCACACGGCAAAATTTAAGACCTATCCAAATTGAAAGCATTTGCAGACGACAATTTCATAGTGGCTCAAATGATGCAACTTTTCTTTGATAGGGTAGAAAACTTTGTGGGAAAAGGAGAAAATGCTGGTTACCAGCATTTTCTCCTTTTCCCACAATGTTTTCAAAAGGCCTCTTCTACAGGGTCGTTAAAAGGCGTCATTGTGTGGTAAAGGGTTAAATGAGGCTCAAAGTATGGGATTTGTGTTAAAAAGGGTAGAAAACATTGTTGGAAGAGGAGAAAATGCTGACATTTTCTTCTTTTCCCATGATGTTTCAAGAGGGCTTCTTCGTTCGGGTTGTTAAAATGCTGGATTGTTAGGTAAATGGTTAACTCTTTGTTGGAATTACCCTGAAGAAAAAGGCTTTTGAAAACCTTGTGGCAAAAAGGAGAAAATGCTGGTAACCAGCATTTTCTCCTTTTTCCACGATGTTTTCTAACATTTCAAAGCCAAATTGCATCATTTGAGCCACATTTTATTTCTTGTCTGCAATTATTTTCAATTTGGACAAGTCTAAAATTTTGGCGTCTGGTAAAGGGTTAAGCAGTTTTTTGTCTCATCAAAGTAGCAAGTTGTATAACTCTTTTTACCCAGTTTGAAAAAAATTTTTGAGATGGAACCACAAATAAATCAGCCAATAGTTTAATTAATTTGTAAAACAGTTTTGACTCTATGGATTCAAGTTGAACTTTTTTCCAGTCACAAACCTTTAGTTGAGGAACAGAAAGCTTTGGACCAATCCAGCAAACATAACACATTAGTCAAGAAAAGGTAGGCACTAGCACTGGACAGCATTGTGCATGTCTTTACGGAAATTGTAGTGGCTAGATTTTTTTTGTTGGATGTTCGTATTTGCTATTTGCTGCTTTTCTTTGTTGTTTTTTTTTTTATTTTTAGTTGCCTTGCTTTGCTTGCTGTGAACTTTGAATTTTACATTATTAACTGAGTATTTAACCCTTTACAAACAATCCCTTGTTTTCACGGCCCTGGGAAAGAAGACTTTTGAAAACTTTTTGGAAAAGGAGAAAATGCCAACAATGTTTTCTTCCCTTTCAAAGATCTAAAGCTAACTTGTACCAATGTTGAATTTGTTGTCTGCAGATGTTTTGCATTTGAAAGAGTCTAAAATATGTTGTTTGGGGAATGGTTAATCTTTAGATTGTCAAATAAACAAGCCTTTTTAGTCTAGAAGATTGCCACGATGCTCTTCCCTAGAATGTCTCATCAAAGTGGGAAGTGTAGATCAAAGACTGGTCCAAATTAAAGGCATATTGTCCAAATTAACTCTTTACCACACAATCCCGACTTTTAACGACCCCGAGAAAGAGGCCTTTTGAAAACATTGTGGGAAAAGGAGAAAATGCTGGTAACCAGACTATGCAGGTAAATAGCCTTTTGGTCTTCTGTGTTGATGTGATGCAAAAACTCTGATGTTTTCTCATACCTCTGTTACCACTGATACTTACTTTAAACTTTGGCTAGTCGCTATAAGGGGAACCCATACTAGAAGGACAGATAATTTAAGTATCTTAGACACAATTATACCCCATTCTGACTTAGATTTTTCATTAAAAAAGCCCCCACAGCCAAGCATTAAAAAAGCCCCCACAGCCAAGCATTAGCGCTTGCATGTGCTCTATATTTTTTTCAAAATGTTACCTAGCTTGAGGTTTTTTCCTGAATTATTTAGCAACCTGTTTTGTTTTTTTTTTTCTTTTGCTAGCAAATTATACTTTATTAGTTCAATTTAATCGGGAATGCTTGATGGTGAGACCCTGCTATACATATTTGTGATTTTACATTCTTCTAAAATTATTCTTTAGTGTTAAATTTTGTCACATACAATATAGACTTTTATCCATGTGGTTTTTGCAGTGAAACATGTGATCAAAACGGAGATGTTGCATGTGATAAGTGTGACAGATTATTTCATAAGAAATGTTAAAAACTGACAAACCTGCAGCTGAAAGTGTTAAGTTAATCCACACTGTAGTACATTTGCTCAAAGCGTTCCGTTAAAGAAGATAATGCCTTTTTCCAGTTTCAATTTGGATGCATGTGTAAAAATTGAGCAAATCATTGTAATAAATGAAAGCTTTTTGCCTCCACTTGTTTCCTGCATGGAATCAAATATAATAGATCAAAAAGATCTTAGGCTGCCTGGTCCAAACAATGACTTTTTACCAATAATCTCTATTGGAAATGGAAATTGCTTATTCAATTCCATTTCAATAGCTCTTGGTGGTAACAAAAGTTTGGGCCCTGAAATAAGAGTAAGGACATGTACTGAACATGATATGAATAAAAAATTTTATGAGAATGCTCACAAAACCAACAAATTATGGAAGGTCATGGAAGCATTTAATGATACAGTTATCCTGGAGTCACTAGTTTTGACGCCCTTAAGCCATTCAGCTTCCCTGTCATTAGTTTTTTTTCACTTCTAGCATGAATAAATGCAGTTTCTTTCAGCTTTAGCATGTTGTCTTTCACTTCAAATCTTTATCATGATTGTTTGTGATCTAGATTGGCATTTTTTTTTCAAGACTTTGCGTTGACTATGGAGATGCCTTTGGTTGTTTACACTCATATGACACCTTTCATTTGTCTGGATTTTTTTATGTAGTGCATCACCATGCTGTCCCTTGTATAACAAATATTGATACTGGGACAAGCAAACAAGAAATTGGACAACATTTGTAAAGTGTTTCTGTTTCTCTTGTCTGATACTCAGAACTTAATCTGACAAATTTGCATTGCTGCAGTGTATTGGGAGTAACCAGATGTTAAATCCATGGTTTTTCTTCCAAGCTCTATGTTGTGGGTATTCATTAGAACTGTCTGCAGATGATGCTTATAAGTACTCATAACATTGGATTTCAAGAACGAACTGAGAATTTAGCATACAGTTACACTCAGTTGTCTGGAGCACTATTTATCCTTTAAAAAGTAGTTTTAATTTGAAGTTTAATAAACATTTTCAAGCAATGTATAAGGTGTAAGCCTTACAGTGTAATAAAATTCTATTAACGTCAATAGACTCTTGCCATATGACTGTAACCTGACTTTAGAAAAGAGATACAGGTAACACTTTGTATCGGTATTTTTTTACCTGATGGCTGCAGATACAAAATTGTTGACATTAGTAAAATATTGTAAAAATGACCAAAGTTGATAAACTGTGGAAAATCTTATCGAAAGATCTTTAATTATTCTTATGGTTTAGCAAAGGATAGAAAAAAGTATGTATTGAGTGCATCTGAGCAGAGTATGACTTCATAAGAGGTCGCCTACACAAACTAGTAGATCAAAATAAGAAGGGCATCAAAACTGATGAGCGTCAAAAAACATGCTCGGACGATAAATCATGAAGGATTGACAAAAGCTTTTCTACATAGACAATACAAACAGCAGCGTCTGCAGTTGGGCGGTCCATTAGATCTGTGTTTCCAGTTGAAAACAGTATACTGGATGAAGCTGTACGCATTTTGAATACCTAGTTCAGTCCAAGAGTCTGGATGAAAAAAAAGTCATGTGAACCAATTTGCATCATGTAGTCATATTCAGGACCTTATATCATTACTCCAATACTGAGAAGATCAGACAATGTTTGCATAGATCTCACTGATGAATCCGATTCCCCACCAATGCCTTGCTTTCCATCATCTACCTCTGTAGACAATTTTATTTCTCCTTCAAAAAATATATATACCCTGTTGCTTGCTGAAGATACTGGATTTAGGGATGATACCAGCTAAATAATCTGCAGGAAAATAAGATAAATTAGTTTTTTTGAAAGAGACGTGTGACACTTCTGAGACTTCCAAAATATCATATCCTTCAGGATCAAAAAATAAAATCCATGAAATTTCTATTGCAGAACAAATGTCATTCACCTGATTTACCTGGACCATCTAAATGTCAAAAATATATATTACCGGGTGATAAATTCATGTCAGTACCAGAACTTTTGAAGGTAGTAATGACCTGTGATCCTTCAGATGATAAAGGATACAATTCTTCAAGCCAAAAGGAAAACACATCTTTTGCAGTGAAAAGGGAAGACCAAGAAACAGGGTATTTTATTTATGATTGCATTATGTGTTTAAAAAGTTACTTTAAAAAAAGATGCCGATAGATGATGGTAATTTAACAACAATATGACAAAAAGGTTTATACTGTTAAGTATCAAAAACAAAGCTACTCCTCTTCAACCTCAACCTCATAGTGATGGAATATGGTAAAAAGATATCATTCTAAACTAAAGAAAGTACCAAGGTAGAATAAGCTGGTGTCAGCATATATATCAGGCACAGATAAATTTTGTAAGTCAAGTACACAAATTGTAGAATATATAGGTATCTTTCTAGGAAGTAGTATACATGGTAATGTGAAACCAACCAACCAGTATTATATAAAGACAAATGAAAACAAAAAAATTATGATAAAAGAATGTCTAGATCGTAACATTAAACCAATCCAAATTCTGAAAAAAATGTAAATGAAATTGTCAAAGAAAATCCTATTTGCAAAAAAGTAACTCAAAATGCAAAATGTAATCTCAAAAAGAAAGAAAGACCTGATTCTTATGCAAAAAAGTACATCAGATGAGGTTCAATTGATCATAAATGACTTACAAAACGATCTGTTCATCAGGTCTGTAGTTGCAAATGGCAATTGTAAACCACCCTGGATTATCTGCTTCTGAGATGAATAGACTGATGGAGTTGAAAAAATGCAGTGTTTACAGGAAAAGTCATAAGTATTGATAGAACTCTTTACTTAGGAGCATGTTATGTAACAACCATGGTTTTTCAAATCACAAACCTGGTGAGGAAATGAACTGTTACTTTGCCTAATAATTTTGGGTCCGAAATTTTTACACTGGGACGGTTCATATACCACATATTGTGTCTTTTTATATCCAAAAGTAGATCAGTTTTAGGATTTTTTTCGTTTCCCGCTGAAAAAGTAGTGTTTGGAACTGATGAAGAAATTGCAATGGTGAGTGCTATTTAAATAGCATTTCCTAATGCAAAAACTTGTACTGTATACCCGCCGTTTAGAGGAAAATGCAAAGAGGCATTTCCAAAAATTAGGTTTTGAGCAAAACACACAATTATTATACCAACTGTTTGAGAATGCAGGAATTTTTACCATTGAAAATTGCGTTATGTTCATGGAAAATCAGGAGGAAATTATTGAGAAATTTGGCTCTTTTCACTATCGGGGCAATTTTGAACTCGCCCCCAACAGCAATGCAATGGCATGTTTCCAATATGAACTGGTTGTGAACGAATACAAGTGAAACAAAAAGATCATTTGAAAAGTTCCTGATGTTCACTTCTTATGAAACTGATAACAAATATGTAACATCCATAGATGGTACCTTAAAAATACCAGTGACTGCAAAGGTGGCCAAAAAACATGGCCAAATCAAAAGAATCAGAAACTAGAAAACAACAACAATTTCTTTAAAATGCTTTATGGACGGAATCTTATCAGTTTTGCGTTGGTTCTAGGAACATAGCCAGGAATGTAGTAAAGATGAAGCCATTATGACGATGAAACATCATTGTATTTTTTATAATACAGATACATATATTGCCATTCACCAGCTGTTTAGCAGATCAATTTACTTCCAAAATCTATAAAATTTCTAAAGTATACTTACAATTATAATAGATAACATCATAATCAAGAAAATGAAATCTGTAAATCTGGCATTGATAGCTATAACTATGCTGTGGCGTATCGGTTTCTCCTTTAGCTAATGTGTGGTGTAAAATACTGCTGTGGCATATTTTAGTGAGACGATTCAAAATTGATGTCATACAGGCATATATTAAGGGGGCAATTTGGAATGTTCAGCCCTCTTTTTAAATAATTCTTACCTGAATACACTTTAGAAAAGTTGTGTTTCAGAAACAAAAGTTTGAACATTGATGTTACATGGTCTTCTTTAAAGTATCTTAATATTATCTAGTTTTAAGTTTTTATCAAACAATCTTAATAGTTTAACCACCCTGAAGAAGAGGGCTTTTGAACATATTGTTGAAAAACAAAAAAAAATGCAGGTTACCAGTATTTTCTGCCCTTTCAAAGACAAATTATTTAAAATACTGTTAATTTCAACATATGCTTTCATATTGGACAAGTCTATTTAAGTTCTTAAATGCAGTACTAGAAAGTTCAGCATTTCATTTGGAAAATAAAACTTGCCCTTTGATAACCTAATTTTCTCTTGGTAAATGTCAAATACAAGTTGGTGGTTATGCACATCATTCTAAGTGTGGCATATGTGAAAATTAGACACTGCATTTTTGCATAAATAATGTATGCTTTTAACTGCACTAGTCAAAGGTCAGTAAGCTCATGTAGTGGCCTTTTGTCTGTAGTATGAGTGTATGTCTGTGGGTTAACCTTAAGTTCACGCTTCATCTCTGAAAGTACTCAACCAATTTTGACCAAACTGGAAGAAAAGGATCCTGCCATTATATTGCCATAGTCCTCTTTTAGAATTCATTCAAGGACTGATTTCATACAAAAAAAAAAAAACCCTCTGGTTATCATGGCAACACAACTGAAAAAAGAATTGAAAACCTTCAAAAGCCTTCTAATTCAAAACAACAACCTGTAATTCTCTGCAAACTGGTGTAAATGATCTCCTTCAGATTACTTGATATAATTTTGATCCTTCAAACAACATGCTGCTGTTGGCTTGCCTAAGTTTTTACTTCATATCAAGCTATAGTAAACTTTATAATAACCAAAAGGAAATAACTTTGCTTTAGATGATTCCAAGGACAGAACAGATTGATTTCTGGCAGCACAAAAATGCTTTTGAAGGAGATATCCTGACAAAATCTGCCTTGAAATGACAAATACTTAGACTTACCCAAATTTACAGCAATTTGAAGATAACAAACATGGCTAAAATGGGCTACATTTATTTGTCTTTTGTCTTTGAAAGGATTGAAAATGCATGGGAAAAAGTGGAAAAATGCTGGTTTGAGCAATTTTTTCCTATACCCACAATGTTTTCAAAAGCTTACTTTTTGAGGGTGATTGAAACATGGAACCATTACATTTTAGTAAAAGGTTGAGGGAATGAAAAAGGCCATTTCATTTCATTAAGAAGTTCAAGTGTTGATCAACAAATGATTTACAATTCCATGTAGCTTGTGCAAACTTTTAACAAACTATGATAATTCGAGTCTTAATATGTCAGTGTATCACTAGTTAACCATTCACCAAACAGTCCCCAATTTTATTGACCCAGAGACAGGAAGCTTTTGAAAACTGTGTGGGAAAATGAGAAAATGCTGGTAACCAGCATTTTCTCCATTTCCTCAATGTTTTCTATCCGTTTAAAGGCATATCCCATAATTGGATTCAAATTTGATTTGTCATCTGCAAATGCTTTCAGTCAATCTTAAAGCGTTGTTGTTTGGTAAAGATTTAACTACAACACTTTGATTATTTTACTGTTCATCTGCGTACCACAGGCCACTGAAGCTCCATTGAAGTTCCATCATGGAACAATCCAAATTTCATTTGTTGATCACCAATCTCAGTTAAAAAATAGCACACTGGTGCTTTGACTCTATATTGCCTCTTTTTAGTAATGGTGTTTGATTGACCAATGAAAAGTTTGTTGATCCTTGATAGACTAATGGAGCTTCAGTTGCCTGTGTATGCATTTTGGAATATTTGGCCAAAAAAATCTTTTATCACATAACGTCCCTTGTTTTCAGTGTAATATAACCATTACGAATTTTCTTATCTCATACACATTTAATATCACTATTGTGTGACGTCATCTTTGACGTCATTTTGTACACATATTTCGTAGAAATGAATGGGTTTTATGGATATTACCGCGTGTGCATCTGTAGATGGTTTTGCATTTTCTTATCTATGATTTGTGAAATATTGTTATGTGATAAAAAGAATCTGACATTCGTTGGCATATGAGATAAAAATTTTATTAAACTCGTCAAGAAAAAAATGTTATTAAGCTTGCCAAAGGCTCGCTTAATAACATTTTCCCTAGACTCGTTTAATAAAATTTTATCTCAACGCAAACTCATGTCAGATCCTATATATCTTTTTTTCCCAAATAATTTTGATGCCTTTTATAGATTCTGTAATGACACTTTGTAGAACTTTTGACCAATGAATTGATCAATTACAATTCACTAGTAAGAGAGGATTTTCTTGGACTAATTTAGGTAACTAAATCCCAAATGTCATGTCACAGCCAGACTTTGTGTTGAAGAATTTTCTATTGAAATGTAAGTTTAGTATGTTTGAAAAGTCACTCTTTAACTCAAATGAGGAAAATTAGATTTTAGGGGTCAGATTTCCGTACACTAGGAATCGAGCTTAACCCTTTTCCACACAATCCCGACTTTTAACGACCCAGAGAGATGCCTTTAGAAAACATTGTGGAAAAAGGAGAAAATGCTGGTAACCAGCATTTTCTCCTTTTTCCACAATGTTTTCTACCCTTCCCAGAACAAATTTTGATTCTTTAGTCGCATTAATTTTGTTGCCTGCAAATGCTTTCAATACAGACAAGTCTAAAATGTTGTCGTGCGGTAAAGAGTTAAATTGAGAGATACTAATATGAGTGTCCGCAATCCTGCTAACTATTGTTGCTTCTGTAACATGTAACATATGTTGTTTCTATTGCAGCACAACAATGTAGATAACTGAACCTAACCTTGTAACATAAAACTGTAAGTTTTGGGCAAACGGTCCGGAGTAAAATTTGTGGTTATAATAGATTAATCAGGGATATGTTTTGTGGCAAAAGGTGGTACACTTAGCACTTTCCTGCTATAATTGGAGAATGATCCAAAGGAAATTGCCTCAAATCAGGACCTGTATTCACCACCTAATCTTAGTTTCATTCTTGGTATCATTCTAGATTTAGAAAGTAACACAACTTTTGATTGGCTAAACCATTTGGTTTAGCCAATCAGAAGTTGTGTTACTTTCAAGTTTTGAAAATTCTTTAAAATGAGTCTAAAATTGTTCTTTAGAGTGGTTGGTGAATATGGACATGGTTTCATAGTGGCTGACAAGATTTAACTCTGCACTAAAGAAAAAAAAAAAGACATATGTCTAAAATCCAAATCATTTACAGATAGCAAATTATATGGGGCTCAAATGGTGAAGTTGGAATTCAGGGGACAAAAATCATTGTGGGAAAAGGAGAAAAGACTACTTACCTGTATTTTCTCCTTTTACCACAATTTTTCAAAAGCCCTCTTCCTCAAGGTTGGCAAAACTTGGGATTATGTGCTAAACAGTAAGTGAGACATATGTAAATTCTATGAACCTGATTCAGTAAAGTAAGACATTTGAACTGACCTGTTGGCCATAACTATTGCTAAATATCCTATATGACCCTGGTAAAACCACGTAAGATGGGTCCACACTCAAATGGACAAAGAGTGTGCTCATGAGGTATACCACTAATTTGTCTTGGTTCAATAATGCCACTCTGTACCTTTTCAAGTTGCTGCCATCTTAGGCTGTGCTTGCTTATCACCGTCTGAAACAAATTTTCAATGGATGAATTTGAAAATATCCTCAATAAACATTTATATCATCATGAATTAATCCTTTACAAGACAACACAATTAACTCTTTACCACACAATCCCGACTTTTAACGACACTGAGAAAGAAGCCTTTTTTAAAACATTGTAGGAAAAGGAGAAAATGCTGGTAACCAGCATTTTCTCCTTTTCCCACAATGTTTTCTACCCTTCT
Organism: Hippopus hippopus; assembly: GCA_946811185.2. Classification (NCBI taxonomy): domain Eukaryota; kingdom Metazoa; phylum Mollusca; class Bivalvia; order Cardiida; family Cardiidae; genus Hippopus; species Hippopus hippopus. The sequence goes on from OX328107.1 coordinate 6,559,249, forward strand.
CAAAACAATTTTCAATTTTTGAGCCATATTTATTTTGTCGTCTGCAAATGCTTTCAATTTGGACTGGTCTACAATTTTGTCGTTTGGTAAAGAGTTAAAGACTTGTCCAACTTGGAAGCAGTTGCAGACAGCAAATAACATGTACCTGGTATGTTGGCATTTCTCTTGGAAAGGTTAGAGAGCATAGTGGGAAAAGGAGAAAATGCTCGTTACAAGTATTTTTTTCCTATTCCCAGAGTTTTTTCAAAGTCCATCTTCTTAAGGGTTGTTAAAACACATGATTTTGTGGGAAAGAGTAATGTGCTAATATGTAAAAGCATGTAAAAGCATTGTGGCATCTTTGACCAGGAACTTTTAAAATGTGGTCAACTGCAAGACAAAAGAAAATGTTTGCAGGATGCAATATTGATAAAAACATACAAAAACTTGGAATTAAACAAATTAACACTTTACCACACAATCCCGAGTTTTAACGAGCCTGGGGAAGAAGCCTATTGAAAACATTGTGGGAAAAGGAGAAAATGCTGGTTACCAGCATTTTCTCCTTTTCCCACTATGTTTTCTACCCTATCATAGACAGAAATCATCATTTTAGCTACATTGAATATGTCGTCTGCTAATGCTTTGAATTTGGTCTAGTCCAGAATTTTGTCGTTTGGTAAAGAGTTAAGCAATCTACTATCATTTCCTGCCTTTATGCAAGACAGCAGCAGCTTTATAGACAGTCCATGTAGACAGGAAAGTGTTTTTTAATGGTGTGTAGCATTTGGGTGTTGATATATGGTGGTGGAATTGTTGGAGGAAAAGTACAACTTGCACTCATCTTATATCAATGGTTTTGGAAATTTTTTATGGGGTGGAGACCTTTTTTCTTAGACTTTTTCATGGTTCTACTGTTTCCAGTTATGATCCTTTCTGTCTTGTGAGTGTATACATAGCAGAATCTGATCTTTATCTTTACATGTATAATTAAATTTTGACATGTCTTTCGAAAACATGCTCTGTAAGAATGATGACCAAATTTTTTGTAAACACATTTCTTACCTATTGACCAAAAAAAAATGAAGAAACTCATTATGATGTGACGGATGTTAACTATTTGTTGCAAAACGACATACACACACATAAAACTGTGAAAATTATTTGCAGTCACAGGTCAAAGCTTTATGTCAGAAACTCAACAGGCAGAGCTATCCACCCACCCACCTTCCAAATGTGTTTGAAATATATTCCTACTTTCTTGTGTGCAACGATGGTTTTGTGGGAAAGCAACCAGTGGCTTGGGAAAAAAAATTTGCGGAGTACTGGTGAAAGAGACTCCAGGAAAGCATGGATAGGTGCACTGGCCGCCGCGATATAACTGAAATAATGTTGAAACGGCATTAAACACCATACAATCAATCAATTCTTGTGTGATACATGTATCTGCATATCTGGTACATAAGGGATAAGAAATTTAAAAGAATCAGATATTCCTCATGTATTTGCTTTAAATCTCTTAGGATAAAAAGACCTCTTTACAGACAAATATGAATTATTGTTTCTTGTAAATATTATTCTAAAAATAGTGCCAGAACAAAATCTAGTTGCATGCCACTAAAATATTAAAGTAATAATCAGAGAAATGAGTGCAGTCTTTTAGAGTAGAAACACAGTTCAGATATATATTTGAGCCGTGCTCTGTGAAAAGGGGGCTTAATGCATCTGCGAAAAGTTTCGACCCAGGTCAGCCTGCGCAGTCCGCGCAGGCTGACCTGGGCCGAAACTTTTCGCTATTGGTCGATTTTCTGCATGTCAAAGGATCAGTCTACCTCATGATTGAGTCGGTTGTTAAAAAAAGTGGCTATTATGGATCCATAAGTATGTGATGGCTTTCTTGGTATGATGGATTACGGAGATGCATTAAGCCCCCTTTTGCCAGAGCACGGCTCATTTCCTTTTGTCTAATTCTCAAGAATTTTCATAAATTCAATGTAACACAACCTCTGACTGGCTGAACCAAATAGTATAGCCAATCAGAGGTTCTGCTACTTTCAGAATCTAAAATAAGACTAGGAATTTAATTAGAATGGTTGGTGAATATGGGCTGAAGGGTTCTCTATTGCTTAGTGGATATGGCGTTGATTATAAACTATGCATTCCGTGTTTGATCCTAATTGGCATTTGCATTCCAGTGCCCAGCCCTTGTCCTAACTTAAGCCAGAAAAATATGAAGAAGAGAGACGTTTCTGTTACATAACTCAAAAGCCATGGACAGGCATATAGAAAGTTCAAGCTGGCAATTGAATGTTCGTTAACTATTCACTTATATATCATGACCACAGGGGCTCGGTACATAATTTGTGCTTAAAGACAACATTTCGATAAAAAATCCGAATATCTGTATATATAAATATCTACAAGGGATGGAACTTCACGTTAAACATGTTTATTTTTGCACGGTAAGTCCGTTTGTTGTATTTTACTGATGAATTGGCTGGTTACGAGGTCGTGTCCGACTAAGCATTTTTAGCAATACTTTTGCAATTTCGTTTACTATATTACGGAGAGGTTTGCTGTAAAGAATATGAACCCATGTTTAACGTTGAGCATATTGACTTAGGTTCAGCCAGGGCTTTACAGTTTGAAAATATCTCTGCAACTTTGTGAGAAAACCCGGTTGGAACGAGGTCGGTATGCAAATTGACCTTCGTGAAGTTCCATCCCTTGTAGGTATTTATATACAGATATTTAGATTTTTATCGAAATGTTGTCTTTAAGCACAAATTAGCACAAATTATCATGTGGTGAGCCCCTGTGATCACGACAGGTGTTGTGTATAACGGATTTGATGTCAAGGGCTGGCTGCAAGCATCATACAAAAAGTACATGTGCCCTAGACAGCTGAGATTGTTTTAACCCTCAAAGTGCCTTTCATAACAATTCAAGTTACTTTAGTGACCATTCGAGATCAAGATCAGACTGCAGAGAACATGCAGTCTGGGACCTACATTGTCTGATTATTCTGATTATGCTGAGACAATCTGTCAAAGAATGGACCTGAAACTGCATTTTTTTTTTATGTTTTCCATCGGACTGAAATTGTCATTTTTTTTTGTGCTCAAAGCATTAAATTTTGTCTGCTTACTAGTGAGTTTGGCATCTATGTGTTGTGACACCTTCATACCAAAATAAATATCATGAATGTCACCATGAATCACATCCATTAACCCTTTATCAAACAATGAAATTTGGACATGTACAAATTGAAAGCATTTGCAAGCGACAAATTAAATGTAGCTCAAAAGGGAAAATCGTCTGAGAAAAGGTAGAAAACATTGTGGGAAATGGAGAAAATGCTGGTCACCAGCATTTTCTTCTTTTCCCACAATGTTTTTAAAAGCCATCTTCCTCAGGGTCATTGAATCTCGGGATTGTGTGGCAAAGAGTTAAGGGGGTCCTGCATGGCTCATTGCTAGAGATCAGGACCTGTGACCTGGAGGCCCCGGGTTTGAGCTGCACTAGATCCATTGGGTTTTTTGTGGGAGTGTCCTTGGCCAAGACACTTCAGAGCCCAAGCTTAGTACTAATGAAACCCAGGAAATACATGCATATGTGAGCTGTTGCCGTGATATGACTGAAATAATGTTGAACTCTGCCTAAAACACCTTTCAATCAATCACATCAATTATGTATTGAGGGGATTACTAAAAGTCATCTTTCACAGGATTTTTATTCATTCACCACACTAAAGTCAGTTCTATGTCTGTATGATTCAAGACTAGCTGTGTGATTGGCTAAGACAGAATCGAGATCTTCATCATGTTCTTAACTCTTTACCAAATGACAAAATTTTAAACTGGTCCAGACTGAAAGCAATTGCAGATGACAAATTAAATGTGGGTCAAATGATGATTTCTGTCTCTGATAGGGTAGAAAACATTGTGGTAAAAGGAGAAAATGTTTCCAGCATTTTCTGCTTTTACCACTATGTTTTCAAAAGCCTTCTCTTGCAAGGTCATTAAGGCTGAGGATTGTGTGGTGAACAGGTAAATATGGTCAGACTACAGACAAGTTTAATTCTTGTCCTTATGTCAGCCTCATGTTAGTCTCATTATTTTTGGTCATTTCCTAGCTTTGGAAAATTTTTATTTGCTAACATGTATTTTCATCCATTTTGAAGAATTAAGTATGGTTGATGCATAAAAATTCTGTAACAGATGGCTTTTAAAAGCTATAAGAAATATAATACAACAGTTACAGTCACTGTATAAAATCAGTTCACTTTCAGCACCGTGAAACACTTATATTTTATCACATAAAACCTTTCCCGGCAGTATATTAAACCCATGACTTATTTTTGATAATACACTAGTTTATTATCGTTTTTTGAGTCCCGGTTCAATTTTCGGTCATGAGTGTGTGAAGCTTGAGAAACCAACCACTGTAAATGCCGGAATTTGTACAACTACGCTGTTTCGCGGAAATATGACGTCATTGTTGCTAAGGCATATACGCGTGGACAGTTTTTGATTTTCATGTTTGATAAAAAGCAAGAAATGCAGCAAAAGCTTTTTAAAATCAACAAAATTGCTGAATTAGTTGCACTTGACCCCTCTAGAGACTGTTTTATTCTACTTTCGGTGTTAATGTCATGGAGCTATCTACTTGTGTGTGTAAACATTTGAAACCGAACTACAACTGTAAACATGGACCCGTGAACATTATATAGGCAAAAGGTGATGAGGCAGGATATTTTTTTGTCTGTGATTCGTTTTATGTGATAAATCGAATCTCACATTTGTGTTTATATATTATCATTTTTACCAAACTCGTTGACTAAAATGTATTTGACGCTCGCCAAGGCTCGCGTCATACAATTTTAGTCAACTTGTTTGATAAAAATGATAATACATTTATAAACACTCATGTGAGATCCTCTATTTCTATGCAGTCACAGGGGATGGAAGTCCTTCATAAATTAAGGTCCTACATTAGTTAAGGTGGTGGATTATTATATAGGGGCTCTGTGTTTGATCCCCACCTTTTGCCCTACTGGGAGTACTGGTGGTACTGAAATGAAGGTGCAGGATTCTCAATCTGGGAGGGGCTGGATTGTCACTAGAGGTGCTGTTTTTTCTGGATGGGGTGCATAGGATGTTCTTGAACAACACACTCCAGAAGCCTGACATAGCATTGGTGAAATCTTGGACACACATGCAAAAGTGAGCTGTCTGTGTGATATGACTGAAATAATGCTGAATGGAGCATAAGACACCATTCAGTCAAATATATCCCTGCTGGTTTGAGAGTGCTTTTGGATGCGGTGCTTCAGTCTCAATCTAGAACTGATAAAAATAGGAATGGCATAAATAAGTGAGCTGTTGATATGTAATTTGTACTTAACTCTTTACCAAACAACAAAATTTTAGACTTGTCCAAATTGAAAGCATTTGCAGACGACAAAATAAACATGACTCAAAAATTGAAACTTGACTTTAGAAGAGTAGAAAACATTGTGGGAAAAGGAGAAAATGCTGGTTACCAGCATTTTCTTCTTTTCCCACAATGTTTTCTATAGGCTTCTTTCTCCGGATCGTTAAAAGTTTGGATTGTTTGGTAAAGAGTTAACTGTTTACCAAACGACAAAATTATAGACAGGTCCAAATTGAAAGCATTTGCAGACAAATGTGACTGAAAAATTACAATTTGGTTTGAGAAGGGTAGAAAACATTGTGGGAAAAGGAGAAAATGCTGGTTACCAGCATTTTCTCCTTTTCTCACAATGTTTTCAAAAGGTTTCTTTCTCAGGGTCGTTAAAGAGTTAAACAACAAAGTTTTGGACTCATCCAAATTCAAAGCATCTCGCAGATGACACAGAAATGTCACTCAAATGGTTTGATTTGGGATCGAAAGGGTTAGAAAACATTGCGGCGAAAGGAGAAAATGCTGGTTCAGCCTTCTTCCTTAATTTTGTTAAAATTGGGGATTTTGTGGTAAAGTTTAAGCATTGTTTTATACATTTTTTGACAAAAGACCACTTAGCTTTTAATCTTTAAAAGGTGAGGTAATATCACTGTTATACTATACATGTATAACATACTAGTAGTAGCATGCTTGTTTTGTTTTGTAATATTACTGCTAGAATTAATGTGGTATAGAGCTTTGACAATTGAAAGAAGTTAGTGTACAGATAATTACAATATCTTTATCGTTTTCTCTTACATGGAAACAGCTTTTAGCTCCACTGGCCAAAGGCATGAAAATAGTCTAATTTCTATTTCAAACATACTCTCTTAAACTACTCATCTAGTTTTGATGAAACTTCACAGAAATGATCCTGCCATTGTCATCTTTCAAAGTTTCTAAGAAAATTTGATTCCAATAAAGATTATGGTTGCCATGGCAACAATACTGGAAAAAAAACATCTTTAAAAATCTTCTTCTGCAAAACCACAGCTTTTAATTTGCTACAAATTGGCCAAAATCATCCTTTGGTTGACCTCTTTTAGATTGCTAGATATAATTTTGATTTGACAAATAACATAGCTTCCTTTGGTTGACTCACTGATAAGTCATAACAAGTTATAGTTAAGCTTATGTTCAAGGGAAGTAACTCCTGTTTTCCTTATGACAGTATGTTACCATCTATGTCCCTTGATCATCACACTACACTGTAACATGGTTGGTATTGTATATCAAAGTTTTCTAGACCATAAAAAATATTCTATTTTTTATTCATGATGTTTTATTTTGATGTTTATTAGTATGCTCTGATGTTGTAAATATTCAAATGCAGAGAAATATTCATCCTATGGAGGTAAAGTAATAGATGGCAGCCATCACCAAACTAGAAAATAAGAGGAACTTTAAAGATTCCTCTTTCTCAAAAACAGGAAATATCAGATATTGAAACTTGACATGAATAACTAATACCAGCTGTATTTACAAGAATTATCAAACATGATCATACATTAACCTTTCATCTATATTTGGGTAGGTCAAAGTTTTGGCTTAGCCTGTTTGATTCCTGTGGAAACTGACAATATTTCTGTATTATTTTAAAGACAATCCACCAGCCGAAAGAACGAGTTACCCTCACAGGAGACTACTATTCACCCTGACAACAGTAATCTACCTCCAACAATCCAAGTCCACACCTCCAAGCAAGCAGCTCATCAACAACAACAGCAGCAGCAGCCGTCACAGACCCAGCCAAGGTCAAGGTCTATCTCAAGGACACGTAACAACCCCAGAAGTAATCTGTCTGTTCCTAGGCAACGTAGGAAACTCATGGTCAGCTCTGATGATACTTCTACAGATAGTGATGATGATGATGATACTGATGATGATTGATTTTGCTCATTAATAGATTATTTTAGCTCGCATGCGTTTTTTTTTTTTCAGTTTTAAACATCAAACCTCTTTAGCTCTTTACAATCCAACAATATTATTGATTTTGTACTGAGTGAAATCAAATGCTGGCAACAGATGGACTATTGCTCAAATGATGGTATTTGTCTTTTAAAAAAGGTAGAAAAAATTTTGGCAAAAGGAGAAAATGCTGGTTACCAGCATTTTCTCCTTTTCCCACAATTTTTTCAAAAGATTTCTTCCCCAGGGTTGTTAAAAGGGCATATAGAATACACTTTGCAAAACATTTAGGCATGATATGAGTGATCAAAACTGAAACTGGAGTTGTACATGAAATGAATAATCAGACCTCAAAAGCATGTTGGTTTTTGCTCAGCTTAAATTTTACATATTTACGTTTTATTTTATTATATTATTCTTGTACATGTAAATTGGTAGAAAAAAATTTAGACAGGAGGTAAGCAACCCAAGAGGAATATTTTGTACACACTTTGATAAAATGTTTTCTGAACTAATTGGCTGTTATTTTTTGAACAATTGAAATGATTCTGTTGCAGATAAATTTTAACGAATGAATAAATTTTCTGGTGTAACATTGTGTTGGTCTGACATGGTCCACGTATGATATTTTGTTTTTAGCTCCACTGGCCAAAGGCCAGAGAGCTATTGTCATGGCGCTGTGTCCGTCGTGCGTCCGTCCGTCCGTTCGTCCATGCGTGCGTCCGTAAACTTTTTCTTTAAAAAACTTCTCCTCAGAAACTATTGACTGGATTTTTACCAAATTTCACAGGAATGTTCCTTTGGTGGTCCTCTTTCAAATTCCTTCAAATAATTGTGTTCCATGAAGAATTCTGGTTGCCATGGCAACCAAAGTAAAAAACCTTTAAAAATCTTCTCCTCCCAAACCGCTATTTGGATAGCATTATTATTTTGCAGGAATGTTCCTTAGATACAGGTTTACAGAATTCCTTAAAAAAAAAAAAGATCTGTCAAAAAACATGGCTTTTATGGGAGACTCATTTTCCTTTTATGGTATAAAGTAAAATCTTTGAAAAATTTCTTCTCTAAAACTATTCATTGGATTTCATTGTTGTTTTGCAGGTAAGTTCCTATGGTGGTTGTCTACCAAATTGTTTCTTCAGCTAAAATGCAGGATTGAATGATAATTGTTAAAAACTTCCTTTCACCATTATAGAAATATCAGGCCTGTGGAGCGATACAGGCGCTCAAGCGCCTCTAGTTTGTCATATGCACCGTTTTTTCTATTATCAGTTAACCATTATTGCAATAGAGCGTGACACTAGTTTTTAAAACACCTGTCTAGAAGCCTTTATTTTGGCAAATTTTAGACGCATCAACTACATAAATGATGATCAATGCTACCCTTTGCCATACAATCAGGACTCATAATGACCCGGAGGAAAATGGCCTTCGAAAAACATTGTGAGATAAGGAGAAAAAGCTGGTAACCAGCATTATCTCCATTTCCCAGAATGTTTTGTACCCTTTCCAAGACATATTTTGAGCCACATTTAAAAAGTTGCCTGGAAATGCTCGGGATTTGGGTGAGTCAAAAATTTTGTCGTCTCGCAAAGAGTTGGGGTGTCCTTCCCAGAATTTTGGAGTCCCTGGAATCCAGGGACATTGTTAGTGTTGACCCCTTTATCATAGGAACCTATGTTTAGCCAAACTTTGCCCTCTGTAAATCTAATATACTTGAGCCATGCTCTGGCAAAAAGGACTAACTGCATCTCCGTGATGGATTGTACCAAGCGAATCATCACATTTTAATGGACCCCTTTATGTCCATTTTGTCGAACAATCGACTGAATTCTTGCATAGAAAGGTCCTTTGACATGCAGAAAAAGGACCAATGGCAAAAAGTTTTGACACAAGTCAGCCTGCGCGGACTGCGCAGGCTGACCAGGGTCGATACTTTTTGCAAATGCATTAAGCCCCCCTTTGCCAGAGCATGGTTCATTTGATTATGAAGAGCGAAATTTGTAAAAACACTTGAGTTCCCGTGCCTGTACAGTAATCTTAATGATGTTACAATTGTTCAATGTACTCAAATGCTTGTTTGTTTTTTATTAACTGCGTCTTTCTCAAATTGTAAAGCACACTTAATCAGTAATAAAGATTTTGGTTCAATTTTTGTTTCGTTTTGTTTTGTAAAATTAGAACCATCCCAATACCTATTGGAACATGATTGTGAAATATTATAGGTTATTGCACTTGTATGGGAATATATTGTGTTGAACAAGTTCCTTTGGTAGAGTTGCCCAAGCTTGCAAGGACAACTATGCTTAAAGAACAAGTTCAACACAATATATTCCCACACAAGTACAATAACCTTAAATATTGCCTACTTTCATCCAGTGCAAATACATGGGGACAATATCAAAGTATATAAAATAGAGTTATTTCATCAGCTTGTAGTTAATATGGGGAAATATTTGCCAAAAAAGGGAAAGGTATGCGAAAATAACAAGTGCCATAAGGCACGAGTTATTTTTGCGGACCTTTCCCTTTTGAGGCAAATATTTCCCCATATTAACCACAAGCTGATGAAATAAATTATATATTATATTTCCTCTGATTATTTTGTCAACGAATGCCACTTTTAAAACTTAAAAACTTAAAAAAGTAGTTTCAGATTTTTGGCAGGGGGAAAATATTCACTGTGACGGGGAAATAATTCCCCCCAGCTTAAATTACGACATTTCTTTACCCATAACATTTCTAAAAATAGACACATGAAATATAATATAAGGTATTTGTGGTACCTCTGTTGTTCTGAATCATGGGAATACATCAGTTTTAATGTACTGACTCTTTACCAGACAACAAAATTTCAGATTTGTCCATATTGAAAGCATTTGCAGACGAAGAATACAATTTAGCTTAAAACTCATGGGAATATCCTTTACCCCTTTAACGAACAAAAAAAAATTCAGACTAGCTCAAATTGAAAGCATTTGCAGACGACAAGTTAGACATGGCTCACAAACTGAAATTTGTCCTTTGAATGATACAAAACATGGTGGAAAAAGGAGAAAATGCTGATTACCAGCATTTTCTCCTTTTCCCACGATGTTTTTAAAAGCCGTCTTCCTCAAGGTGGTTTGAACCCGGGCTTGTGTGGTAAAGGATAAATATGGTAGAACACATTGTGGGAATGGGGAAAAAAATGCTTGTTACGGAACCAGCATTCTATCCTTTACTTTTGAAAGTATTCTGTCACGGGGTCATCTAAACACAGGATTTGGATAAGGAAAGATTTCAATGTTTGCACGCAAAAATTGATATTGATTAAGTGACTAAGCATTTCCTGCCTACTCTTTAGTTCTTAGCGGAGCCCCGGTAGCGCAGTCTGTAGCATACAGGACTCAACAACGGGGTCGCTGGTTCGATCCCTGGCTCAGCCAATTTCTTTCCGAGAATTGATGATAGTCATTGCAACAGGATTCATTCCTCTCTCACAGCTGATCACTGTTTCGACGATGCTCATGTGGGAAAGTAGCCTGTGGATTGGAAAGAATATTGTGCGGAGTACTGGTAAAAGAAACTCCAGGAAAGCATGGATAGGTGCACTGGCTGCTGCAATATAATGTTGAAAATGGCATTAAACACCATACAATCAATCACTTTAGTTCTTATTAAAATGACAAATAAAGAAGGTAATTAGTAATTATATACAGAATAAATGTTTCAATGAAATGAGCGTAAATGGTGATTAAAACATGTTTTTAAAAAAGAATTGCCTATGTACTGACTAGAGAAATAAACAAGAAGGTCATGATGGCCCTGCTCTAAGTCACTCACCAGATCCTTTTGACCCAACATGAACCATTTTCAGTCTCTTCCCAGGTGTCAAGACGAACATTCTAAAAAAAAATTCATGAGTATTAGACCTAAAATGTTGCCTCAAGAGTAGACACATGCTTTTCTAGGATTTGTCTTAGTGACCTACTTTTTGATGTAGCTTGACCCATTTTCAACCTCCATGTAGGTATCACCAAGACAAACATTCTGACCAACTTTTTGAGGTTCGGACTGAAAATGTGGCTTCAAGAGTGTACACAGGGTTTGCCAAGGATTTGTCCCAGTGACCTACTTTTTGACCTGATGTGACCTATTTTCATGCCTGTCTGAGCTATCATCCAGGCGAATTCCCAACATTGACCTTGAATCAACAATGCTATCACAACCACAAAGGGCGAAAACTATTAAAACCATTACTGTATTTGATAATTTAAGCCATGCTGAATAACGATCTTTATCAAATGGCATAATTTTAAAAAGGGAAACCCCAATTTTTTCTTCATATATGAACAAGTCCTGGATGAGAATATTGTTTATGGTCAAAGGGAAAAAACTCGAATAGGCCTAAACTCAAAATCAAAGAGAGTGCTCTCCCTTGTTGCTACCCCTCTCCCCATGTCCTTCGATGAAACGCTAGAAATGAATCGATAAAGTAAAATCAAGACTGTCGCAAAACGACGCATATTACAGTAACCTTTGCTTAATTGTACAGCAAGTTTCCAGAATATCTGACACAGACACGGAGATCCACCTTGAGTCAGGTGTGAATTATACAAAATTACTTCCTTTTCAGTTTGGAACTGAAATAAATCAGGACTGCTTCCGTCCGGGCGAATTTAGAAAGTAGGCCTTGTAGCTGAAAAGCGATTGCTTTCAGCACACGGACCTCTTTTCATTCTCTCATTTCTACCCATCAAAAGTATCCTGTTGGCTTTTAGTGAAAGTCTACGGCAACTCGGAACATTTGACGATATTTGGGATAAGCAGGGATCGTAAATTTGATTTGGTTATTTTTTTTAACTTGTATTCTCTGACTACCCTAACTCCCTACCCAATAATGTCACTTTTTACGACCCATTATCATTAAGGCCGGATATTGTATGGTATATTACATTCGATCTTACCGTTAGGTAATTTCACAAAGTCGGACCAGGTTGGACTTCCGAATCGGGTCGAACCTGATACAATAATAATTGACACTGCTTCTCACACATTAATCTAAACAGACATTAATTTTAAAAAAATCTAAACCAAGGCAGAATAGTTCAGCGTGAACATGTATCTCAAAGAGAAAAATCATAAAGAAATTGGTTCCCATGTCATATCTGGTTATTACGTCCAACCCGGTTTCAGTCGGTGGCTCTACCAACCTAATCCAGTTGGTAAATTTCCAAGAATCGGCTTTGACTTAATCACCGGATCGGTCCCACAATTTCAATTGTTGAGGAACAAGTTGGATTTGCATCAGTAGTTTTCTTTCATCTATATATCATAATAAAGGTTTATTGTGGATAAAATAAAGGGATTTCTAACTTCTAGAAACAAGTTATTGCAGTGTAAAAGGCCCAGCTGGACCAAAAAGCACTGAATTTTGAGTTTAAGTTAGTTTCACATTGCTTTGCCAATATAAACCAATGCAGTGTTGCTAACTAAAAGTGAAGTCATTGAAAAATAAGCTTGAAATCTGAAGTAAGAAACGTGAAAAAAATGTAACAGTTACCTCTCAGAGAGACTTAGAGGTTTGGTGGGACGGTGGCTCAGACTTCTACTTTGTAAAATTCTTTGCTTCTCTATGTGATTCTACAGAAGCTGGTATTGGGTAAAGAAATACGCTATTTTCAACAGCACTGTACTAGCGCGTGTACAATAGTAAATTTATGTGACAAACAGCAGAACGCTCACAGGCGTGCTCGCAAGCGCAGCGTGCGTGTGCGTGGGCGTGCGCACATGTGTGTGTGTTATACTCTAATTTTATTAGATTTAGTTTAGTTTCAAAACATATTTATTTTACATCGATTGAAAAAAAAGTTCTTATCTTGTTCTAGTAATCATTCTCGGTTCTGCTTTCTGGAAACTGAACCAGTACTCGTGCCGAATATGTGGGCCAATGAACAGCCCAAAAGTTGACACCCGCTCCCGGGTATCGAAGTTAGACGCCGAACGCCCTATCTCACAACCATGGACACCACTGTTAACCATTGTCAGGCCTGATAGTTTGCAAAACTCACCTATTTTTATGATTTCTGTAGGAAGTGAGTAACATTTGTATATTCGGAATGGAAAATCAAAAGCAAACATTCAAAATTAAGGCAGGATCCGGTGATTATGTCCGAACCTGTCGATTCCGGTAAGGTTATTAACTGGAGGGAGCTGTCAAACTTTTACAACTTCGGTCACATAAACAATGTTGACCTTTACGCCTTTTTACAGACTTGTATTGGTGAGTAAAGAGGTCGTGTCTGTTTGAATCTAAATTTTCGGTTATATGTGTTTTCCTTTTCCAAACAGAACAGTGAGAGAATTTCGATAACTTAGTAAAGTAATTCGTTTTCGCGGTTCTCGTCTCCGGTAGTTTATACGATACAAAACAATAAGCATAGCCTATATGCAGGAATTGTGTCAGAAAATAACAGGGAGACCAAAACAGATTATCCACCAAAATAATTAAGATCCTATATTTTTTACCAGTTAATTCATATCACAGGTTATGATGAACAACAAACCTGACTTGACATAATTACACTTTGAATTGAAAGTAGCCTACTTCTCTCTTCGATCTGTAACAGATACCGTACCTCTGTATAGTCACGACACGTAGGTCGACGAAACATTTTCCTTCGAATTAATCTGTATTTTTCTGACAACAAACAGCAGCACCCTCTAGTACAGACAACTGTCCCCAAAGGCGATGTTACTTTTTAACTGGTCATCACTGGGTACAGAGGCAATCAAGACAAAAACAGTTGAAATCTCTGCACAGATTTTGTGCGAAAGTTTGAACTCTCGTGATTTCACAAATAGAGCACAAAACTAGGATTCGAACAAGCCTGTTGCTTGCGTATGCAGTAATCCTTCGTTTGCAATACAAATATTTTTTATTTAAACGCTGAACATTTGCTACTCAAGTAATTTACGTTCCGGAAAACACACAAAATGGCTGCTACACATGATCGGTTTCATCAGTTTTTTCCTGAAATTTACATGTTATAAACGACTTCTAAAAGCTCTTAAGGTAATGAAAGGTTTAATAATTTGCCTTTGGTCACGTTTGTTACTAAAAGTTAATCGCATTTCACTGCAATACAGATTAAATCGACGAAACAGAAAGTCAGTAAGTGCTCTATCTTTGCTACCAGAAGATTTACGATTGGACTTGAGATGGTATGGTGCACAATAAATGTCCAAATATGAAAAAAATCCCCGTGGTGGCTCATTATCGAGACTACGGCATCCTCTAGCGGCTTGTCTGGTCTCGATTTTGAGTATAAATACCTTGACTCAGATATCTCTTTCCCTAAGCAATCTTCAATTTTCAAAATAAAAGTTAAAAATGGAAGATAAATATATTGGAAGTGAAAACGATGTAATAGGCACCTACATGCGTAACACCATATACCCTACCCTCTAAAGTCCTTTATTACACACAGTTTTACAAACAAACAGACATAATAGCGTATTTAGATCATCTGCAAAATCATGTGGTAATATTTTCAAATCATGTTACTGCAATTGGCGCCAAATATATCAAGTTGCAATTATATTTTGACAAATACCATCAAAGTCACATGAATCAATTTCAAAATGGCTGCCGGATAATGCTGAAGGTCATGTTGGACTTTCTTTGAAACATCTGGATAAAACGGAATGATATTTACTGTGACGCTTATTGAAAGATGAAGCTAAGAAATAGTATTGACATTGTTTGAATATACTGTGGATACCATGTAATTTTTTCTTATCACACTTTAAGTGCCGTGAACTTACGTGTTGCAAGGCTATATAGTGTTCACACAAAGTTTGACGTGGCTGATAATTTATTTTCAGATCATTTAAGTTGATATAATTTGTCAGCCTTGAAAAGAAAGTTTTTGAAAACTTATTGGGTAAGAGAGGAAATGCTGGTAACAACCATTTTCTTTTTTCCCATGTAACTTCCAATGTGAATCACATTTAATATGTGGTCTGTAAATGGTCCTCAAGCTGGACCAGTGTAAAATTTGTCATCAAGTAAAGAGAAAAGGTTTGATACGTTTTAGAAATGTTGTGGTTTCAGTGTCTTCTGCATACAGTGTCTCATAAGGTTTGATGTGGCTAATGTATTATCCCCTTTTCCAAACAATCCAGAGTAATAATGACTCTGAGCCAGAAAGGTTTTGGAAACATTGTGGGAAAAGAAGAAAATGCATTTGCTTCTTTTCCAACAGTTTTTTCTACCCTATCAGAGAACTTAAGCTAATTTGTTCCAATTTTGAATTCAGTGTGCCCTGAAAATGTTTTAATTTGGAAAAGTCTAAAATTTGCCATTTGGGAAAAAGTTAATTATTGTCTACCCAAACAGGTTGTTATTGTTTACAACTTGGCTGTGATGGGGGATGACTGTGAGAGAGACAAGTCAAGGACCGTCAGAAATGTTGTGACAAAAGTAAGTGTCAGACTTAATCCTTTACAAAAAAACCCGGTGTTTTCATGACCCAGAGGAAAATATCTTGTGAAAGCCTTTATGGGAAAAGGAGAAAAATTTTGATCAACATAACTTTTTCCTTTTTTCACATTTTCTTCAACCTGTAACTCTTTCAGTTCTAATTAGATAGATTTCTCCTTTTCATTGGCTACAAGTACATCTCTGCTGTAAGGTGAAGCAATAGTTTGGCGTTAATCCATAATCACAGATTGTGCAGTCTGATCTTGACCTATACTGTCCAAAAAGAGCATGTGTCATCTATGGTAAGGAGATAGTAACAGACAAATACCATCATTTCTGCTATGTTTGATTTGTTGTTTTGAATGCTTTCAATAGGGACGAGACAAATTTTGTGGTGTGGTTAAGGTTTAACCTTAAGTTTCTCTTTATAATCATCAGGGCCAGTAGTCATCAATCATTCAACAGTGCATTCCTGGTGGTATTCTGAATTTTAAAAGTAGGACAACTTTTGATTGACTGAACCATTTAGTTTAGCCAATCAGAAATGTGTTTCATTGAAATTTAGCAAATTGATGAGAATAAGACTAAGAAATAGAGGATATTTGTTTTTTACGGTGAAAGATCGAAATTTATTTCATCTCGTGAACATCATCTGTAATGTTTTCACGTGTGGCGCAGCCATGAGTGAAAATATTACCGATGATGTTCAAGAGATGAAATAAATTTCGATCTTTCACCAAAAAAACAAATATTCTATTTATTTCATGCTTTTAACCCTTTCTGGGGGGAACTTAATCAAAATCCAGTACAGTTCTTTTCGGTTATTCCCCGTGGCCTACCCTCTCCGCATAGCAACGCATTACAAAATTACGTCAAGCACGAGAAATTTAAGGTAAATTTAAGTATGTCATCCGTTTTGAGGGGTCCTGCATGGATCGATGGTTAAGGCATGGATCAGAACTTAAGGTCTACAACCCCTAACTCTCATATTAAAAGACGGAAGCTGTCAAGATTGGCCAAATAGCCTTTACAAAAACATGGGTGTTTCACGATATTTACCGATGAGTTAGCGAGTCTACGGCCCCTAACTCTCATATAAAAAGACAGAAGCTGCCAAGATTGGCTGAATAGCCTTTACGAAAACTTTGATGTTTATCGATGAGTTAGGGACTGTAGACCGTAAGGAGTCCTGGGTTTGATTGTCCCATGAGGTTCTGGATTTTTGTAGGATTGCCCTTTGGCTGGACACTACAGAGCCCCATCCCAGTACTGATGGAACCTTGGAAAGACATAACTATTGGGTAGAGCTATGCCTGAAATATTTTTGACTCGAATGCACAAGTTAATCCTTAACATTTAAAAGATTAGAAAACATTGTGGAAAAAATGAGAAAATGGTTACCAGTATTTTCTCCTTTCCTAACAGTGTACTAAAAAGTCTTCTTCCTCAGGTCGTTAAAAGTCAGGATTGTATGGTAAAGGGTTAAATCTATGCCAGACAACAGATTTGGCATGGAACCAAATTGGATGCACTTGTAGACTTCAAATTGGATATGGCTGAAACTGATGGGATTTGTGTTTGATAATGTACATAATATTTTTGTCCTCTTTCTTCAATGTTTTCAAAGGCCTACCTCCTTTAGGGTTGTTAATTCATGATTGTTTGGTAAAGGATTTAACTGCAATATTTCCGTCTCTTTTTTTTCCCTGACCCAAAATTTTCTTTTCATTGATTCAATGCTGTGTGGTTCATTGTCGTATAAACTCCCTGAAGGAAAATGTTGGCAGAGCAATTTGCCACTGTGTTGTCTGTGCATGGGTGTCTCTTTACATAGGCGATTCATAACACATTTGGGGACCATCAGTTGGTTTTACGAATGTTCTTTTTCAGGATTTATTTCCACATTACAAATCCATCGGGACCAAAATACCTTATCAGTGTCCATTTTTCAAAGAACGAGATAAATATATCGCTCAAGAGGAACACAAAGAGAGGGATGCATCGACACACTGGTCATGTGGTTATTGCGGAAAGGCCTTTATCGGAGAAATCTATCTAGATATGCATCTATCAAACAGACATCAAAGCACAATCAACAATGTAGGTATATGTATTATAACTTTGGATGGAAATGGTAATATAAACTGTAAAGGATAATAGTACCAGTATATTGTTTATGTGAGAGTGGCCAGTACAACGTTATTTTATGCCAAGGTGGCCTGTGCATCTAGCCCTGTGTTTCAGGAGTTTCTTTAATACTATGTTCAATGACATAATGTTTAGACCCGGCCAAATTAAAAGCAGAAAGCAAAGTAAACCATCTTGTTATGTGATTGGCGGGGGGAAGGGGATGGGGGAAAAAAAAAAACATGTACGGAATTCAGAAGGAAACAAAGTTGTGTTTTGGATGGATGTATCAGTTTCATCTCATTTTTCCTGTAATTTATCTGCAACAGACAACTTTAAAACATCCTGGTAAAAATTATTAACCCTTTACCACACAATCCTGAGTTTTAATGACCCCAAGAAAGAACGATTTTGAAAACATTGTGGAAAAAGGAGGAAATGCTGGTAACCAGCATTTCCTCCTTTTTCTTCAATGTTTTGTACCTTTACCAAAATAAGCTTCAACTTTTAGTCACATTTATATTGTCATCTGCAAATGCTTTGAATTTGGACCTGTCTATAATTTTGTTGTTTGGTAAAGAGTTAATCAACACAAATGAGTAAAGATTTACCATATTTTACGTTGTGAGATAAATTCTAGTACTTAACTCTTTATCAAACAGCAAAAGTTTGGACTTCTCAAAGCTGAAAGAATGATAGGTGCTTCAAATAATGAAATTTGTCTTTTAACTCTTAACCAAACAACAAAATTTTAGACTGGTCCAAATTGAAAGCATTTGCAGACAGCAAAAGAAATGTGACTGAAAAATTGAAGTTTGTTTGGGGAAGGTTAGAAAAGATTGTGGGGAGAATTTGATATGAGTTGGCTATCGAAATAAAATTTTATGAAACTTGTCTAGAAAAATGTTGTTTGTAAGTTCAACATAGGCTTGCTTAATAACATTTATCTTAGTTCAGTGTTTAATGAAATTTTTGTTCCAAGCACTATCTTGTGTTGGATCCTATATGTATTAGATATAATACTTGTATTTTATCTCCACAGATGAATGATTCAGTGTGTCTGGCTGATTATTGTGAGATATTTCGCTGTGATGTTCTCTCTGGTGTGGCCACGCCTACATTTTGGGATGTGGCTCTGTGTATGGAAGAAGATATGAAAGATCTAACATCTGACTGTGTGGTATGTCAACAGTACATCACATATATATGCACATATGATAATACCTGAATTAGTGGTCAATTATATTAAGCAGCCTCTTGCATTGACTCCCTTTGCCAGAGTAAAAGAAGTTAGAATTGTGCATTTAGAAAGCGTTTGCAGACCAAGACTTAAGGTGGTCTATATAATTGAATTTGTCTTTACAGGGTAGAAAACATGGTGAGATAAGGAGAAAATGCTTGATACCTGCATGTCTTGGAAAATCTCTTTAACAGACAACCAATGTTTAGAAATTACCCATATTGAAAACATGTGCAGAGGACAAATCAAATTTGAATTAACTCTGTAGCACACAATCCCGACTTTTAACGACCCTGAGAAAGAAGCCTATAGAAAACATTGTGGGAAAAGGAGAAAATGCTGGTAACCAGCATTTTCTCCTTTTCCCACAATATTTTCTACCCTATCAAAGTCAGAAATCATCATATTAACAAGATTTAATTTGTTGTCTGCAGATGCTTTGAATTTGGTCCAGTCCAAAAATTAGTCGTTTGGTAAAGAGTTAAATGATGGGAGTTATCTTCTGAAGGGTTGTCAGCATTGTGGTAAAAGAAGAAAATGATTGTTGCCTATAATGGTTCCTCCTTTTTCAAAATCCTGAGGGTCATAAATATTGATGAAATGTTGAATCGCATGGTTGATCATTGTTATTTAAAATCAGAGTTATGTCTTTTAGGAACTGATGAAAACCTGTATACCAGAGACATTGAATTGGAATTCATCTAAAACATTGCTTGGTAGGTATAAAAGTATACTGTTCCCCACTTTGAGATTCACTCCCTATTTGTGTCAATATTTACACATCAAGGTCATGTGACTGGGTTGGCCAATCAGATTTTGTATGAGATTCGTTTCTTGTGATACTGATTTTGTCATTTCATTGGTCAGTTATTTTCATACATTACTCAAGCAAAATATTGTATAATTAGTCAAGGGTTTACTTGTATAGCTTTGCAAAACCCTGTGTCAGACAACCCTTCGTTGTAGTGACTCTCAGAAAAGATGTTTTTAAAAACATATGCAGGAAAAAGAGGAAATGTGGGTAACCAGCATTTTTTGTCCTTTTTCCTACAATGTTTTTTTTTTAACCCTTTGCGAGCCATATATCACATGATTGATCCATGTTTGATATGGCCTCTGCAGCTGCTTTTAATTTGGGCAAGTCCGAAAATTTGTATTTGGGTAATACTTTAAAGAGACGCAAGATAATGCAGGTAGTGTGAATTTAGATGAGATTGCAGATGTGTAGATTTTAGACTTTTCCATTACAAAAATTATTTCATTATTATGGTTCAAATGATGAGATTTTTATTTAACTCTTTACCAAACGACAAGATTTTAAACTTGTCAAAAATGAAAGCAGTAGCAGACGACAAAATGAACCTGACTCAAACAATGAAATTTTTTAACAGAATGGTAGAAAACATTGTGGGAAAAAGGAGAAAATGCTGATTACTAGCATTTTCTCCTTTTCCCACAATGTTTTCAAAAGCCTCCTTCTTTCAGGGTCGTTAAAAGTCGGGATTGTGTGGTAAAGGGTTAAGCCTTTCCCAAATGATATGTATGATACTCTTTTCAATATGAAAGCATCTGTAGACAACAATTTAAAGTTTGATACAAATGAGCTTACATTCTCTGATCGGATAGAAAACATTGTGGGAAAAGAAGAAAATGCTGGTTATAAGCATTTTCTCCATTTCCCATGTTTTGGAAAGCCCTCTTCTTTAGGGTCGTTAAAACAAGTTTGTGTGGTAAAGGGTTAACTCTACCAAACTACAAAATTTTAGACTTCTCTGAATTCAAAGGATTGGCAGAGAACAATTTATATGAGATTTGTCTTTGAAAAGCATTAAGGGAAAACGAAAAATGCTGTTTAGTAGCTGTTTTTCCTTTTCCCACAATGTTTTCAATGTCGTCAGGATTGTTAAAACTCCAGATTGTTTGGTAAAGGGTAAAAAGAGTAAAAAATATTATTGGAACAGGAGAAAATGCTGGTTGATAAAGGTTTTAAAACTCCTTCCTTCCGAGGGCCATAAAAACATGGAATCTGTTACTTATTTCTTCTTAATTTTCTTTTCAGCATCACTATCACAAAGTGTTTGTTCCTATCTTCAATGTAAAACATACTATGATGCTCCGTCATTAGAGGTATGTACTTATTCAGAGTTTGTTATCTGTATTTACACATTACCTCCAAACACACAAGTTTAACCCTTTACAAGACAAAAAAATTTTAGCCTTGCCCAAATTGATAGCAGTTGGAGACGACAATTTCATTGTAGCTGAAATGGTGCAATTCTTCTTTAATAGGGTAGAAAACATTGCTGGAAGAGGAGAAAATGCTGGTAACCAGCATTTTCTCCTCTTCCAGCAATGTTTTCAAAAGGCTTCTTTCCCAGGGTTGTTAAAAGTCAGCATTGTATGATAAAGAGTTGAATGTGTCTGTTAATTGCAATTTCATAGATCTACTCTGAAACAACCCAGCCAGTTTTAAGCAAACTTCACAGGATTGACCCTGTGATGTAGGTAATTCCAAGGATTGACCTGGCTCATTAAAGGATTCGAACCCGGAACCTTTGATGTGAAACGCTGACCCTGTACCCCCTACACCACCATCTTAATTGAAATTTACACGAGCAGTGCTCAGGTAAAAGGATATTCTTTTATTGTTTTCTTTTTTTTTTAATCCGTGGTGTGTCGCTGGGAAATAGGAAAATCATATTGAAAAAAAGAAAACTGTTTTAGTAATACTAAAGGGTCTTTAAAACAAAACTGTTAAAAAAACCAATAGCTGCTCGCCACATGGCTTTATGCCGCATGGCAAGGGTAAAGAACAACAACGATCATCATCATCCAGTAAAAGGGGATTTAACCCTTTACCACACAATCCCAAGTTTTAACGACCCTGGGGAAGAAGCCTTTTGAAAACTTTGCGGGAAAAGGAGAAAATGCTGGTAACCAGCATTTTCCCCGTTTCCCACAATGTTTTCTTCCCTATCAAAGGAACATTTCATCTTTTGAGCCACATTTAAATTTTTGTCTGCAAATGCTTTGAATTTGGATGAGTCTAAAATCTTGTCGTTTGGTAAAGAGATAATGCTTCTCTGTGATGCATTATACCAAGCAAGTTATCACAAAATTATGGATCCGTAGAATCCATTTTCTTACAACAGACTAGAATGATGCTTGAACATGTAGAAAAATTGACCAATAGCAAAAAGTTTTGAACCAGGACAGCCTGTGTGTACTGTGCAGGCTGACCTGGATCGATATGTTTTGTTGATGCATTATACCCCCTTTTCACAGAGATAAATATTTTCTGTGGAAATTACATGTAAAGAATGATGAAATTAGAAGTATCTGAATACTTTACTCTTAGGCTGCTAAGCGCAACTCAACTGACCTTTTGTGGACAGTGTAGATCAAGATCAGACTGCACAGAATGTGATTTACACTGTCTGATGAGGAGATATTTTTCTCTATAAAATAAATTTGAAATAGCATCATTTGGGTTTTTACTATCGGCTTGAAAGCTCCATTTAATTTATTTAGCAGGATATAGGCTAATAAGTGTCAGTCAGAGGAATAAATATTTCGTGTCTCTATATTCAGGAGAAGGAACCACCAGGGACAGGGTACATTGTGGGGTCTGTGATACTGTTGATATTTATGATTCTTTATTATTGCGTGGCAGTCAACTATTTCTGGTAAGTGTATCCTTGATTAACCCTGTAATACACAATCCCAACTTTTAACGACCCTGAAGAAGAAAGTTATGGAAAACATTGCGGAAAAAGGAGAAAATGCTGGTTACCAACATTTCCTCCTTTTTTCACAATTTTTTCATAATTTTTTCTACCCATCCTAAAACAAATTTTAATTTTTGAGTCATAAACGTGGAAAAATGAGAAAATGCTGATAACCAGCATTTGCTCCTTTTTCCACAATCTTTTCTACCCGTCCCAAAACAAATTCTTGGGTCACATTTATTTCTTCTTCTGCAAATGCTTTCAATTTGAACTAGTGTTTGATTTTGTCATTTGGTAAGGGTCAACTTCAGCACAATATTTTGTGTTCCGATTTTAAAGGCATTGTTTTTAAAAGTAGTTACCAGGGGACAAAAATTTTACGTGGATATTTAAAAAATATTTGTAAACATTTTAAGAAGTGTTTGAACGGTTACGAAGATTTAGAATTAAATAGAGAACTTTTCCCCACAATATGATTTCAGAAGTTGTCTTTCGAAGAGTTATTAGACCTATACCACACAATCCAGAGTTTTAACGACCCTGAGGAAGAAGTCTTTTGAAAACATTGAGGGAAAACGAGAAAATGCTGGTAACCAGCATTTTCTCCTTTTCCCTCAGTGTTTTCTGCCCTATCAAAGACATTATTTACACTACATTCATTTTTTTGTCAGCTAATGCTTTAAATTTGGTCAAGTACAAAATTTTGTCGTTTGGTAAAGAGTTAATTCTTTCCAACTCAAGAAATTCTACTTTTTTTCCTTGTTTTAAAAGTAGATTTCAAGTGGAGGACTATTATGTTAGATAGGTATCACAAAGCAGATGGTGTAGATGTAAGATCAGACTGCACTTTCTGTGCAGTCTGATCTTGATTTACAGGTTCCGCAAAAGCTACTTCTGTTGTCATTAGAAATAAAAGAGTTAAAACAGATTTTCAGCTTAGACAAAAAAGATTATTTTAGTGCTTGGATTTAGAATCTATAGGGTTAGAACACAAGTAATACAGAAGAGACATGGGTAGGTGGACTGTTGCTGTTATATGATTGAATTACAGTTGAAGGTTTGCCTTGAGTCTTATGTACACAAACTAACAACTATAATCTAGGCCATCTGACTTTAAATGGAACCCTTGTCTACAAGTCTTCAGGACCCTTCTTGCTCATTGGTAAACCCTTTACCAAATGATCCTGTGTTTTAGCAGCCCTGACCCGGCCAGGTAGCTCAGTGGTTAGTGTATCTGACTCGTGACTAGGTGGTTGTGGGTTGATGCCTGGTTGAGGCAAACTTTCTTTTTCAGGATTTTTCACCTCTCACCTCTGATGCAAGTGAGAAAAGCAGTCAAGTGAGAAAGTTGTGTCAGAACTGGTGTGAGAAAGCCAGGAAAAATGTGTAGGTGCACTGACGGCTGTGATATGACCTAAGCTGTTAAAATGGCATTAAGCTCCAATACAAAGACAAACAACGCTGAGAAAGAAAATTTTTGAAAACATTGTAGGAAAGGGAGAAAATTCTGGAAACCAGCATTTTCTTCCTTTTCCACAATGTATTCTATCACAGCCTTCAGTGTGGTGTCCGTGGTTGTGAGGTAGAGCGTCGGCCTCGTAACCAAAAGGTCCCGAGTTCAATACCAGGGAGCGTGTGTCAACTTTGGGATTTTTCATTGACCCACACATTCGGCGCGAGTTCTGGTGTAGTTCCCAGGAAGCAGAATCGAGAGAGAGTAGTATAAGTTGCAAGAACTTGTTTCTGAATCGATGTTAAATAAATATGTTTAAACTTTTCAATGTATTCTATCCTTTCATAATCAAATTTGATCTTCCTAGCCACATTTCATTTGTCATCTGTCAATGCTTTCATAATGGACAAGTCTTTTATTTTGTCATCTTGAAGTCAAGGTGTTGGATTTTTAGTCCAAATGGTCCAGAATTGATCCCCAATATTACTGATGTTCTGTTGGAGTGTCCTTTGGCAAGGCACTACAGATCCCTTAGCCCAGAACTGGTGAAAACCAGAATGCACAGTGACATGACTATGTGAATTCTTGGCGCAATTAAACAGAAATACCATTGAAAGCAGGGTAAACATACAATTTTTTGCACTGTTTTCAGGCTGGACACATTTTCAGACATTTATGATTCTGATGATCATGTGATATCGAGACATCCGAACTCGCTGTTTGATACGGAACAGAAGCAGAAATACTACAAACCACATAGCAGATCTCATTCGAGGAAGAGACAAAACATTATTCAAGCTGAAGCTTCAACCAATCAAGACATTTTTCAAGTTCATTCTGGTTTAAATGCCTCTGTGCAAGACGTACATGACAAAAGTTGACCAAGATAAGTGATTTACTGGACCAAACAAAAATGCTCAAGCTGTAAATCTTCAGCAGACAACAAAATTATGCATTCATCCATATACAAAAGCATCTGCAGACTGCAAATTTAATTCATATGATGGTATTTGTCTTTGACAGGGTAGAAAATACTTTAGGTAAAGGAATTTCTCCTCTTTCCCTCCATGTTTTAGAAGCCTTCTTCCTCTGGGTCATTGACTCTTGTCCAAATTGAAAGCATTTGTAGGTAACAAATTAATTGTGGCACAAATGAAAGTATATGAGAGTAGAAAACATTGTAGGAAAAGGAGAAAATGTTCCAAGGTTTTCTCTTTCTCCCATAATGTTTTCAAAAGCTTTCTTCCTGAGGGTCGTTTAGATTTGGAACTGTTTGGTAAGGGGATAAAACACATGATTATTTGGTGAAGGAAATATAAAACAGAGTTTTCCTGTCTTTGGACTTTCTCTGTGTATAAAGTGAAGGATTCTTCGTGATAACATTTGACGTGTCTATCAGTATAACATTAATGCTGGCAATTTGATTTGAAAGACAAATTGGATCTAGATAGATTCTAACATTCTTGTAGAAACAGGTTTAAAGGTCGACCTTAACTGAACGATCCACTGTGTTAATTATCCTAAGGAAGGAGGCCTTTTAAAACGTTTCAGGTAAAAGGAGAAAATGTTGGTAACCAGCATTTTCTCCTTTTCCAACAACGTTTTCTACTCTTTCAAAGACGAATCCCATAGTTTCAGCCTCATTCAGTTTGTTGTCTCCAAATACTTTCATTGTGGTTATGTCTAAAACTTTGCTGTCTAGTGAAGAGTTCCTAGAATAGATGAGCCCTCTACCACACAATCTCAACTTTTAACGACCATAAGGAAGAAGACTTTTGAAAACATTGTGGGAAAAGAAGAAAATGCTGGTAACCAGCATTTTCTCCTTTTCCCACAATTTTTTCTACCCTATCAAAGACACATTCCATTATTTGAGCAACTTTAAATTGTTGTCTGCGAATGCTTTCAATTTGAACAAGTCTAAAATTTTCTCTTTTGTTACAGAGTTGACATCAGTATTTTACAAGGATCTCATCTTGTTGTTCATATCATAATCATAACGAGTCCTTTTATGACAAAAGTGAGTGGTTCTTGCAGATAGTGTAGATTAAGATCAGACTGCACAGAGCTTCAGTCTAATCTTTGACCTGCACTGTCAGATATTTTTGAAGAAGTTGTGATCAAAAACAATTTTAATGTATACATTTGCATCTGTCACTTATTTCTCTGTGTTTAAAATGTGGGTGGTATAGGTTTAGGATCTGCCGTTCTGGGGTCTTTGGTTAGAGCATCAACTAAGACATTGAGTTAATCAACATGATGTGCTTTTGCCGGACTCGTCTTATGCTTAGTACTAGTGTAACACAGGACACATGCGAATAAGTGAGTGTTGTTGTGATATGACTGAAATTATGTTGAAAGTGGTGTAAAAACACTGTTCAGTCAGTCTTCAAATTTGACGTGAAGGTATTTGAAGACTTCAAATAACAGTATTATTTTTCCCTAATTCTTCTACATAAACCATATGACTTAACTACAGATAGTTGTCACCGAAGGCAATTTTGGTTTTTACTTGTTCCCATCCGAGTACAAAGACGATCGATAAAAAAAAAATCCCCACACAGATTTTGTGCGCATGTTTAAACTCGTCTTTTCACAAACTGACGACAAATGTAGAATTTGAACATATTTAACATGTCATCTGCAAATGTTTCTGAATTGGACGATTCTAAAACATCGTCGTTGCTTAAAGAGTTAAAAGTGTGGCCTATTAATGATTTCTTGTTGAAATCAAATGGAAATGTGTGTTTCATCAGTCGGTTTTCAAATAGGCATTCTTTTTTGATAGATTTTATTAAGATTTATAAAGATGAAAAGCAAATAAAATAGTGAAAACAGAAAATATTTATTTCATTTAAAAGTTACCATTTCTCCCTTTCAAGGCTAAATACCTCTTACAAAACCGGATGAAAAAATATGAACAAATAATGAATATTTACATTTGCGAATTATATACATAAAATATATTAATGTATGATTTTTCACACGAACATTGCAAAGCAATGAAGTCTGTTCAATCTCAGACAACCAGCTACCATCTAACAGTCCATATAAGGAAGGCCTTTTGAGGATCAGCTTTATCCGACCTTTCTCTCAGCCAATCAAACTTCAGACAGAACTCTTAAGAAATACGCGAAAATAAAGAGTTCATGTTGGCATCACTTTGCTTACTCCCTTTATCAAGTCCTCAGTATGAGGCTATGTATCAATCTTCCCTTGGAAAATAGTTTCCAAATATTGTTTGAGCATTTACAGGTATAAAAGACATGTGTCAGATTCTGATAACAAATCATGAACAAAGTCGAGTGGGATCGACAACTGATGCATGTTGTGCGGTGTGAAAAAAGCTGTTTTTTCCTTCTATAGGTTGTGCGCCGTCGTTGAGCTTGCTTTCTTGGATATCCATTTCGTTACTATCGGTGCTTTGATGCCTCAACTTTCGGAACAAGAAGTAAATTGACGTCACAAGTCCAATTTGTAAAACACAAAGCCCGCCCAACATCAGAAATATGACTTTGTCTGTAAAATATGTGAAAATGCACATGATTTGAGGCAACTACATGTAAGTACATTTGAAAGCATCACTGTATAGGGGGAAATTTACTTGTTACTAGTAATTTCTCCATAAAGGCCTATGTCACTGTTAATTCGTCGCTAACTAGAACTCGACTGTCACTCCGACAATAACTTTGAAGCGACACAAATATTTCGTATAGGTCGGGGGGGGGGGGGGGGCAAAAACAATAAGTAACTCAAACAGATTTAATAGCTATTGCTTCCTTTTCCAAGTCTGTGTAGCTATTTTAGGTAATACAAAATAACTAACGAGACATAGGTCGCTGTATAGTTGCATACTAACAGAAGCCAACAACGTCTCCTATTCTACGCCCGAACAGACAAGCCGTACATGCCATCGAAGACTATTCACATCATTCACATCAAACGCGTCTATATGTAAAGCTCTTACTGTTAAGAAATAGACGCTGGGTAGGAACGTAAAGACACCGAGACATCAGGCATTTAACCCTTTACCAAACAACCGCGTGTTTTATTTACAAACCTTTGAAGGCTACTTGTAATAAAAGCATGGTGGGAAAAGGAGAAACTGCTAGTAACTAACAGTTCACCGTTTCACAACAATGTTTTCTTTACTTTCAACGACGAATTAATTTGCACCACACATAATTTGTCTCCTGCAAATGCTTTCTCTTTATTAACCCTTTACCACACAATGCCGACTTTTGACGCTCCTTGAAAAGAAGCCTTTTGAAAACATTGTGGGAAAAGAAGAAAATGCTGGTAACCAGCATTTTCTCCTTTTCCTACAATGTTTTCTACTCTTCCCAAAACAAATTTCAATTTTTTGAGCCACATTTATTTTGTTGTCTGCAAATGCTTTCAATTTGAACCAGTCTACAATTTCTGGTAAAGAGTTAATTAATTTTGTTCACCCAAGTGCATATTGACCTACATTCAAACACTACAACGCCTTGGAATAGCTGATCTCAATTGCATATTATAAAGCCTAGGTAGAACACAATACTAGGAACAGTTATGCTGTGAGAATATGATAGGCCTAATAGGCTTAGGAAGATTTGCAAGATGGACAGGAGGGGCAGCTTATATAGGACTTATTTGTACACGAAAAAGGAATGTTTTAGAGTGAAAGAAAAGAAGACGATAAAAGAAAGTTCAAATGTTAGGGATGGGGAGGGCAACTAGTCCCCCCCCCAAAAAAAAAAAGGATATGGGGGGGTGGAAAGACCAGACCCTGTCTGCCCCCTCCCCTTTCCAACAGCCTGTGGTGGTTAAAATGAAAGTTGTTACCCCTTTGTGTTACATAGACATGTCTGTCTGTAGTTATTTGTCCGGACATTAGTTTGTCTATATCCCGTCTGGTCTCATCTTTTACTGTTTCTAGTATCTTCTGCACACCATCTAATCTGGTCTCCAAATCCTGTATCAATATTTGTGTCAGCGTCTGGTTACCAAGGTTACCAATATCTATTTCCAAACCTTTCAGACGGTGTTCCAGTGTCTTTAACGATACTGTAAGATTTGCTCCATCTGCATCTTTGACGTATGTAATATAACCAAACTGGTAAGCGACACCAATTATAATGGCGAGCAAAAGTGGAGTAGTTATATTTACTATTGAGCTGAAAGTAGAACAAGAAGCTCAAATCTTACGTGGCAAAATTTTATTTTATAATGCACTCGTATTCTCAACTAGAAACTGAAAAAATATGGAGATTTCAAATAATTTGTAAATTCTCTGATTTGCAATGTTTTTCAAATTTCTTATCGCTTCTTTTCGATTCTTCCTGGTTTATAATGCAGCATTACCCGATTATTATTTGGATTTCAACTTGAGTTTGATTAAACACATCCTACTTCAGCAGTGCTTTAAGTGCTTTGAATGAAAACATTGTTGGGTTTCAAAAATAACTCTCATCATTCAATCCGCATTTAATTTGTCATCATGTGGATGGGACACCTTTTTTCCGTCTGGCAAAAAATATAAGTCATATTCAGATTAAGTGTAAAGGAGGTAGAAGAAACAAAATAAACCTCAAAAGTAGATATGTCCTTGCTGCCCCTCTCCAGCTCCTATGCTGAATATTATGAAAACAGATATAAATTGCATTGCAGTCTGATTTTACAATAAATAAATAAATAATATGAGCTCTTCTCTGTTAAAAAAGGGATTAATGCATCTTGGTAATGCATTACACCAAGCAAGTCATCACATAATCAATGATCCACAAAATCAATTTTGTCTAACAACGGAGTGAATCATGAGGTAGACTAGTTCTTTGATACGCATAAGATTTACAACTAGCTAATATTTTCGATCCATGTCAGTCTGTGCTGCGCAGACTACACAGGCTGACATGAATCGATACTTTTTTTTTTTTCAAATTCTGTGCAGCTGGACTTGATAAAGATTATCTGGTAAATGCTTCGCCGAATATTAAACAATCACAATTACAAAATAAATGAGCCATGCTCTGTGAAAATAGAGTTTAATGCATCTGCAAAAAGTATCGACCCATGTCAGCCTGCGTGTACCGTGCAGGCTGACATGGGTCGAACCTTTTTGCTATTTGTAAATATGATCCACGTCCAAGAACCATTCTTCCCCCGGATTCAGTCAGCTGTTAGACAAAAAGGAATTTATGTATCCATATTTATATGATGACTTAGATGGAATATTGCATCACGGAAATGCATTAAACCCCTTTTTCACATAGCAAAGCTCAAATAGTCGGGAGAAGTTAAACTTACCTTATTTGAATCATCTTAGTTCCAAATTATAGATCTCCATCCGAATGTCTGTTCTTGAAGTCGCAATATGTCTTTCTTATACCGGCTGTTTGTGATTGTACATCATGCGATTAGATATAGAATATGATACGGGGTTTCACAAGGGTAATTGTGCTCATAGCCAATGTGGCATTAGCGATATTTTCAGACCCTTGATTTTGATATTTTTTTGCAATCAGCATTAGTAAACGATCGATGAAATGACAAAACCGGAATATATGTATGTCTGGCAGTGCACATAAGGTTCTGTTCGGTTTGATCTATATCTACAATGTCTGCAACAGCTCCACTTAATAATTAACCTAAAACAGCATAAAACTAGGATTTGACCCAAATTTTGGTTGGTTGAGAAAAATTTAGCTGAGAAAGTTGATATTTTGTAAGGAAAAACTAAGGACGTGACTGTTTACTAACACGCATGTAGTGGGGGAAAGAACAATCAAACAACCATCATTATAATTATATAGTACTAGTAACTTGACCACTGATGAGGTGTTAGTCGAAACATAATTGATTTTTTTTTTTAAGTTTATCAAATATTATTCATTCATAGGTGAGAGGCGTTTTAATAAATCGGCTCACCTTCTAAATCTTGTGTCGAACCGGAATTTGCCGGCTTTTCCTTTCCGGCTATGAGCTACTCAGGCATTCGACTACAATTGTGTTAAAAATGTATTCATCCAATATTACGCAGTTTAACGGCTACCCCGTATCAAACGGGGGGTCGGAAATTTTACAGATAAAAGTACCTAAAACTAAATAATTCTTCGTGATTTGTGCTTATATTTTTGCCCATCTTTTAGTTTATAATCCATCTCTGCAGGTCAATAAAAATAGCAGTCTGTGTTCATATTTATTAAAAAAATGTTTGAAACATGCTAAATCTGTTGTTGGGTGTCTCTTTAAGCCTACTAAGATTTACATTGAACTAAATCCCTTGCAGCTAGATCTGTATTCATATCGTTTTTTACTTTTTAACTTAATACAGAATAAAAAATTATGTTTCCTAGATCGAACACAGTCGCTTGCTTAACTATTTATTAAACGACAATATTCTAGACTGGTCCAACTTGAAAGCATTTGCAGACGACATATTAAATATGACTCAAATGATAAGATATGTCTCTGAAAGGATAGGAAATATTGTGGGAAAAGAAGAAAATGCTGGTAACCAGCATTTTCTTCTTTTCCCACAATTTTTCCAAAGGCTTTTTCCTCTGGGTCACATGGAAATGTATGGCAAAGGTTTAATACAAACAGTTATTTTTTCCATATTTGTTATATTCGGGAAATGAGACCTCGGCCTCATTACACAGACTGGCAGCTTGATAGAGGTGGCCTTTACGATGGTTTGACCGTATTTTGTCGCTTTTTCCATTTCTAACAGCTGTCACATGCTATGGCATACCCCTGTGAATGTCATAGAAAAATATTGAAAACTATGTGTCTTAGTCCTTTATTGATTGAACCCAGTACCACACAAGACGACTTGTTACGTTCTAATCCTTTACACCATAACCTCTTGTTTTAACGACCGTGAAGGCGTTTGAAAACATTGTGGAAAAGGATTAATTGATTACATGGTGTGTTAAGTCGCCTTCAGTATTATGTCAGCCATGTTACGGTGACAGCTCACACATTCATGTATGTTATGGGTTTCATGATTACTAGGCTGGGGCTCTTAAATTTCTTGCCAAAGGACACTCTCACGAAAAAGCCAGTCTTTCTAGTGAGGCTCGCACTCGAGGCATATCAGTTTACCAGTCCTACATTTTACCACCGAGCCACGCAGGTTCCCTTTGGGAAGAGAAGAAAATGGTAAAAGGCATTTTCTACTTTTCCTACTATGTTTTCCAGCTGTTTACAGGCAAATCTCGTCGTATGAGCCAATACTTTTTTTCTCCCCAACAAATGCTCTGCTCTCAATGACAAGTCCAAAACGTTGTAGTTTGGTAAAGATTTAACCCCTCACAAAAAAGAAACTCTTCCAGCAAATGACTTTGAAAACATTCATTAAAGTTCTAGTAGCCAATAACAAAATAAACCTGACTAAAATGATGTGATTTATCCCTAAAAAGGCAGAAAACATTGTGAGAAAAGGAGAAAATGCTGGTTACCAGCATTTTCTCCTTTTTCTACAATGTTTTCAATAACCTTTTTTCCCAGGGTCGTTGAGACACGGGATTGCTTGGTAAAGAGTTTTACTTAATACCCTGCATAGAAATTTTCTTCTTGAAAAGTCCAGTTATAAGTAATGTGAAAACGTGGAACATTCTGATATGCAGTGATTTGCTATCGGTTAAGGGTTTGTTTGTATGGTGTTAAACTCCACAGTGACCAGTGCACCTATCTACGCATTCCTGAAGTTTTTTACGGATATCTCTCAGAACATTCTTCTCAATCCATTGGCTGCTTTCTTACATAAAAAAAGAAAACGCTGAATCAGTGTTGACCGACGAGAGACTGGTTCATCCTGTCGAAATGAATATTATCAATCTTAGAAAAGAAACTGGCCCAGTCATGCAGGTAATCAAAACCGTGAGCCGAAAGTTTCAAGCTCTGTGCGTGGTCGACTGTGCTACCGAGCTCAGCTTAAGGTTGAGGGTTTGAATCAATAACTATTGAATGTGTTTCGGTGTACATAGTTGTGTTAATGAAATAGCCTTGCCTTCGACTAGGTAACAGATGGCATGCCAGTAAAAATTGAATTTGAGCCATGCTATATGAAAAGGAGGCTTGAAGTATCTGCAAAAATGTCGACCCAGTTCAGCTTGCTCATCCCCCGCTATGGGTTAATTTTCTGTATGTCCAAGGACAATTCTATCTCATGATTCAGACGTTTGTTCCCTAATTATGTGATGTCTTGTTTGATATAATGCAATACGGAGGTACAGTAAGCCCCTCTTTGCCAGAGCGTGGCACATTTATTTGCTTCGACCGTACGTCTATGTGGATAAATTATTAACAACGATTGTTTGAGTTAGATAATTGTCTGAAATGAATGCTATCAGAGAGAGAGAGAGAGAGAGAGAGAGAGAGAGAGAGAGAGAGAGAGAGAGAGAGAGAGAGACAGCCCAAATGACTCTAAATATCCAAATAACCAACAGTGTCAATCATAAGTTGAGATACACTTTTTGATGCAAAACTTAGCCGGCTATCTAAAATGACATCAAAGGGTCATGACTTGCGAAACTTATTTTGATCGAATTGCACTCTTTAATTCTTTACCGCACAATGTCGACTTTTTACGACCCTGGGAAAGAAGCCTTTTGAAAACATAGTGGGAAAAGGAGAAAATGCTAACAGCATTTTCTCCTTTTCCTACAATGTTTTCTACCACATCAAAGAAAAATTCCACCATTTGAGCCACACTGGAATTGTCGTCTGCAAATGCTTTCAATTTGGGCAACACCAAAGTTTTGTCGTCCGGTAAAGAGTTAAACTCGTAACTTTATGTCTTCCAATGATAAGTCTGTGTACTGGATTGCATCAGTTCGCAGCCCTGAGACAATTTTCCAGCAGGTGATTCGAAAAATAGTTTGTAAACTGATAAAGATAAATAACTTAAAAAAGGGGTTATAAAGTTACTTTTCACATGTTGATAAAGCTCAGTTTTCACCCTTTCGATTTTGGATTCTGGTTGGTCACGGTTTAGAGAATCGGCTTTAACCGTGTCCAACCAAAAACAAAACCTTGACTGTACTGTTATTGACCGGTACGGGCTGGGTGAACCGGTTTGCAGCTCCGGGTGTTTTAAAAAAAGTTGAGCCGCATGCTCTAGCGATAGGGGGTTTACTGCATCTCCGTGATTCATTATACCATCGAGACATTACATGATAATGCATCCATAAAAAACATGTTGTCCAACAACCGACTCAAATCATTAGGAAGACTGGTCGTTTGACATGCAGAAAATTGACCAACAGCAAAAAGTTTCGACCGGGCTCAGCCGGCCCGGACTACACGGGCTAATCCTGGTCGCTATTTTGTGCAGATGTATAAAGCTCCCTTTTCACAGAACACGGCTCAAATATACAACTGGGACTAACTATGGCCCTTCTTAAAGGATATCCAGACTGAACCAAACTTGGGTAATACCGAAGCTGAAGGCCCCCTTACAGTACGATGCGGAGCAGGAACGTCTGTTAACCGGAAGGGATAGGACCCAGTATCATGCTAAACCCTGATAATCCAATACTGGTTCAAATTACCGCGAATACTATATGAAAAGAGAGCCATGATGGCCATGTATCGCTCCACTGGGTAATAAGAAAAAACCCTACACGCCAAGCATTAAAATTCTTGGCCAGTTGGTTTCAAACTAGAAGACATAAATTTTTTTCTATAAAATCCCATGAGAAAGTTTTGACCCCAGGGCAAAGCTATTTTGACCCCAGACCTATAATTACTTGAGTTCTGATAGGTCAACAAGATAAATCCCAATACCAAATAATACAGGCCTAGAATCTATGATTATAAACAAGAAGATTTCCAAAGTTTCCTCATTTAAAGGCCCAGTAAAGGCCAAAATATCAAAGCAGGTGTCATAATACTTTTAAATTTATATCATACCATTTAAAAGTATGGAAAATATTGTAAAGAGATGACAGTCTGTTTTCGTGTGGTTGTGCCATATGTTAGTCGCTGGCAAAAAAGAAGAGTTTTAAAATCAGGCTAAAAGTAAACAAAAGACACAGCTACCTGGCAGATTTTAACATAGTTTTGAAATTAATTTCTCTGTCAGGGACTAACCCTTGGACCGACCGTACAATGACAGACTGTCATCTTCACAATAATTTCCATACTTTTAAATGGTATGATATAAATTTAAATACATTTAAACGCACTCTTTGTTTACTTTTGGGCTTTATTGTTACTCTAAAGGCCCTGTAAAACATGAGACCCCTGAGACAGGGCTAATTTTGATCCAGAGCTAAATTTTTCCAAGATATAGTCACTATATAAGCCCATGTAAAACTTGTGACCCCCTGGGGCGGGGCCAAACTTGAGACAAGGGCTATAATTTGGGCCCTCTTTGTAGAAGCCTACTAGATAGAGCTACATGCAAAATTTGGTAGCCCTAGGCCTTATGGCTAGGTACGAGAAGATTTTTACAGTTTTCCTTATGCAAGCCTATATAAAACTTGTGACCTCCGGGTGGGGCCAAATTTGACCCCAGGGCTATATCTTGGAAACTCTTGGCAGAAGCCCACTAGATAAAGCTACATGCAAAATTTGGTAGCCTTAGGCCTTATGGCTAGGTAAAGGAAGATTTCTAAAGTTCACACTATATTAGCCATGTAAAACATGTGATCCCCGGGGGCGGGGCAAATTTTGACCCCAAGGCTATAATTTTAAGAAACTTGGTAGAAGTCTGTACGATAAAGCTACTTGCCAAATTTGGTAGCCCTGGGCCTTACGGTTTCAGACAAGAAGATTTTCAAGTATTTTCAATATTTTTCAGTTTCGTTGCCATGGCAACCAGAGTTTTTTAAGGAATCGAATTCTTTCAAGGTATTATGGTGTAAAGTACAGACCTACGGTCAGATGGCCCGAATCTACCATGTCCTAAATTTTGACGTTTTCGTGCACGTAAAAATATGTCGAATTTGTTACAAAAGAGTCTTTCTAAATTAACCTCAAATGTACTTGTTCGTATCATCACAAAGGAACGAACACAAATAGGTGCATGCGACCTAATACTAAGCCCTAGACCGACCAATAAACCAAACACTTTCATTTTAGAGGTTGTAAGACCCAAACAATTTGCAGTTTCAAGATTGCGTTTACCCTAAGTGTTTAAATGACGCGGACAGTGTTGGTCAAAGATCAGACGGCACAAAACGTGTACTCTGATCATGATCTACATTGACCGCAGTCAACTGTAGTTGTGAAAGGCGTTTTAGAGGTTAAACAGGATATAGGCCAAACATATGTAAATGACGATACAGTCAATGTTCCTTCACGTTTAAAATTACAGTATTTCGTCACTACCCGAGGTGGTTTCATGATCACTGAGCCGTTTAGTCACATGGGTTTAAGTATCACGGATACTCGGGATGTAAACTCTTAACCCTTGGAGTGTCGACGAAAGCAAAAATTTAAAATTGTTTTGAACAGTATCAAAGTCTGTTTAACTACATTTTCAACACCGTATATATACCGTAATATGCGACATAGTATCGGGAAATCGTAGATCTGAGATCAAACCGAAGGCCTGTGCAGTCTGATTTTGGCAAAAGCACCAAAAATAATATTGTTGGCCAAGGGTAAACCAATTTACGATGTATTTATATAATTGCATCGCTTGAGTCCCACTTTGTTTTGCGCATTTGTGACAGCGGAGCATTATTTGATTGAAAATCGCGGTAAGTAAACAGAGGCCTTAAATTTATTTTATGTTTTAACCAGTTATCGAACGATCCTTAGTTTACACGACCAGGAGGAAAAGGGCTTTTGGAAACATCATGGAAAAAGCAGAAAACACTGGTGAACAAGTCAGAAATCTTTTTCCACTCTTTTACCGTCATAGTTAATCTTTGGACAGCATTACGAAATAAGCCGGAAAGACACGAATGAGATTCCGTTGTGATATATGAAATAGTGTTGAAAACGGCTTAAAAGCCAAGAAGGACAGACGAAAACGAAACTTTCCTTTACCAATTAACTGTTTTATTTACTTCCATGTCAATTCGTCTAAACGTCAGTTTGTTTAGATTTTCTTCCCTGGATTTGGAGGTGGGTTGAAACACAGGTGCCTGACATGTCTGGTGTCATACAACCCCTCTATCTATATAGAGGGGTTGTATGATACCAGACATGTCAGGCACCTGTGGGTTTAAAATAACCAGTGGTTGAAAACCGGGATCGCTTGCTTCGACGAGAGTCAAAAAAAGCAACGACCACAACACTGTCGACGTCAACATCAACGATGACGACATCGATGAAAATGAGGACGATCACAACATTGACGACGTCAACATCAACGATGACGACATCGATGACAACGAGGACGACGACAATATCGACGATGTCAACATCAACGAAAACGACATCGATGAAAACGAGGCCGGCGACAATATTGACGACGTCAACATCAACGATGACGACATCGATGACAACGAGGACGACGACAACATTGACGTCAACATCAACGAAGACGACATCGATGAAAACGAGGCCGGCGACAATATCGACGACGTCAACATCAACGATGACGACATTGATGACAACAACAGTAACGACAACATTGACGACGTCAACATCAACGATGACGACATCAACGATGACTCTCCAAGAAGACTTTTTCGACTTGATATCTGTTCAATGTATTTTGGCCAAGAGAAAATTTTGCCAGCAACTGGAACTTTGATGGACTTTTTCGTATTTACACACTAACTCACACTAACATCTATATCTTAAATGGTATAATTATGTATGTATTGTGAAACTAGAGCAAAAGTTGGCAATTTTTGTTCTAGTTAGAACTACAGATATTTTTCTGCTAGCGACTGTAACTTTGACAGACTTTTCATTTACACATTATCAGACTCAAACTAACATTTTCATTTTTAAATGGTATTAATTAGATTTTTCTACAATGTGACCCCCCCCTCCCGAATTGTTTACATTTGGCAGCAAGTGGGCCTCTAAACAAGGTCATAAAATTGTAAAATAAACGTGATTAAAGTGTCAACGTATTCCTATACGTGCTTAGAACTGATTAACTATATACGAACCAATCTCTTATTTTGTGATCCTAGGTCAAGGGATGCTTTTGTAACAATGTAGGAAAAGGAGAAAATGCTGGTAACCAGCATTTTCTTCCTGTTTCCCAGTGTTTTCCATTCTTTTAAAGACAACTAGTCTCATCATATGAACCACATTTAATTGTCGCCTGTTTCCTCCTTGTGCAAGTCTAAAATTTTGTTGTCTGGCACAGAGTTTAATTCAAATGGTTGTTTTAGTAGTCTTTAGGAAAAGTAGTCTTGTGAATGTTCAGGTTTCCTAAGTCACAGAATCTAATAAACAGTGAACGCTGCAGATCCCAGACCAGTCTGCACGATCTATGGATACTGGTCAGGATCTACGGTAGCTGCCTGCAAAAGTTCCCTACAGCTGCCGCCTGTTGTCCCAAGCTTTTAAGAAGATCCACTAGGAAAGGGTGGATAGTATCATATTCGAGGATGTGGTTTGAAAATTATAGCCATCATATGTAACTGATAGTCAACACAGCATTGATGCAAATTAATAAGTTATGATTGTGTACATGCGAGATCTAGTCCAAATATTTAGACGTATATGTTTATGCTAGTTTACATTTTTAACATTTATCTATCAAACATTTAAAATTTGTTTTCTTTTGCATGTAACGTCTAAACGGGTCCCATTCAGGTCTATGTAGCAAGTCCGATCTCTCTAAAACCGGTTTTATTACGTAAATGAACTTGATTTACCTTTAGCAACAACTTCAATCGAAAATATTCAGCCTCTGTCTTAATAAATAATGGGCAGATTCATTCCGAATTCAATCAAGTCACTTTCATGTCCGATTCTAGACGGAGCCGCGCCATGTTTTCGGTCATGCAGACGGTTGTATAACAAACCAGAACTGACTATAGATTTTTAACGAAATCTGTTTCAGTAAATAAACAAGACCGAGCCGAAAAAAAATCGTTCTTAAAAAAAAGACATAATACGATTCTATCAGTTAAATTACACGCCATTGATGGTGGTTCATTCGGGACGATCGCATCTCTTCCACGGCAGTTCATAACAAAAAAGTGGTGTTGAATCGGAATAGATTTTTCTCATAAATAGGCAAGTTTTGTACAAATATCCTTTTTCGATCGAGAAATTATTTACTGATCTTACTTCTGATGTAAATCTTATTGAACAAGTTCAGTAAATAGTGTCCAAATTTGTGGTTCAAATAGCGACAAAGTTTGATGTAGGAGTTTGCTAAAGGAAATGTAAAGGAACGGATAAGACCCTACGTACACGATGAATGTCAAAATAAAAAAAAAAAAAAATACGTAGGGACCTATGAATAGGACAAACATAGATCTAGATCTACAGAATATCTGATTTTCATTGGTATAGTGATCACGCCTCCGGCCTTTTTCTCACCCCTTTTGTTTCATTGAAAGGCATAATTGTAAAATGGATGTTGAAGCCCGGGCTTCAAGGCTTCCACCTATCTATGCGCCTGCTGTGCAAGGAAATGCGGTCTCACGAGATAAGACATTCGCCGCCATTTTCAGCACAAATGAGACTCTTTTCATAGTGGTGCTTAATCGATGGCAAGGAGACAAATCTGGTAATCAAAGCTTAGCTTTAGGCTGAAGTCAAAGTAATCGTTTTCACAAAAGATATATTCAGGATTTTGTTACATGATACTATATGGGTCAATCCTTTTTGCAGATTCATTAAGCCTCCTTTTCACGGTGCATTGCTCGTATTTGATTGCAAAATACACCTTTGAGGAGTGAGAAACCCTGTCATTTAATCTATGCCTCCTATAAAGGTCCGTCGAACACCATGCCTGTCAAAAGGGGATTAAATCATCTCTGGGATGCATTACGCCAAGCAAGTCATCACATGGTTAGGTAGAGATAAAATCCATTTTGTCTCACATTTGACTGAATCTTGAGGTAGAATGATTCTTTGGCATGCATAAAATTCACAAATAGCAAAAACTTTTAACCATGTCAGCCTGCGCGGACTGCACAGGCTGACATGGGTTAATACTTTTTGCAGATGCATTAAGCCCCCTTTTTACGCAGCGTGGCTTATATTTGATTGCAAAATACACCTTTGGGGAGCGAGAAACCTTGTCATTAACTGTCTGCCTTTTATATAGGCCTGTCGAACACCCTATGCCATTTTTTACGACATTTCCAAAATTTTGTCGTTTGGTAAAAATTTATCGGACGACATTTATGAACTAGTCCAAATTGAAAGCATTTGCAGACGACAAAGTTAACATGACTTAAAAACTATCCTTTGCTCACTATGTTTTCAAAAGCTTTTTTCCCCTCGAGGTCCTTGACCAGCCTGCATAGCTCAGCTGGCAGGATGCAGGACTTGTAAACGTCAAGTTTCGGGTCAGTTGAAGTTGTGGGTTAGAACCCCACGGCTGGCCATCTAAGATTACTAAGTCTTTCAGATGAGACGTTAAACCGAGTGCTATACATCGAGCACGTTAATGAACCAGGCGAAATTTAGGATGGGTTTTGTCCTGTATCTTGCACTATCTCCTGTAATGTTCAATACTTATAGCCTTCAGGGGGCGTCGCCCATATGGGCAACCGGTGGCGACGACAAATGAACGGAAATTCATTCATTCAGGTCCTTTAAACACGAGGTTGTTTGGTAGAGGGTTAAACAGTAATTTAAGTCAGTTATTTCATAATGTGCCGAGCCGTGGTAGCGCAGTCGGTAGCTTACAGGACTCAAGAACAGGGGGTCGCTGGTTCGATCCCCGGCCCGGCTAATTTCTTTCCGAGGATTGATGATAGTCATTGCGACAGGATTCATTCCTCTCTCACTGCTGATCATTGCTTCAACGATAGCTATGTGGGAAAGCAGCCAGTGGCTTGAAAAGAATATTGTGCGGAGTCCTGGAAACAGAAACTCCAGGAAAGCATGGATAGGTGCAGTGGCCGCCGCGATATAGCTGAAATATTGTTGAAAACGGCGTTAAACACCATGCAATCAATCGATCGATTTCATAATGTAGGAGTACAAAGATGATTTCAAAGCACGTATAGTTTACTGCATTCTATTTCTGGGGGTATATAGATGACTATTTTACTAGTTTTGTTTAAATTTATCTTTTTATCTTTCACTAAGATCATTTGATTTGCGCCATGCTCTGTGAAAAGGGGGCTTATTGCATCTGCAAAAAAGTATCGACGCATGTCAGCCTGCGCAGTCCGCGCAGGCTGACCTGCGTCGAAACGTTTTGCTATTGGTCAATTTTCTGCATGTCAAAAGAACGTTCTACATCAAGATCCAGTCGATTGTTAGAAAAAATGAACTTTATGGGTCCATAATCATGTGACTCGGTATAATGCTAGTAACCTGCATTTTCTCCATTTCCGACAATGTTTTCTACCATTTCTCAGTCAGCTCTTCCCTTTTGAGCTACATTTAATTTGTCGCCTGGAAATGCTTCTAACTTGTACAAGTCCAAACTTTTGTCGTTTGGTACAGAGTTAAGCACCCTTTTGCCAGAGCATTGCTTATTTATATCGCACCAAGGATCGTATAAGTGGTATATATAATATACATGTATCTGATCGCACCGACAATCAAGATCCTGTGTGATGCAAGTCGAACATTTCTTGTCACCGGTTGACTCATTACCTCCGTGACTAATTTTATAACCGTTGCCTGTGAAAACAAATAACACCCTTTAAAAATAGATCATTAACAGCGAAGCCCCGGTAGCACAGTCGGTAGCGTACAGGATTTGAGACATTGGGGTCGCTGGTTCGATCCCCACTCGGCCAATCTCCTTCCGGGGATCGATGATAATCAACGCGACAGGATTCATATCTCTCTCACCGCTGATTATTGTTTCGACGATGATTATGTGGGAAAGCAGCTAATGGCTGAAAGAATATTGTGTGGAGTACTGGTAAAAGAAACACCAGGAAAGCATGGATAGGTGCACTGGCCGCCGCGATATAACTAAAATAATGTTGAAAATGGCGTTAAACACCATACAATCAATTAATCAAGATCATTAACAATAAAATAGATAAATAAACGTGAAAACATTGTGACAGAAGGAGAAAATGCTCTTTACGAACAATTTCTCTGCTTTTCACGATGTTTCCAAAACTGGTATGCTTCAAGGAAAAAATGTAATGTAAGATTTAAAAACTTAAAGGCCCGGTAAAGGCCAAAATATCAAAGCAGATGTCATAATACATTTAAATTTAAATCATACTATCTAAAAGTATGAAAAATATTGTGGAGATGAGAGTCTGTTATCGTGTGGTAGGGCCATATGTTAGTCGCTGGCAGAAAAAAAAAAAAGAATTTTAAATCAGACAAAATATAAACAAAAGACACAGCTACCTGGCAGGATTTAACCTAATTGAAATTAATTTCTCTGTCAGCAACTAACACTTGGACCGACCGTATAATGACAGATTGTCATCTTCACAATAATTTTCATACTTTTAAATGGTATGATATCAATTTAAACGCATTTAAACACCCTCTTTGTTTACTCTTTGGCTTTACTGTTACTTTAATGATTAGACTTTTAAATTAATCGAACGAAGATTTCAAGCAAAGATTTAAAAGTCGAAGACCAAAAAAGTTACAGTATTGGACAGTATAGATCTTAAGGCCCTTATTCACCACCCATTCTTAATTCTTTTCCTAGTCTAATTCTAGATTTAGATAGTAACACAACGTCTGATTGGCTAAATTATTTAGACAGTATAGACCCTAGATCAGGGTCCGTATTCATTAACCATTTTTAATTTCATACTTGGTCTAATTCTAGATTTAGAAAGTAACACAACATCTGAATGGCTAAATTATTTGGTTTAGCCAAACAGACTTTATGTTACTTCCAAATTTAAAAATTCTTCTGGAAAAAGAATGGTTGGTATATACGGAAACCAGACGTCACACTTTGAACAGAGTCTGATCTTGATCGACTCTGTCCGCAAAAAAAAACATACTGAGTCACGCTAAACAGTCCAAGCGGGGTTTATTTCGGGACGTGACAATGCTTACACGTGACAATAAATTTGAGCCATGCTCTGTGAAAAGGGGACTTGTTGCATCTGCAAAAAGTATTGGCCTAGATCAGCCTGCTCTTACCTGGGCCGAAACTTTTTGCTTTTGGTTAATTTTCTGCAAGTCAAAGGACCAGTCTACTTCATGATTTAGTCGGTTGTTGGACAAGGTGGATTTTATTGATATCTATTTATATGAGAGATGCATTATTTCTTTACAACACAATAACGACCCTGAGAAAGAAGCCTTTTATAAACATTTTGGGAAAAGGAGAAAATGCTAGTAACCAGCATTTTCTCCTTTTCCCGCAATGTTTTCTACCGCATTAATGACAAATTCCATCGTTTGATTCGCAAGCAAATTGTTGTCTGCAAATGCTTTCAATGTGGACAAGTCTACATTTCTTTCGTGTGGTAATGGGTGAAGCCCATTTTGCCAGAGCGTGGCGCATTTTAATTTTGAAGTGGGGCTAATTTAGGGTACATGTACTCGATTTCGATCTGTATCCTGGGAAATGTACTTCAAGACTATTCTAAAAAGATCTAGAAAAGCAATAAAAGGTTAAGGATATCCGGATTACTATAAAAATATGTTTGTTTGTCGTCTGACGCCGTTTTCACCATTTTTTCAGTCATATTGTGGCGGTCGGTGCACCTATACGTGTCTTTCTGGGTTTCCCTGAATAGAAACTTCATTGAAATGGGATAGCTAGCTCGGACAAAAGTTTACGTTACGTGAATACATGTGTGAACATTATAAGGATCGATCAATTTCTCCTTTTGCGACATTGTTTTGAAGTGACCGTCTACTGCAAGAGTACCTTCAACCACAGGGAAAATATTGGTTCGACCATGTAAATTATAAGAGACGAGAAAAAGTCTTTAAAACTTCACCAATCGATAAAATTTTAGACTAGTCCAAATTCAAAGTACATGTTTTTGAAGACGACAAAATAAACACGACTCAAGAATTGAAATTTGGTAGAAAACAGTTTGGGAAAAGGAGAAACTGCTGCTTATCAGCATTTTTTCCTTTTCCCACAGTGTTTTCAAAAGCCTTCCTCTTCAGGATCGTTAGAAGTCAGGATTAAGTGGTATAGTGTTAATCGATCAGGAGATGCAGGAAATTGGCTTCATTGTTAAATTTCGGATAGGAAAATATAAAAGGGAGCACTAAATCAAAAACTTATTTGCTCATTCTTTTAACTCTTAGGCTGGTAAGTGCGACTCACTGACCTTTGGCGGACAGTGCATATCAAGATCAGACTGCACAGAACGTGCAG
The DNA here is from genome assembly GCA_946811185.2 of Hippopus hippopus. Classification (NCBI taxonomy): domain Eukaryota; kingdom Metazoa; phylum Mollusca; class Bivalvia; order Cardiida; family Cardiidae; genus Hippopus; species Hippopus hippopus. Next base: position 6,603,991 of record OX328107.1, read on the forward strand.
TCTGATCGTTGATCTACACTGTCCAATAAGGACATCTTTTCCATAAAAAAAATATCATTAAAATAGCCAAATTTAGGATTTTACTATAAGCTTTAACCCTGTCGGCGCTATATACGAAAACAGTAAATTTTGCGGACGGCAAAGATCAAGATCAGACTGCACAGAACGTGCAGTCTGATCTTTGATCTATACCGTCCGCTTGTGTAGTTAAGCCTATACAACCAAAATCTTTGTAAGTTTCAGTGGATTGTATTTAGAGCCGTCGGAAGAGGTCGAGTTTATTTATTTGGTGCTTAAAGAGTTAAAGTTTTATTTTATTTACTTAGCAGGATATTGGTTAAGATGTATATATTATTAAGAATTTAGCAGAAAGCGGACAGTCATAGATAAGCGTTACTACCACTTATGTTAATCCCTGTACATGTTGTAGACCAATCAAAGCTTTCTTTTCCATCCATATAATGAAAAACAGAAATGGAAAATGACAACATGTTGAGACAGGGAAATAGTTTTGACCAAGGTCAGCCTGCGCTATCCGCAGTCGAAACTTTTTGCAGATGCATTATGCCACCATTTTTTACAGAACATGAATCAAATTGTGGTGTAAGTTATAAATTTGAGCCATGCTCTGGCAAAAGGAGGCTTACTGCATGCATCTCCGTGATGCATGATACCAGCGCAAGTCATCACATCATTATGGATCCATACGGGCCACTTTTTTAAACATCCGACTTAATCATGTGGTAGACTTGTCCTTTGACATACAGAAAATTGACCTATAGCGAAAAGTTTCGGCCCAGGTCAGCCTGCGCGGACTGCGCAGGCTGACCTGGGTCGATACATTTCGCAGATGCATTAAGCCACCTTTTCACAGAGCAAGGCTCATTTACAATGTTATTTGTGTTGCTCGTTATGAGTGCTTGCTTTATGATACTTATCCTATTTTAAGTGGAAAAGTAATTTCGAGATGTCACGCCTCCTCACTTCGTGATAACGGATATACGAGTAGTTTCTAAAATTACTAGATTTATTTTTGTGTAAAAGTTCAACGGATAAATTATAGGGTGTGTGCTCATACCCAACGTCTAAAAGAGTTACTTCAGAGCGTCACATTTTTTTTCTGTTAGAAATAACCAATGCAATAAGTGAAATTTTTGATACAGACTTTGATTGGTTGAGCCAGTCACGTGATCGTGAAATCTACAAATAGACATGAAAAAGGGGTGCAATATATCGACTTAGAAAGCATTATTGTCAAGTATGGATAACAAACACGAATTCAGGTTCAATATGAGGAATACAAATAAAAAAATTGTGGCAGAAATTGTTACGTGCTTATAAATAAATAAATTAAAAAATAAATAAAGAAAAATTAACAAATGCATAAATAAATGCATATATGCATGAATGCATAAATAATAAATAAATAAATAAATAAATAAATAAATAAATAAAGTATTCCGTTGTAAGAAGAATGAAACCATCTAGATCTACCTGAATTTAAGTGTTAGTAAACTGATAGCTATTCGTCTTAAAAAAAAACTTATACAAAAAATATATTTTTTTTTTTACAAACGATGGAATACATAAACGAGTAAAACAATTTAAAAAAAACCTTTAGATGTTTGTGCGATCTGGGTCCGAATTCACCAACCATTCTTAAGAACGTTCTTACTCTTATTCTTCAGAATTTTCCAAATTTGAAAATAACACAACTTCTGGTTGGCTAAACCAAATGGTTTAGCCAATCAGAAGTTGTATTACTTTCAAATTTTGTAACTCTTGAATAATAAGACAAAGAATATTCAGAAGAATAATTTTGTGAATACAGACCCTTATCTCGATCTACGCTGATAGCGAAAGAGCAGAGTATTACCCTTTGCAAACGCTTGATGAGAACAGATTTTTATCCTTGAAAGTAAGGGAGCCTGTGAAGTGGACACTACCAGTTGTCGCTATATAGGTCCGAGCCCCTTGTACGTTTGGCATTGTGCCCCTACACCATTGTATTCCTTGTTTCATTTCAGGTGAGAAATAACTGCAAATAAAATGTCGAGCTGCTCATACGGTTTATTTTTTGTCGTGGTGGTACTGAATAGTTTCGTCCATGGCAATCCTGATGGTACCCCGGACGCAGCTTGTGATAGTATGGTGCCTAATCATGGATCCACCCCTCAGTCGGGTAGCTCCGGCTATACGATTTCTCTTTCATCAATGAATTATACGTGTGGAGGCAGTATAATTGGTGAGTTGATCAAATTGTAGCTTTCATGTATAAATGGCCATGGTAGTAATTGATAGTTTCGTCCATAGCTATCCTGATGGAGCCCCGGAAGGAGTACGTGATAGATGGTGCCTATTATGGACCCAACTCAATCGGCAAACCTCAGGTGATCCGTTGATCAATTCCCTTGGCTGCATTACGATAGGTAATTTGCACCTACACGGTACATTTCTTTGTCGGAAGTAAACAGCTTTACCGTTCTTAAAATTGTAACACTACACCTGGAAAAAGGAAACACTAGTTACAGTTATCAATCTGAATCTTTCTAATTACATTTCCGTTAACAATGAGTCTGTACATTCATTTTTGAACTGGGTCTATTAATTTCATTGGCATTTTTCAGCCATAGGTTGAAAGATGTGAATAACTGCACCGTGGCTATTGTTGCAGTTGCTAAACGATTTAGGATTATCATTATCTTCCGCTCGGTGACATTTTTCAATTACAAACATATCCGTGATTGGGGCATTCTGGGTACATATCCGGACTTCTTTTCAAGACTGCAATCGATGCAGCGAATTTCAAAATAAAATATACATTTACTCAAAACAGCGCTACCTAGTACGATTCTTCTAGCCATGGTTAATTAGCATAATTATAATCTATGTATCAGTCATTTATAAACACAGCCCGTATAAGCTTGGGAAATACCCCCGGTATAAGCTAAGCGTGATTGGGGCATTATTTTTGTCATATAAGTTCGTGAAAGACCTGCACAAATCCCAATTTTCCTCATTGTCTATATTTAGAAACTGTAGGCCTATACAAAAATTTGCTGTTATCGATGATATGTTTTGAAATTATTTTTCTCGTTTGAAATTATCATATATTTAAAAGAAATTTGGAGAGAAAAACAGGTTTGGTTTTTTCACAGATGTATCATTCATAGCCATTTTTCCGCTTGCTGCTTCTTAGCGGGCAGAGTTTTTAGTTTACGCACCGCGTATTAATAGTTAGCCTGTGCTGGATTGTGATGCGTCATAGAAGACCATTATCTCCCGCTAGATGGCATTCTACAAATACACATCTATCTAATTTGGGCATTCTGGGTACAGAACCGGATTACTTTTCAAAACAACCGTTACTTTGAATTTCAAAATGAAATAAGCGTTTACTCAATAAAACGCTACCTGATGTGATTCATTCAGCTATGATCGGCTAGCATGTAACCTATGCATCGGCTATTTATTCAAACAGCCCCTACGTGCTTGGGTAATAGGCTAATAGCTTCGGTACAAGCCCTACTTTTCCCAGGTATACGGGGATGGGTGATGCGTCATAGCAAACAGGTCGAATCTTCGAAGAATATGACACGCGCAGACAACGCATAGAAGACAGGTCACTCTTCGAAAACTATGACAAACGCAGACAATAATAGATTCATATACAGGCCACCATATTTGAGAGCATGTGACTTGAAGTATTTCAAAATAGAAACCTGCTTGATACGTGCAAGGTTAGATATAAATACGGAATCGGCCGAGTTGTGACGAATGGGATCCACCTACAAATCAGTGACAAAATCACAAATTGCTCGTTGTGAACAAGTTCTTCCTTTGCCAAAATGCTTTTAAAGACTTTCTGTCGGCGTCGTTGCAAGACGCAAAAAGTCTTCTATACACGAGAGATCATGAGTTGAGTGTGGGATGGTTAGTTTTTCTTTTTTTTTTTTAAGACTTGTTTTAACCCTTTATCAGACAACAAAATTTTAGTCTTATCCAAGTTGAAAGCATCTGCAGACGACAAATTGGCTGTGTCGCAAATGACGTAATTGTTCTTGAATGGATAGAAAACATTTCGGGAAAAGGAGAAAATGCTGGCTACCTGCTTTCTTTTATCAAGAGAAAACAAATGCAAAAAAAAAAAAACCACATACTATTATCTTTTCAGTTACTCTTGGAGGCCAGTCGACTTTCAAAGGTTTCTTTTGCCAAGCAAGAAGGATGGTCGACGACGGATCATCTAGAGTTGGAACTTTTGACGTAGCAGGAAGGAATGATGTTCAGCTTCGATGTAACGTAAGGGAGATAACTGCCATTAAGATTTTTGTACTAAAAATTCTAAATATAGAACGTTTTTCGTTAGCTCGGCTGTTGTCGAAGAAAACGTCAAGTCATTGCCATAGCCCTGTTGTCGTTTCCTTCTTTGTCTGCGTCTGCATCGTCGTCGTGCAAAAACTTTGACATTTTGTAATATCTATGTCATTACTGAAGATATTTACTCAAACCTCGGATTGGTTGTTAACTTTCTAAAGGAGAATCCATACAACAGGAGTAGGTAACCATTAAAATATATTTCAAACAGTTATGTCCCTTTTTACACCTAGAATTTTTGTCGTCTGCATCTGCAACGTCGTCGTGTAAAAACTTTGATATTTTGTAATATCTATGTCATTACTGAAGATATTTACTCAAACGTCGGACTGGTTGTTAACTTTCAAAAGTAGAATCCGTACAATAGGAGTAGGTAACCATTAAAATATATTTGAAACAGTTATGTCCCTTTTTATACTTAGAATTTTCGTCGTCTGCATCTGCAACGTCGTCGTGCAAAAACTTTGATATTTTGTAATATCTATGTCATTACTGAAGATATTTACTCCAACCTCGGACTGGTTATAAACTTTCAAAAGGAGAACCCATACAACAGGATTAGGTAACCATCAAATATATATTTGAAACAGTTATGTCCCTTTTTACACTTAAAATTTTTGTCGTCTGCGTGTGCAACATCGTCATGCAAAAACTTTGACATTTTATAATATCTATATCATTACTGAAGATAGTTACTTAAACTCGGACTGTTTGTTAACTGTCAATAGGAAGAACCCATACAACAGGATTAGGTAACCATTAAAATATATTTGAAACAGTTATGTCCCTTTTTGCACTTAGAATTTTCGTCGTCTGCATCTGCAACATCGTCTTGCAAAAACTTTGACATTTTATAATATCTATATCATTACTGAAGATAGTTACTTAAACTCGGACTGTTTGTTAACTGTCAAGAAGAAGAACCCATACAACAGGAGAAAGTAACCATTAAAATATATTTGACACAATTATGCCCGTTTGTGGACATAGAATTTTTACTCGACATCAATATATTTCTAAAGGCAACTACAGCTGAGCGTTGGGACCCGCATGCGGTGTTCTTGTTTTTTTTTTCCCAAGATGGAATACCGTGTTCATAAATTTCCTTCCAAGGCCATAAGTGAAAATGAACCATGCTCTGGCAAAAGGGGGCTTATTGCAACTCCGTGATGCAAACCATCACATTATTGTGGATTCATCATAGCCACTTTGTGAAACGGCTTAATCATTAGGTAGACTTGTCCTTGTACATACAGAAAACTGACAAATGGCGAAAAGTTTTGGCCCGGGTGAGCCTGCGCGGACTGCGTCTCACCTGAGCAGATACTTTTCGCAAATTTCACAGAGCATGGGTCAAATATACATTTGTTTTTGGCGATCTAAGTTAAGAAAACATTGTTGGAAAAGAAACAATGCTTGTAATAAGTGAATGTTTCTTTTTCATCAATAGTTTTCGGAAGGTGTGAAAGTCATACTTATTCATTTTGAAATAACGACACAATTCGGGCAAAATTCATATCGACCGTTGAATATGTGGCTTATATGTAAAACAAACGAACCTCTGTCTGCCGTTAGGTCTGTTTGTTTGTTTTTTTATCTATTTATGTATAATTGTTCGTTTACGTGTTATATTCTCCTCGAGCTAATTTTATTCATATTATACCCATTGTTCAGCCATTTATTTATTTATTCATACTTTAATCTCTCTATCAATTGTTCATTTGTTTCATGAATGATTATTTCATTTATCTATTTACTTGCCCAAAACCCCTTTTTAAGTCTTTTTGTCTATTCGTTTTTTAGAGTTGTACATTTTTGATAGTATTTTCAAATACGCTGTTTCTATCTATCTTTCTTTCTCTGTATCTATCTACCTTCTCTCTATCTATCTATCAATCTATCTATCTATCTATCTATCTATCTGCCTGCCTGCCTGCCTGCCTGCCTGCCTGCCTGCTTTCCTTCCTTCTGTTTAAAAACCACCTAAAACAAGCCTGCAACAGACGACTTGGAATTCCCAATATAAGATATGTGGTCACTTTGGATTTAGTTCAACCCTTTACCTGACAATCCCGAGTTTAACGACCCTGGCGGAAAGAGTGTTTCGAAAACATTGTGGAAAAAGGAGAAAATGCTGGTTACCAGCATTTTCTCCTTTTCCCACCATGTTTTCTTGACTATTTTGAAAAAAGGAAATCATCTTTTGAGCTACATTGAAATTGTCGTCTGCAAATGCCATCGAATTTTGTAATGTCTACAATTTTGTTGTCAGGGAAAAGGTTAAGAAATGGAATACAGGCGAAAACATTTTTGGACAGAGATAAATATTTCCCTAGGACAACTTTTCCCTTTTCCATGATCTTTTCAACTGTTTTCTGTCGCAAGATCAATATGTCGTCTGCTTTGGGTTGAGGGTTATTTGTACGCTCTGCCTCTCTCATATGGGCCACGCTCTGTGAAAAGGGGGCTTAATGCATCTGCGAAAAGTATCGACCAAGGTCAGCCTGAGCAGTCCGCGCAGGCTGACCTGGGCCTAAACTTTTCGCTGTTGGTCAGTTTTTTGTATGTCCAAGGACCAGTCTATCTCAAGGTAAAGTCCGTTGTTGAAAAAAGTTGCTATTATGGATCCATAAGTACGTGATGGCTTAATCGGTATCATGCATCACGGAGATGCATTAAGCCCCATTTTGCCAAAGTATGGCTCATACATAGGAGTTCCAGATTCGAATCCTGTGATTAGCAGGGTCAACTTTCTGAACTAGCCACGTCATGGTGCGAGCACTGGGTCCGGATTCACCCACCAACTGTTCTTAAGAATATTCTTAGTCTTATTCTCAAGATTCTCCAAATTTGAAAGTAACAAAATTTCTGATTGGCTAAACCGAATGGTTTAGCCAATCAGAAGTTGTGTTACTTTCTGAATCCAGAATTAGACTAAGAATGTTCTGGAGAATTATTGGTGGATACAGGACCTAAGCAGGGTTCCCAGGAGGCAACCATCGAGAGTGATATCTGTATTGTTAGAACTTGTTTCACAGTGGGAATGAAATAGAATGAGTTTAACCCTTATCCTGCTAATAAAAGAATTTAAACTTTCAAACCGATTATAAAAACCCAAATTTTCCTTTTTTTTTGGGGGGGGGGAAGATATCTCATTATTGGCGGACAGTGTAGGTCAAAGATCAGACTGCACATTCTGTGCAGTCTAATCTTGGTCTACGCTGTCTGAAAAAAGGTCATTGAGTCGCGCTTAGTAGCCTAAGGGTTAAACTAGCTTGGTTATACATCCATAAAGGACCTTGCGCTGGCATAAGGGGGCTTAATGCATGTCCTTGGCCCCCCTATACTAAGCATGTCATCATGTAAATATAGATCAATACAATCCATTTTGTCTAGCAACCAACTGAGTCATGAGTCAGAATGGTCCTTTGACATGTAGAAAATTGACTTACAGCAAAAAGTTTCGACCCATGTCAGCCTGCGCGGTCTGCGCAGGCTGACATTGGTCGATACTTTTTTTTGCAAATGCATTAAGCCCCCTTTTCACAGAGCATAACTCAATTATAAATTTTAATTTCAGAATGCAGCTGTGACGCATACCAGCAGAAGCGAGAAAACTTCGATGGCCTTTACTTGGAAACCGGTGCAAAACTATGGCAATGTTTCCATTGTGTAAGTACATTCGAGCGGCACTCTGGCAAAAGGGGGTTTAATGCATATCCGCGATGCATTGTAATAAGCAAGTCATAATTTTACTGTGGATCCCGTATATCATTTTTTTTTTTTTTTTTTTCCAGCTGGCTGAGTCATTAGGTAGAATGGTTCTTTTTTGACATGCGAAAAACTTCAAGGTTAAAGTTTCGGCCTATGTCAGCCTGCGTTGACTGCCAAGGCTAACATGGGTCGATACTTTTTGCAGATGTATGAAACCCCCTTTAAGAGAGCATTACCAATGAATTTAATCCTTTGTGTATTATTTCAGTTTTCGGAAGTCATTTAATAAAGCAGGCGCATTGAAGGCCCAGTAGCGGCCAGAAATTAACAAGGGGGTGTTAGAATATGGTTGAATCTAAATCATAACATAATTATGTAAGGTATAAAATTTATTGTGGAGATGACAATCTATTATTGTACGGTCGGTCTTTGTGTTAGTCGCTGGCAGAAAAATGAATTTTAAAGCTAGGTAAAAAATCGCCAAGTCGTTCTATCTTTTCTTTACTTTTTACCTGGTTTTAAAATTCAGTTGTCTGATGTACACTTGGATCGGCCGTGTAATTTTAATAGATTGTCATCTTCACACAGTAGTTTTCCATGCCTTTTAATTCAAATGTATTTCATTTTAACACCCGCATTGTTTATTCTTGGCAGCAACTTGATCTTTATTAATCCTGAGGCTGGTAAGCGCGACTTAAGGACCTTTTGCAGAAAGTGTATTCAAGATCAGACTGCACAGAACGTGCAGTCTGATCTTGGATCTACACTATCCGATACAGTGATTTTTTTTTTCCAGCATCAGAAACTATGTAATTGCAATGTTTCGGTATATGCTATTGGATAGAAATATTCAGGTAATTTACTAGTATCTAACAGTTTAACTCTTTCACTACTGAATAAATAAGTTGCATTTTCTCAAAGGCTAAAAAAAATACATTTCCTCTGCAAGATCAAGAGACATTTCGGTCATAATCCAGAATATAGCAGTGGACAGTCTTGATCAGAGATCAGACTGCACGTTCTGTGCAGTCTGATCTTGATCTACACTGTCCACAAAAGCTTCTGGTGTCGCCTATGGTATGGAAAGAGTTAAGGATTAATGTTCAGAATTGCCTGCTAGGAGATAAATATGAATTTGATGAGTCACGTGTCGGATAATCGCAAGTGGGTCTTGATTGTATTAAGGGCGGCCTCGGGCGAATAAATCTACATAAATTAACCCTTTCTCTAGCCATATTTCTGGACAGTCGGCGTGAGGTGAATCTACATAAAACAACCTTTTCTCTTGTCAAATTTCTGGACAGTTAGCGTAAGAAAATAGAGTAATTATATAGAATAACTCCTTACTAAACGATAAAAGTTTAGAGTCGTCCAGTGCGAAAGTAACTAAAGACCACATTATAAAACGTGGCAAGGGTGAAGCAATTTGTCTTTGAAAGGGTAGAATTCGTTATGGGAATAAAAAAAAATGCTTTCTAGCATTTTCTTCTTATTTCTATATTGTTTTCTGAATACATCTTCCCCAGGGTCGTTAAAACACAGGATTGTGCAGTATAAGGTTAAATGATAGAAATTTCCTTTATGAGAATCCATTATTATTATTTTTATTATCTTTACAGGTGTTCATGGGTACAACAAACGATTACATACTGGGTCAGAGAGCCTTCTGAAACACTTATGTACGAAGCCGGTGGGGAGTGTGTGAGCGGTGCAAGTCACGTGACATCCGGTTTGCTGTTGGCTGTCTTGTCTCTCATATCATTTGTTGTTTTCGTTTAATTTCCTGAACTGCTACAGACGACATTTTCAATCTGGCAGCGGATAGGTTTTGAAGATATTGTGGCAATGTATACTCGTTTTCAGCCAGTTTTTAACTAGATTTTTTTTCAACCCATTTCAGTTTTCAGCTATTTTTTTTTCAACCCATTCCATCCTTATTTTCTGAAACTATAATTGTTCTTGTATCTTCATGCCAAATGTTGCCCGTAACGGCTGCAAGATTGCACAGATGACGACGGATAGAAAATGCATTTCATGTTTTGGAGGCCTTCAAAGCAGTCGCTGTTGTCGTTTCCGGTTTTAAATGACGACAAATCCCTCGAGTTTTTCTATCCCTTACACCATATACATGTATAATGGTAATTTATCTATGTTATCACAGCTGTGCCATTTTACACACTTTCAAGTTTTAATAGCGTTTTTGTCTCTGTAGCTGTAAGGATATATCTTTAAAGTCTATATTTGATAAATAGATTAAAAAAAAAAATCGATTGGAGCCTTCAATATTTTTTTTATTGTTTTATAAATGATATACAGGGGGGTGCAAAAGTAGGTATACAGTGTATAATATACTCTATAATATACTATTGTGTACCTACTTTTGCACCCCCCTGTATAGTTAAGTAGATTTATATGTACTGTACTTTAGAAACGAGATTATTATTATTATTTTTTATTTTGTTCAACAAAATTCGTGTATAAATGAGCTATGCCCCGCGAAAAGAGGGGTAAATGCATCTGCGAAAAGTTTCGACCCATGTTAGCCTGCGCAGTCCGCGCAGGCTGACATGGATCGAAACTTTTTGCTATCTTTGAATTTTCTGCATTTCAAAAGACCGTTCTATCACACGGTTTAGCCGGTTAGTAAGCAAAATGGATTTTATAAATCCATAATTATGTGATGACTTGCCCGATCCTATGCATTACGGAAATGCATCAAAGACCCCTATGCCAAAGTACGACTCAAATATGCATAACGGTGCTTGAAATTTTAACCCTTAGGCTGCTAAGCGCGACTTTAGGATCTATTGCGGACAGAGTAGATCAAGATCAAACTGCACAGAACGTGCAGTCTGATCTTGGACCTGTACTGTCCGATAAGGAGATATTTTTCCCCAAAGAACACCTTTGTCCATTTCATTTTATTTGATTTTTAGGGGAAGGCTTTACTGTTTTATGTCGTGTCTAAGTTTGAAACGGTCTTTCGTGGCTAAGTGATAGGGGTGTTGGACTCGTTACCGTGAAACTTTGGTTCGAACCTCGTTTTGCGGCACTGGTCGCGAGGGAACCCTCTGCTGACCTTGTGCAAGGCGCTATAAAGAGCCAATTCTGGTACCGGTGAAAAACCAGGAGACTATATCCGTATGTGAGCAACAACTGCGATTTGACTGAAATATTGTTGAAAACGGCGTTAAGTAACAATCAAATCTAAGCAACAATTAAACAAGAACTACATGTATATATATTTTGATTGAAATCTAATATCTCAAACTGTCATATTTTTTCATGTATATTAGATCTATTTTTTAAATAAAGATATAATCAGAAAATATATTTCTTTTAAATTTGAGCGTAGTTTTCTTTGTGCCTTTCTACCATTGGTCAAAGTTTTAGACTGGTCCATATTCTAGAAAAAACCTTTGCAGACGCCAATCTAAATGTGACTTAAATAACGGGACATGTCCGTTTGAAAATACTGTGAGACCTTTGTGGTAAACTTTAAAGATGAAGAGTAAAGAAAAGAAAGAAGGAAGAGAGAGAGAGAGAGAGAGAGAGAGAGAGAGAGAGAGAGAGAGAGAGCGAAAAATGAAAGAGAAAGTAAGAAAGAATAGGAAGGACCAGGAGCAGCCGCAGCTAATGGGGATCCTTCAGTGTTCCTAAAACTGACTGAATCACAATGAAGAATAGTCGTTTGACAAACACAGAATTTACCGATGCCAAAAAGTTTCGGCTCTGCGCAGGCTGGGGTCGATAGGCCTACTTTTTGCAGATTTATGCATTAAACAACCTATTCACAGAACATGACTCGTATGATACATTCTGTTCGCGAATGTTTCACATTAGAAACGTACTAATTAGTATTTCAAGAGTAAACAATTAATATTGACAAAAATTGTTGGAAATGAAAACGATTAAAAGAAAAAAGGGAACAACTGCAACTCGGGACCCCCTTTTCTGCTGAAATGTAATGACGTATTAATGACGTATTTAAACGTTGTTACGTCACAGAACGTCGTTACTATACCGTAACTTGACTACGTATTTAAAACAAACGCACGGAAAGGTTGTCTTTGCGTTTATATTTATGCTTTTGCAATAAAATGGGTAATTGTCTGCCTAAGATGAGGAAGAAAAACAAAGTTTGTCCTGATACGAGAGTATCGGCATCAAAAAGGAAAGAAACAAATGTTTCTGATAGATCTAGATCTACTTTAAGTAGATCGTCTACTTCACTTCACGTGTCTTGCAGCAGATCTGGAAGTTGTAGAGAAGAACTAGAGATGGTCAAAGAACTTACAATGTCAGATGTTGATAGTGCATCTGTAGAATCTGTGGCCTTAGACAAGGAGATATGCGTCATTGACGAACTGAAGGAAACTGGTAAGAATTTATACAATCTTTCTCGAAGTTTTTGGTTTCAATATTCTTTTCATGAAACCTAGATGTTCTTCCTTATAATCTACATGTATAACTTTATTGTTAAAAGTGATTTGTTTTTAAATGGCGAAATTTGAGACAAGTGAGTTCTAAGTTTTAATAAATGCTTTATCTTAAACTTTTATTGAAATGATTCCATTTTAGCTCAACCAGCCGTGATGAAGAAACCTGTATTCTTCCAAGTCGACTTTGTACAAGGTATGCCGGATAGAATGCCTTCTAGACTGGCCGAGAAAATGGAACAAAAAGTGGACGTGAAGAAATCTGAACAAGTAAATATCTGTTTGGTATTACTTTTCTATGAGACTATGACCTACAGTATCTAGATGCATTTAGCTCGCCACATTTTTTTAAAGGAAAAACTGAATAAATAGATCTACCTGTTTTGAACGTAGAAAACGTCTCTGTTCTCGACTTAAATAATTAAAAGCACGTTTTAGGAAATAGGGTCAATGAACATGTATAAATTAAGGTCAAGTTCATGAATACTAGTAAAAACAGTGTAACAAAGGGGGTTGGACTGTTTTTGAATTAAGGGGAAAATGACTTTGGGATGTTTTGTGATTACGGACCAATGTGGTTTGTTTTGGAATTCTGAGTTGAGAGGCGCTCGAAAATGGTTGATGAAATTAAGCGCAGCATGATTCGGTGACTTTACTGGTTGCTTTCATTGTCTCAGCCAATCAGAAGGCTAGATTCAGAATCAAAATTAGAGCGATACAATGATGAGTTGTTGAATTCGGTCCTCTATCAATCTGATGCTTTTATTTTTACAGCTTGCATTGACAGAGGAAGACGAAATCTTGATGAATGAAATAATGGAAGAAGTGGAGGCTAAACAGAAACTGGAAGAGTTAGCTGAGCAGCAACTGGCGGCTCAAAACTTGAGGGAACAATATCTACAGAGTATCCGACAGAAAGCCAGGGAAATGAGATCTCGACCACAAGCAAGAGTTGGGCAATATGGGGTAGGGGATAGTGGGGTGGTGGGGAGGGAAGAAAAGGGTTTAAAGGGTGGGGGCGGGATGAGGGGTCGGGGCTTAAAGTTGGATGGCGGTGAGGGAAGAAAAGGGTTAAAGGGGAGGGGGTCAGGGTGGGTGGTGGAGGGAAAGAGCGAATGAAAAAAAGGCGTTTATTGTAAGACCGGCGGAAGGCATCCAGGAATTTGCACATATAACTCTCGACGAGTATTGCTGAAAAAAAATAGTGGTACATAAGAAGATAGACTTTGAACGAGTGAATAACTGAATATTCAACTTAAACAACGGGGGCGGGGGTGGGAGTTTGCTAAGTCCACTCAAAATAATGGAATAGACTTATTCATTATACATGTAGTTTTGACACTGTAAGTGATATTTATAAGCATGTCTAGAAATTAAAACATACATGCACATATTCATGCCTTTGTTTGTGCCTTATCAAACAATCATAGTCCAATCATGGCAAGTGTTGCTTACTTACTTCAGAATTTTTGAAATGTATAAAGTTTTTAAAAATTTGTGTCTTATTTCCGAATGCTGACTTTTTTGCACAAACGCCTTCTTTCTTGGTGTCGTTAAAAGTCGGGATTGTGTGATAAAGGGTTAAAGCTCGCAATTATTTGGTTCAGAGTTAAACAGTAAAGTAAAACATAAAAGGTTTTAGTACTGCGTATTTTTATGGGAAGCGATAATCGGACAATAATATTGGCTCGCTATGCAGGTCTTTATTTTATTGTCGTAGTCTCGATGCTTTGATTTGTGCAAGATAATGTTAAACACTTTTACTGCCTCCCAAAATATTCTCTCGCTGTTCATGTGACAACAGGAATATTGCTCTGCCTCACGATAATATTTCATAGGTAATGTTTTTATTTTCATTTCTTTTTTTTTTTATGATATGTTATTAAATTTAAACTTTAATCTCAGTTTAAAACGTTCTTCAGTCTAAGTTGGGAACATTTTATGAAATTGCTGTTTCTAGAACTTTCTCTTAATCTGAATCTAAAATTAAAAAGAAAATTAGAATGTAATTCTTTCACAATACACGGTTTTCATGATTACCATTCATTTTTTTCTACGCATAAATAGTTCAGTGTGAAAGCCTGGATGGGTCCACATGAAGTTAAAAATATCCAAAACTCTAACGAATAACGAGATAAAATATGGTTAAAATGCTGAGTTTTGAAACTGAAACAGTAAAAGACATTGATGGAAAAGAACAAATGCTGGTTCTATTGTCACACTAGTCCTTTCGTGCTACATTGAAAATATAGTGAAAACTATTATATTTGGCCCTCTGATGCTATTTCCTTTTTTCGCTCGTAAATCAAGTGCTTGCTGTTTATTTTTTTAAAAACTGTGTCTTACGGTCTCCGCAAAAATGGTGAATATTTTTTTTTAAAAAAATGGTGAATAAAACAGAATATCATCTTTTTGCTTTCTGCTACTTCACCTCAAACATAGATACTACTGAAAACTCCAAGCACAAAAGGCCCCTATGCATTGTAGACCATTGTGGTCACATGCTCAAAATAGTTCCGAGAAAAAAGAAATTAGAATCAATTTTCAATAAAAATCGTAAGATTAACACCAGAAAAACATTTTAGACATATGCTTTATTTTTTATGATTAAACAGTGCAGTAGAGGTGAGTGATGTCAAATTTAAAAATGGGACTAGTTCTGACGACTGGCCCCGGGAGTCACTCGTCACAAGTCGGCCGATTCCGTAACTACATTTAAATTCGTGCATATCAAGGAAGTTTCCGTTTGAAATACTTTTATCCGCATAACCTTAAACACGGCAGCATCCTTAAAATTCCTCTAATTCGAGAAGTAATGCTATGTGAAATTTGAAATATTAAACACTTCGGCAAAAGTGTCATGTCAGAAAAGATAGACAGACAGGTCTTAACTGTATTTCTGATGTTTATTTGTGTGTTTCTAAAGAAAGTGGGTATAAGAAGGCAATTTCCGGCGGAAGTAGATCTATCTGGTGCCTGTCTCCGCATTCGGAACTATTGTCCACAACATCTGATCGGTATCTGGTGTGCTTTTTATCGGCAGGTGTACGATTTCGAAAATTTTTTAGTAAATTTTATCTTGCTATTATCTTATCGCAAAACTTTTGCCTTTTAACTGAAGATTTCGCACGATGAGCGAAAATTGTATGATCATATGAGGGTGGATGTCTTACACATGCGCGACATAATCGATAATGTGCCGTTATATCTAGGTATCCGGGTAAAACAGACATCTCTCTAAAACATAAACCAGGGATCCTATTCAGAAGTTGTGTTACTTTCAACTTTGGAAAAACTTGGAGAATAAGACTGACAGTGTTCTTAAGAATAGTTGGTGAATACGGACACAGATTTTTCGGGGCGGGGGGGGGGGGGGCATGTGCCTCTGAAATGGCTGAAAAGTCTACCTAGATTTTTCTTTTTAGAATTTTTTATTATCAATGTTGAACTGGATTAAGTACCATTCAGATTCCCACAATCCTACATACATGTTTGGATTAAGACTTTGTGGTCATAGATACCATGCACATACGTCCAAGCATCCAAGATTTGTCTTCAAATCAAAAGACGCATCAAACACTTTAAAACAGTCTATAAACTTTTGTTCCCAATTTATATCTCTTTTCATTGCTTTAAAAAAGACCGTGACAAATGGGCGATTAAATTCCATCATCTTTCTTTTTATGTATATCTGCAAAGATTTTAATCCCTAGACTATATAAGACTAGACGGTACTGATCTTCGATATACGCTTTCCGCTATTTTAAGATAGTATGGCTCAAAACAGCCATTAGTGTTTAGGCCTAATCAGCTTTCGATTTTATGTATCGTTTAAGAGATTTTCGTCCTTAGAGAGGGTGCTAGTCTCAACTGTTGTGGCTTTTACGGACTATAGAATGTACATCAAGATCAGACTGCCCGGAAAATACAGTCTGATCTTGGATCTTTAACGTCTGTCCTTCTGGTCAAGCTTTTTAGATAAAAATATTTCTTAAATTTAGTGCATTGTTTTTTTTAGCAGTAGTATGGGGTGAAGTTTATATATGAACCAACCTCTAGGAAAAGGGCATTAATGCATCTGAAAAACATATCGACCCAAGTCAGCCTGCGCAGTCCGCGCAAGCTGAAATGAGCCGAAACTTTTTGCTATTTTCTGCTTGACATAGGACCATTCTAACCCAGGATTCAATCGCTTATAAGACATAATGCATATCATATATCAATAATCACGTGATGACTTGGTTGGTATCATGCATCACGGGGCTTCACTAAACCCTTTTTTGCCAGTGCATGGTTCATATATTTAGCGCTGAAAGTGTAAATCATCTTTAACCCTTAGGCTGTTCAGCGCGAATCAAGGACCTTTTGCGGACAATGTAGATCAAGATCAGACTGCACAGAACGTGCAGTCTGATCTTGGATCTACACTGTCCGATAAAAACGTATTATTCCTACAAAAAAAAAAACCATCGAAAGAGTAAAGTTTGGGTTTTTACTATTGGCTTAGAAGTTTTATTTCATTTACATAGCAGGATAGGAGTTAAATTCTCGGCGACACCGTAAGCGTTAACTCGTACAAAACGTTTCTCTACCGTATTTGTTTGAGTGGATTTTTCTTTTTAATGGAATGTTTAGGAATATCTGATCTAAACGGAATAGATGAAAAGAAAAGCAGGTGAAATTCTTTGTTTGTTTGTTTCATTCTTTCTTTCTTTCTTTCTTCTGTTAACCCCATCTTTTCATTGTTCAAATAAATAAATAAATAGATAAATAAATAAATAAATAAATTATAATGAATGAATGAATAAATAAATAAATAAATAAATAAATAAATAAATAAATAAATAAGTAAATAAATAAATAAATAAATTATAGTAAATAAATAAATAAATAAATTATAATAAATGAATGAATAAATAAGATAAATAGATAAATAAATAAATAAATAAATAAATTATAATAAATGAATAAATAAATAAATAAATATTTTTTGCCTCTCTCCAATTCCTGCTAGACTTTTGCCAGCTCTGTCGGTAACGCAAAGGGTTGTGACGGGATTTACTCCTCCCTTTCTCATCGCTGAGCATTATTCCACCGATGTTTCTTTTGAAAAGCCGCTAGTGGCACAGAGAAGGTCTTATGAAAATTACTTATGAAAGAAATTCCAAGAAAACATTAATGCATAAGTGTACGACAAATACGGCGTTAACTTTTATCCTGCTAAATAACTAAAATGAAATTTTCAGTTCAGTATTGCTATTTCAAAAATACGTTTTGGGGAATAACATCTCCTTCTCGGACAGTGTAGATCCAAGATCAGACTGCACGTTTTGTGCAGTCTGATCTTGATCTACACTGTTCGCAAAAGGTCAGTGAATAGCAGTTAATTACCGAAAGACAAACATCTGTCCAATTCAACTGATTGAAGCCTCACTGTGATTTCAGCCAATACGTCACGGGAAACGATGTCAGGATCAAAACACGCCAATGATAAGTATATTATCGTCATCCTGCTAGTGGTACTCCGCGTTGCAAGTTGCTATCCAACTGGTACCCCGTCCAGTGCTTGCGGCAATATGGTACCTAAACATGGAACCGGGGCCCAGATCACTGTGTCTCCATATACTGTAACCATGTCATCATCTATGTACAAATGTGGGGAATCTATTACAGGTATACATACTTCCTTTTACCTATCTGTCTATCCGTCCATCTGCCCATCTGTTCGTCTGCTTGTTCATCTTCCCAATATTTAGCTATCATCATCGATCAATCAATCCGTCTGTTAAAATTGTAATCTTTTTGAAAACGGTAGTAATAATCTGAACTTTTCTCCTTCTCCTGTTCACGACAATGGATGAATGGAGAGCGTAAAGCAAGCTCAGTCTGCATAGATCTATCAGTTACAGTTACAGTCATGTCAACCAAATCCAATACCATTCAACTCAAAGAAATTTAATGTTGTTATAGTCAAAGGTTTTGATTTAATATAGAAGGATCAGGGTTACAACAGCAGCACTGAAAATATTGGAAGATGTGATGCAGTTTTCGGTTTGGCTCCATTTTTCAGAAGATGAAATATTGACAGGCCAGGAAGTCAAAAAAGCTGATGGGACAAGCAAGATAAATACGGCAAAGGCGTCAAATAGGGGTACCCTTATGTAGATATAAAGACTTAGGCATCTGACATTTTAGCAGAAATGCTTCAGCTTCAACCGATACATAAACAGGGTGTTTCATAAAGTATGATACACTTTCAAATATGCCTTGGGTATACCGTTTACAAAGATAACACAATAAGATTTATGCCATTTAATAAACTTAAGAATACTTTTATGACATGCACAATATCCAAGGTAACATTGAACAATAAAGGCGACTTTCGCCTTTATTAAATATACATTAATTTACATCAAATGTTCAAAATGACGTCCATTTTTACGTCGCAGGGTATTCTCTTCATGAAATCCGTTTTCATTGATCTGCACCGTGATCAGGCCCGCGTCTGGAACTATTGATGCCTTTAGCTCATCCGTTGTCTATATAAGGATGGACTGGTATACATCATTGTATTACATTTATAAACAAAGTACCGTAGGCATAATTGAAAGTAGGTCATATTTTATGAAACACCCTGTACACATAGCACCCAACTCTTTGCCCAGCCCTATCTCATTTAAATTTGAGCCGCGCTTTGTGAAAAGGGGATTTAATACATAGATCTGCAAAAAGTATCGAACGATGACAATGTCACCTGTGCAGGCTGACATAAGTCATAACTGTTTGCTTTTTGTAAATTTTCTGGGTGTCGAAAGAAATTTCTACCACGTGAATCAGTCGGTTGTTAGATAAAGTAATGTTATGGATTCATAATCATGTGATGACTTACTTGGTATAATTGGAGATGCATTAAACCCCCTTCTGCCAGAGCATGGCTCAATTATCAAAGAGAAAGATAATTATGCTAGCAATAACAATCAAAATAACAAGCCTTCATTCCAACAGTGAACCTGGGTGGCTCCACAAGTTTTAAAGGTTTCTTCTGCCAGGCGAGACAACAAGTGAATGTTGACACCCGAGTTGGAACATTTGACATCGCCAGAAATGATGACATCCAATTTCAATGTGATGTAAGGTTTTAAGCGATAGTAGTAGTAGTTGAGGTGGTGATAGTAGCAGTAGTAGAAGAAGTAATACTAGAAATATAAGAAGCTGTTGAAGGAGAGATAGAACCACTGGTAGTTTCGCTACAAGAATTTGGTTTTATGACCAGTCGACAGCAGAGGTCAAATTGGGTAACTATAGTATCAGGAGCGATGTTGTTATTTCTGTTGTTCATTTGTTGCGCAGGGTATATTGTTAAACACTCAGACACATGCAAGAATTAAAGTTGGCAACTTTACTTTTGGTTGTACAATTCATCTTTCTGCCAGCGACTTGAACTTTGACAGACTGTACTATAACACATTGTCAGACTTAAGGATAGGTTACCCTAATAGGATTCGTGTAACATCGCCTTTCATTAGTACGAAAAATCCGTAATCGATGCGGGGAACCAGCATCTATTAGCTGATCGATTACGGATCACCCGAGTCTTAGCCGAATACGTATGTTTTTCGGCGATGAAAGGCGATGTTACAGGAATCCGCATTAGGGTGTCCTATCCTGAAATAATATCCATACTTTTAACTTCTATAATTGAACTAGCCTGCCATTTGACTTCCAAATTGTTCTCTTTTGCTCGCTAATTGGCCTCTAAGTGTAACCATAAAGTCTTTTTCGACGATTTTTTTTTTGTGGATTCCGTTCTATCTGCAATCTAAACCTCATTCTGGGTGCAACTCCAGAAATACTCCTCTTGACTGTGAAGAGGGTCTATATAATGAAAGCAAGAGTAAAAAAATGTGGCTCGGTCCAGTTTATGTAATTGTTTCGAATTTTGATAATAATCGAACTCTTTAAATAGGTTACATCATAATACAACAGCTTTTCTCCATTACACATGCCTTAACTCTTTTCCAAACGACAAATTGTCGATTTGTCCATATTGAAAGCATTTGCAGACGACAAATCAAATGTAACTGAAATGGTTGGATATGTCATTGAAAGGACGGAAAACATTGTGGGAAAAGGAGAAAATGCTAGTGACCAGCATTTTCTCCTTTTCCTACAGTGTTTTCAAAAGGCTTCTTCTCCAGGGCGTTAAAACTCCGAATCGTTTGGTAAAGGGTTTACTAAATGTATTCGATATTATTCTAGCTAAAAAAATCGGATTTCATTGTCAATGTTTTC
Source organism: Hippopus hippopus (assembly GCA_946811185.2). Classification (NCBI taxonomy): domain Eukaryota; kingdom Metazoa; phylum Mollusca; class Bivalvia; order Cardiida; family Cardiidae; genus Hippopus; species Hippopus hippopus. The sequence continues at coordinate 6,624,813 of OX328107.1, forward strand.
CCAAATTACTTTCCTTGCTATTTCAGAGGCAAGCTGTTACACATACAAATAATACAGATAAAACATTCGCACAGTTTCGATGGACACCATCAGAAAATCATGGTGACGTTTACATGGTGTAAGTATTAAGGTTTCTATCTTGTAATTAAATCTGAAATGTCTCATGAGCGCTAGTTTACCTTTGCCCGCCATCTTTTGTCGGAAAATTCCGTACGTGATTGTCTACAAGCAGATATTTTGTAAGAAGTTTGCCGGGTAAGGTTGGCCATGGCAATAATAAAAAACAAAAACAAACTTTTACCCGTGTATAAACGACCCCGACAAAAAGAGTTTATAAATCATCACAGGAAAAGGAGCAAATGCAGGTAATCTGCGAGGAATGAACTTTGTCACTATTCTCGGAAAGAATTCACACGAAAGAAGTTATAATGGTTCATGAATATGGCCTCAGTATATATACTCCTCACAAAAAGTGACCGAATTTAGAGATTTTCAAACATCTGGGTAGTATACCACTTTTTCGCACGTGGATTTAGACAGTGCCCCATTTCAAAAGCCTGTAAGTGAGAAACATTATCTGATAGAAGCACAGAATTGCTTGGATTGGTTTTTAACTCTATACTCATTACATTTATACAATGAAATTGTCTATATGTGTAATAATAAAATTTTGGTGCAGCGGTAATTCATTGTTGCTTAACTTTTTGTGAGGAGCATAGTTCTTATGTATGATATAAGGAGCCATGCTCTGGTTAAGGGGGTTATATTCCACCTCTGCGACTCATTATATCAAGCAAGTTATCACATAATTGTGGATCTACAATATCAATTTTGTCCAACAGTGAACTGGATCATGACGTAAACTGGTCATTTGACATCCAGAAAACTGACCAAAAGCAAAAAGTTTCGATTCAGGTCACCCTGCGCGTACTGTGGGGGCTGACATGAATCGATACTTTTTGCAGATGCGTTAAATCCCCATTTCACAGCACATGATTTTTAGGTCTCACCTTCTGTCAACCGTCAAACTTAAATCCTGTAACGACGAATCACTCCTCTGTTATAAGAAAAGTAGGTCCTCATAGATCAATGAGCAGACGCGTCTGTGTTATGTGATATGTGAAAATGACATGCGGATTGAAAAACTGTGCAAACCAATTACACAAACAATGAACTTCAGAATTAAATGTTATAGAATTTCGCTTTAGATTTGAAATTCGCCTCGTGTGGCAGCTTTTACATGGCCTAGTTTATAAAGTCTACATGGCGAATGAGTAAGTAAGAGAAACGCACTAAAACACCACAAACCACTCCAAAAACACCCAAACCACTGTCATTACACACCAAGCTACTTTCCTAGCACCGAAAGCCTAATGCAAAATGCTTAAACACATGATTTTATTGAAAATAGTCACGCAGTAATGCTATCAGTTATAAAAAAAAAAGTTTTCAACCGTCAGATGAATGAATTTTTAATAAAATGGTCTAGCGTTAAAACTTCTTTGGTAATAAATTTCTACCATCACCATCAATTAGTACCTTCAGTACTTTGATTTTTAATAGGTGTACATGGGTACAGAGCAAAAGACGTTTTTGGACTCGTGATGCTTCATCTGTGATGACATATGGTGGCCAATGTGACAACAGTGCTGACAACGTGAGACTTACATGGACCAGTGTCCCCATCGTAACAGTATTCTTATTTCTGTGGAACTGAATTATGTATCAGTCCACTGTGATTTAAAACATGGCTGTGAAAGCAGCTGAAATATCAGGGTAGATCTATACTGCATCAGGAAACATAACGCTTTATTATTATTATTATTATTTTTTTTTTTTTTAAAGAGCTAAATGCAAAAATCTGGAAAAATACAATACGTTGTGTCATAATGGCTTTTAGACTTTTTGCAAAATGCGACAAGCTCTTATGTAGTAGTGTCATACTTTTCATACTGTCATACTTTTTGACAAACTTATGGACGTGTCATACTTTTTATAACGTCATACTTTTTGCAAATACAGCAAACCTGTAGAAGTATCATACTTTTTATACTGTCATATTTTTTGCAAAATGCTACAAACTCGTAGTAGTGTCATAATTTTTATACTTTTATACTTTTTGCAAAAATGTCGCAAACTCGTAGTAGTGTCATACTTTTCATACTGTCATACTTATTGCAAAATGCAGCAAACTCGTAGTACCAGTAGTGTCATACTTTCTATACTTTTTGCGAAATCTGGAAAACTTGTAGTAGTGTCAGAATTGTTATACTATTTTGCGAAATGCGGCAAACTCGTATTAGTGACATACTTTTTATACTTGTGGCAAAATGCGGCAAACTCGTAGTAGTATCATAATGCCTTTGACATTTTGTGAAAAATGCGACAAACTCTTAGAAATGTCAATATCTCTTTGCCACTTTTTGTAAATTAAGGTAATTCAGAAGAGTGTCATTTTCGTCTTTCGTTTTCTTGTTTGCGAATTGAAAAAAAAAAATCTCATAATCTCTCTGAGGCTTTTTGCAAAATGCGGAAAACTTAGAGTTGCGTCCATCATCTTTCGACTTTTTTATGCAAAATGCGAAGCTTTTCACCCATACTAATGTCCTCAGCTCTTTGAATCTTTTCGCAAAATGTCCACAGTCTTAATGAAACTTCTTGATCATTTGGAATATGTATAGAGGAGTCACAGTCCCTTTTGCAGCATGCAAAAAAATCATAGTGGTGTCTTAATCTTTGATAGTTTTGGATAGATGCGGAAATTCTCAAAATGTTTTCATAGTCATTTGTATTTCATTTATCGCTAAATACGATAATATGGCTTGCAACACGCGAAAAAAGGCATTCGGACCTTCGCGTAAAGTGTCGTTTCCGATCAGCCTGCGCAGTCCGCGCAGGCTAATCCGAAACGACACTTTCCGTTTTTATGTAATTTTCTGTTTTGTGCAAGTCTACTATAGCACAAAATCTAATGTAGTCGTAAGTGCCGTCTCGGATTAGCCTGCGCGGACCGCGCAGGCTCATTCGAGACGACACTTTACGCAAATGTCCAAATGCCCCTTTTCGCGTGTTCCAAGCCATATAACCGTAATTACGTACATACTGTATAGATTACTTTCTTAACAAAATAGTTCTTATCTATTCATTGTATTAAATATTCAAGCTTGCAAATGCTCAAACAATTTGGACAAGTCCACATTTTTGTTGTGATTGATTGATTGATTATTTGGAGTTTAACGCCGTTTTCAACATTCTTTCAGTTACATCGCGGCGGCCAGTGCACCTATCCATGCTTTCCTGGAGTCTCTTTTACCAGTACTCCGCACAATTTTCTTTCCAAGCCACTGGCTGCTTTCCCACATAACCATCGTCGAGACAATGGTCAGCGGTGGGAGAGGAATGAATCCTGTCGCAATGACTATCATCAATCCTCGGAAAGAAATTGGCCGAGCCAGGGATCGAACCCATGACCCCCTGTTCGCAAGTCCTGCACGCTACCGACTGAGCTAGCGGGGCTCGGCACATTTTTGTTGTGAGTTAAAAGGTTAAGGACGCTAGAGGTGACACCACGTGAACATATTTTTATCACATAACCTCCCTTGTTTTCAGTGTAATATACCCATTACGAATATTCTTATCTTATACACGTTTAATATCACAATTATGTGACGTCATTTTTGACATCATTTTGTACGTATTTCATAGTTCTAGTGAATGGGTTGTATGGATATTACTGCGGGTGCATAGAATGGTTTCGCATCTTCTGATCAATAATTTGTGAAATATCGTTATGTGATAAAAAGAATCTGACATTCGTTGGCGTTTGAGATAAAATTTTATTAAACGAGTCTAGGGAAAATGTTATTAAGCGAGCCTCTGGCGAGCTTAATAACATTTTTTCTTGACGAGTTTAATAAAATTTTATCTCAAAAGCCAACGAATGTCAGATCCTATATATCTTAAGTTTTTACCAAACGACAGAATTTTACATTCATTCAACTTGAAAGCACTTGCAGACGACAAATCACAAGTGGCTAAAATCAAGGTATTTGTCTTCGATGGGTTGGAAAGCATTGTGATTAAAAAAAGAAGTTTCTAGCAATTTCCCTTTTCCCACAATGTTTTCAAAAGCCTTTAAAAATCGGAATTGGTTATGAAGGGGTTAAGTCTTTCCAAAAGAACAAGACTTTGTATTTGTGTCCAAAGAATTTGCAGACGACAAATACGGTATGGCTCAAACATTGCAAATTGTTTTGAAAGGGTAGAAAACCTTGTGAAAAATTAAGAAAATACGGATAAACAGCATTTTTTCCATTTCCCACAATGTTTTCAAAAGCCTTCTTCCTCGAGGTCGTTCAAACTCATGTGATAATTTGTCAAACTTTTTTCCAAATTCAATTTCATGTATTTAATATCGAGTGTGAACCAAGTTCTACAACTTATAGAGCAACGTCAGGTATTGTCGACCGTCGGCAGTTATCGTCAATTCTTTATTGTGTCCTTTAATTCTATGAAAGATGAGCAAATTCCATTTTTATGATGTAATATATGACGTCAATATTTTATCCCATCGCCGTGCCGGAAATAAACAGTACTAGATCTATGTAAGTCCCAAAGAGTAAGTAAAATTTTACAATATTAAAATTTCCCAACGTTAACGTCTATGATAAGGAGGGTGGTGATTTTTGCCAGCACGTAGCGCGTATTGAAATGTGCTCGATTGCTTGAATCTGAACTTAGATACAAGTTTCAGATATAGAATAGTGTTCGCATCACAAGATCGAGCACGTTTTGCCTGCCATAAAACAGCTTATAGATGTGTCAATAACTGCCGACGCTAATTTATGCGATCGGCAATTATTGACAGGTTAACACATGAATAAAAGGAATAATAATTAATATGTAATATATAACCACAATTCCCTTTTTTCTTTCAGGTTACAGCTATGTCCAGACAAATTGGCTTGAAAACTCCAAAACGAGTTCAATACTCACCGACTAAAATGTCAAAGGCCATAGAAATGGTGCGCAATGGTGCAATGTCCAAACGAAAAGCTGCATTGACCATTTAGCCTTCTTTTGCGGTCGTATTTATGTAATGAGTCAAGTTTTATTTCAATTGCTTTATATTAGATCTAACTCAGCAACGACTATTGGAATAAAAACTGTAATGACGAGTTAAAAGAGGATTTTGATGTTTAATTTATGAAAATTGAATACCATGTCAATAATAGACAAAACCTGTCAATATCACTCTACATACCCTTATGTAATGTTGGCGTTATTTGCTACCATACGCAACTGGCGCCATTATTTTTTACGCATAGATCAGTAGAATATCCGCAAAATAAACCACTGATAACTTCCGTTTGTATTTAAAGGTGGCCCTTCAGATTTTGGGAAGAAAATTTTACAAAAATACAAAAAAATCATCTTTATACTCCAAAAGCCTTTTAATTTTCATTCATAAAACCCCAGTAGTCGAAAACCATCTGACAACAAGAGAAATTAGAGATTTACTACGGCCCAGGTTGACACCGACGGGAAACACGATCTATTTTTGCATGAGCAACTCGCTCATTTACATACCGGGAATACACAGACGGAGCTTCAAACATAGCGTCCGAAGAAGACATTATGGAAAATAATTACATGTTTATGTTATGGAATTTAAGCGTCATTAGTCACGTGCCAGTCACATGACATTCCCACAATGCTTTTTTGATTTCTGGCGCGAAATCTAAAAATACCTTAAGAGGCTACATAGCCTTTTAAGGGAACACCATAAAAAAATTTTTTTTTTTTTGTAATTTTATGATTCTTAATTATTGATGATTTGTATTGTTTTTTCATATAAATTTCAGTGATATATATATTTTTTAATTTGGTGAGATGTGAAAAATCTAAATACCCACCTTTAAAGCGGCTGTTATAGACACAACACTTTCCGATTTCTTAAAGTGTCGATAATACCCGATGTTGCTCTATATAGTAGATCGTACATTTATCATTTTTATCAAACGAGTTGACTAAAATTATATGACGCGAGCCTCACACACATTTTAGTCAACGAGTTTGATAAAAATGATAATACACAAACACGAATGTGAGATTCTATTTATCACATAAAACGAATGACAGACAAATATGTAGCCTACCCTCCATCATCACCTTCAACCTATTTACCGTCCACAGGTCCATGTTTACAGATGTAGTTCGGTTTGAACTGTGTATATACACAAGAAGATAGTTCTGTGACATGTATATCGAAAGTAGGCTGAAACAATTTAAATTAGGGGTGAACCGGACTTTTTTCACAATTCTTTTTAATTTGAATGACTTACGCTGCATTTCTTGATTTATTGAACATGTAAAATCATAGTATTTTTCCGCACGTATACATGTTATCAACAATGATTTTCCGCGAAATGCCGCAGTGGTACAAATTCCTGCACCTGCTGCATTTGGTTTCGCCGGCATCACGCGCTCATAACTAGAAAATAAGCAGAACCGTGACCCTAAAAACGATAATACACTAGTCGATTATCGAAAATAAGTTATGGGTTTAATACACTGATGGAGGCGGTTTTATGTAATATAAAGGATCTGACATTCGTTGGCGTTTAAGATAAGATTCTATTACTCGAGTCAAGGAAAAATGTTATTAAGGAAGCTTTTGGCGAGCTTCATAATATTTTTTATTTCTTGACAAGTTTAATGAAATTTTATCTCAAACGCCAACGAATGTCAGATTCTTTTTATCACATAACGATATTCACAAATTATAGATCAGAAGATGCAAAAACCACCTAGAGATGCACCCGCGGTAATATCCAAGAAACCCATCCAAATACGTACAAATGGCGTCAAAAATGACATCCCACAATTTTGATATCAAACATGTATAAGACAAGAAAATTCGTAATGGATATATTACACTGAAAACAAGAGAGTTTATGTGATAAAAATTAATTTCTCTCGATGATGGGTTCCTTGAAACTGTAACAATCACTCGCGCCATGATGCGGGTGGTTCCTACGGTTGGTCCCGCTAATCTAGAACCAGCAACCTTTGATGTGAGAGGCCGACCTGAAACCTCTACTCCACTTTCTCTCACCGTGAAACATTAGAAACAAGAAATATCTTTAAAAAAGGTAGACGGCGTAAATTTGCCCGCAGATAGGCAGGGTCCTCAAAATAAACATGTCTACATTTTTGACCAGTCACAAATTTCTAATTATTCATTGTTTATCAGTACCAAAAAGGAGGTCATAAGCCAGCACATTCAGCTACGCCGAAAAACATGAGTAAGTGATCATACTCTCTGTTCAATGCGACTGAAATACTCTTGTAGGGCTTGAACTGAAACTCAAACAAAAATAAACAGAATCACGTGGCAGTGTCGTTGTGCAAGGTTCTGCATTGCTGTAGCCTCGTAAATGTAGTACCTCGCCCAATGGCACATTCCTACGTGACCAGTGCTACCAGAGAGAAAGAAACCTGGTTCCGTATTCAAAAAATATTCTAAAGAATGTTCTTAGTCTTATTCTCAAGAATTGTCTGAATTTGAAAATAACACAACTTCTGATTGGCTAAACAAAATGGTTTAGCCAATCAGAAGTTGTGTTACTTTCTAAATCTAGAATAAAACAACAAATGAAACTAGGAATGGTTGGTGAATACGGACACTGGGTTAGTATTCGCCGACCAGTCTAAATTGCATTCTTCGTTTCATCCTCAGGAGTTCTATAAATATTAAAGTAATTCCTTTTCTGATTGGCTTTACCAAATGGTTTCCAAATTGTTTAGCCAATCTTAACCGAATGTTTGACCAATCAGAAGTTGTGTTACTTTCTAGATTTAATGTCAAACTAAGAATGCTATTAAGAATGGTTGGTGAATTCGGACCCTGCTTTGGCAGTCCAAATAAGCCGTCGGTTAATAGATTTTCGGATCAAATCCTACTATCTGAGGCACATTACATTTGCTGTCTGCAAATGCTTTCAATTTGGGCAAGTTTAAAATTTTGTCGTCTAGTAAAGAATCATTTGGTAATCAGCATCTTCCCAATTTTTTACCATGTTTCCATTATTTGAGGCACATTTCATTTGTCGTCTGCAAATGCTTTCAATTCGGACAAGTCTAAATTGATGCAATGATTTTGTCACCTGGAACAGAGTTGCTATTTTTTTAGCCTAAATAGTTCTATGTACGTCAGTAATGTGTCAGAGTTCCAAAGTAACGCTCTCAAATTGAAGGATTTCATTACTTTCTGTAAGTAGGACCAGTAGCTTGGCAACCGTCGCATTGAAACAAACTGCACTAGGGATGTTTGTACCCTGTTCATCGGTGATTAAAGTTTCTATTTCGTTTGATACCTTGTCCAATGCAATCACTTGGCTTGTAACTTTATTACAAACGTACACCCTGGACCGATGACAGCATATTCCGAACACGCCCTTTAACTGGTCATCAACTTTGATAGACACAATCTTGTGTCGAGAATCAAGCTGCAATATAAATCCGTCTGAGCTTGCCGCATAGAGATATTTGGCGTCTGAGGCAAGACCGTTTACAGTGCATAATGCCCGGCCTGCGACAGGTGACGTGCCATCAAGACCAGGCATGTCCAATATTTGTAAAGTTTTTCTGATTGTTGACTGGAAAACACCGACTTGATTGTAAATACGTATTTCGTCAGCTGAACACCCTGCCTGTTCGGTTGGTCTGCACACAATGTACAGTTTTCCACGGTGATACTGAATCGCGTAGCAAAACAAACCAACCGCAAAACCATACTCTTGAACTAGCATGTCATTCATGAACGCCACGCGCATGCGAGACGGCAGTGTTACGGCCATCTGGCGCCGACCTACATTACAAATACCACCTGGATCGTTTGGTAGGTTTATCTTCGACAAAATCTGCATATGTTGGTCCACTTTTACTAAAGCCTGATTATTTTGGTCTGCCAGGACGAAACTCCCGTCTGTAAATGTACAACAACCAATGAAATTGCAAACATTATCACCAGACTTGATGTGCAACTTAGTTCTTGTAACGAACTCGCTTCGGAGAACACCGAACGACATACTTTTTGTACAAGCTGATAAAAATTGTTGGTTTACACTGAATTTCATGGCTTTCAGCATCGGAGCCTTTTCTAGTTCTTTAGATAGCTCAGCAGCTTTATTTCTGACTCTCGAACCGTTTACATGATCAACAATTAACTGCGATTTGTTAGTGTAAATTCTATCTAATTTGTTTATGTAATTCTCAAGTTCTGTCAACTTTCTCTCCGTATTTTTGATAATGTCTCTGATTCTGCATTCTTGTAGTCTGTACTCCTTTTCGACTCCATCCTTCGCATTGCCAACAAGTTTTTCAATGTGTGATACAATACGATCTCTATAGGCGGAAATGTCATGTAGAATATTGTCTTTTTCTTGAGCAAGTCGAGAAATGTCCTGCCTTGTTTCGTCTCTAGTAAGTCTCAGCTCGTTCCTCAGGTTTCTCAGTTCGTGTACAAGTTCAATGACTTCTCTGTCGGACTTCTCTGGAAGTTCGGGTATAAACCGTTTGATGCAGTTACTGCAAGTGTAAAAATAAACGCATACATGTGCATCAAACCTTCAATGAACAAAAAAAATTTACACTCGTCCAAATTCAAATCTGTTACAGACGACAAATTAAATGTGCTTCAATTGATGAAACTTGAAAAGGGTAGAAAACATAGTGGGAAAAGGAGAAAATGTTGGTTACAAGAATTTTCTCCATTTCCCTTAATATTTTCATAAGGCTTCTTCCCCAGGGTCGTTAAAACTTGGAATTGTGTGGTAAACGGTTAAACATTTGCAAAACAATCCCACGAAACAAAGAGTATCAATGTTTCACTTTTACATCCATGCCATAGTTCAATAGTTCTTTTGGTGCAAGTTTTATACAGAAATATTAAATGAATAAAAAGAGATCAAACTCCAAGTGTCATTTTGAAAAAATATTTTAATCCCGACTAGTTTCGGTTATTTCAAACCTTTATCAAGGGACATATTGTTTATCATTAAAGGCTGATGACATCAACGTCACATGACGTCAACGGCAACGACGCCAAAAAATGGCAGCGACTTCGGCATAAAAAAAAATATATATATATACATGTATCTACAGCTTTAGTATATTTAACACAAACAGGATCCAAGAAGATGCAAAAATTACAGGAAAAATGCAATTTTAAAGCTTAATATTAAAATTAAATATTAAATATTAAATTAAATAAATAAATAAATTAATTAATTAAATTAAATATTATTACAGGCATGTTTAATATACAGAAATATTGACACTTGTGATACAAAACGATACGGATGTTGGGAGGGAATGTGATTAAAGAATCCTCCGCCAAGAATTAAAGTATCCTTTCAAAAGTATATCTAAGCTACGCTCTAGTAAAAGGGGAGTTTATGCATGTTCGTACTGCATCACACCAAGCAAGTCGTGGAAAACATAGATAGATGCACTGGCCCCTGCGATACTCCTGAAATAACATTAAAAACGGCGTTAACTCTTTACCTCACAATTCCGAGTTTTTAAGACCTTAACAAAGAAGGCTTTTGAAAACCTGGTGGGAAAAGGAGAAAATGCTGTTAACCAGCATTTTCTCCTTTTCCCACTATGTTTTCTACCCCATCAGAAACAATTTCTATCATTTGAACATTTAAATTTTCGTCTGCAAATACTTTGAATTTGGACCACTCTACAATTTTGTCATTTCGTAAATGGTTGAATACCAAACAAACAACTGTTAATACCCCCATACCACATACAACCGAGTTTTAACGATCCCGAATAGGATGGCTTTTAAAAGTAGATGATGCTGGTAACCTTTGATTTGTCGTCTGCAAATGCTTTCAATTTGGGTCAATCTATTATCGTCTGATAAAGAGTTAAACACTTACTTGTGTGACGGATCTAGCATACAGACTATACAGCCCACAACGGCATGGTCCTCGCAATACATCTCCACCGTCTTGTTTCCATGACGACGACATTTCTCTTCCGGAAGTTGTATCTCGACCTGATGAGTTTCTCCTCTTTCAATATCATTCTGCTGCGAGCTTGTTCCAGTTCCGTAACCTGAGACGTCGCTTCGGTTGCTATTCTCCGTGTCCTCTAAATATTCGGAAGCAAAGTGTTTTGAGGACAGAAGACTTGAAACACTAGAACACTCCGCCATCTTGCGCGTTTGGACGTAATTCCATTTTTTAAGAGTTTAAAAATTCAAGGCAAGCATTTAATAGAGCTTGCTAACGTCAGTCTATGTCAGAAAAGAGATATCCCAATGAAATTTAACTTCCTTTTAATTTGATTAGTTTTATTAATTGTTCGTTCATGTGATATCATTATTCACTGTACCCTTCGAATATTAGATCTGTGTAAGACTGACCTAACTGACAATCACTACTTCGTCTGATAGGTGGCTTTTGCTTTTAGGTACGAATAATATAAAATTTTTGATAAGATATAATTTGACATGGTTTATCAAAAACATGATGACGAGTTTAACTGTACCATCACCTTTTGCCCTCACCCTTACCAAAAAATCCAGCGTTATCACGACACCGAGGAATAAAGCTTTAAAAAAAACATTGTGGGAAAAGGAGAAAATGCTGGTAACCAGCATTTTCTCCTTTTCCCACAATGTTTCCGTCCTTTCAAAGACAAATTGCCATTTTAGCAATATTTAATTTGTCGTCTACAAATGCTTTGAATTTGGACAAGTCTTAATTTTTTTTCGTTTGGTAAAGAGTTAGCCCTGTACATTCTTTGGCGACGGAAGTAGCATTCGCTAACGGCGTAGATTCAGATCGGGTTATTCACACAATGCTGTATGATTTTCGATCTACATCGCACCATACAAGATTCTAAATCTTTACCAGAAGATTGTTCACTTTGTGATGGAACAGCATTTTTTCTAATATATCAATGAGCCATGCCCTGGCAAAAGGGGGCTTAATGCATCTCCGTGATCCATGATACCAAGCAAGTAGTAATAACATAATTATGGATCCATAAAAAATCCATTTTGTCTAACGACCGGCAAAATCATTAGATATACTGGTCATTTAACATGCAGAAAATGAACCAATAGCGAAAAGTTTCGGCCCAGGTCAGCCTGCGCAGTCCGCACAGGCTGACCTGGGTCGATACGTTTCGCAGATGCATTAAGCCCCCTTTTCAAAGAGCATGGGTCATTTTTTTCTCACAGGGAGTTAACCCTTAGCCTGCTACATCAGTAAAATGAAACTTCCTAAAGTCGATAGTTAGATGCCAAAATTTGCGATTTCAAAATCATTTTTTGGGGAAAAATATCTCATCATCAGACAGTGTAGACCTAAGATCAGTCTGCACGTTCTGTGCAGTCTGATCTTGATCTACGCTGTCCGCTAAAAAGGTCTTTGAGTCGCACAAAGCGGCCTAAGGGTTAAGACTCGCCAGTACTGAAAGTGCTTACAGACGAAAGTCTAAATGCGGTTCAAATTATGGGCTTTGTCTGTGAAAGGGTGGAAAACATTGTGGGAAAAGGAGAAAATGCTGGTTACCTGCATTTTGTCTTTTTTCCCACAATGTTTTAAAGTCGAGATAATTCGGTAAAGCGTAAAAACATCTATTTAACTAACTAGCCAAACAGACCCGTGTTTTGACAACTTTAAAGAAGAGGACTTTGAAAACCATTGTGGAAAAATGAAAAAAAAAAAAAATAAACAAACAAAATGCTGATAATCAGCAGTTTCTCTTGTTCTCACAATGTCGTCTTCCATTTTGAAGATGAATATCTTAGAGAGAAATAGAAAAGGAAGGAAGGAAGAAGGAAGGAAAAAAAGGAAGGAAGAAAGGAAGGAGGAAAGGAAGGAAGGGAGGGAGAGAGGATGGAAGGAAGGAAGGAAGGAAGGAAGGAAGACTTGAATGCCATGGAGAATGAATAAATGAATGAATGAACGAACGAACGAACGGAAGAAAGAACCAACGATCGAACGAACGAATGAATCATCCATCCATCCATTCAGCAAACCATGCAGCAAACCAGCCACCCATTCAGCCATCGCGTCAGCCATGTAATAATTTCATTAATTTATTCATTATCGATAGTAGATTAATTTGTTGATTAATTGATTGGTTGATCATTACAAAAATCAATTAATAATCTTTATTGAAGTATTTCTTTACACGCGATAGCATAACTGAAGATTAAGTAACAGTATTTAATCCTGCGGATTAAAGGTAAGTTAATAATCTCCTATTTAATTTTGTTCACTGCAAGAGGCGCCTTTTACAACAGCTTTTGTGGACGATGTAGATCAAGATCAGACTGCACAGAACGTGCAGTCTGATCTTGTATCTACACCGTCCACTACCTGATGCCTAACTATGACTAAAACCATCTATAAGTCTTTACCAGACTACAATATTTTAGACTTGTCCAAATTGAAAGCATTTGCAGACGAAAAACCGAATGTGGCTCAAGTGACCAAAATTAAAAGAAAAGGAAACGTTGTGGGTAAAGGAGAAAAAAATAGACTGTAAGAGTCAAGACACACGTATATATAAGACCATAACAACTAATATAACAAGTGATGAGTGTTTCAAAAGGAAATAATGATAATGGATTGTGGGACATGGAAAAACTTAATGAAGTCGTTTTGGGATCCGAGGTAGCTATACTGACAGGTATGCGTATAATTTTCCTTTTCATACAAGGCTGACTAGTAAAAACTGTAAACGAATCTTTCTTTCTTTCTTTCGTTCGTGAAATTCTTTCGTAAAATTCTTGAATTCTTTTTTTTTTCCTTGATATTCTTTCTTGAAATTCTTTCTTGAAATTGTTTCCTTTCTTTCGTGTTATTCTTTCTTGAAATTCTTTCATGAAAGTATTTCATAATAGCTGGATCTGCATTCCGATAGACAGTTTTCGTCTCTGTCTCGGAAAAAACAACTCGCCCTCAGTTAAAAGGCAGTCAAAAGGCTTGTCCCTAGAACCATTTGTTCCTATAATGACTTAAGCGCTTCAAGTACCTGACAGCAAAAACAATCAGACTTGGCCAAATTGAAAGCATTTGCAGGCGATAAGTTTTAAGTGTGGCTCAAATGATGGGGATTTATCTTCGAAAAGGTAGAAAACAATGAGGGAAAGGGGGAAATACAGGTAACCAACATTTTCTCCTTTTCCTACGATGTTTTCAAAAGCCCTTTTTCTCAGGGTTGTTAAAACGAGGGGTTGTTTGGTAAAAGGTAGCACATAAAATTATTAGAAGGTATCTTTTAATTACATGTACATTGGTATAGACAGCACTGATCATTATTCTAGATGCACCGAGCAATATCTAACGTACAGTAAGTGGCAATAAATATGTCATCAAATTCAGAATTCCAATTGACTTACGCGTATCTTTTTTTTTTTTCAGTGTGCAAGAAAATTAACCAGGCTGCTTCTGGTCATTCGATCATAATAAAAACAAGCTAGGTTTCTGGAGCTATTAATATAAAATATTTTATTAGTGTTCGTCGCCTGACATCGAAGTTGTAGCTCTCTAAAACATAGCACTTGGTGTTATGTTTTACCGCTGAATTTTGGCAATGTCGCTTTATATTGACATCAAAATAAAAATCGTTTTTCGAAAATATTTTTCTTTTTAATGATTGAATATATAGGGTTTCAACATTATTTGAGTTATATCGCGGCGACCAGTGCACCTGTCCATGCTTTCCTGGATTTTCTTTTACCGGTACTTAGCAAAATAGTCTTTTCACGCCGCTGGCTGCTTTCCCGAATAACCATCGTCGAAGCAATGGTCAGCGGTGAGAGGTGTGAATCATGTTGCAGTAGTATCGTCAATCACCAGAAGGAATTAGCCAAGCCGGGGATCGAACCAGCGATCCCCTGTTAACAAGTCCTGTCCGCTACCGACTGAGCTACTGGGGCTCGGCAGCACTATTTAAACAGCTGTATATGATATTACATTGTACATCCATGTAAACCCGATGCTCTGACGCTACTTCCAGGTGGTGTTGACGACAATGGAACACCTCTGATAACGTTTCCAACTGATGCTGCTGATCTCGTTGATATATACAGTACAGGGGACATTCTACGTTTACTCCAAGTCTATGTCCACCTGGCAGGCGGTAAAGTGTCCGTGTTGGCCGATCTTCAACATGCTTGGACTCAGGAATGCATTACAAAGTTAACTATCCTCTTGGACGAGTTGCAGGTAAGAAACCATCGTGATACGTGTAAATTAGCCATGCACTGGGGGAAAAGGTGCTTAATGCATCTACAAAATGTATCGACTCAGGTCAGCCTGCGCAGTTCGCGCAGGCTGGCCTGAGTCGAAACTTTTTGCTATTGGTCAATTTTCTTCATGTCAAACTGAAAGGACCAGTGTACCTCATGATTCATTCGGTTGCTAGACAAAATGGACTTTAGGGATTCTTTATTATGTGATGACTTACCTAGTATAATGCATTACGGAGATGCATTAAAGCTCCTTTTCCTAGAATATGGCTCAGTTGTAAGCCATGGTGATATTAACAAGGGTCGCTATGATAATTATACTCACTGTTGTGGGGAAATATCGAATATACCGCTCGTTTTGGTTTCTACAAATTGACCGTCAGAGCTACCCTCAAATGGAGTGTATGGTTATTCACAGCTTCCATTAACCAAACCAAAGTTCAGTTAGAAAGTTGCATGCATGTTGGTCTTTTAACTGCACTCCAGAAAGGTGAAATTTCACGGTGCCCTGTGCCATTGCCCGTAGAGGTACGTACATTGTTCACGTTTTGCTTTATCATTCCTACATTTTATGCCTTGTTATTCAAACAAATATGGAGGTAAGTACATTGTTACGAAACTTTCAGAAATTCTTTCATGATAGCCAAGTAACCCCTTAAACCTCATAAACATATATACATTACAAATTTGCTTCAAAAACATTTCAAGAGTCTATCTTTTACGGTGGCACAAAAGTGACATGGAAGATATATTTTATACTACGTGCGCACGCAGTAGCTAATACGTGCGCACGTAATAAGTAATACGTGCGCACGCAGTAGTATTACGTGCCCACGCAGTAGCTAATACGTGCGCACGTAATAACTAATACGTGCGCACGTAATACTATTGCGTGCGCACGTATTAGCTAATACGTGCGCACGTAATAGTTATTACGTGCGCACGCAGTAGCTAGTACGTGCGCACGCAGTAGCTAATACGTGCGCACGTAATAACTAATACGTGCGCACGTAATAACTATTACGTGTGCACGTAATAATCGACCAATCAGTTTATAAGGATCAATAAATGTCTATCTTCCACTTCCATCTTGAAACAATGGCTTCCGTTCATGATTCTGATTGGTGGATTATTACGTGCGCACGTAATAACTAATACGTGCGCACGTATTAGTTATTACGTGCGCACGTAATAACTAATACGTGCGCACGTAATACTACTGCGTGCGCACGTATTACTTATTACGTGCGCACGTATTAACTACTGCGTGCGCACGTAATAACTAATACGTGCGCACGTATTACCTACAGCGTGCGCACGTAGTATAAAATATATCTTCCATGTCACTTTTGTGCCACCGTAATCTTTAGTGTAACACAGCATAGATATAAATTAAATCACTAGATCTACCTTTTATTGCTTTGATTCTAATGTATTTTCACAGCCACGAAGGAAAGAAAAACCTTAAATTGTGGCCGGCAATATATTACTGCTTACTTTTTCCATCCATTATTTTCTTGACACTTTGCTAGATGAGCCTACAGCACTGCCTATCTACAGTATATCTGGTGAAGCCAAGACTTGGTCACAAACAGAAATTCCTCCACAGAGAGCTTTCACGAAAATACGGGCCTAGCACAATGGTACCACATTACACAGTAAGTAGGCCTAATTTACTGACCTAGCACGTTACCACCTGCCTTTGTGGTCACCTTTGAATACATTGTTGTAAAAGGAGAGACTGCCTTTGTATTGACTGATTTTTTCTTTTCCTAATTCCTATCCTACAGGTTTGCTTTCAGGCCATGACATAAGCCCCTCCTCCACTTCTTTGGTAAAATGTTGTTGTCCTTTCTTCTCTTTACACTTCTGTTGACAAAATGTCTCGCACTTTTACTCAAAACCCTTTAGAAAGATGGACTTTATAAAATAATGAATATGAACCAATAGTAAAATCGTGTTGAATTTTTGTCACCAAGGCCAAAGGTCAAGGTCACTATAAAAGGTTTCTTGGCAGTAGTTCACAGACCCTTCCCCTACTTTATTGTTTTAATACAATGTTGTGACACTTCGTTTAGTTCTACAGGTTAATAATACAATATTTAAAGATACATCTTTATAGCCAGAGAGAAAAAAAGACTGTTAAAACTTTACAATGTGTAGAATGGTTCAGATATTGGTCAGCTGTGTAGATATCAGAGTAATCGATAAACATGATATACAGGACAAAGAAACTCAAGGGATTTGTCTTCCATTTAAAACTGGAAACAACAACAGTGCTTCCTTTGATGGCCTCAAGAGAACAAAATGCATTTTCTATTGGTCATATTCTGTGCCACCTTACCTTTCCAGCATTTTCTCCTTTTACCACAATGTTTTCGGAGAGCTTCTTTCTCAAATTCAGCATTGTGTGGTAAATTTTAACTGAACTTCCGTTACAGGTAAAAAGACTTGAAAGCCATGAGGAGCTCTATGACTATGTGGAAAGGTCCCAATTAACACAAGACTATGGTGGAACTCTTCAGTATAATCATGCCACATGGGTGGATTTCCATAAGGTTCGACCACTTTTTCCCTTTTATTCTTTCAGTGTCAGTGACCACATAAGTGGCTTCTGCAGGCAGAATAGATGAAGACCAGGCTGCAAAGAACATGCAGTTTGATCTTGGATCTATTCTGTCCATCCTTTTGTGGAATAATCTGAAAAAAGAAAATACCTTTGAGCTTGCAATTACATGTATGCCGACCTGTTTTTCTGTCAGAAATGAAAAAAATTCATATTATTAGCTTGGCTGTTTTCAAAGAAGTGTCAAGGTATTGTCGTAGCCCTGGCGTCATCGTGCGAAAAATTTGACATTCTGTAGTATCTGTTATTAATGAAGATATTTACTTCAAACTTGGACAAGTTGTTTACTATCAAAAGGGGAACCTATACAACAAGTGCAAGTAACTATCAAAAGTATTTTTGACAAAGTTAAACTCCTTTTTCGACTTATAATTTTTCACTGAAAATCAAGTACTTGCAGCTGAGCATTGGTACCCACATGCAGTGCTCTTGTTTATTTAGTGCTCAAAAAGTTAACTCATTGTCTTTGACAGACATACAGGCCTATCATAAATGAAGCAGAAAGACTTGTTAAGATGTTGCCAGAGCTGAAGGATGAAGTCACAGCCCAATTGAAGTCCTTAAGCGAAAACACTCAACAGTCAGATGATAACCACAACCAAACAGTGAGGACGAAATATGAAAAGATCTTAAGGTATATTCTGAGATTTGAGGATTTAGACAAAAGCTTAAATGGAAAAGAAAAGATCTAGACTAATTTGAGAGGAAAATATTTTAAATCACAAGTAAAAATTGAAAGTAACTGGTAAGATGCTTTGAATTTTCTAATTCTTTACCAAATGAATGCATCTTTTTCAACCATTAGAAGAAGGCTTTAGAAACATTGAGGTGAAAGGAAAAAATGCTGGTAACCAAAGTTTTTTCTTTTTCAACAATGCTTTATTGTACCTGTTTGAAAACAACTCCCATCATTAAAGTCACTACTGAAATGTATATCTGCACATACTTTCAATATAGACAAGTCTAAAATTTTGTCAACTTGTAAAATATTTGTGGGAATACACCAAAGGAACTTAATAACATACAAATGCACTGCAACATCACAATGTAGTAAGCAACCATCTTAATCAACTTGTTACTGTATGACAAAAACTTACAGTAAACAATTTTGAAAACACCCTGTAAAAATATAAAAGATCCAAATGCATTCAGTCTTTAAATATGAATATAATGTAAAAACAGAGTGGATTTTGAAGAAGTCTACTGCAAGAAAATACACAGTAATCCACCGAATTAGTTAATGAACATGAGCAGACACAAACTCATCACTAGCAATTTTGCCAGTATGAGCTTTATGTAAAATTTGTTTATAGCAACAAAGACTAATACATTGATTCTATTTCTATTATTATCCTTCAGTAAAAAACATGCCAGAGAAATACATGAAAAGTGCGGGCAAAGTCTTCTTGATTTAGAAACACTAAATACTGATCTTGTGTCAAAGATACATGCAGTTTTTCTACTCAATACATCCAACGAACTTAGGAGATTAACAAGCAGAATTAATGCTGAACTGCATGACATGGATTCCTTTCTGTCGGATTCCAAGATTGCTGGTACAAACATCCATGAACGATTGAGACAATGTCAAGAAAATGCTAATGAGGTAAAATTTTGTACTATTTTCTTTTCAAAAGATGATTGCAATATAAAATGAATGTGAAACACACACTGAAATCCTTTTGGAAAAAGAGGAAATAGCTTGTTTTTGCCAACCTTTACCACACCCGAGTTTTAATGACCCCGAGGGAGAAAGCTTTTGAAAACATTGTGGGACAAGGAGAAAATACAAATCTACCGATAACCAGCATTTTCTCCTTTTTCTGATAAGCCTTTTTAGCCTTTCAAAGACAAATACCATCATTTGAGCCATATTTAATTTTTCGTTTGCAAATTGTTTCCAATTGGACAAGTCTAGACTTTTGTCGTGTCATAAAGAATTACTCATAGCTAACTTAATTGATATAACTTTGATACTGTTGATATAAGCCTGTGAATCTTACAGGTTCTTTTCTTTGATAAAAACAAAATAATTACATGAACGTGATGAGAGTTTGTACAATTTTCAGGTTAAAGAGACCATCATGCTGCTAAATGAACAAGCCAAGGACCTGCCGAATATTGGACAAGATATCAGTGAGGCATTCAAGAACAGACAACAGTTTATTGAAGAAATTTTGAAACCATCAGAGGTAAAAATATGTTTGTATGTATCATTTATTTTGTATGTTCTTTTTATGTTTAAAAGCTGTTGATCTCTAGAGCACTGATTCAGTGAAATTTTGGCAAAACTCTGTTGCGCAGTCAGTTGTGTACAGGACTTGAGCCAAGGCATTGCTGGCTCAAATCCGAAGCTCTGCCAATGTCTTTCTAAGGGTTGATGATAGTTATTGTGATAGGATTTATTCCTCTCGCACAGCTGATCATTGGTTTGATGATGGTTGTGTGGGAGAGTAGCCAGCGGCTTAGAAAGAATATTGTGCACAGAACTGGTAAAAGCGTCTCCAGGAAAGCATGGATAGGTGGACAGGATGCTGCGATATAACTGAAATGATGTTGAAAATGGCGTAAAACACCATACAAAACACACAAATCAATGAAACTGGCATTTTCAATTTTGAAAAAGCTCTAAATACATGTATTGCATTTTCAAGACTGTTTTGCTCAGTATATTTGAAAAATTACAGGAAAGTGTAGATACATTATGAGACATCACATTCATTATGATTTTAACCCACACTGTCTGCAAAAGCAGGATAAGGAATTATATATACCTTGTACCATGCCTAGATCCTACAAAAAAGTCTCTTTACTCTTTAACCCTTTATCAAACAATCCCTGGTTTTCACGACCCTGAGAAAGAAGCCTCCTGAAAACATTGTGGGAAAAGGAGAAAATGCTGGTAACCAGCAAATTCACCTTTTCCCACAATGTTTTCTTCCCTTCCCAAAACAAATTTCAATTTTTGAGTCACATTAATTTTGTCGTCTGCAAATGCTTCCAATTTGGACTAGTCTAAAATTATGTCGTTTGATAAAGAGTTAACAAACAAAAAAATTTCAGCTTCGTCTGTATGAAAGCAATCATGTTAAGCTTGTACCATGCCCTGATCCTACAAAGGTGTCTCTTAACCCTTTACCAGATGACAAAATTTTGGGCTAGTCCAAATTGAAAGCATTTGCAGACGTCAAAATTACTTTGACTCAAAAATGGAAATTTGCTTTGGGAAGGGTAGAAAACATTGTGGAAACTGGAGAAAATGCTGGTTACCAGCATTTTCTCCTTTTCCCATAATGTTTTCAAAAGGCCTCTTTCTTAGGGTCGTTAAAAGTCGGAATTGCATGGTAAAGGGTTATCCCTTTACAACACAATCACGAGTTTTAATGACCCTGAAGAACAAGGCTTTTGAAAACAATACGGGAAAAGACGAAAACGCTGGTAACCAGATTTTCTCCTTTTCCCACAATGTTTTCTGCCATATCAAAGAAAGCAGTCAACTTTTGAGCTACAATAATTTTGTCATCTGGAAATGCTTTTAATTTGGTCAAGTCCAAAACTTTGTCGTTTTTCAGACTCGTTCAAAATAGAGGCATTTTGCACACAACAAATTAAATATGGCTCAAATGACTGGAAAAGGTAAGAAAACATTGCGGGCAAAGTAGAAAATGCTGGTTACCAGCATTTGTCTCCTTTAATTAACCACAGTGTTTCCATATGCCCGCTTTTTCAGGGTTGTAAAAACTTGGATTGTGGTAAAGGATTGAACAATCCTTTGTTTGTAAGGACCCTCAGAAAGATGGGTTTTGAAAACATAATGGTGACCAACATCTTCTCCCTTTCCCACAGTGTTTTCTGTTGTTTTGAGACAAATCCAACAGTTTAAATTACATAAGTAGTCTGCCAATGCATTTTTAAAGAGATATATCAACAGACAAAATCTTGGGATTGTCCACTTTGTAACTTTTGCGGAATATAAATAAGCCATGCTCTGTGAAAACGGGGTTTTAAGGCAAATAATGTTGACCGATTCCAGCCTGCACAGACTGACCTGAGTCAAAACTTTTTGCTCTTTCTAAATTTTCTGTATGTCCAAGGACCAGTCTACCATGATTATGTGATGACTTGTCTGGTATAATATATCACAGAGATGTTTTAAAACCCCTTTAACCAGAGCACATACAGCTTAAATTGTATGTGGGTCAAATGACAGGATTTTGTCTTTAATAGGTCAGAGAAACATTATAGTAATAGAGACATTACTAGTTACCATCATATTCTCCTTTCCCCAATTTTTTTAAAAACCTTCCTCTTCAGGATCATTTTAACCCCTTACCTGATATGCCAATTTTAGACTTTTCCAGTTCAACAGCAAATAAAGATATGATGTCAAAAGTGTGGACAAATGGAGATACAGATATCTGATAAGAGTAGAAAACATTGTGGAAAAAAGGAGAAACTGCTCGTTACGAGCAGTTTCTCCTTTTCCCACAATGTTTTCAAAAGCTGTCTGTTCTTGATGCATCAAAATGAGTATTTGTGGAGTAAAGGGTTAACACAGTATCATTTTGTACATGATTAACCCTTATCCTGCTAAAGAGATTAAATAAAACTTTTAAGCTGATAGTAAAAACCTGAATAATGTTATTTCATACTTATTTTTTGGAGAAAGAACATCTCCTTATCGGAAAGTGTTGATTCAAGATCAGACTGCACATTCCGTGCAGTCTGATCTTGATCAACACTATCCGCAAAAGGTCAGTAAGTTGCACTTAGCAGCTTGAGGGTTAATAAATGTAATATCTTGACGGAAATGTAGAAACATTTAACATACAAATGTACACACTGCCAAGAAACCAACTAGGCTGTTTCTATAGGAAAAGGAAATCTTGATTTTTTTTTTAAAATATGCATTAATTTAGAATCATTTTGTTAATTCCAGTTACTGACTTGCATTGAGATGCCACTTGAAAATAGTGTAACAGAAGGTCATGTGTAACCTGACTTAATGCATTCATTAATTTCATAGGGGGAAAAATCATTCATTCAGTAAATAAAGGGTAAAAAGAAATTCAAAAAATATAAGGATCATGTGTTTACTGACCCTGAAACTTGGAAAAGGACCATATGTTTACGGACTTGGAAAAGGGGACAATACTTGTAATCTGCATTTTCTCCTTTTCCTTCAATGCTTTCTACCCTCCCATAGACAAATCATTTCATTTGAGTCCTTTTCGACTTGATGCTTTTGATTAAGACAGTGTAGAATTTTGTCTTCTGGTACTGTTAACCCTTCACCACACAATCCCCAGTTTCAACAACCCTGACAGAGAAAACTTTCGGAAAAATTGTGGGGAAAGGAGAAAATGCAGGAAAGGGAAAGGAGGAAATGCAGGTTACCAGGACATTTTCTTTTTATGTCACAATGCTGACTTTGTCACATGCAAAAGTTTTGAATTTGGACGAGTCTAAAAATTTATTGTTTGGTAAAGAGTTCAGTACACACTGAAGTTTGACTGATGTTTTTATAATCTGTTTTTTATATACAGATAGTTCAGACTTTTTTTTTTGCTCCAACCTACATTTGAATTATCTAGATTTGAATGGTAAAACCATTTTTTAATTCAGGAGATAGTTTCCTGCTCCACTGTCATTCTCAAGCAGTTAGATACTGGAAAAGAAACAACTCCAAAATCCTATGCCACAGCCTTTGGAATCGGAAAGCTACTAACAGAAGTACTGCAACCATTCACCATGGAAATTAACAAGTTAAATGATACCTATACTCGAGTTCATTTATTCTTTATGTTACTGATGAAGGTAAATGTCCATAGAGGGTGTCCATTTTATTTTTTTACATCATGAGCCATTTCACCAACAGTTCTTATTCAGTTCTAAGTTTCAAAATTAGTCCTTGACAAGATAAGACAGAATGTCTCAAGCAGTCAGAGGGTTAGTCTTTGAGATTAGATTTGGAACAAGATTTAGAACTGTTCTTTGATCCGTTACATTGATTTTTTACCCCCTTTTATCACATTCTTCATTTTGAGAGAGAATGTCAATATATTTTCAAATGTTGCCAATAGATCATAGGGTGTTAATCATAGCATAAAATCATATTGGCAGTGTAGATTAAAACCAGACTGTACAAACATTGTTTTAGTAATCAATAGGGAATAGTATTTTCACATCATGTTAGTGTTTGTCCTTGTGATTTGTAAGCTGATCTAAACCCAGTCTATATAATAGCAAATTAATTAATCAGTCCTCAATCTATTATCATTTATGAATAAAACAATATATCAAGTTCAATTAAGAAAAAGGTATTGTCTAACTGAAAAGAATGGTTGCCTATTTCATGGTTGATTTCTGTGCCTAAGGACCACTGCTTCATTGCATGTCTACATGGGTATCGTAAGTTGTGACATATACATGAGTAAAGTTACATATCAGAAGAAAAAAATGTTATAAGCTTCTTGTTTCAACTCTAAAATTCATGATTGAGCCATGCTCTGTGAAAGGGTAGTTTAATGCATCTGCAAAAAGTTTCAACACATGTCAGCCTCGCAATCTGCGCAGGCTGACCTGGGTTGTAACTTTGTGCTATTGGTAAATTTTCTGTATGTCAAAGCACCATTGTAGGTCATGATTCAGTTGCCTTTTGGACAAACGGATCAATATCGTGTGACAAATTGCTTGTTATAATGCGATACAAAAATGCATTAAACCCTCTTTTCCCTAAACACCACTCATATTTTTTGTTGACTCGTTTTTCAGGTCAAGCATTGGAAAAAGAAAGCATCAAAATTTCTGTTAAAACATTGCCAGGAAACAGTGTTACACAATGGAATAAATGTCAAAGACTGTATGGCAACTGTGCAGAACAATGACAAGAATCAAGAAAAATTTGATGACAATTCAGACACACAAGTCAGGAGTGAGTCCTATTTACAAAATCAAACAAAGATAGATGAACACAATCATTGTTCATTAGCTTCATTTGAATATCCTGAGGAGTGGTCAGAAGTTCTTACAAGGTTCTATCACAAACATCCACCTCCCAAAAAGAGACACTTGAGGCTTCTGACAAAGAATGTTCCAAATGGTATCCAAGCCAATGTGAGAATGGATGCTAATAACTTAGTAGAAAGGTATGTATCAAAATAGAAAACATCTGAAAATATTTGTATTAATTGTTGTAAATCTTTTATATACAAATTGCAATGAATATGAACACAGAAAAAGATCTATCTTTTGAGTTTGTACAACTTCTTTTTACAATATATTCCTAGACAGTATGGGGTGAAACAAGAGTTATATGAACCATGCTCTGGCAAAAGGGGGCTTAGTGCATCTTCGTGATGCATGATACCAAACAAGGGGTTACATATTTCTGGATCCACAATAGCCACATTTTTTAACAACCGACATAATCATGAGGTAGACTGGGCCCTGGACATACAGAAAATTGACCAATGGAGAAAAGTTTCGGCCCAGGTCAGCCTGCGGGGACTCCGCAGGCTGACCTGGCTCGATACTTTTCGCAGATGCATTAAGCCCCTTTTTCATAGAGCATGGCTCATATCTTTGTGATAGGCCAGGGCCAACGTTAACCAAACATTCGTAATAAAATTCTTCGTCTGATTCTTAAGAATTTTCTAAATTTGAAAGTTACACCATTTTTGATTAGATAAACCAAATACTTTAGCCAGACATAAATTGTATTACTATCTAAATTCAGAATTAGGCAAAAAATGCTGTTTAGAACAGTTGGTGGATAAAGACCCAGATTGCAATTTTTTTTCTATTTTTAAATTTATACATATATATTTTCTGTCTTAATTCGTGCCCATTCATATTTGCAATAAGTGCTTTTTAAACAGACTAACAAATTTGGAGAATATTTCCATACAAGAAATTTCTTCATTTACTGCAATGTTTACTAGACTGTTTACACATGCAAGCCTTATCGTTATAGAGTGATCAAAATGTTAACTTTGAAATCTAAAACTTAAGGTGGAAAAATTGTGCAACCCTTTACCTACCTACAAAATTGTAGATTTGTACATGTTGAAAGCATTTGCAGTGGACAAATTAGATGTAGCTCAAATGAATGATAATTAGCCTTGATAGGGTAGAAAACATTGTGGTAAAAAGAGAAAACGCTGGTTATCAGCATTTTCTCCTTATTCCCACAATGTTTTCAAAAGCCTTATATTTCAGGGTCCTTAAAATTTGAGATTTTGTGTTAAAGGATTAAAAGTGTGCAAATTTTTACTTTGACACTTTTTCAACATGAACAATTTCGATACTGAACATTTATTGTATTTTTCATTGTGTGACAGGACAATTTTCATTTTGGCGCTGCTGGGCAAGAACCACTATAAATTGTATGATATTTTATTGATTTCAAAGTGGCAGCAAAAGTCAACCCACACAAGAATTTCGGTTCCCATGGATACAATTCACACAGAAATTGATACAACGGAAGTGACAGCAGTTTGATAACTTTATTTTGTTTATGTGCCTTTCATTTCATAGTTATGAAAAACAGTTGGTTGTGACTAAGACACAATGAAATAAATGTGCTGACAGATGAAACAAGATGGAGCAGGGATGTCCAAACCTCAGCTTATAACTCCGAACACTCTGCTGTAAACAGTGTTGCATAACAGTAAAATAACAGGAAATAATCTTGGAACAGAACTGACTCATAATCTGGCCATGCCATACCGAAAACTGAAATGATGAACAATACCATGTATTTCCTGTAATTTATTTGTTTCACCTTAAATTATAACTCGACAGTGATATATTTTCTTTCCTCAGTCTAATATGGTAGAAAAAGAGATAGGTTCATAATAAGCCTATTTTATATGGGTAATGATCATACAACTTTGCCGCTGTTCTTTCTTACATAAAAGTTTATGATATGACAATTGCTCAGACTTAATTACTTCAATATAACTCTGATAAAAGACTGCAGCAACTTAATTTTTTACATAGAATTTAGTGATAACACAAATATGCAGAGTCGGGTTCTTACACAGTAGTTTATGATAAAATACTGTATCAGTGGAAATTTTTGTGATGTGGAAATTTTTGCAATTTCGCAAATTTGAAAAATTCGCAAACTTTTCCGTTCGTGTATTTAACAACAACTATAACAACAAACAACAAGTGTCTTGAATTCGCAAACATTTCCCAATGCAAAATGTCTGTAATCGGTAATTTGCAATTTTTTTGACACACGTATATATCCACATATACAGTAACCTGGTTGACTCAGGTTCTTACACGTAGTTATATGATAACATAACCTTGTAGACTCAGTTGCTTACATAGTACTTTATGATATAACAATTGTGTAGACTCCATTCTTTACATAAACTTTTGCCTAAACAATTTTGATCATTGTGAAAGTAATGTTAGCTGCTTTTGCTGGTAGTGTAGATCACAATTAGATAGCAAGGAACTTGCAGTCTCATCCTAGATTTACCAACACATGTCTAACATTTTATCAGGTATTTTGGCAAAAATAGTTTGAATTTGTTTTTTTTTTTTTTATCTTTTCTATAAACAGAAAATATCTGTTCAGTTTTAGAAGTAAACTCATAATAACAAAAACAAATACTTAAACAATATTCTTCTGATCAAATGTGAGACAATTCTCTCAACATCTGTTTGTGGAATATAGTATAGAAAGAATACAAATGATTCAACACTAGACTTAAACTTCATAAGTACATGTATCAGAACAAGAGGCCAATAAGGACCTGAATTGCTCCACTTGCAGTTACCGCTTCTAACTCGTTTTCATAAGAAAGTTGGAAACAGAATTTAACTTTAATTTTCTTGTATAATTTCTGGAAATTTTGATTATTTTCTTCTTCATAAAATGATGACGAAGAAAAAGACAAAATGAAAAATCTTTTAAATTTTTGGGTTTAAACTAGATTTGAACTCATGCCTAAAGGGTGATGGCAAAGTATGCATGTTGACTCAACCAATTAGGAAAAGAGAAACTAAACTAAAGTGCAATCTCTTGAAGCCTGTTTATTGTAATCAAACCGATTTTAATACAGTTTCAGTACATATTGTAGGAAACAATCTTTGCAAGTTTAAAATAATATAAAACATACTAATATGGACTTAAGGGTGTTAACAAGAAAACTAAGCAAATGGCTCATTTTCCTACAGGCGTGATGATTTTTTCTCTTTTTTCAATATCAGTTAACCCCTTGATGAAGCAGGATGTACCACTGACATCAGACAGAAGCCAGACAGATACCAAAAACCATGTCATGATACAGGCTTTTCTGGCCTTTAGCCAATAGAGTTACAAAATCAACAAAAGTTTCAAAGAGTACATGTGTAAACAATGAAAAAATTAATATCTATCACTGTCTCTGACATATCTCTCTCTCTCTCTCTCTCTCTCTCTCTCTCTCTCTCTCTCTCAGTAATACTTCAACAACAGTAGTAACAATAAATGTAATTTTACCATATTTACATGATATTTATCACAGTTGTGCTTTGAAAACATTATAAAGAATCTTAAACTTAACAATAACATCAACAATCTATATAAGTTTTTTCCATTTTTAGTGCAGACGATTATCATACAATCAAACTCCATTTTTTCTTTTTTTTTTTTTAATAACTGTTTAATATTATAGAAAACAGAAAATATTTTCAAGGTACTGTCAACCTCCTCAAAGCATAATGGGTTTTTGCAATTGCAGCTGAGAGTGAAGATCATGATAAGATTTTACAGACTGTGCAGTCTTACCTTGGATTTATGTTTTGTACATTTTTGGTATTTTATGAGAAACCTGTACCTAATAGCCCTTGAAGTTGGACTTATGTTATTGATGACTGAGTAAAAGCATGTATATGGTTTTCACTTGTTTGGGACTAAATGGGTGAAAGACACTACTCTTTTCAATGCTTAAAGAAAAATGTCCATAAATCACATGAATATGTGATTGTGCAATATACACAGTCATGGTACAATACTTGCCTAGAAAATTAATATCTATTTTCTTTCTTTTTTAATGTAAAAGAACTGTATCTGCAAACATATTTCAAATTTCATCCGAAGCTTAAAGGAATTTAATCTGTCTTTATTAACCTCTAGAACAACTTCAGTTATCCAGTGTAAACCAAAACCTAATTACCTAGGTTTTTATTCTGTTTATACAAACTGTATGCTTGCTAGTAGTTTCATACAAACCAGTACTCTAAAGTAATAAAAAGGACAAGAAAACAAATGCTTTTTTGGGGGGCAGATTCATACCAAAATTTAAATTGCAATAAATCAATACAATGAATACTTGAAAAGACTTACTGAGCCATGGTTTGTGAAATGGGGGCTTAATGCATCAGCATATAGTATCAACCCACATCAGCCTGCACAGGCTGACCTGGGTTGAAACTTTCCGCTATTGTTCAACTTTCTGAATGTCCAAGGACCAGTGTACCTCAAGATTAAGTCAGTTGTTAAACAAAATGGATTTTATTGATCCATGATTATGTGATGACTTGTTTGGTACAATGCAATATGGAAATACATTTAGCCCCCATCTGCCAGAACATGGCTCAATTATATTTTTCTGCAACAGGATAATGCAATTTCTGTGCCCAATTTGTGGTGCATAGTTAGTGCTGGTAATTGGTTACTTGTTACATAAAAATAGACATATAGACATATCTGTATCTTGGATCTAGC
The DNA here is from genome assembly GCA_946811185.2 of Hippopus hippopus. NCBI lineage: Eukaryota > Metazoa > Mollusca > Bivalvia > Cardiida > Cardiidae > Hippopus > Hippopus hippopus. The sequence continues at coordinate 6,654,456 of OX328107.1, forward strand.
AATGATAGGTACATCTGAAATTGATCCAACTAAGATAAATTGTCCTTGAAAGCTAACTCTATAACCTTTTTGGTGAATTCTACTAATGATGTAACCATAAATTGCATATCACTACTCTGATCCTCATCTGAAAAAGAAAGGAGAAATACATTTACATTACAAATAAGTGACTTAACCAAAGAATTTTGTGTTTTAACAACCATTTATAAGAAAACTTCTAAAAAATTGTTGCAAAAAGGAGAAAATGACTGTAAACTGTATCCTTTCAAAGACAAATCCTATCCTTTGGGTAACACTTTATTGTCCATCTGCAAATGCTTTAAATACGGAAATTTTAAAATTTTTTCATCTGGTTAAGAGTAAATTAATTAATGTCAAGGCAACTTTTTATGAAGGCAAAATGGCTTTCATGCTATGAAAACCACTGTGGTAAAAGGATGTTAATGCTAATAATTACCACACTATTTGCAACAGCTTTGTCAACCAACCCAATGTTAAGTGCATTACATGTTGTCTAACTATTACGAAGAGACATGCACCAATTGTGTAGCAGTAAAATTTAGCTGATCAGCACGGCTGGATTTAAGTACTTTTCACCTTATGTTCCCCGTGAAAATAATGGAATCTTATAATGTAGATCCAAGACCAGACTGCACAAGCAGTCTGATCTTGCTCTAGATTGTCTGCAATAGCAAATATAGATACTTGCAATTCATAAAATAGGTCAGGAATCTTACCAAATTCATGTATATCAAGGATAAGCTCCTTAAACATGTCCATTATATTGTTGAAGAAGTTCTGCCTGTCTTTAATACTATCTATCACAGTAAGAATATGCTGTATCATCTTTATCACATAGTTCAAACTAAAATTGTTCTTCACACATACCTGAAAAGAGGATAGACCAAAGTGTTAACATTTTAAGGCTGTTTTTGCTTATTTGGTATGTTTAGAAGCAGATGATGTAATCTGATCTTGATCTACTATGTCCTATCAAAACAAGTTAAAGTGTGCTAGGTACTCTATTGGTTAATGTGGTGCAGTTGATGTAAGTTGCCAAAATTCAATGTTTGTTCCAGTGCTATAGTTTCTGTAAAGATTTTGTCAAGGGTTAATGGCATATTCATTTTCTCAATGTCTGATAAAATTGACTTGCAAAACGAATAAGAATAATAATGTTTTTTCTGTTTGTTCAGTAAAACAACAAAAATACAGGTTGTCTCAATGCTGTCTCAAAATGATAAATTTTGGACCTGTCCAAATCCAAAGAAGATGCATGCAAAAATAAATGTGACTCAAATGGGTGGATTTGTCTTTGAAAAGGTAGAAAACATTGTAAAAATGGTAGAAAATGCTGATTACTAAGAGGTATTTTTAGAAATTTTACAACCATTAATAAATAAGTTACCATTTAAGTCTTAACTAAACAACAAAACTTTAAACAAGTCTAAATTGACTTAAACAAGTCTAAATTGAAAGCATTTGCAGACAACAAATTAAATGTGACCAAAAAGTTGAAATTGATTTTGGGAAGGGTAGAAAACATTGTAGGAAAAAGAGAAAATGCTGCTTACTCCTTTTCCCACCATGTTTTCAAAAGCTTTCATTCTGAGAATTGTTAAAAGTGGGGATTGTGTGGTAAAGGGTTAAGCCCAAAGCCAAACTCTTTAATTTTAACTCTCAAAGTGGGACCATATGGAAAAATTTGATATATTGATTACTGAGTTATCAATAAGTCAATTAACTTTCAAAACATATATTGAAAAGTAAAACTATACCACACAAAATGAGGTTGTAAGACTAGATAACTCAACCATTCTTCCATTGATGGCTTTACTGATTAGCATCTTGGAGGTTATAATGTCTCCACACAGTATCAGAAGATGAGCAACATTTTCTGCCAACCATTCATCTGGTGAACCTTCTCAATAAAGTAAAAACAGATAAACTATTATGAGGTTTCACACAACTTTATAAACTTTCTGCACAGTAATTCCAATTCTATACTGAATTGTGCAACTTTCACCAATATTTTTATTATATTATGATGACAGCTCACTTAATATTCAAATACTTCCTGGATTTCACTAGAACTAGGCTTGCGGTTCTGGAGTACCCTGCTCAAGGACACTCCAATGTGAGTTAATGAATGAATGAATGAATGCTGTTTAATGGTGCATCTTTTGCTCAGGATGGCATAGTTTCCCTGACTTGTACATGTGAAAGAATGCTGTGTATGAAATGATTTAGCCCTTTGCCACACAGTCCCGAGTTTTCACTACCCTGAGGAAGATGGTCTTTGAAAACATTGCGGGAAAAGAAGAAAATACTGGTAACCCTGTTTTCAGGGTTGTTAAAACGTGATTATTTGGTAAAAGGTTGAAATGCACAAGAATAGAGTATCATTCCAAAGTATCCTTACTTGTCATTTCATCAATTATGCTAATAATATCGTCCTCTGACCATTCTTTCTTGTAATGATGTAACATCTGTAAAGCATTAGCAAGCTCCCCGAAATGCTGTGCTGACTGTTCAGCACTAGATGGAGTGTTCTCACACAGTTCATACCACAATATCTCATCTGTATAACAAAACATACCGGTAACTAACCCATTACTATAAAGGTTTTTTTTTTTTTACAAACTAACTATTACAGCTTATTCAAAGAGGAAACAGTCTAAAGGAAAAGGATAGCCTGAAATGTGATGGGTCAGTACTTCACCAGATAAGAAATTTTAGCCTTGTAAACATTTACAGACAAGAAAATAAATGCAGCTCAATTGATGGGGTATACTGATGTTAGATTACTTTTCTCTATTCTGTACAAGATTAAGGAAACAGCAGCTAAAACATGTGAAGGAAAGGATTTTTTTTTTCTTTGGATGCAACATAAAAACTTCCTGGAAAATGAGAAATTACTTGCTACAAGTAGTTTGTTGTTTTTATAAGCTCCCCACCGCAAGGGTTTCAAATATTAAGTGTACTGTAGCTGATTCATCACCTTGCAGAACCGGTCCATATAACAGCACCAACAACCTTGCTTGATTTACTAAAGGCCAGGGTTTTAAAATTCTTGTCAACCAGAAAGCTCTATCCTGAAGAGACTGACAGTGATCTAGAAATACTCTTCTAAAGAAACACCGGATTTCAAACTCTAGTTTCTGATGTCCACCTGGCAAGAAATATTATTACAAATGATTTGCTACTGTTTATGATACCAATACAGAGCATTTTGTTAATCTTTTTTCACAAATTCAAGTCCCTTTTGATGCCTTTAAGTTGAGAAACTGCTCAGAATAAGATATTTCTCTACTATTCACAGTATTTCCTGTGGTGTCCCTACTTTTAATCTTAAGATAGATGTATATATATATTTTTTTGGTCTAGAAGCCTTTTAGTTGGAGCCATTAAGCCTGAAACTTGCATATGGGCTAATGAGTTATACAGTATCTATGTGTTTTTTTCCCCACAACGTTCTGGAAAGTCATAACAGGTCCACTACCATGACGGTTTTGGAGCTTGACTTGTTTGCAAACACTGGATAGATAAAAAAAAAACCTGAGCTTCAATCTTCGCATGTAGGTGCAACTTATGGTACTTGTGAGGACAGCATACATCAATATCTGACTGCACAGTAAGTGCAGTCAGATCCTTGATCTACTCTCCAACAAGGTCTGTGAGCCATCCTTGTCAAAATAGCTTTGAGTTTGCAATATTTAGGTCCTTTTCTATCAACCAAAAATGTATGTTACATTTATGCAAGAGGGTAGACCACTGAAATAAGACTTTGAAGTAGTACAAACGCACCTAAAGAGTTACAGCTTCAGGAAATAGCAAGTCATCATTTCAAGTCACTACATGTAGGTCTCATTAGTATGATACAAGAGAACATTTGAATTTTTCAGAGTACATTTGAATTCAATTTCTTATAGGCTATACCATTTGGTTTGGACTAAAACATTCGGTTTAGACTTAACCATTTTGTTTAGCCAATCAGAAATTGCAATACTTTCTAAATCAGAAATTATACTGAGAATGCAATTTGTTGGTGAATACGGACTCTGATTTCTTGGAAGCAATTTGTGGGTGAAAGTAGTGCAGAGGTACAATATTTGCCTCTCAAATCAATAGTTCTAGGTTTGAATCCTGTGAGAATGTATTCAAGTGAGGAAATATTTGCTCTTAAGATCACACAATTATTTAAGCTGAAAAGGAAATTTTACCTGCTTTAGAAGTTAACACCAGTTTTACATTTTTCAAAATAGATGTGTGATGGCAAAGATTTTCATAGGCTCTTATACATTCACAGTCATCCCAGCCAGCTATAACAGTGTGGAAAAACTTCCCAAAACAGGTCATTGCAGCACATTTATTCAAGTCTTCACAGCTCTCCATATAATTTGAACACATTAACTGTAAGAAAATTACATTGATATCATAGATGAATGACAGAGACTAAACAAGGTACTATATAACAGACTTTTGAAAACTGTACATGTAAGTCTCCTTTGTCCTAGTTCGATAAAACATGTAAAACGATTTGGCCTGTCATTTTTGAATGAACATCATTTTTACATTACCACCTGCAGACAACATTTTCCTCTGGCAGCAGCCTGGGTTTGTTATAATTGTGTAAAAATTAAAAATCTCTGCTTTATTTTGAAAGGCAAAGTGCATCTACTCCCTTTCAAATACACATGGCTGCTCTAGAAGGGAAACTTCTTCATTCAAATTTAATCACAATAATTATTGTCTTTTTGAAGTCATGAAAGATACTGTGATTCTAGTATAGGTGACTGTCAATGTCATTTGGGCATCTGATATAAATTGACTCAATTTGAGCCATGCTCTGGCAAAAGGGGGTTGCATTTCCATCCATAATACATGATACCATAACTAGGGGTCCATAAAATCCATTTTTTCTAACAAGCAACTTAATCAAGAGGTACACTGATCCTTTGACAAGCAGAAATTTATCTCAAGCAAAAAGTTTCGACTCAGGTCTGACTGCATGGACTGCACAGGCTGACGTAGGTCGATACTTTTTGCAGATGCATTAAGCCCCCTTTTCACAGAACATATCCATTTATACTAGAGGATACCTCTAGCTTATAAATACTAGTTTCAGTCAGGCAGGACAATTTTTGATAATGCAAGTGAGCATCATATGTTACAGTAATTATTCAGACCACTCTTTTTTTAGATTTACACAAAACCATGTTGCATCTTATTCTCTACATATCAAGGTAAGAACAATACTTTAATCTACATGTACATGTACATATTTTCAGAAATTCATAGATCTACAACAAAAAATAATGAGGGAAGAATACATACTACCTTTGTTAATACTTCGTTGATAAATTTAAGTCTGTCTTTGGTGGCATATAAACATGTTGATCTCTTCACTAACAAACCTTGAAAGACAGAGTAATGATTTAATCAATTGCAAGGTCAAACTTCATATCTAATACATTCTTTTCATGAAGTTGGAAGAGTCTACGGTTTACATGTACATACTTTATATGTACAAAGAAAAATACTGTGCCACTCAATGTTAGAGAAACCTTAGTGAAGTGGCTCATCTTAGCTACTAGTATGTTCTGCTTGACCCTTTACTACAACGAAATTTTAGACAAATCAAAATTGAGAGTAACTGAGGACAATAAATAAAATGTGGCTCAAATAGTTGGACTTACAACTGAAAATAGAGAAAATGTTTTGGGAAAAGGGGAAAATGCTGGTCACCAGCATTTTCTCCTTTTCCCACAATATTTTCAAAAGGCCTCTTTATCAGGGATGTTAAATCTTGTGATTGATTGGTAAGTGGTCAAGATTATGGTTATGATTGTATGGTGTTAAACGCTGTTTTCAATACCTTTTCAGTTGTATTGCAGTGGCCACTGCACCTATCAATGCTTTCCTGGAGTTTCTTTTACCAGTACACCACACAATATTCTTTCCAAGCCACCAGCTGCTTTCCCACATAACCATCATCAAATGAATGATCAGTGGTGAGAAAGCTTTGAATCCTGTTGCATTGACTATCACCAATCCTCGGAAAACAACTGGCCAAGCGGGGGATCGAACCAGCAACCCCCTGTTCTCAAGCCCTGTGCACTACCGAATGCACTACATGGGCTTGACAGGAAGGGGTTAAGGCTCAACAGCTTTATCTTCTCACAATTACATGTACTTGTATTTAAGTTATTGGTTCTCTCAAAAGTAACCTTTATTTGTGGAAAGAAAATTTCTGTAACTCTAGAAGGAAAATGAAATCAACTGAACATCTAACTTAAATCCTTTGCCATACAACTCTGTAAAGTCCTTCAATTGACAAGCTTAATGCTTTTATTATATTGTGGCAAACAAAAATAACAGCTTTTAACAAGCAGAATGCTCCTGTATCTAATCTGTTTTCCATGTTATTGCAAAAAAAGAGAGATATTATCATATATTCTATACCTTCAACATTTCAGCTTGTAATGCATTTTGGAATGTAAACAAAACAACCTATATAGTAATGGGTTGATTACAACAAAGAATTAGTATTGCTTCTCACATTGTTTTCCTTGTCATCTACATCTAGTTTCCCTTTCCTTTCCTTCAAATGTTTCTTGGTTGCATCAACTTTTACCAGAAAGTAGTATGTAAACAAAATAACCCATATAGTAACGGGTTGATTACAACAAAGAATTAGTATTGCTTCTCACATTGTTTTCCTTGTCATCTACATCCAGTTTTCCTTTCCTTTCCTTCAAATGTTTCTTGGTTGCATCAACTTTTACCAAAAAGTGGTATGTTAACAAACATAAACCTAATGGAAATTGGTGTGTGAGTTCTCTACATTGTTTTTCAAAACATAAAAAAGTTAGCCTCCTTCATTTCAATTCCCTTCTTGATCAGAAGTTAGTGCTATGTCAAAATAAGTGAACTTGTAAGCTTCCTCTATCTTTTATAGATGACTTTCTCTTAGTTCAACAGTGGCACCATTTAGACTCACTGATCCCTCCCTTTCCCACAATATTTTCCTCTCTTTCAAATAAAATATCCAATCTTCCAAAGCACATTTATTTTTGTCGTCTGCAAATGCTTACAATTTGAGTAAGTCTAAAATTTTGTTTCCTGGTGAAGAATAGTACCTACCATGATTTGCAAAAACTATACATACCTAAACTTGAAAAGCAAGCTATGTAATCAATATTCTGTTTCTCTACAGAAGGTGGTAGAAACTGGCTTTGAACATGGAGTTTGCTGATGAGCTCTTTCTTTAGAATTGGATGAAGACTGCAATATCCTTCCACCAAATTTCTCATAGCTTTGGAGGTTATTGTCAGAATACTCAAGTCTTCAACTAAAAGTAGAAGTTTCACTTTTTACCTTTTTCAAAAAAAAATACAAACGATTCAATACTGAAGGCATGAAATTTTGCCGATGACGTATCAAATGCTCTAAAATGATGGGATTTGTCTTTAAGTGGTAGAAAAATTTTGGGAAAAGTAGAAAATGCTGGTTACCTACATTTTCTACTTTCTCTCACAATCTTTTCAAAAGCCTTTTTCCATCACCTCTGAAAAAGCAAGGAAATGTATGGTAAAGTTCCAAAAAAAAAATAATGCCATACTGTATATAATCAAATTAGGTTGTCCCATAAGATGTTGATAAAGCTAATGCATATAGAAGATATAGAAGTGAGTCGAAATACAATGACATGAAGTATAAGTAAAATTATTGAGTAGAATATAAACAATATCACATAGTTAATAGTTGGGAAAACAAGATTGATTTGCTAGGTATACAGAAATGTTTAAAGTTACATTTTTCTCATCTGATACCATATAGATTTCACAAGTATGATAGATATTTGTTTAAGGTTAACATCATTAAATGCTTACATTCATCTTATCTATCTTTAACCATTTTGAATCATATTTAAATTCATGATCTTCTTTTTTTTTTATCACTGTTTTACAAAGAAGTGATGTCACCTATTTTGTAAATTACTGAATCATAATGTACGGTACATGTAATTAAAAAAACAACAAGTTTTCCTCTTTGCTCATGGCCGTATTTCTTTTTTCATACGAGAAGAAGCATATTCCAAATGAAATGATATCATACACCATAGAATGCTATTGCAAAAGACTCTGCCCAAGCACTTAAAAGGAGGAGACAGTATAGAATTCAAGGCGTCTCAACAAGTGATGAGAAGAAAAATTTGAAAAATTGTGTGACAGTGCTAATTCTTTACCATATAACAAAATTTAAGAATTGTCCATTTTGAAGATGAAACATTAAATACCGGTATACTTCATATGATAGGATTTGGCTTTGAAGGGAAAGAAAACATTGCGGAAAAAGAAGAAAATGCTGATTACCAGCATTTTCTCCTTTTCTCACAATGTTTTCAAAAGCTCTTTCTCAGGGCCCTCCAACCTCAGGACTGTGTGGCAAAGGGTTGACATACTCAGGTCTCAAATTTAAAGATCTTTGACAGAAAAAGGTAAATCGTACTGATCCAATGCTTATGAGTAAGCACCTTCAACTTACCTTCAAGATATTTCAGCAACAGAATTTTCAGCTCTAATGGTAGAATGTTGAAATAGCCAAGAGGTGTCTGCTTCACAAACCTGTATCTGTCTTCTTCTGTAGTCTGCTTTACAACCCTGAGCTTATTTTCTTCCTTAGTTTCCAGCCTGTTTGATCTTCTCACTTTTTTACAAGGTAGGTATGCTTTTATATCCATAACTCTTGTAAATAAAAACATGCATGTTTCAAAATTGATACTATTTAAAGTTATTTATCATTATATGACATACAATAGACAATGAAAGACCTGTGAAATTTCATTCCTATACCCTTCTTCACTATATATAAATGCAGAGCTCCTGACAGAGGGAGTGATTTTGATCTCAAAAATGAAAGTTTTAATTATCTTCCACTAAACCCTGTTATGGGTTCTCATTAGAACTGTCTCATCGAGACAATTCTAATGAGTACCCACAATATAGGGTTTGGAAGAGAAATAATGGATTAAGAATACCATCACTCCCTATTATCTGGAGCTCTGTAAATGTGTTCCTTTTTGCAACTTATTGGTCACTTACTTATCATATTTAGGCACAGCTATATCAATTTTAGTGGTATTCTTGAGAAAAATCATTTTTCTATCCAAAGTTTGTGCTTAAGTACTATTAACCAAAAAACAAAACTTTGCACTGTATACCTACTACTACAAGGTACTTTCCCTTGAAAATCCAGCTGATGATGTGTCTGCCTTGGTCCTTTTCTTTGTCATGCTAGATGCATGTATAACAGTCAAATTCATACCACACTGAAAAAGTTAAGTTCAAGACATTTATGATTAAAAATTAAAAAAGAATAAGTGAATCAGAATCATTTTCATTATGATAAAGGCAACAGTAAAAGGCCATGTTTTGTCTGTTTACTAAGGACTGATATTTATCTTTCAATGATCTTTAAAGAAACTAAGTTCTTTCGCATGGTCAGTATTAATGAGCTGGTAATCAAGGGATGCTGAAATACCAGCTCAGCCAAACTCTTTTCTGGCATTAATGATGGTTGTAGCAACAAGATTTATATTCCTCTCTCAAGTCTATGTGGTTTGCAAAGATTTTTCAGAGAAATACTGGTGTAGTAAAAGTAACTCATAAGATACATTGAATAAGTAGTCTGTTGAATGGCCGTAGTGCTATAACTCATTAAATGAAACATTGTTGAAATTGGCTTCCTAAACCGAACAAATGAATCACAAAAGAAGATTTTTCTCTACATGCCCCCAATTAATCATTGTATAATTGACATCCACCAATAGCAATGATGATATCGGCTCACATGCTAACCTTTTGTGTTAGGTGAAAACCACTTCAATGGTAGATTCACAAGACTGAAAATTATTGTTTTAATGCTGATGTTTTTAGCAGACGAGTCAATAACAGACTTGTCCTAACTGAAAGTGTTTGTAGACTTCAAATAAAATATCACTCAAATAATGGGATTTGTCTTTGCAGTGGTAGTAAATGTTGAGGAAAAGGAGATCAATGCTGGATACGAAAACCGTCTTCTTCCTCTGGGTCGTTAACCTACAGCACTTGCTTGTTTGGGAAATGGTTAAATAACTGTCAAAAGAGAGATAAAGTGAAAAGTATAAATATAAAACTTTCGTATCTGGAAGTTTCATAATTGTCTCGGAAGATGCCGACATGGTAGACATGCTGATACTGGTTTACAGGACCCATTATTTCATTGCAACCACGAACTAGCCCATTAAATTTGCGTCAACTCAAACGAAAGAGAACAAAATAAAATACAAGGCCCGATAACTTTTAGATATAAAGAAAAATGGAAGGATATTGTATATCTACACTATTAGCATTTATTCGATAAGTAAAAAACTTAAAATTCTTCAGAAACAGAAAACCTATAAGACCTTTTCTACACCGAATGTTGTAAAGCCAAAACTGCAGACGACAACTTATGACGGAAAGTCACGTGCATTTTGTTTGCAAACAATATACTTAATCTACCTTCAGTATTAAAGATCTAAAAGTTAAACATAATATAAAAAAGAAAATCCTTAATTTTTTATCAGAAAGTTATTTATATGCAATAAAGTGTTTCTGAATTTTATTTCAACAAAATAAAAAATAACAGATAATGTATTAAATTTTGTAAATTTACAGGTGAAGTTTAGGTCATTCATTTTATCTTTATGCGCAAAAGCTGAACAACAACAACAACAACTAAAGAAGCCGTGCATGAAATGAATTTTATTTTCTGTTGAAACAGGTGCTTTTCCTATCAAAATGACAACAAGCTTCCAAAAACGATCGAGAGCAAAGGTTTTACAAATTCCCGGGGCAAGGCCATCGCTATACAATAATCAGCTATTAATTTCTACAGGAATACCCTCTTTGGATCAAGTTTTAGGTAATAGTGCCATAACCGGACAGGACTATATCCGGATAAGCAGAGTTCTACCATGACTTACTTATTTTTACATTTATCCTTACACAACCTCTTCATAGTACTAAGTATTTTGGCATAATACCGACAAACGTCTCGCCGCTATACAATCAATGCATAGATGTGGCATTGTTTTTTTGAATAAAAAGAAGAAAATGATGAAATTTTCAGCTTCATTCAGTTGACAAATATCGTATTTGATATGTACGAAATGAATCCGTAAAACAGTTGCAATTTTTTTGACACGTAATTTTGATTTTCATGGGTTTTTGCAATATATGGCGGGGCGTTTTCCAGTATTATGCCAGTATTTTTGTTATGTATATTAGCTCACCGAATTGTCTTGCATCTTGCACCGAGTTCCTGGGCATCGAGCTGAAAGCAGTCAACAGTATGGGTGAATTTTATCAGGGGTGATCTCACCTGATACTCTCATTTGTATTCCAACAAGGTGCACTGTGGACTCTGTGAAATATCGTGGGCTTTTGATAATGAATACCACTAAAGTTTTGATTGCAATTTTTTTAGCTTGAAACAACAGTTTTGAAGCATTATTGTCAGTCTAATTACTGTTTTTACTTTTAAATAATTAATGATGCTAGAGACCTTGAGTGATTTGTTAAATTTTGGTGTTATTTATCTATTGAAATACATGTCTTGTTTCAGGTGGTGGAATGGCTGTCGGGACTGTTCTATTGATAGGTAATGTGCCAAACCAATTACTATATAATAAGCTGTGTTTAGATAAACTACCAATTTATATAAGTGATATCAAGACTTAAGACCAGAAAAAGTGTAGAGGTTCAAATTAGAAAACTAATACTAGTACTTCCTCTGAAAAACCCAAGTCTCATCAGTAACAACAACATAGATTTTAGTGAGGAAATAGGAAGTGTTAGTCTTTCAACAAGGAAATTTTCCCTTCTTACCAGTTACACCCAGCACACACCAGCTCACACTTTGCTCTTAATCACATTACAAAAATGTTTCCTTGTCCAAATCAAGATGAGAATTTAAATATGGCTTAAATGATGGAGTTCATCTTTGATAGGTTAGAAGATATAGAGAAAAATGGAGAAAATGATGATTACCAGCATTTTCTCCTTTTCCCACAATGTTTTCAGAAGGCCTCTTTCTCAGGGTCATTAAATCTTGTGATTGATTGGTAAAAGGTTATTTAAAAGTGAATGTCAGAGTTTCAGGTCACATGATGTAAACTCATAATGTTCATGATCAATTTATTGATCACATGCTGGAAATCAGAGCTAATTCTTCACTGCAATTTATCAAGATAATCGTGGAGAAAGAAACTCCTATGCACTGTTGGAATTATTGATTGTTAATGCAATACTTTGTTTTTAGTCCCCTCCTGGTTTTTCAAGGAAAGATATGATGGCCTGTCAGACGGTCTACAAGTCAGTCTGCCTTTCCTTCCATATGGCTGTCCATCCTTCCCACTAAATCTGAATCCTGCAATAACTGAAAAATCAAAAGAGTCATCTTGGAATAGATGACAGCATGCAGGTGTTGTATGCGTCTAAAGTCAAGGTCATATTCACTATTACTGAAAACAAATTAAGTCTGCAATAAATTCCTCAATCCATGTGATAGGTTTATGAGACCAAGCTGTAAACCTTTAGGGGACTTTTTCTTTGACATACGAAAGTCTTAATGTTGTAGTTTTGTTGATACACTGTATGTACATTTCATTGATTTGATTGTTCTACAACAATTAAAAACCAGAAAGATGGTCAAGTTTATTTGTTGAGGTTAACTCTTACAAGTCAACAAAATTTTAGAATGATGATCCATAGTGGAAGCGTTTGCAGATGACACACTCCGTTTGAAAAAATGGAATGTGTATTTGTTAAGGTAAAAAAAAAATGTGTTCGCTAACAATTCCTTGTTTTTTCAGTATGTACAGACTACTTTTGAAAACATAGCAACAAAATGTGCAGTTGCTGGTAAGGAAAGGCATCTTTCTCAGGATCGTCAAAACTCTGGATTGTGTGGTAAAGGGATGATAAACATCAAATCACTTCGTGAGGGGTTAGAGAGCAAATCAAGAAAAAAAAAGTAAGATTGATATTTATCGTAAAAATTTGTCAATCTTACCATTGCACTTGTTATGCCTGTATACTTTTGCACATTTAATTCAGAACTCCAGACAGAGGGAGTAACTTTGATTTCAAAATCAAAAATGTTAATTATTCTTCACTTAACCCTTTGTTATGGGTACTCATTAGAATTGTCTCATCGAGAGACAATAATGAGTACCCACAACATAGGGTTTGGAAGAGAAATTGGAAGAGAAACAATGTATTTAGAATACCATCACTCCCTCTTATCTGGAGTTCTGTCATATTGAACCACAGAGGAAGATACATACAGTAGCTATGCCAGACTCATGATGAAGTACTTCTGTGCAGAGGCTGTGATGACAGGGCATGCACTACTATTGTCAAGTTGTGATACAGATCCTCAGCATATTTTAAAGGTATCTTTCTTATTTCTATGTACTTGTACTTTTAAATGCATATTAACCCTTTACCAGATGACCAAATTTTAGACATATCCAAAATTCAAAGTACATGTAGTTGCAGATGACATATTAAACATGGCTCAGATGGTAAGCAGTAACTTTGGCAGGGTAGAAAATATTGTGGGAAAATGAGAAAACGCTGGTTTCCAGCATTTTCTCCCTTTCCAACAATGATTTGAAAAGCCTTTTACCTGGGGTTCATTAACATTCAGGATTGTATGGTAAAGGGTGTACATACTTTAAGACCTATTAAAAGTAAAGTTCTATGTGTACATATTATGTAAAGTATCAAGCATTTGAAGGAAAGGCACAAGCCATTTTTCAGCTGTAAAGTAAAATTATTGGAAAAAGAGCCATTACCTGGTGTGAACAGACCACTTCTAAAGGCATTGTGATACAAGAGAAACTTTTGCTCGTATGCAGCAACTTTACCTTTGCCACAATTGTTTTGCTTTTATGGGTGAATTGCACCTTAACCCTTTACCACACAATGATGCCTTTTAACGCCCCTGAAAAAGAGGCCTTTTGAAAACATTGTGGGAAAAGGAGAAAATGCTGGTAACCAGCATTTTCTCCTTTTCCCACAAAGTTTTCTACCCTATCAAAGAAAAGTTGCGTCATTTGAGCCACTATGAAATTGTCGTCTACAAATGCTTTCAATTTGGATAGGTCTTAAATTTTGCCGTGTGGTAAAGGGTTAACTGTTTACCAGATAAGAATATTTTATTCCATATTAGTATAAATTATGTGGCGCCATTGATGGAATTTGTATCAGAAAAGATAGAAAACATTGTGGGAAACAGAGAAGATGCTGCTTACCATGATGTTTTCAAAACCCTTCTACCTTACAGTCCTTATAACTCAGGATTATGTGGTTAATGGTACTGATTATCTATGTTATTCATCAACACTCTAGAAAAGTCAAGAAAAAGGAGCTGCTTGTTTCTACACATCAGTACACATGTATGACTAAGGGGTGTTTGTACAGTTATGACAGATATTTTGCGTCTCAAGTAATTACAATCTTATATTGCACATAGCACTTTGATGACAGAAATCATCTTGCTTGAGCACAGTGTCAAAATGGATATTACCATTACAGGTAGTATCTGTCACTGGTTTTTCAAAGTATTTTCCCTTGCATTCAGCACTCTTTCGATGGCGGTCTACCCAGTTTTTGAAAACACCTCTGTGCCACACTTTTTCAAAGCTGCTTACTGCAGATCGAAAGGCGAATCAAATTGGCAAGTCTGTTTTGCATGTTTTCTGCAGTTTATAGTCCAGGGACTCATTGAGCACTCATTTCCAAATCTTGCATAAGTATTTTATGGACAGATGTATGGCCAAGTCCTGTGGTATTGGCGATTTTGTCTACTGATATTCGCTGGTCTGATAAAACAAGGCTATCCACTCTCTTGATTCCATCAGCATCATTTAGTCTCCCGCTCCTAGCATTATCCTTTATGTCCCAGTGCCCTTCTTCAAAACATCTATAAGATGCTACTCAAACACAATACTTCTGGACACTTTCTGTGCAACTTCCTTCTGATTCATAAATTTTCATATGTCTGTCAGTGTTATATGGGCTCTAATGCATAACTTAATGACTGCACCCTGCTCCAAGCAATCATTTGACATTGAGGTTTGACTGTCTGGAGTTTATTCAATTGCTATCAAAACCACAAATCAAATTTAAGATTATTAAACAATTATGCTGATTCTCCATAGTTCTTTTTAAATAATGTTGGTAACACTTCTTGCAAAATTTCATGACTTTTTGGCGCCATTTAATCAAACTTGCAAAATGTTTGTTTATTATCAAGAAATTTCTAAATGCTAAGATTTTTAAAGTGCTCCGTAACTAAGTACATACTCTTCGTTTAACATTGTCTGTGAATGAATTATCATACTAGCATTTTTTAAACATATGCAAACAATAAGGAGGTGATGACATTTTTTTTGTGTAGCAAATTATATTATGATTGGGCATGTAGGTTAGGCATATAAATTGATTAGGGTGAAAACTTTCTGAATGCACCTGATAGTATGAAAAAAAAGATAAGTCACTATCTTTGAAAACTTGAGAATCAAAAAGGTTAATTATTTGTAAACTTTTTTTTTTTTCAAGGAGTTGCCTGGGCCTGTTTTAGATGACCCTGGGGGAGATAAAAACGAAGCACCAGCAGAGTCTGATCAAATGAAAATTGCTTGGCGATATAAACATCTTCCACAGTTTCAGGTACAGTATAACTGTTGCCACCAACCACATCTATCAAGCAGCTAACTTGTTACCAAAAGATAAAATTTTAGGCTTATTCGTTTTGAAAGCACTTGCAGATGACAAATTAAACTTGCTGTCTGTGAGAAACAGCCATATGTCCTGTAAGGTTAGTTATGTTTGTTTCTTTATCTGGCTGCCGAGCCCTGGTAGCTCAGTCGGTAGCGTGCAGGACTTGAGAACACGGGGTCCAGGGTTCGATCCCTGGCTACGACCCCTGGCTCGGCCAATTTCCTTCCGAGGATTGATGATAGTCACTGCGACAGGATTCATTCCTCTCCCACCGCTGACCATTGTTTCGACGATGATTATGAGGGAAAGCAGCCAGTGGCTTGGAAAGAAAATTGTGCGAAGTATTGGTAAAAGAGACTCCAGGAACGCATGGGTAAGTGCACTGGCGTTGAAAACGGCGTTTAACACCATACAATCAATCAATCAGTTCTTTATCTGGCTGCTTAACTCTTTACCCCACAATCCCGAGTTTTAAAGATCCTGAGGGAGAAGGCTTTCGAAAGCATTGTAGGAAAAGGAGAAAATGCTGGTAATCAGCATTTTCTCCTTTTCTCACAATGTTTTCTACTATATCACAGACACATTCCATCATTTAAGTGACCTTTAATTTGTTCTCTGCAAATGCTTTCAATTTGGACGAGCCTAAAATTTTGTTGCTTGGTAAAGGGTTAACTTTTTGACAAATGACAAAATATTACACTTGTCCAAATCGAAAATATTTGCAGATGACAAATTAAATGTGTCTCAAATGATGGACTGTGAAAGGATAGAAAACATTGTTGGAAAAAGAGAAAACAGTGATTATCAGAATTTTATCCATTTCTCATATTGTTATTAAAAGCCTTCTTCCCCAGGGTCGTTAGAGTATAAGATTGTTTGAGAAAGGGTGAAAAGAGATTTCAGGCATACAGCTTACAGATCATTCATCATGATAGAGGAAAAACTTTATCAGTGTGCGTTTAGTTCCCGTGAATTTCAAATTAAGTTCATGTTTATTTCTTGTTGATTCCAAATGAACCCTTTACCAAACAATCCAGTGTTTCAACGATCTGAGGAAAAATTAGGAAGAGTGCGTTTGAAAACATAGTGGGAAAAAGAGAAAATGATGGAAACATCATGTACATTCTTTTCCCAAAATGTTTTCTGCCATGTTAGAGAAATCATGTATTTTAACTGCAATTTAGTGTCTGCAGCAGCTGTCAATGTGGAAAAGTGCAAAGTTTACTGTTTTGGAAAGGGTATGAGAAAAAAAGAAATGATTGTTTGCATTTTTTATATGGACTGACAGAAGGTACATCTTGAAACCTCCTATTTAACTTTTACTCCTTTACCAAACAGCTTTGTGTTTGACCACCATGAGTTAGAATCCTTTTAAAAATATCGTGAAAAAGGGAGAAAATGGTGGTAATGAGTTAATCAGGAATTTT
Organism: Hippopus hippopus; assembly: GCA_946811185.2. Taxonomy (NCBI): domain Eukaryota; kingdom Metazoa; phylum Mollusca; class Bivalvia; order Cardiida; family Cardiidae; genus Hippopus; species Hippopus hippopus. The sequence continues at coordinate 6,671,701 of OX328107.1, forward strand.
TTTGTTTGTACAGTCTAATCCGACTACGGGTAAATTTGGGCATTATTATGACTTAACAAAGAGTATGGATGAAGATCTAGTCAACTCAATCAAAACACTAACAGTATCAAAGGATGACCTTCCGACACATTCAAGGTTTGTTGATGGCCAATCATTAGCAGAAGAACAGATAAGTGGAACATTTTTTGGCTCAGAGAAAAATAAAACATTATCTCTTCCCTGAAACTTATGTCCTTGGTACTCATCAGAATTGTTTTTGCAAGAGAAATCTAATGAGTGCCTGCATTAGAGGTTTAACTCTACCAAACAACACAATTTTAGTCTAGCATAGATTGAAAGCATTTGCAGACAATAAATAAAAAGTGGCTCAAATGATGGCATTTCTCTGTAAAAGAGAAGAAAAAATTGTGGGAAAAGGAGAAAATGCTGGTTACCAGCATTTTCTTCTTTTCCCAGAATGTTTTTCATAAGTCTTCTTCCTCAGGATCATTAAAACTTATGATTGTGTGGTAGAGGGTTATGTGAAGAAACGATGGTTTTAGAAATTGTATACCTTCCATTATCTGCACCTCTGTATTATTTACCATTCTGCTGAAAACTATGCCAAAACTTTTATCAAATGAAGAGTAAATATATCCTTTATAATTTCAGTGTAGTGTCTATTTATCCCAAGTCTTCCTGAAGGTCACCTTTTTCATTTTGCACTTATCCACTTTTGAAAACATTGTCGCAAAAAGAAGAAATGGCTTATTTCTAGCATTCGAGTCAAGATCCGGTATATATGTCTATTCTTTGTGATTTTATACCTACTATATTCTTGAATCAGATTGTCCCTCTGTCCATCCATAGACACAGTTTTGCTTATCGACTGCTCCTCATAGTTTTTAACCAGTTTTGGTGAAAAATTAACTTTACAACTCATTCCCTGAGTTATAACGATCCTTGGGAAATAGCCTTTTGAAAAACTTGTGGGAAAAGGAGAAAATGCTGGTAACCAGCATGTTCTCCTTTTTCCACAAGGTTTTGTACTCTTTTGACCATTTCAGTTAAATTTTTGAAACTTGATCATACTTGGGTATTAGTTACTACTAGAAATTGTTTCTTTGAAAGGTTTTTCTATAGCTGCATGCAACAGTATTATGGTCACCATGGCAAAAGCTCACTTATTCTTGGCTTTTCTGAGTTTCACCAGTTCAAATGATGGCTTTTACATGAGTTTTATGGTATGTTATGAAAGACTTAAAAGGGTTTAATGTATTTTGTGATATTTATGCCTAGAAGAGGTAGAACCCAAGAAAGATATGATCTATTTCAGTTCCTCTTCTCAGAATGTTAAATATCTGGATATTCTGAAGAAAATTCAGGATTTTATAGAGAAAGAAGGTTTTAGTACAAGTGCCACAAAAGACAGAAGAAACATTCTTAGGATAGGTCTGTATTCAAACCATTTACTTAAGTCATGCATTCAAGTTAAATTTTAGTCACATATCCAACTGACTCGTTAAAAGGCCACAAAACTTTGGCATTGATAGTATTTGCAGATGACAGTCTAAAAATGGTTAATTACAAGTAAATGTTAATAATACATAGCATCAACGTCACCGTGAATTGTAAGGCGGAAAAAACTTAACAGCGCTGATGAAAATTGAGCTTACGATGTTATCAGCAAAGATGGTGATACAATAGCAGGTAAAAACAGGCTAGTCAGAGTTTTTTTAAATTCCTGAATGTTGCGTACCTTTGCCTTTCTCCCCCCCCCATAACAGTGCATTACAATATTATGTAAAGTGTGAAAAATATAGGGTAAATGCATGTAAAATACATCATAATTCCTTCTGGTTGAATGGCATGCACTGTTTACTTAGGTAACCAGTGCAGGGGAACTACTGTTTCTGCCTTAAATTGAAGAGTTATGGAAATATTTATGGTTAATATCACTAATCATGACCATGAATTATCATGTGTTATAATCCACCATTATTTCCCAATAGACTACCAAAAAGCATGAAATAATATGCTTTATTATGTTAATCAGCATGCATTACTGGTAACTCATTTTGTCATGACATATGCCAACTTGCCCAGATTGTAAGTATTTGAATTAAAATATTGGCTCAACATATGGAATTTATCTTTCTGGGATAGAAACATTGTGGGAAGAGGAGAAAATGCTGATACCAGCATTTTCTCTTTTTCACACAACGGTTTCAAAAGGCTACTTCCTGAAAAGGACAGCATTTCTTTCCTTTTCCTCTCAGTTTTACATTCTATTGGATCACCAATGTGGGATGAGAATGGTGGATTGACTGACAAAGATGACTATGACCCATCTCTGCCCAGATTTTTATTGGGATTACGTTCACTGCTAAGATCTGCCTTTGCTGCTTGCGTTTTAACAGTGCCCACCCACTTGTTCTGTGTAAGTACTTTGATGTTATCCTTAAGTATTTACTAGACAAAATTTTATACTTGTTCTCATTGAAAGCATTTGGACATGTACAATGTGGCTCATATGATGGTATGTTTATGTGAATGGATAGAAAATGTTGTGGAAAAAGAAGAAAATGCATTAAAAGTTCGAAATTTGTTGTGTTGATGACAGTCTGTTATTGTATGATAGATGGAAGTCTTAGTCACAGGCAGAAAAATGAATTTCAATACTAGATTAAAAACTATCACTGGACTTACTGTACAAGTACATATTGTTATGTTCACAATATTTTCCATACTTTTACATTGTACGATTCAGAGTTTTTCTGCCAGCGATTAACACTTGGACTTACCGTACGGTAACAGATTGTTATCTTAACATTGTCTGTACTTTGACATGGTGTGATTTAAATTCAAATGCATTTTAACACCTGCATTTTTTTTACTTATCGCCACTACTGTGACTTTTACTCTTTACCAAATGTCAAAGTTCAGACCCATCTGTATTGAAAGAAATTTCAGAAAACCAATAAGATGTTGCTCAGATTTTGAGATTTGTCTTTAAAAGGGTAGAAAACTGGGGGAAAAGGAGAAAATGCTGGTTACCACAACTCAAAAATTAAAATTTGTTTTGTGAAGGGTTGAAAACATTGTGGGAAAAGGAGAAAATGTTGGTAATCAGCATTTTCTCCTTTCCCTACTATGTTTTCAAAAGCTGTCTTCCCCAGGGTCGTTGAAACTCGAGATTGTGTGGTAAAGGGATACAACTTTATGGAAAAATAAGCATTTGCATGTTACAACTAATTGCTTATTTTTCCTATGATATTTAATATCATGCAAAATCCAATTTTGTGGGTTTTTTTAGTTACTTGTGCTGTTGCAAGACTCAGTAAATCTGTGAAATTTCTTAAAAGTTAACCACATACATAACGAATGTTGAATATACGAGTACCCATACAGGATAAAGTGTACATACGGCGGTTGGAGAGGCTATGTGATACAGTGGTACATGTAGACAGTTTTGTTGGGTCCGATAAAGAAAAGAACCCGGCTTATAAAGAATATCATGGTATGTCCTTTCTTAATTTTAATACCCCCTACCTACTGGTTTCACCATGTCTGCCTGCCCATCCATCCATCCATCCATCAATCAATCCGTCTGTCTGTAGACTTTTTCATTTCTGTGCTCTAACTCAAATGCTGTTTGACCTAGGACCCTGAAACTTCATACAGGTGTTGCTCAGGACCCAGGGAGGTGCCCTATGGTTTTGGGGTCACAAGGGTCAAAGGTCAAGGTCACAGGTGAACTTTGTTTGAAAATTATTTCTGTGCCCTAACTCAATAGCTGTCTGACCTAGGATCATGAAACTTTATACAAGTGTTGCTCATAATTCAAGGAGGTGTCCTATTGTTTTTGTGTAACAAGGGTCGAAGGTCAAGGTGATCTTTGTTTTGAAAATTATTTCTGTTCTGTGATTGTGATGCTTAAGTGATAAGGTGCTGGTGGGGGGTATTTGTCCGCTTTGTGACAGTTCTATTTCAAATCTTTGTATTCTTATTGAAAAATGGTTGTTGAGAGCAAGAAACAAAGCATTCTATCTGCCCTCAGACCACATTTGAAAACATTTTTACAAGTTTTACCCTTTACCAAACAATCCCTAGTTTTCACAACCCTTCGAGAGAAGGCTTTTGAACACATTGTGGGATTTTCTCCTTTTCCTACAATGTTTTCCAAAAGTTTTTTTTCGAAGAATCTTTAAAACTCAGGATTGTGTGGTGAAAGGTTAAAGAGTACTATTTTTATCCCGGCCGAAAGGCAGTGGGGGATATGGTAATAGTAGCTGTCAATCCTTTCGTCATTCTGTCTTTCCGTCCCACTTTCTTGTCCGGAGCATAATTCAAAAACTGTTAAAAGTGTAAACATGAAACTTCACAGGTTGATAGATTTCATCAAGTAGAAGTGCAGTGCACAAGAACCATAACTCTTTATTGCCCTTTGTTATTTTTCTTTTTAGCTCACCTGAGCACGAATGCTCAGTTCGTGCTCAGGATGAGCTATTGTGATCACTCGCCATCCGTGGTCATCTGCCGTCCGTCCGTTCACATCTTTTTGTTTACACTCTAACATCTACAAATATTAACCAATCAGCACCAAACTTGGTCAAAATATATATGACCATAAGATCTCAGATGAGTTCGATTATGGGTCTAATCAGACCAGAACAACTTGAGTTATTTGCCCTTGAATTAGAAAAATTGCTATATTTGACTGTTTACACTCTAGCATCTAAAAATATAAACCAATCAGTACCAAACTTGGTCAAAATATATATGACCATAAGATCTCGGATGAGTTCGATTATGGGTTTAATCAGACCCAAACGACTGGGGTTATTTCCCCTTGAATTAGAAAAATTGCTATATTTGGCTTTGTATACACTCTAGCATCTACAATTATTAACCAATCAGCACTAAACTTGGTCAAAATATTCATGACCATAAGATCTCGGATGAGTTCAATTATAGTCTAATCAGACCAGAACGACTGGAGTTATTTGCCCTTGAATTAGAAAAATTGCTATATTTGACTTTGTTTACACTCTAGCATCTACAAATATAAACCAATCAGCACCAAACTTGGTAGAGACCCTGCCCTGGGGCTCACATGCTTTTTTACATAGCCTCATGTCAGGGAATTATTAAAAAAATGTTCAGGGTAACCTAAGGGCTTAGACCTCTATAACAGTTGTGAGATTTTTCTTTTTATACACCCGTCGAAGACGGGACGTATTATGGGATCACTCATGGCGAACGGGCGTCCAGTTCTTTGTCCGGAGCATAACTTTGTCATCTCCAGTCCGATTGACTTGAGACTTGGCATGTGTGTTTGTTGCAATAATACAGAGTGCAGTGCGAAAGAACCATAACTCTACCTCGTGCTGTCTGAGTTATTTCCCTTTGATTGTCATTTTTACAGCATTTTCTGCTTGTCCGCAGCATAACTTTGTCATCTCCAGTCCGATTGACTTGAAACTTGGCATGTGTGTTTGTTGCAATAATATGGAGTGTAGTGTGAAAGAACCATAACTCTACCTCGTGCTGTCTCTGAGTTATTTCCCTTTGATCATCATTTTTACAGCATTTTCTGCTTGTCCGGAGCATAACTTTGTCATCTCCAGTCCGATTGACTTGAAACTTGGTATTTGTGTTTGTTGCAATAATACAGAGTGCAGTGCGAAAGAACCATAACTCTACCTCGTGCTGTCTCTGAGTTATTTTCCTTTGTCATTTTTACAGCATTTTCTGCTTGTCCGCAGCATAACTTTGTCATCTCCAGTCCGATTGACTTGAAACTGTGTTTGTTGCAATAATATGGAGTGCAGTGCGAAAGAACCATAACTCTACCTCGTGCTGTCTTTGAGTTATTTCCCTTTGATCGTCATTTTTACAGCATTTTCTGCTTGTCCGGAATATAACTTTGTCATCTCAAGTCAGAGTGACTTCAAACTTGGTATGCATGTTTGTTGCAATATTACGGAGTACAGTGTGCAAGAACAGTAACTCTACCTAGTGCAGATTTTGAGTAATTGTCACCTCAAGTCAAATTGACTTGAGACTTGGTAAACATGTTTGTTGCATTACCTGCCCTTTATGATTATTATACCCCCTCGACAACTGGTGGTGGGACAGGCGTATCTTGCGACAATTTGCCGCTCTTGTTTAATTATCATGTGGCCTTGAACTTCGATATTTGGTATTTATCTTTATTGTAGACCTTTACTGCTTAATACTCAGGTGAGCGATATAGGACCATCATGGTCCTCTTGTTTAAATTGTGTCCAGAGCATAACTTGAAACTACATGAGATATAAAGATGAAACTTCACAGGTTGATAGATGACACTGGGGAGAGTGCATTGTACAAAAATCATAACTTTCAGTGCCATAATTTAGAAGTTATTGCCCTTTGTAATTTTTCATACTTAAATTTTGTCCAGAGCATATCTCAAAAACTATAACAGGTGTAAACATGATACTACACAGGTGGATAGATCTCATCAAGGAGAAGTGCAGTGCACAAGAACCATAACTCTTTATTGCATAATGTATGAGTTATTGCCATTTGTTCTTTTTCTTACTTTAATTGTGTCCAGAGCATAACTTGAAAACTACACGAGATATAAACATAAAACGTCACAGGTTGATAGATGACATTAAGGAGAAGTGCACTGTACAAGAACCATAACTTTCAGCTCCATGGTTTAGGAGTTAGTTCTTCTTTGATTTTTTTCTTACTTAAATTTTGTCTCGAGCTTTTCTTGAAACTTGTTACAGGTGTAAACATGATACTTCATAGGTGCATAGATCACATTGAGAAGTGCAGTGCAAAGAACCATAACTCTTGGTTGCATAGTTAAGGAGTTATTGACCTTTGTTTTATTTTTTCTTCCTTTAATTTTGTCCAGAGCATAACTTGGAAACTACATGAGATGTAAACCTGAAAATTCGCAGGTTGATAGGTGACATTGAGAAGTGCAGTGTACAAGAACCATAACTTTCAGTGCCATTATTTAGGAGTTTTTGCCCTTTGTTATTTTTCATACGTAAATTTTGTCGGCAGCATAACTTGAAAATTCTAAAAGGTATTAATGTGAGACTTCAGAGGTAGGCAGATTTTGAGGAGAAATGTAGTACCATGATTTTGGAGTTATGTCCCTTCATTAATTTTTGATTCTCAAAGTTTCATTGGAGCATAACTCAAGCTGTATTAACTTTCACAGCTCGATAGTTGTCTCTGAGGAGGAGTGCAGTATGCAAGAATGGTAACTTTACTTTCCATGATTTTTTATTTATTGCTCATTGTTGTTTTTTAAGATTTTTTTTCTGTCTGATTTCATATGTGTTTACAGTTGACAGTTATATAGGAAAAATGTACCTTGTTGAATTTTTTTTTTTTTTGTACTTTGTATTCAGTATTGCCAGAAAATAATTCTTAAATCTAGTTGTTGTAGCCTTTAAACTAACCTACAAGAAGACACACATCTTCTATTGAAAAAGCATTAGGCAAGGGATGGCCATGTCAACATGGCTCGTCATGTTTTAATTTTTAAAATCAATTTATTGCAGGTTTATTCCATATTAAACAGCTGCCAACTCTCAACTCATTAGTTTGTCATATGCCTGAATCATTAGATCTTGCATTTAAATTGAGGAGAAAGAAATTTACAATAGAGGTTAGTAATGCAGTTCACAGACTCCTATCTCTTTACCAGTCTTCAACTTCATATTGAAAGCATTTGCTGACAAGACTAAGTGTGGTGTAGCTGAAATGATCGGGTTTGCCCTCAAAAAGTTGGAAAACATTATTGGAAAAAGAGGAAATGCTGTTACCTGCATAATCATTCTCCTTTTCCAACCATGTTTTCAGAAGCCTGTTATGTTAGAGTTGTAATATCATTTGATCATGTGGTTAAGGGTAAGCATTGTGCATTTCAAGCCTTATAGGTCTAAACGACACCTTAATAGCTTTTTTAATATAAGGGACTTCATTAAACAAGGTCAGACTGCTCCGAATATGCAGTCTTATCTTGGATCTACTCAGTCCAATAATTTGTGTTTTCAGATTTGAAAGTAACACAACTTCTGATTTGCTGAACCAAATGGTTCAACCAATCAGAAGTTGTGTTACTTTCGAATTTAGAAAATGCTTCAGCATAATATTAAGGATATTCTTAAGAATGGTTTGTGAATACAAACCCAGGAAAGTGTTTCTGATAGAGTAATTACTGCAACATACATCTTAGCCATGCTCTGGCAAAAGGGGGCTTAATGCATCACCATGATACATGATACCTGCCCAATCATCACATAATTACAGATCCGTAATTGACACTTTTTTCAATAAGCGACTTAATCATGAGGTAGACTGGTCCTTTGACAAACAGAAAATTGACCAATAGCGAAAAGTTTCGGCCAAGGGCCAAGGTCAGCCTGCATGGACTGCACAGGCTGACCTGGGTCGATACTTTTCGCAGATGCATTAAGCCCCCTTTTCACAGAGCATGACTCATCTATTTTTCTCTTTTGAGTAATAGATATGCATGACTTTACTAAATTATGCTGAATCGATAATTTTACCACAGTACAAATTATATAATCATTCTGTGAAACTTGTGCAACATACTAGTATATCATTTTAGTCTACATACTCGCTTACCATTTGGGGTCCTGCGTGACCCAGTGATAAAATAAAAATGTAAGACAAGGAACCAGAAGGGCCTTGCCTAGTACTGGTGAAACTCAGGACATGCATGAGTATGTGAGCTGTCACTGTGATATAACATTGAAAGCTTGGTTAAACACCATTCAAGCAATCAATCAGTCACTTAGGATCTTGTTTTGAAATAAACTAATGTTCTTTTGACATCATACAAGAAATCATACATTATATATATCGATATCCCCCTTTTTTATTGCCACTACTTTGTGTTGCAGCACAAATCACTACTCAAGAAAGGGTAGATCAAGATCACACAGCTTTAACCCTGTACTGCACAGTACAGACTTTTAACAACTCTGAGGAAAAAGCTTTTGAAAACATTGTGGGAAAAGGAGAAAATGCCGGTAACCAGCATTTTCTCCTTTTCCCACTTTGTTTTCTACCCTAAAAAAGACAACTTTTATATTTTGAGTAAAATTCAATTTGTTGTATGTAAATGCTTTCTATTTAGACAGATCTAAAATTCTGTCGTTTGGTAAAGAGTTTAACATCTTGCCTGATCTTGATGTACAGTTGTGTTTGAGACATTATGACCAAAAGAGCCATGAAATTGCAATAGTTACATCTTTTTTCCTAACTTTTTCTGAGGAGGCTGTTTTTTTCTTTTTGTCAGAAACTTCACCTGCCACCAGAGTTGTCTGATACTGTAAGTCGTAACCAAGAAGATCCAGTACCCAGTAAGAAACCTACTTCAGGTTGTGGAACTACATTTGAAAAAAGCAAGCTGGATTTTTGAGATGGATGTTTTATGAAAAATGAACTGTTCATGTAGCCATGAGAGCACAATGAATAGAGAGTACATGTACATGTATTTGACTTCGTATGTTTACCCTGACTTTTTCCATCTTAAAAACAAGTGTTTAGAAAACAGAAAATTATATGGGTCATATTCCGTGAAAAGACGTTTTAACGCATCTGCAAATCATACAGATCTATGTCAGCCTGTGCAGACCATGCAGGCTGACCTGGGACAGAACTTGTTTGCTTTTGGTCAATGTTCTGCACTGACTAGCCTACCTTATGATTCAGTTGGTTGTTAGACAAAATGGATTTTATTGGATGACTACCTGTATATAATGCATCACTGAAATGCATTAAACCCACTTTTACCAGAGCATAATGCTGAAAACCTGTTTTGATGATGCTGATAACTACTGTATAAGGTTTTCAGTTGTTGTGCATATCTGCTATAGAGGAGTTATAGGGGACAGTATCATTTTATTTTGATAATGAACAACAGATAAGATTGTAAGCATGACTGTATGAGATACATTTCATCAGTTAGTTGTTGTTTAACTCTTCACTACTAAATAAATAAGTTAGCCTTTGCAAAGGCCACTATTACACTTTTACAGCAAGAAAAAGAACCACTCTGGTCATAATCTAGGATAAAGTAGTGGACAATGTGGATTAGAGATCAAACTGCACGTTCTGTGCAGTCTGATCTTGATCTACACTGTCCACAAAAGCTTCTTGTGTTGTTTACAGTAAGGAAAGAGTTAATTTTGCAATGGTAACTCAACCACACTGACGTGAATCACAAGGTCTAAACAGACACACAGCTTTGTTGAATTATGTGACAGAACATTTGAGGCCAGTAGACGTGGCTGAAAAACACATTTATGCAGATCTCGTACACGTATATCCCATAAAATGAGTCCACATAAGGGGAAGGCAACACTTTATAAACTTCTTAATTCTTTACCAAAATACAAACGTTTGGTCCAAACTGAAAGAGTTACCAGACAAAATATTAAATATGGTTTAAATAAACAAATTTGTCTATGACAGAAAACATTGTGGTAAAGAGAGAAAACGTTACTGCCTGCAAAGTTTTCAAAAGCTTTCTTCATCAAGGTTGTCTAAATAGGGATTGTGTGGGAAATGGTGAAAGGCTTTTGAAATCATTGTGGGAAAAGAAGAAAATCCTTGTAAACAGCGTTTTCTTCTTTTCCCAAAATGTTCTCTATCCTATCAGCTATCATTAAGCATAAGCTCTGTTTTACCAATTCTTAATTTTGTCTCCTGCAGATGTTTGTCATCGGAAAGTCAAAAATATGTCATTTGGGAAAAGGTAAAAAAAACCCAACACATCTGTAATTCACATATTAACCCTTTACCAAACAATCCCTGGTTCTTACGACCCAGAGGAAGAAGCCTTCTGAAAACATTGTGGGAAAAGGAGAAAATGCTGGTAACCAGCATTTTCTCCTTTTCCGACAATGTTTTCTACTCTTCTAAAGTCATGTTTATTTTGTCATCTGCAAATGCTTTCAATTTGGACAAGTCTAAAATTTTGTCGTTTGGTAAAGAGTTAAAGCAAGAGAAGAGCTATACTAGTTCCCATTTGCAAATAGTTAAAGTTATGCAAGAGAGGTGGTTGTTAAAATTAACCTGTGTAGTGAAAATTCAAGTAAAGGAACAAAATCAAACTTCGTAATTTTCCTTTATTCCCTTCCATAGCATTCTGTGTGACATAACAAAACTGTTCCTCTAATAAACAATTAAAACATAGTGATCACATTAAACAACTGATGACAATCCTTCAACTCATTTTCTGACCTTTATGTTTTGTCATGTCAGCATGTTCACCTATATATGTGTTTCTGGCCTTTGAAATCAATATTTTGAAAAAAAAAAACTTCTTTCCAAGATTTATCCAAGTTATTGTCATCAAATGATGGAAAAAGCCTTTCGTGTGCTGGAAAATAAGATTTCCATAGGGAGGGCAAATATTTCTTTGTGGTTTAATTAACTCTGAAAGCTCCTTTCACTACTTTAGTTGCCTTTGCAGCTAATGTAGATCAAGATCAGGCTGCTCAAAACTTACTGCCTGATCTTTGATCTGTACTTTCTGCTTTGCTGACACACTGTAGACAAATGCGACCACGAAATTGCAATTATTTGGGACATACTTCTAGGATGAAAATTTCTGTTGTGTCTATTTGATGCTTTAAGGGGTTAACTGACTATTTTTCATCATGTTTACCCACTAATAGGGCATTGAGCACTACTTTGCCTTTTAGGGATTATGTATGTCAGTACCAGATTGCACAGAGAGTGCTGTCTAATCTTGGACCTACATTTTCAGATTTTTTCTGACTTAAAGGTACATCTTGAAATTTAATTATACATGTATATTATTGCCATTTCTTTTGTGTTAGAAGAAATCTAACAGTGAATTATATCCTTATAATTCACGGGTGAATTTTTATAACTTATTTTTGACACACCAAGGATATTCATAGAACATGAGTGAATTTCTAAAGGGTGAATGTCACCGTTTATGAGTATGTTGGCATCACTCATGACCTCATTATAACACCTAGTCCATATCGGACTAGATGGAATAGATCTATTTCACTAGAAAAATGCATAATTTTCACAATGAGCTAAAACTTGATGTGAAAATACTCAAAAGCAAGAAAAAATACATTTTGATGTTGTGGCATATCAACATTTTTAAAGTAAAAAAAATACAAGAATGGTGAATGAAATTGTTTCAATGCTTTAAAAATGATTTAAACAAGATTCTTGTATCACCATGGAGCGCTTTATGGAATGTCACCGTACTATTCTTTGACATGTAATCATTGCTGGTGAGTATTAAATACTCCAAATTATTGCTAATGAAATTTAAGGTTAGTAGTCTAATTCTGAGCTTAGACCATTCCACACTGAAAGCATTTTCAGATGACAAAATAAATGTGACAAGATTTTCAGAGTAAAAAACACTGTGGGAAAAGGTGAAATGCTGATTACCAGCATTTCCTCCTTTTCCAATGATGTTTTCAAAAGCTTTAGTTCTTGGGGTTGATAAAAATTGGGATTTTGTTGTAAAGGGTTAAGCTAATTTCAACAATAAATTGATAATAGTGTAACTTAGCTATGGTGACAAATAAAACCTGATAGCAGCTCCATTGTGCAATGGTTAACAGAATCTTGTATTGAGAATCAAATAAGTATTTTATTTTTTGGCAAATGCTATTTTCATGGCATTTGAAGGTGTAATCTTGAAGCCTTGGAGGGCCTCTTTAGCTGCAGCAGACTGTGTCTCTGTTTCAAACTCTACAAAAGCAATGTCATGTCTACCTGGAACTAGTCTGACTTCCTTAAATCCTGGAAACCTGGAAAGATAATCAAAATGAAGTATGATTACTCTGAAAAAGGTGTAGGTGTAGGCAATATTGGAATTTACAAACAAAAGAAATGAAAAAGGTGAAAAAAGGGAAGGTATCCAATATGGCTTTGATTTGTGTTTCATTGCTCTCTCTACAACATTTTAGTCCTATCGTGCTGACTTATGACTATTCTGGATACTAGGCTTGGGCTCTGATGTTCTTTGGCAAAGAAAACTTGAACCCGGAATTCATAATCCAATACTTTAACCACTGTGCAACATAGGATCCTAATTCAGCAACCTGTTCCGTATAGTTTACTGCACCAGCTATAATGTTACTAGATCTATAATAAACGATGTGTTTTCTTTGTTTGATACTTATAACGCAATCCAGAGTGGTTGGCAAGATCAAACTATGCTCAACATAATTTCTTGTGAAAGCTACTCCAACTTCTTTACTTATTGGCGATGATAACCTCTTAACCTAATAGTAAATATATACTTTACAAATCACATTAGTTTTTGAGCCCCTGATGTTGACAGTTTATCAAAATATTAACCCTTTACCACACAATCTCAAAATTTAACAACCCTGACAGAGACAGCTTTTGAAAACAATTTTGGAAAAGGAGAAAATACTGGTAACCAGCATTTTCTCTTTTTCCCAAATTGTTTTCTAACCTTTCAAAGGCAAATCCAACTATTTGAGCCACAATACCTCTTTAACTCTTTACCAAACGACAAAATGTTAGACTGGTCCATATTGAAAACATTTGCAGACGACAAATTAAAAGTGTCCTGATTTATTAAATTTGTCTCTGAAAGGGTAGAAAACCTTGTGGGAAAAGGAGAAAATGCTGATTACCAGCATTTTCTCCTTTTCCTACAAGGTTTTCAAAAGCTTTCCTTCCCAGGGTCGTGAAAACCTGGGCTTGTCTGGTGAAGAGTTAACAAACAATAAGATTTAAGACTGGTTCCAACTGAAAGCCTTTACAGACAACAAATTAAATTTAGCTGAAATGATTGTAATGGTCTGCAAAAGTGTAGAAAACCTTGTGGAAAAAGGAGAAAATACTGGTAATCAGCATTTTCTCCTTTTCCCACATGGTTTTAAAAAAACTTTTTCCTCAGGGTCCTTAAAACTCAGGATTGGGTGATACAGAGTTAATTTGTCGTCAGCAAGTGCTTTGGACGTGGACAAGTCCAAAATCTTGTCATTTGGTTAAGTGTTAAGGGAAAAGCAGCAATTTCCTGTTGCAAGCCATTGCTTATTATCCCACTGGTTTATTCAACAAAAGCATTTTCCTACAAACGTTTGTCCTATATGCAAAAAGTAGTAAATTCCGGTTTGTATAAAAATTTGGCATGTGTAAACATGTACCGAACAATATTATTTCAGATCTGTCCATATTGAAAGCATTTGCAGACAACAAATTAAATGTGTCTAAAACAAACTTTTTTCTTTAATAGGGTAGAAAACATTAACTGTTTACCATAAAATCCTGAGTTTTTAAGTTCTTGGGGAAACCTTGTTAACATTGCTGGAAAAGGACAAAACGCTGGTTTTCTACCCTTTCAAAGACAACTCCAATCATTTTAGTTACATTAAAATGGTTGTCTGCCACTTGTTATCAATTTGGCCAAGTCTATCACTTTGTTGTTCTGTAAGGAGTTAACTTTCTACCAAACGACAAAATTTGGACTCGACCAAATTGAAAGGAATTGCAGACGACAAATTTAATGTAGCTCAAATGATGATTTCTGTCTCTGATAGGGTAGAAAACATTGTGGGAAAAAGAGGAAATGCTGGTTACCAGCATTTTCTCCTTTTCCCACAATGTTTTCAAAAGCTTTTTCCTGTAGGGTCGTTAATACTCGGGACTGTGTGGTAAAGGGTTAAAGAAAGTCTCCATTTAGTTTACAATGCAACTACAGGTTACACACTTTGTATAAAAAAATCGAGGGTGCTACTTACTGATTAAACAACATTGACAACATCATCTCGTTTGTCTCCTCGGGTAGATTGGTCAGGAAAAGAATCTGGTTTGGTGGCTGTTCGGGAATACTGGTAGCTGGAGGTGGACCACTGCTTGCAGGTACTACAATACAAACAATTCAAGAATTATTAAAAGATGACCCACAGTATTTACAGATCTATTTACATATCTGTTTGGGTAACTCAATAGAAACATCTTTATGGTTAAATTCTAATGAGATTGCACAATTACTCTTTACCTGGCAATTCTGACAAATCACTCATCCTGAGGATCAGCGACTGGGAAAGGCTTGCACCATGCGCCATAGTCGCATTAAAATCCAAAATGTCACATTGTTTTTGCCAATGAGTGTGCCCTTGTTCCATTCAATTTTCGATGTCGTGAAAGTACGAAATTTAATCAGACGAATCTCCTTTGATCGGCGCCGATTAGACGCTCTATAAAATTAGTAGCTATGTGCGTGTGACGTCATGTTTTCAATCATAAAACGCTTATTGAATATTGAACCTATTTTGTCGTCTTGATGAAACTGCCCTGATTTTGCCGTAAAAATCAAATTCAACAACTACCTAAGCATTAGAATATACCACCGAAAATTTAAAATTGCATGAAGGTCAGGGCTCCATCAGTAATTTCTTTCCCACAATGATCGTTTATTAACAGACTCATACAGACGATCCTAGTGAGAATCAGAGCAACTCTTAGATCACATCTCTCTCCGAGCCTATCTCAAGCATATCCATGGACATGCAGCAAACGTTTATCAGTGTATATCATGCTGATTGAGAAGGCCACTTTTTTTTCATCATGAATTAGATAGGCAACATTCTCAATCAGCTTATGGTCTAATAGTATTTATGTTCCCTGCTACCCCAATTGGTAAGTTCATTTCAATCATCATGCTATAATACTGCTAAAAGAAATAAAAAAATATGAAAGTAGATCGCTGAAAAAAAAAAAAAAAAAAGCGAAAACCCATGACACAACAACGGTCAATTTGACACCGTGTGATCAGAGTTGTCTCAAATTGTTTCTTCATCATTTATAATGAATTTAAACAGTGAATTTACATAATTATATGTACAGAATGATAATGAGAAAAAAAGTTCTTGTTTTTTTTTCTTTAATGAAATGAAAATAACAATGAAAGGGGGTGAAGGTCAGACCTTCGTCTTATGGAACAATGAAAGGGGGTGAAGGTTAGGCCTTTGTCTTTTGGGGTCATCCTTATATTTCCATAATAACCAAGTAATTTTGACCCTTGATCATTTCTCTTTTGACGCTTGGAAATTTCATTTTGACTCTTGAAAATTTCAGCCCAAGATTCAATGACTCTTGAGATTCAGGACCTAATGAGAAACCAGATGACTATGTTTGATTCCAAGCATTAAATATAGAACCAGCATAAGCATTTAGCTACATTTTGACTTGCATAGGGATAGTACTATTTTAAAAAAATAAATGAAAGCAATTAAAAGATTTTGTGTTTTTTTCTTAAATTGTCACATTGGTTTTCAAAATGTCACATTGATTTTCCTGGAGGAAGGGACATTGTCCCATTGAAAATAATTCTTTCCCAATCACTGCGAGGATGAGGCCTTTTGAAAACATTGTGGGAAGAGGAGAAAATACTGGTAACCAGCATTTTCTCCTGTTTCCCACAATGCTTTCTATTCATTTAATGACAACTAGTCTCATCATATGAACCATATCAAAACTATTGCCTACATATGCTTTTAATTTGGACAAGTCAACATTTTTGTCATCTGGCAGAGAGTTAAGGTCTTAAAAAGGGAAAATAGCAATCTTACCATTAACAGGTTTGGGTTGCTGGACAACAGGCTGTGTTTGCATCTGTATATGTTGTTCTCTTGCTGCTCTCTCTCTACAATGATAACAATGAAAATGAGCCATGCCACATGAAAAGGGAGCTTAAAGCATCTGCAAAATGTATCAACCCAGGTCAGCCCAAGCAGTCTGTCTGTTTCCTTGGTTTTACAGGTACCAGGATTTGGTTCTGCAGTTCCTTGCAATAGGAGCAATCCCATACCATGAATCAAACCCGAATTTTATGATTGGATAAAGGGAAAGTGATAATTATGGTAGCTTAGAAACATGTACACAATAAGCATATAATTTGACCTGTCTACATGCAAATGAAAACCTTTTTTTTTTGTTTGCATATTTTCGATTTATCTCTCTTTTTTAACTCTTTACCAGACAATAAAATTTGGGATAGGATCGAAACTGAAAACATTTGCAGACGATTTACAAATGAACTGTTGGTAAAATGTTGATCACTGTCTTGATAGGGTAAAAAAACTGTGGGAAAAGGAGAAAATGCTGGTCACCAGCATTTTCTCTTTTTCCCACAACGTTTTCAAAGGCCTTTTCTTTCACACTGGTCAAAAATTGGCATTGTGGTAAAGGGCTAAAACATCTCAAAATGGATCAGTTTGTTTGTAAACCTTACATATAAACAAGAGCACGGCATGCGGGTGCCAAAGCTTGGCTGCAAGTGCTTGATTTTCAGTGAAAATTTTAAGTCAAAAAGGGGCTTAACTGTGTAAAAAATACTTTGATGGTAACCTGCCCTTGTTGTAAAGGTTCCCCTTTTGATAGTAAACAACTTGTCCAAGTTTGAAGTAAATTTCTTCTGTAACAACAGATATATTTCAAAATGTCGAAGTTTTTCGCACAACGATGATGACAACGCCAAGGCTATGACAATACCTCGACGCTTTCTTCGAAAACAGCTGAGCTAATAAAGATATACCTTGCTGCATTGACTTGTCCCTTTTTCCTTTTCTCTTTTTGTGGTTCTTCTTCTCTTCTGGGTCTCTTAGGCCTCTCCACATAGGTTCCTTTCATCTTTGCAATCATATCGGAGTCCTTCTTTGCATACTGTATCCTCTGTAACACAAGTAAACAATTTCAGTAAAATCTTGTGTACTCTATCATAATGCAATTCTAATACTCAATATTTAACTCTATACCAAACGACAAAATTTTAGACTTGTTCAAACTGAAAGCCTTTGCAGACGACAAAATTATTAAATGTGACTCAAATATTGAAATTTGTGTTGGAAAGGGTAGAAAACATTGTGGGAAAAGGAGAAAATACTGGTTACCAGCATTTTCTACTTTTCCTACAAAGTTTTCAAAGGCTTTCTTTTTCAGGGTAGGGATTGTGTGGTAAGGAGTTAATAAAACATGTCCTACTTTAAGCCCCACAGGACATTACCTCAAACCCCTAAAATTGATAGTGTCATGGGAGTGTCCTTGGGCCATATTCACTATTAGAGTGAGTCAATTCAGTCCAGGGACCTTATTCAACCAACCATCCTATAGCCAATCCATACTTTCCAGTCACCTGATTGATTGAGAGAAAACATCTTTGCCAGTGGTAAGTCTTGGAATTTAGAATGAGATGAATATAATCATTTTTGTATTTGATAGAAGAGAAAACATTTTTGGGAAAGGAGAAAATGCTGGTTACCAATGTTTTCAAAAGCCTTATCTTTCAGGGCTGTTAAAATTTGGGAAGGTTTTTCTAGTCCAGAGTGTCTCAGGAAAGTGGAGAAGGCAGATCAGAGACCAGGCTAGATGATTTGAGCAGTCTGACTTTGATCTACACTGGCTCAAAAGGCCATTATAGCTGTGAAATGTGAATTGACTGTTAAGAGCATTTCTCTGGAAAAAAAATCCAATTTCTTTTACAACAATAGAAGTAAATTTAGATAAACTATACCCACCATGGGTTTGTCATAGAATGGAAACCCTTGCATTGACCGGAGTGCATTTGTTGCACTGTTTATGTCCTTAAACAGCACAAAAGCCTGGCCCCGCATTTTCAGAGTTTTGATGGCCACAATGTCCAAAATCTGACCAAACTGGGAAAAGATGGCATACAGGGACTTCTTCAGCTCTGAAAAATAGATGAAAAGGTACAAATGAAAGGATTGCGTTTGGGCGGACTGGAGGTTAGGCCTTCTTGTCTTACAGTGACAGCAATGGAATAAGTGTTATAGAAGAAGGTATTGGACACCAATACAAAGAAAGAAGACAAGAATAAAAGAACTCTTTAATGGATGTGACCGTTACTTTCTCTCTTTTCGGCAATGTTCTATGTTTTGAGATACAAATTCAGTCATTCGAGCCATAGTTGAACTGTCGTCTGCAAATGCTTGAAATATGAACAAGTCTGAAATTTTTTTGAACTGGTTTGGAAATTACGATTAAAGTACCAAAATAAAAGGTATTACATACAGCAAAGAATTTAATGGTAATGTATTTCCTTTGCATTTTAAAGTACAAAACGTAATATCCGTATAAACTTGATATCGTTTAGACAAACTGTCATAGTATTTAAAGCAAAAAGGCACTGTTCAATTAAACGGAGAAACCGATCGTACAACTGATAGATAGTTGGTTTGCTCTTCCGATTATAAAGCAATAATCGATTGTGACTTTAAACCGATTGCCCAACACTATCGGCAACTAAAAGTTTTCTGCTACATTTAGTCCTTGTGAAAGTCGCAAATGATCTCGGCTAATTCTAACAAGCTTATATTTAGACATTTCTATACATTTCTTACAATGTACATTCAATACAAATTAAAGCACTGACAGCACTAAATTTTTACGATTTAAGCTTCTATCAAATAATTATCTGAGAAATTACAGGGATTTTTTTTCACATAAAGCACATTTTCTTAATTAAAGATGCTTTTAATGCATTCTAGAAGCAACACACATGGCATTTTCAGATTTACTCTACATCTATTTGTCATATTCATAAATGAAATGGAAGTACATGTATTAATAAGCAAAGTTCATCAAATATACTTTTGAATATCTTGTATCAGTTGCTGAGAATTCACCTATTATCTTATTCATTTTTTTTTTATCTTAGATAAAAAAAATATTTAAGATTTATTAGTATGCCTGTCTTCATGGTCTTAATATATTCATTAGAGTAAACAGAAACTTTCAGTGTAAATCAAAGTACTGAAGTTACTGATATATTATGTACCATTTAACTCTTGCATATGCAGTGCCTTCTCTTGCAAATTTATCAATTTAGTTAACTGTCATGAATGTCTTAACAGGGTTTTCCTTGATGCACGATTTTGTGCATTTTGACACATTTTTAAGGAAAATGACCTGCAATTTTTTTTAACAATGCGTCATTGTGGACGCACAAATACAATAAGAGTTACTAACGATCGTATATACTACCCACACTGTTACATCGCGAGTACATGAAAAACCTGGAGTACGAAGAGAAAATGGGACGAAACACTGGACATTGTATCGATTTTACTAGAATACCCTCGGTCTTTAAACGGATGGAAACTAAACCGGTCAATCTCTAATAAAAACAACATGGCTCCGTCAAAATCGACGTCATTCTTGCTGTCTGCAAGGAAGAATAACCCTTAAACAAAGATCAGACGATAAAACGCACAAAGAAACACATTTCAAGGTATGGTGGGTTTACTGTAAATTAGCTAAAGAGATACACTTCTTTATTCGTTGAAAACAGTGGCATGAATGTGACCCGTGTGTCGAAACACATGAATCGGCCGTTTAATTGGTGAAAATAGTTTGCTTTCAGCCGAAATGGATATTCTCTATCAAGCAAAACAATAGAGACTTCCCAATCCAACCAACAACAACCTATTTTCACATATTAAACGGTCAATTCCTGTGATAAAAACACAATAACCCTTTACCACAGACAGAGACTGCACAAACTTCGAAATTCAACCCTTGTGCATCATCAAAACACAAGCAATCATGATGATACCCTTAAAAGATTAAAATTACTTAGAGATATGACAGCTTGTCTGCAGATAGAGCATATTTGCTTGTTAAAACAGACGTAAATAAAGCATACTCCAGATACTCTTCATGAAAAAGGTGCCATCTAGGCTGTAAGCTCCCTCTATATAGAGAATCTCGTGTGTTATTATGAATCTATTACCATGTAATAATACATATATATGGTATACAAAGATTTACAGTGAATAGAAAAACACAACAAGAGCCGTTGTAGACGGATTATGCTCCCCGAACAGGTCTCTCTTTAGGAAAGTGAAGGGTGTTGGTAAATGGTTGGTCACAGGAGAAGAGGGTTGGGTGAAACAGGCTATTTGTGTTTGGTCCCGTCTGCCAAACTGCATTTGCCAATGTTACCAGGGACTTCTTTCAAGAAATGTTACAACCAGAATGATCTTGATCTTATATCAATATGTTGTTCTTAACATAAGCTGATCACATTGATAAAAGGTATCTTTAGGGTTAAAATTTGAGCTTTTACTGAACATTCGACTTTGAGCAAATTTTTATCAAGTAATGAAACCTAATCTTATACCAAATATAAAGATTGCAAATTAGACAGAGGAACAACAGTAAAACAATAGGTCCCAAATTTTTCTATATTGGGCTTTAGAGAAAAAATAATAATAGAAAATAATAATAACATTTGTGGACTGTACATTAACAAATGACATTAAGCACCCTTTTCCCGTAACATGGTTTGCATCGATAAAAAAACACGGGCACATGGTGAAACATTTAATAAACAATATAAATGTGAAGTTTCATGAAATTTTGACGAAAACTGAAGGAGATATTAGTAAAAATTGGAATTTTACAAGAAACCCCCTTTTTCCAAGACACAGACTCAAATTGGAAAACCAGGAAAAACCAGGGTCCAAAAAATCCACTCGTCCGCTCGTATTTACGAGTGAGAAATGGATGAGGACGAGTGAAATATCAGTCATGGTCACCCGACAGGACGAGTGGTAAATAGGTGGTAGTGAACAAATAAGTTTTTCCAGATGAAAATTATCTTACAGGAGACAAAACGGTCATTTCATTATTGAATAAGACAATTAAGGGTATTCCGGAAATCAAATACTGAAACAGGACATAAAACCTGCTGGTACCCGCTCCAAATAAAGACCGGTTTCAAGTCAGCCTAATGATACAACCCGGGACATTTTCATTGCATAGACCTACAGATGTTTTAATATGCCTCGGGTAGATCTAATTCAATACGAGTGACTTTGCCAACTTATTAAAACGATCGACATTAACAATAACGCAAATACTCTCCTGAAACCAGGTCCAAAAACTGTGTTGTTCTGGCTTTATTAATTTCTTATCACTTGACCAGATAAATGATACCGGATATTCAAACCCGGTATTTAATGTTCGTTGCTACGGGAGACAATATAATTAGCGTTTCCGTTTCATTTGAAAAAAAAAAGCCAGGCAAAGACAGGTTTTTCTCTTTGGACGAGTGAGGATCAAGGCAGGGCAAGTGTTTTTTCGAAGTCACTTGTCCTACAGGACGAGTATCTTTTCCGGAAATTTTTGGACCCTGAAAAACCCATCGGTGCAATATCCTTAGGAGCTCATATATGAAGTTTATTCCAATTTGGTCCAGGGGTTGTGGAGAAATGGCTTTGGACGGATGGACAGACGAAGCGGTGACTAGATGCTCACCCTTCGGGGAGCATAATAAAACACACATAGTTTCACAAATAGTAGCTTTTGTCCAAGCTAATTACATTTTATTGTGACTCCAATGAATTCCAAAATGACCCCCATTATTTTTGTCTAAGGGGTCACAATGACCCCCTATTTTTGTTGCGAAGGGAAAACACTGTCTTAATTTCCTTGTATCTTAAAGTGCTACATAGTTTAACCAACTTACCATCTTTCTTGATTTTCTCATTCAAATTGTTGATATATATTGTATGGTTTGGTCTTATATCCATTTTGCCTGAAAAGGTAAATGCAATAGATATTTAACACATAAACTCCTCAAACAAAGTTTAACCTTAATGGACAACTAACTTTTTTAGGTGAAATCTGTTTTGATTATCAAACTAGAAATTACACTGTGCTAAACAAAATTTGATAAAGATCAATTATGTAAGTTGCATTTATGATTTCATTTGGAATAATCGCATCTTTCAACAGCCATATATATCATTACAGGAAGTTGTAGGATCAGAATGCATTGTCTTATTGAAAAAAGGTAAATTTGGGCTTTTAACTAGGACTAAGTTGTGATGTGTAATACACACATTCTTTCAGACAAAGGATTGCTCAGCTGAGCCATGGAGATCAATTCCTTTTAAGCTGCTATGCAGCAGTGGGTACCATCAAATCATCTTTTATAGATTTACAATCAAAATGAAGTCACATGTATTCCAATACAATATTTTTTCTCCATCATTCATTAGTTATCTGTACATCACAACATTTATTTACAGTAAGTTTCCCTGAGTTCGAAATACAACACACCGAATTAATCTGTAGATGATAAATAAAGAGACTGATCTTAAGGAATAGCACCTTCATGACGTCATTTGACAAAAAATGGAATGACTTTGTACTTTTTGAAAATGATTTTCAAAGTTATGGGAAAGTATTGTCAATTCTTGATGGTGATCAAATGTATTTTTAAGCCAAGTTTGCTTTGTCCAAAAATATATTGTTTCCCAGTGTATAATATACCTTAATTAAATCTATGCCGTGTTTGTTGTTTTGATGATATGAAACCAGTCAGGTTCAGGAAGAAAAGGGAAGAAAAAGACATATTCAGATGTTGCTTTCACTGATTCCGCAGTACTTTCTCATAGTTCTATGAAGGATGGTATCCAATACTTTTAGCCTAAATGATTGTGAAGAATGTGCGATATTTCTGTTCTGAGATTGCTTCAATCCACCAAAGCCGATATTTGTCAATGTAAACAATGCATAATAAAGTCATGTCAACGGCGAAGTAAATGTATTATTCTGTTGCCGTTCATGCCAATGCATAAGTATTGTATGCTAAAATCACTTTTGCATTAGATACTTCACTAGAATAAATTACCTGACGGTAGATTAGTGAGATAGAATCGACTTCTTGGGCGAAGCTTCCAGACCGTTACACGGACGAAGCGGAAACTAAATACCGCTTTCTACTGGTACCCAAATTTTGCCGGTTCCGGGCTTGTTCGTCCTACAACAAGTTCGTCCATGGGCTTGTTCGCCCCAGCTTGTTAGGTGCGTGCTTATTTAGTGATCAGACAGAACGTAAGGAATCGTGTGATGCTAAAACTTAAAGCACCACCTTACACTTACATGTGTTTTTGATAAACTTATCAATGAGTATTCTTTATTGTCCTTTTACTAATCTCGGTGTGCACATCAAGTGTGTCATCGTCGATTTCCATAGATATTTAACTTCTCACTTTCCTTCATAAATCCGAATCTACTCGACCCTGGTGAAAAAGCCTTTTGAAAACATATTGAAACAATGAGATATGCTAGGAACCAAGATTTTCTCCCTTTCCCATCATAATTTCTCCCCTTTTAACCATAATTCCAATTATTTGAGCAACATTTTTTTTATTAGTCCTTGGCAAAGGCTTTGAATTTGGGCGAGTCCTAAATTGTCGTCCGTTGCGGAGTTATGCACTATTAAAATACTCAAGTGAGCCACGCTCTTTGAAAAGGAGGCTTAATGTATCTGAAAAAGTATTGACCCAGGTCAGCCTGCACAGTCCGAGCAGGCTGACTTTGGCCGAAACTTTTTTTCTATTGGTCATTTTTCTGCACGTCAGAGAAATAATGTACCTTACGACTCATTCAGTCGTAAGACAAACTGGATGCTATGAATCCATAGCCGTAGTATGTGATGACTTGCCTGGTCACGGGAGATGCATTAAGTCCTCTGTTGCCAGAGTATTGGTCATTTATTTTTTTAAAAAGATAGCTACCTGTGGCACAATCGTTCTTGGTTTTATCTCGCTATTTAAAGTTACTTTGGTACATGGACTGTCAAGTGTCTGGGATGGGCATTGCTAAAACCCTTTCTATAGATGGCATATCCATTTCCGTCAATTTTGCTGTACAATTGCAGTTATTTTTGGCAAACAGATTTTCTTTTAATCAAGACTGTCCAAACACTAAACTTCTCCAAGCATACTAAATATTTTCGTAATTATAATATATGTACTTAGATTAGGAAGTCAACGGCAAAAATCGGTGATGCGGCTTTCCCGTACAAAAGTTGCATGGTTCATGTTCCAAATTACAGTAAATGTGTAGAAAAACCTCTTGCCTTTCAAATGGTATACATCTGATAAGTTTCTGTTCACTAGAATTCATGTGACAGCCTGTTTTATGATATTTGTTTACTGCTGCTAACCGATTTTGGGTGTACAGTGACAGGAACTTCCAATTTGCGAGACTCTACCTTTGTCTATAGTGAGTATAGGTGCATGATTAAATGTACATGTACAGGCCAGCTGTTGGTTGAGAATGCAATCTTCCTTTTTTTCCTAATAGTAAAAGAAATATTTTTAACGGTGTTTCCTTAATGAGCTATATAGCCTTTTAAAGTATTTAAAGTTTGTGTTCTAGAGTTTTGCAAAGACTTCTGGGACTGTCAAATTATTAATAGCATGCGTCAATTATGTAAATTTGTATAATTCAAATCATTATATGATCTCATAAAAATAGACGGAGTTACTGATAGCAAAACTATCCTGCTATTATTCTGAGGCCCAATATTGCACTTTCTACTGAATGTAACCATGTTATCTTTTTTTTTTAAAGTTGCAAAGAAAATTATATTTAGTTGTATTTATCAGTCTTTATATTTAGTTCAGTATTTGACAAGAAATTTTGATTCACTGCAAAAAATACAAAAATGGGCCCCTTTAAAGGGGGACACTCAGATTTTTTGCCTTAAATCAAAATTTCTAACAACACTGATAGTGTTTTTTTTTATGCATAGATCTACATGCATATTGAAATTGGACGGGTAAATTAAGTAAAATGGGGAAATTTTGGCGTTTTAATAATGGGACAGTTGTTTTGCAAAGGGGTCACTGTCTATTTTCATGAGACCATGACATCATTACAAGTACTTATTCTGGTATTCCGGTAGATCCTCCAATCTGAGGAGCACTCTCTATTGAGATATTTGAATATGATCTTACCCCTTAGGCTGCTAAGCGAGACTCACTGACCTTTTGCGGATAGTGTAGATCAAGATCAGACTGCACAGAACGTGCAGTCTGATCTTGGATCTACAGTGTCCGATAAGGATATATTTTCCCCAAAAAATAATTTTTAAATAGCAACATTTGAGTTTTTACTATCAACTTGAAAGTTTCATGTTGGTTATTTAACAGGATAAGGGTTAGTAACGTGCTCGTTTTATCGATCATGTGTTATTCCCACAACCCTTTCCTAAACTCTGGCTTGAAATCCAGAAACGTCTTATATACTAAAAAGGGCCATGTATCACTTTAGGAAAACACCAATATAACATTTCTTTCTTTCTTTATTTATTTCTTTCTTTCTCCTTTGCTGCCCATCTACTTCTTCTTCTTTCTGTAATTATGAATGTTTTGGTAAAAATCTGAAAGCCTTTCTGTTCAAACTATCCTAGCCTCTTCTTCTTCTTTCTATCTTTCTTTCTTTCTCCTGTGCTACCTATCTGCTTCTTCTTCTTCTTCTCCTCCTCCTTCTTCTTCTTCTCTTCTACCGATCTGCTTCTTCTCCTTTTCATTCTTCTCTTTCTTCTGTCCCCAAGCCTACTCTGTCTGTCTGTCTGTCTGTCGGTCTGTCTGTCTCTCCTTGTTTCTCTTTTTGTGTCTGTCTGTCTGTATTCTCTGTCTGACTCTCTCTCTTTTCCTCTTTTTCACCCCCTCTTCTAATTTCATTCAAAGATTGCTATTGTTAATTTTTTTCTCAATTTTGTTTTATTGTACACGAACTCTTCAGAAAATGGAGGAATAAAAAGAAGAAGAAAAAAATACTTTCACGAACCTAAGAAAGACTGAAAATATTGTAGGAAAAGGAGAAAAAAGGAGTTAGCTAGCATTCTGTTTTTTTTCCTACGATGTTTTCTATCCTCTCAGGGAGACCATTTTAACAGCATAAATTTGTCGTCTGCAAATGCTTTCATTTAGAACAAGTGTGAACTTTTGACGTTTTGTAAAGTATTGAATTTTATGCCGAGAGTATAAACTGGATGGTTTGTTCCGTGACAATAAAGAATCCACTCTAATTTGCAAAGAGCAGTTATTCTGTATCAACGTACCTAATATGGCATGCAACCGACGCGAAAAGGGGCATGCAGACGAATAGTGTGGTCTCGTATCAGTCTGCACATTCCGCGCAGACTAATCCGAGAAGACACTTTCCGTTCTCATGTAATTTTCTGATTTGTGCAAGTCTACTGTAGGACAAAATCTAATAAAGTCTTGTTCAAAGTGCCGTCTGGGATCAGCCTGCGTGGGCTGTGCAGGCTGATCCGAGACGATACTTTACGCAAATACCCGAATGCCCCGTTTCGCGTATTGAAAGCCACTATTATATACATGTAGTTGGTTTGTGTGACACCATCAATGTACCCTATAAGTTCCTAATTAGCATATTATGAATGAAAGGAAAAGAAGTAATCATATATTGTACAAAGTTTTGATTCGACAACAGGTTACATTTCATATTGCTATTTCTAGAGTGACATAATATGCTGAGAAAATGAACCGTATTCAGGATTGAGCGTTATCTACGATTGATATATGAGAAAGACCGAGTAATTTGAGATCGGGGCTTGCAATGTTTACAATGTACGTCATCGTGGCGTATTAATTAGCGCAATTAGCACCTCTGAACCGGGTCGTGGTATTTCTTTTAGACTGCGTCTTTCAATCATATTCTTTATTCATTTTAAGCAGAATTACATGAAATATATTACCCAATGACATGGCATATTCTGTTATCTCGATATTAGCGCGAAATATCGACCAATATCCTGTGCACTACTTATTCTAAGTGTAAGGTTTCTACCTGTAATCGAGCGGTTAGTCGGTCACTGATAATGGAAGCTGGAAGATGTTGCTGAGTAGGGATGCGGCTTGGTTTCTTTTGTTATTTTTCGTGATATTCGGATACTTTACACAATTCAGTAAAACAGGTAGGTTTTAAACGTTATTAACCTTTTGTTACTACGCAGTAGTAATGCAAACAAGTGCCCTTTACTTTACAGTTAAAGATATTTGCCTGTAAGGCTAAGTGACGTCAGGTAAAATTACGAGAAAAAACAGTTTAACGATTTTAATCGATGGGTAGAATCCAAGACCTGTGTCTGTTTACCCGATAGTACATTTGATATGGTGCTATCTTAGCGCCTGAAATGGTATGGCCAGTGAAAAACAACTTCAAAATACATGATTCGTGATTAATAGGTAGGTGCAAGCTAGATCTGAAATAAAGTTAATTCACCTCAGAGGCTCTACTCAGTAGAGATTGATCATCTTCATACATTTAACTCTTAACCACACAACAGAAATTTAGATTGGTCAAAGTTGAAAGTATTGGCAGACAACATGATAAATGTGGCATAAATAATGAGATTTGTCAGTGGAAGGTTAGAAAACATTGTGGCAAAACAGGGCCAGATCCAGGATTTTTTCCGGGGGGGGGGGGGAAAAGGGGGGGTTCCAAAAAATTGAATAAATCATTGCATTTTCAAATCTGATGCTGCAAAAATTGTTTGTATTTCCTGTCAGTGTTTACAACAGTATAGCAGTAAACCTGCAAACAATGTAACCAGAAAACCTATGCATAGAATTGATCCAGAATCTACTGCTGCATTCATACTTGGTCAAAATTTCAGGTAGACAGCGGTTATTTTGAAAATTCTAGGGGAGGTCCGGATCCCCTGACCCATGCTGGATCCGGCGAGTGAAAAGGAGAAAATGCTGGTTACCAGCATTTCCTCCTTTTCCCACAATATTTTGAAAAGCCTTCTTTCTCAGGGTTGTTAAAACTTGGGATTTTGTTGGAAAGGGTGAATCCTTTTTTTCATCACCATCTGAGTGATGTGATTTTTGACAATGATCCTCCATACAAACTTAACTCATTACCAAACAATAAAATTTTAGACTTGTCCAAATTGGAAGCATTTGCAGACAACGAAATAAACGTGACTCAAATTTTGACATTTGTTTTGGAAGGGCAGAAAATATTGTGGGAAAAGGAGAAAATGCTGGTTACCAGCATTTTCTCCTTTTCCCACAATGTTTTCAAAAGGCTTCTTCCCTAGAGTTGTTAAAAGTCAGGATTGTGTGGTAAAGGGTTAATCAAATACTATGCTAATGACCTTTGACACAACTGCAGTTGGCAGTTTCTGACAACATTGGGGGAAAAGGAGTGTTTGCTTGCACACATATTGAAACACACTGCTGCTCCTTCTCCATAAGTATTTTCAGTACTGTGGAAAAACAATATTCTTATAATCTTCCACTGTTTTTCCACTCGGAAAGGCAAGTTTAGCTGAAATACAGAACAAAATAGCTCACAAAAACCTGTAACGAATTTGCAACAGACATTTTTAAAAAGAACCTTTAGAACCATGATGATCAACAAAATGTGAAAACATTGTGGCAGAAGGAAAAATTGCTCATTCAAAGGAATTTCTCTATTTGCCAGTTTTTTTCCCCCACAGTGCTAGACATAAACTTTGCCTGTAGATGGTAACTTATTAATTTTCAAAGATTGATAATTACTTACTAAAGAAGAAAATTTTGGAAGAGACAAAATTCAAAGTATTTGCAGATGACAAAATAATTTTAGCGCAAATGATGATTTTCGTCTGTGATAGGGTAGACAAGATTGTGGGAAAAGGATAAAATGCTGGTTAACAGCATTTTCTTCTTTTCCTGCAATGTTTTCAAAAGCCCACTGTCCCAGGGTCTTTAGAACTAGGGATTGTGTGGTAAAGGGATAACAAATTATACATGTTCTTTCCTTTTCCAGAGTTACTCTTTACAAACAATGTGGAAACAGAGACTGAGGTGTTGTCTGCTTTATCAAGACTACTTTTACGGAGACTACCGCCCAAAAGCAACAAGACGAACACACTCTCCAAAGAAGAAATCAAAAGTTTGAAAATAGAAATTGATTTTACCCAAGGGGTTGACAGCCCAGGGTATGTTGTAAAATCGGTACCATGGCTCAAAAGATTGGTGAATGAAAACACAGACATCAAAAGAGAAAGGTCAAGGAGGGAGTATGAGAATAGGAAGGCCAAAGGATTAGACTTATCGGTGATGATTCCAGCACAGTATATAGTGGTGGTGGTAAGTTTGTTTCAATGGTGTTCCAGCTTCTATACTGTTTGCAACAACTGTGTTCTACCAAGGAGGAGATTCCTTGACATTGTTGCATTGAATTTCATGCAGAAAAATGTCCCATCATAGTACACATAGGTGGGACTTTGTCCTTTTAAAGATACATCTAGAGAGTAAGAAGGCAGTTAAAACTTAAAAATGTGTGTAGAATGGCTCAGCTGTGTAAACATAGATAAATTACAAATATACATGATGTCAGGGAATGAGGGATAAAGGGATTCGTCCTCATGTAAGACCAGAAAAGACAGCAGCGATTGCTTTGAGGACCCCAAAAACGTGAAATGCATTTTCTGTTAGTCATAGTTTGTGCAATCTTGTAGCCATCAGGGGCAACATTTGGCATGAAGAGATACAAGAATGATTATAGTTTCATAAAATATGGATGAAATGGGTTTAAAGCTGCCTGAAAACTGCCTGAAAACAAATATAGATGTATCTTTAATGCTTTACCAAACAATCCCTGGTTTTTACGACCCTGAGATAGAAGCCTTTTGAAAACATTGTGGGAAAAGAAGAAAATTCTGGTAACCAGCATTTTCTCCTTTTCCCATAATGCTTTTTACCCTTCCACAGACAGCTGCCATCATTTGAGCTACACTTAAATTTAAATTGTCGTCAGCAAAATGATGCTTCAGATATCGATGACTCTTTTGGAAAAGAGTGAAATCAATAAGAAGATAACAGTAGTGCAGTTTCTTGTAAATAGGTTAAATAATCCAAACAATATTGACACAAAGGACTTTCGGTACATTGAATGAGAATATTGTTCAGTATGTAAACAAACCATAACAGGTTATGGCAAGCTATTTCTGGTTTTTTATGGTTTTTACATATCTCTGGAGGCCATCCTATGTACATTATCTCATTATCTGGTTGGCCTTTTTCTTTTCTCATTCATTTAATGATAGGTCTTTACTGGTTTTCAGCTAGTTTTTAACCCATTTGATCCTTATTTTATAAAACTATAACCATTCTTGTATCTTCATACAAAATGTTGCCCCTGACCGTTGCACAGGTTACGACGGATAGAAAATGGCCTTCAAAGCAATTACTGTTGTCGTTTCCACTTTCAAATGAGGACAAGTCCCTGGAGTTTTTCTATCCCTCACACTATATATGTATTAGTAATTTATCTGTGTTCTCTTTAGCTGTAAGGATGTATCTTTAACTCTTTACCAAAAGAGAAAAATATACATGTAGAATGGTCCAAACTGAAAGCTTTTTCAGACAATTTTAATATGGCTCAAATGAGGATATTTGGCTTTGATAGGGTAGAAAACATTGTGGGAAAAGGAGAAAGTGCTAGCTACCAGCATTTTCATCTTTTTCAACAATGTTTTCAAAAGGCCTCTTCCTCAGTTAACTCTTTACCACACAATCCCAAGTTTTAACGACCCTGAGAGAGAAAGCTTTGGAAAACATTATGGGAAAAGAAGAAAATGCTGGTAACCAGCATTTTCTCCTTTTCCCATAATGTTTTCTACCCTTCTGAAAACTGATTTCATTTTTTGATTCACATTTGATTTGTCGTCTGCAAATGCTTTCAAATTGGACCAGTCTAAAATTTTGTCGTTTGGTAAAGAGTTAAAACTTGTGATTTTGTGGTATAGTTTTAACTAATAAACATTTACTTTTTACCACACAACATAATTTTAGACTGAACATATTGAAAGCATTTACAGAAGGCAAATTTGATCCTATACCAAACAATTTAGAGTTTTAACCAGCCCAGGAAGGAATGCTTTTTAGCTCCACTGGCCAAAAGCCAACGAGCTTATGTCATGGCCCTGTGTCAGTCGTGCGTCTGTCCGTGTGTGCATCTGTGCGTTAACTTTCATTTCAAACATCTTCTCTGAAACTACGCTTCTGATTTTGACCATACTTCACAGAAATGATCATGCCTAGCAGGGTCCAAAAAATTTCAGAATTCTTACTTGTCCTCCTGCCATTTCGAACTCGTCCTACAGTTAGACAAAGAAGGATAATCCACTTGCCCTTACCAAATTTTTACTTGTAAGGACAAGGGGACGAGTGGATTTTTCGGACCCTGCCTAGGTCTTCTAGAGAAAGAATTTGATTCCTTTTAAAACTTTGGTCGATATGGCAACAAAACTGAAAAACTTTGAAAATCTTTTTGTCGGAAACCATATGGTCTAGGGCTCAAATTTGGCATGTAGCTTCATCTCATGGACCTTTACCAAGTTCCTTTAAATTAAAGCCCTGGGGTCAAAATTTGCCCTGCTCCAGGGGTTTCAAGTTTTACATTGGCTTTTATAGTGAGAGCTTTAAAAGTCTTCTGGTTCTAAACTATTAGGCCTAGGACTATGAAATTTGGCATGTAGCTCCATCTCGTGGATCTCTACCAATATTCTTCAAATTATATTCCTGGGGTCAAAACTGGCCCTGCCGGGGGGGGGTGGGGGGTGGGGTGGGGTGTCACAAGTTTTACATCGGCTTATATAGTGAAAACTTTAAACATCTTTCTTTTCCTAACCATAGGGCCTAGGGCTACCAAATTTGGCATGTAGCTTCATCAAATAGGCCTCTTTTCAGGTAGCCCAAATTATAGCATTTACAGGAAAACTTTAAAAGTCATCTGGTTCCTAGCCATAAGCCCTAGGGTTTCCAAATTTTGCATACATATTTATCTAATGGACCTCTACAAATAGTGCTAAAATTATAGCCCTGGGATTTCAATTGGCCTCGCCCCATAAGTCACAAGTTTTACAAAGGCTACTATAGTGAAAACTTAAAAAATCTGTTTGTTTGTTACCTTGAGATACAGCTATAATATTTTGTGAGTGTTATCTAACAGGCCTCTTCCAAAATTGTTCAAGTTAAAGCCCTGATGTCAAAGTTGGGCCTTTACAAGTCTTTATTTCGAAACCATTTGGCTTAGAATTAACTCTTTACCAAACAACATAATTTCCAACTGGTCCAAATTGAAAGCGTTTACAGGCTACAAATTAAATATTGCTCATATGGTGAAATTTGTCTTTGATAAGATGGAAAACATTGTGGGAAAAGGAGAAAATGCTGGTGAACAGCATTTTCTCCTTTTCTCACAATGTTTTCAAAAGCCTGTTTCTCCAGGGTCATTAAAACAAGGGTTTGTGTGCTAAAGGGTTAAATTGTTTATTATGTATGGTTTGTACTTAATAGCCAGTGGAGCGATACAGGGTCATCATTGCCCTCTTGTAAGTTGTTTAACTCTTTACCAAACGACAAATTTTTGGACTGGACCAAATTCAAAACATCTGCAGACAACAAATTAAATCTTGGTAATATGATGATTTCTGACTTTGATAGGGTAGAAAATATTGTGGAAAAAGGAGAAAATGCTGGTTACCAGCAATTTCTCCTTTTCCCACAATGTTCTCTATAGGCTTCTTTCTCAGGGTCGTTAAAAGTCGGGATTGTGTGGTAAAGAGTCAAACGTTGTTTGAAAAGGAGAAAATGCTGTTAAATTTTACCACACAATCCCGACTTTTAACGACCCTGAGAAAGGTGCCTTTTGAAAACATTGTGGGAAAAGGAGAAAATGCTGGTAACCAGACAGCAAAGTTTTGGACCAGTCCAAATTGAATGCCTTTGCATACGACAAATAAATTATGACTCCAAAGATTTCATTTTTCTTTAAAAGGTTAGAAAATACTGTGTTAACCAGCATTTTCTCCTTTCCATACATGTTTTTAAAAACCTTCATTTTCAAGGTTGTTAAAACTTGGGATTGTATGGTAAAGGGGTAATAACTAGGTGTTAATTTCCTCTTCCTGCACCACAGATAATATGAAAAATATAATGACAGTAAAAGACCTTTTTTATTAATCTTTGGCCTACTTTGAATAAATAATTAAAAAGAAACATTTTCAGACAGTATTAACAGATCCACAGGTTTTATGACCCTGTGGATAAGAAAGATTGATTGATTGATTGATTGATTGTATGGTGTTTAACACAGTTTTCAACATTATTTCAGTGATTCGTAAGCAGCCACTACACCTATCCATGCTTTCCCGGAGTTCTTTTTACCAGTACGCCGCACAATATTCTATCCAAGCAACTGGCTGCTATCCCATATAACCAATGTCAAAAAGATGGTTAGCGGTAAGAGAGGAATGAATCCTATCGCAATGACTATCATCAATCCTCGGAAATAAGTTGGCCGAGTGGGGGACCAAACCAGCGACCCCCTATTCTCAGGTCCTGTACACTACCGACTCGGCTACCAGGGCTTGGCTAACTTTTTAAAACATTGTGGGAAAAGGAGAAATGCTGGTGACCAGCATTTTCTCCGTCTTCCCCAGTGTTTACTACCCTTTTCAAGATTATGTTCATCTGCTAATACTTTCAAAGTACACGTATATGAAGAGATTTTTACTAAAAGGCTTGTGAAAATTATGTGGAAAAGGGAGAAAATGCTGGTAGTTTTCTCTCATTGTTTTCAAACGCCCTCCTGTTAAGGATTATAAAAGCACCACAGGATCGTTTGGTAATGGTTCAACTCTTAACCACACAATCCCAACTTTTGACAACCATGAGAAAGAAACCTGTCAAAAACATTGTGGGAAAAATGAGAAAATGCTGGTAACCAGCATTTCCTCAATTGCCCACAATGTTTTCTACCCTATGAAAGACCAATTTTGTGTTCTGAGTAGCCTTTAATTTTCCGTCTGCAAATGCTTTCAATTTTGACAATCCTAAAATTTTATCGTTTGGTAATGGTTTCATTCTGCCACTGGTTCGATAGTACAAATATCCTGGTTCTGTAGTACAATTACGGCTGTACAATATCGGTCAATAGCCTGGAACACTGAAATCAATATTTTATGAAGTTTATGATGCAATAAAACTTAGACTGGGTCATTGATCAGCTGAACTGGTAACCAGCATGTTCTCCTTTTCCCACAATGTTTTCTACCCTTCCCAAACCAAATTTCAATTTTTCAGTCACATTTATTTTGTCATCTGCAAATGCTTTGAATTTGGACCAGTCTGTAATTTTGTCGTTTGGTAAAGAGTTAACCAACTTTTTCTCCTGTTTCAACAATGTTTTCTACTTGTTCAAGAGCAATGTCTATAATTTAAGTAGTTTTTGATACGTCATCTGCAAATAGTTTCCTATTTGGACAAGTCTAAAAGTTTGTTGTTTTGTAAGGGTTTAACTCTTCACCAGACGACAAAGTTCTAGATTCTTTGTTTAAACCTTTACCAAACAATCCTGGGTTTTAACGACCCTTGGAGAGAAGCCTTTTGAAAACATTGCTTACCTGTTTTTTGGTTGTTTTTCAGCCGACATCTTCAGAAACGGAAGACCACAACATTTTCTCGTCAGAGCCATTGGCTCTGAATATGAAGTTTCCTACCCGTGTTAGTGAGATGTGAAAAATCTAAATACCCACCTTTAAGGGTTGTTAAAACTTGGAATAGTGTGGTGAAGGGTTAACAGACAAATTCCATCATTTAGTCATATGTAATTTTTTGGTCTGCAAATATTTTCAAAATGGTCCACAGGTAGCCAGATTTTTTGTTGTCTGATAAAAAGTCAAGTCAAACCAATAATTTAGCAGATGGAAAGTTAAACTCGGCTCAGATGGTGCATGGTTTCTTCGAAAAAGTAGGAAACATTGTGGGGGAAAAGGACAGAATGCTGGTCATCAGAATGTTGTTTTAACTCTTTACCAAACGACACAATTTTAAACTTGTTCAAATTGACAGCATTTGCAGACGACAAACCTGACTCAAACATTGAAATTGTTCACAGGAGGTTAGAAAACGTTATGGAAAAAGCAGAAAATGCTGGTAACGAGCATTTTCTCCTTTTCCCACAAATGTTTACAAAAGCCTTCTTCTTCAGGATCAGTAGTCGAGCCTCGGTAGCTCAGTCGGTAGCGCGCAGGACTTGAGAACAGGGGGTTGTGGGTTTGATCCCTGGCTCAGCCAATTTCTTTCCAAGGATTGATGGTAGTCATTGTGACAGGATTCATTCCTCTCCCTTGGTATATCATTTTTTTGACATTGGTTACGTGAGAAAACAGCCAGTGGCTTGGAAAGAAAATTGTGCGGAGTACTGGTACAAGAGACTCCAGGAAAGCATGGATAGTTGCACTGGCCGTCGCAATATAACTGAAATAATGTTGCAAACGGCATTAAACAACATACAATCAATCAGTTCTGGATCGTTAATAGTTGTGATTGTGTATTGAGTTAAGGTATTCCTACTCTGAAGCGGAACATCTGTTTCCACTGTAATTTTACTCTAGAAAATATGATATCATTGAAAATCATCACTATTGTAGCATCTTAACCGAGCCACTTTTGGAGGTTTTGCCTTCATAGAATTATCATTTTCAATTCTAAAATCACTATATCCTCAATTCAAAGGGAGATTATTATTACCTCCCTGTACAAAAAAGTAATAGAGGTATGAACAGAAACTTTTTAGATAGACATTTAACCCTTTACCACACAGTCCTGACTCTGAAAGAGAAGGCTTTGGAAAACATTGTGGGAAAAAGAGAAAATGCTGGTAACCAGCATTTTCTCCTTTTCCCACAATATTTTCTACCCTATCAAAGGCAGAAATCATAATTTTCATAACATTTTATTTGTCGTCTGCTAGTGTGTTCAAATTGGATGAGTCCAGAATTTTGTCGTGTGGTAAAAGGTTAAAGAAATTCTGGGCGGTTAAAAGTGTTTAGAATTATTGAATGACTATAAATTTTCAATAATCTAAAAACAAATTATGCCATGTTGACAAGAAGCTTCAGGGGAGGAAAGCCTTAAAAGCCAATGTTTGAAAGCCTTCTTTCTCAAGATCTTTTAAAATTCAGTATTGTTTAGTAAAGGGTTATCAGCCAGCCCGCATAGCTCAATAGGTAGAGCGTAGGACTCGTGAACATGATGTTTCGAGTCACTTGAGGGTGTGGGTTCGATCCCCATGGCTGGCCATCTAAAATTACTAATAGTCTTTCGGATGAGACGTTAAACCGGGGTCCCGTGTGACGGTGCTATACACCGAGCATGTAAAAGAACCAGGCGTAACTTAAGATGGGTTTCGTCCTGTATCTGCACTATCCCCCGTAACAATACTAACAGCCTTCAGGGGGCGTTGCCCATATGGGCAACCGGTGGCGACGATAAATAAACGCAAATTCATCATCATCATAAAGGGTTAACCCATTCTTTCAAATTCAAAATATCTGCAGACGACAAATTCAAGATTGATAAAAATGAGCTTAAGTTCTCTGATAGGGTAGGAAACATTGTGGGAAAAGGAGAAAATGCTGGTTACCAGCATTTTCTCCTTTTCCCACAATGTTTTCAAAAGCTTTCTCACACAGGGTTGTTAAAAGCAAGGGTTATTTGGTAAAGAGTTAACCTTTTACCAGATGACAGAATTTAAGCCTTGTCCAAATTGAAAGCATTTGCAAACGACAATTTTAGTTTGGCTCAAATGGTGCAATTTTTCTCTGATAGGGTAGAAAACATTGTTGGGAAAGGAGAAAATTCGAGGGGTCCTGTGTGGCTCAGTGGTAAAATGCAGGACTCGTGATCTGGAGGCCCACTGGATCCACTGGGTTTTTCGTGGGAATGTCCTTGGGCAAGACACTTCAGAGCCCTAGTAGTACCAGTAAAACCCAGGAAATACATGAATTTGTGAGCTGTCGCTGTTATATAGCTGAAATAGTATTGAAAGCGGCTTAAAACACCATTCAATCGGTCAAAGTTCTAGACTTGTTCCATTTGAAAGTGTTAGCAGATGAACATGAGGAGGATCTTGGAAGGAGTAGAAAACAATGTGGAAAAAGGAGAAATGCTGGTTTACCACACAATACCAGCTTTAAATGACCAGCATTTCTCCTTTTCCCACAATGTTTTCCAAAGGCTTCTTTCCTAGAGTCGTTAAAAGTGGGCATTGTGCAGTAAAGGGTTAACCTACTTGTTGTTTTTGGATGACATAAGCCATGTTATAAATTCAGCTGATCAATGACCAAGTCTAAGGTTTATTGCATCATAAACTTCATAAAATATTGATTTCAGTGTTCCAGGCTATTGACCGATATTGCACAGCCGTAATTGTACTACAGAACCAGGATATTTGTACTATCGAACCAGTGGCAGAATGAAACCATTACCAAACGATAAAATTTTGGGACTGTTAAAATTGAAAGCATTTGCAGACGGAAAATTAAAGGCTACTCAGAACACAAAATTGGTCTTTCATAGGGTAGAAAACATTGTGGGAAATTGAGAAAATGCTGGTTACCAGCATTTTCTCATTTTTCCCACAATGTTTTTGACAGGTTTCTTTCTCATGGTTGTCAAAAGTCGGGATTGTGTGGTTAAGAGTTGAACCATTACCAAATGATCCTGTGGTGTTTTTATGATCCTTAACAGGAGGGCGTTTGAAAACAATGAGAGAAAAGGAGAAGCTACCAGCATTTTCTCCCTTTTCCACATAATTTTCACAAGCCTTTTAGTAACAAATCTGTTCATATACATGTACTTTGATAGTAAGCAGATGAACATAATGTTGAAAAGGGTAGAAAACACCAGCATTTCTCCTTTTCCCACAATGTTTTAAAAAGTTAGCCAGGCCCTGGTAGCTGAGTCGGTAGTGTACAGGACCTGAGAATAGGGGGTCGCTGGTTTGGTCCCCTTCTCGGCCAACTTATTTCCGAGGATTGATGATAGTCATTGCGACAGGATTCATTCCTCTCTTACTGCTATCTTTTTGACATTGGTTATATGGGATAGCAGCCAGTGGCTTGGATAGAATATTGTGCGGCGTACTGGTAAAAAGAACTCCGGGAAAGCATGGATAGGTGTAGTGGCTGCTTACGAATCACTGAAATAATGTTGAAAACTGTGTTAAACACCATACAATCAATCAATCAATCTTTTCCACAGGGTCATAAAACCTGTGGATCTGTTAATACTGTCTGAAAATGTTTCTTTTTAATTATCTATTCAAAGTAGGCCAAAGATTGACGAAAAGGGTCTTTTACCGTCATTATGATTTCTATTTTTCATATTATCTGTGGTGCAAGAAGAGGAAATTAACACCTAGTTATGAACCCTTTACCACACAATCCCAAGTTTTAACAACCTTGAAAAAGAAGGCTTTTAAAAACATGTAGGGAAAGGAGAAATTGCTGGTTAACACAGTATTTTCTAACCTTTTAAAGAAAAGTGAAATCTTTGGAGTCATAATTTATTTGTTGTATGCAAAGGCATTCAATTTGGACTGGTCCAAAACTTTGCCATCTGGTGAAGAGTTAATTAAACTACGTCAGTACATTTTAGCTGCACTTATTCAGTGGTTTGTATTCATGCATGCATCTTTTTCCTGTTGCACAGTTGTTGTGAAAGAGAATGTTCGGAAAATAAAAGGCTGCATTTTTCAGCCTTTTGTTTGAGGCTGTTTGTCGTCAAGATTACATTTGTTGTGAACTGTGCTATTTCGAGGCAAACATATTTGTATTATGAGACATTTTGTCCAAACATGAGATTTTGGAAAGGAACGATCTATCCCAGAATTGAATTACCGCCAGAGCTCACCGGAATGAAAATTTTCTATGGCCAATCAGACATTTTTTGTCACCAGTGGCTAAATTTCATGAAAAAAACATCTATGAAGTTAAGTCTTCGCCAACGAAAAAATTTCAGACTGGTCCAAATTGAAAGCATTTGCAGACAAAATATTGAAGGTGGACCAATAACGAAATCTGTCATTGATAGGGTAGAAAACATTGTAAGGAAAAGGAGAAAATGCTGGTGACCAGCATTTTCTCCTTTTCCCACAAAGTCTTCCTCGGGATCATTTAACCCTTTACCAAACAATCCCAGATTTTCACGACCCTTGGAAAGAAGACTTTTGAAAACATTGTGGGAAAAGGAGAAAATGCTGGTAACCAGCATTTTCTCCTTTTCCCACAATGTTTTCTACCCTATCAGAGACCTAAAGCTAATTTCTACCAATTCTGAATTTGTCGTCTGCAGATGTTTTCAGTTTGGAAGAGTCTAAAACTTGTTGTTTGGGAATGGGTTAATTTAAAGTCAGAATTGTGTGGTAATGGGTAAATAAACAAGCTTAAGCATATTTTAAGTCTCTCTCACACAAGAAAAATTCATATTTCTAATATGAAAATTGTAATCCCTGTTCAGCCAACCTCTTTTCCAGTCTCTGCAACAGGATTGTTTTTTTTTCAGTCACACCTGAACAAATTGAAAGCATTTGCAGACGACAATTTGAATTTGGCTCAAATGATGCTTACTGCTGGTTACTAACATTTTCTCCTTTTGGTTTAATTCTGTTTTATTCTTTGATTTCAGAAACTGGGAGTTCCTGTAAACAAGCTAAATCAGAGCAGTGTGTTCCAGCTGCGAGCTGCATTTGCCCAGGAACTTGATTTACCTTTGGAGAATGTCAACATTGATAAGATTAGAGTGAGTTAGATTCAAGGAATTTGATTGCTTATCTTAACTCTCCCACCAAACTGGAAATTTTTTAGTCTTATCCAGATTCAAAGCATAATGCAGACTAGAAGGTAAATATCACTCAAAACATGAAATCTGTTTTTCAAGGAGTAGAAAACATTGTGAGAAAAGAAGAAAGTGCTTGTTACCAGCATTTTCTCCTTTTACCACAATGTTTTCAAGTCTTCTTCCTCAGGGAAAAAAGCTTTTGAAAACATTGTTGGTAAAGGATAAAATGCTGGCAACCGG
Source organism: Hippopus hippopus (assembly GCA_946811185.2). Classification (NCBI taxonomy): domain Eukaryota; kingdom Metazoa; phylum Mollusca; class Bivalvia; order Cardiida; family Cardiidae; genus Hippopus; species Hippopus hippopus. Next base: position 6,712,479 of record OX328107.1, read on the forward strand.
CATATTTCTCCTTCTTCCACATTGTTTTCTACCCAATTAAAGATAAATTCTACCAATTCAGCAGCATTTTCTTTGTTGTCTGCAAAGCTTTTAATTTGGGCTAGTCTAAATTTTTGTTTTGTTGAAAAGAGTTGGATCTTAACTCTATACCACATAATCCCGACTTTTAACGACTCGGAGAAAGAAAACTTTTGAAAACATTGTTGGAAAAGGAGAAAATGCTGGTCACCAGCATTTTCTGCTTTTCCAATAATGTTTTCTACACTTCCCAAAACAAACTTCAATTTTTGAGTCACATTAATTTTGTTGTCTTCAAACGCTTTCAATTTGGACGAGTCTAAAATTTTGTCGTTTGGTAAAGTGTTAAAGATAAATTCTATCAATTCAGCAGCATTTAATTTGTTGTCTGCAAAGATTTTAATTTGGGCTAGTCTAAATTTTTGTTGTGTTGTATCTGGAAAAGTTTCATAACATGCCCAGAACATGGTCGATTTTGACCTAATGGTTATTTAAAAAAAAGAAGAACTTTCAGATGTTGTAGATTTAAGATCAGGGTTCACAATCTTTTTAACTCTTTACCAAATGACAAAATTTTAGACTGGTCTAAATGGAAAGCATTTGCAGACGACAAAATAAAAGTGACTGAAAGTTTCAAATTTGTTTTGTGAAGGGTAGAAAACATTGTGGGAAAAGGAGAAAATGCTGGTTACCAGCATTTTCTCTTTTTCCCACAATGTTTTCCAAAGGCTTCTTTCTCAGGGTCGTTAAAAGTCGGGATTGTGTGGTAAACGTTTAATCAAATAAATGAGCCATGCTCTAGCAAAAGGGGGCTTAATGCATCTCTGTGATGCATGATACCAAGCGTGTCATCACATAATTATGGATCTATAAAATCCATTTCGGGTAACAGCCAACTGAATCATGAGGTAGATTTGTCCTTTGACATACAGAAAAAAGACCAATAGTGAAAAGTTTCAGCCCAGGTTAGCCTGTGCGAACTGCGCAGGCTGACCTGAATGGATACTTTTCGCAAATGCACTAAACCCCCTTTTGAAAAAGCTTGTCTCATATACCGGTATTTATCATCTCTACGGAATGGCAAAATGTTAGACTTGTCTCAGTTGACAGTAATTTCTCATGACTGATTGAATGCAAATCTGGAAATCATCGTATTTGTCTTCAAAGGGATGGAAAAAATATTGTTGGAAAAGAAGAAAAGGATTGTTTGGTAAGTGGACAATAGAGCATCAGATAAATATAATGGCCATTTTCACGCGGGTAAAAAAAGAAGCATACACATTCCAGGTTGATGCCATTAGAATTTTTCCCTTTTATCACTATGTTTTTTAAAAGCCTTCTTCATATCAGGGCCGTTCAGACATGCAATAGCTAGGTAAAGGGTTAACCCTTTACCACACAACAAAAATTTAGACCAGTCCAAATTGAACACATTTGAAGACAATAAAAGAAATATGGATCAAATTCTCAACTTTGTCTTTGAAAAGGGTAAAAAACATTGTGAGAAAAGGAGAAAATGCTGGTTACCAGCATTTTCTCTTTTTCCCCACAATGTTTGCAAAAGCCTTCATCTTCAGGGTCGTTAAAAGTCAGGATTGTGTGGTAAAGGGTTAAGAAATGTTTTGCCTCATTTCACATGTTCTAGATACATATATCCTTGAGTTATGTCCTCCAACCTTATTTATGTCCTTTTTTGGCCGTATTTTCTGCTCTGTTGAAGCAGAGAAAAGAAGCAAACTTGTCAGTCATCCAAAATAGCGCTATGGATGATAAGTTAACCTTTAATCAAACAATCCTGAATTTAATGAGCCTGAAGAAGAAGACTTTTGAAAACATCATTACTTCCTGAGACAATTTTTTAGCATAATAATTTGAATTTGTCCTGGAAATACTTGCAAAAAAAAAAGCATGAATCAAATATTATTTTGTTTGTTTGTATTGGGTTTTAATGCTGTTTTAACAGCTTAGGTCAGATCATGGTGGTCAGTGCACCTACGCATGCATTTCCAGGTTTTCTATCACCGACTACTTTTCTCACATGCATCAGAGGTGAGAGATGAAAAATTGCTGGAAAGAAAGTTTGCCTCAACCAGGTATCGAATTCACAACCATTAAGTCACGAGTCGGATACGCTAACCACTTAGCTACCCAGCCGGGCTTGAAAAGCATGTATCAAAATATATTTTACATATGTACAAGTGTTGTGGTTAAAGGAAAAATTGATAGATATGAGAAATTTAGGGGTTTTTTGCATGTTTTTATAGATGGTCTAATGCTAGATGAAAAGAAAAAAGTCATCTTTGGGCAGTACATAATGATAAGTTCTATGGTCCCAGTAGCTGTTCTATAAAGTAAAAAGTACTCATCTAAAATAAGTGAGGAAGTACTGAACAAGAAATATCTTGAAAAGGGTTAGATAGCGTAAATTTGCCAGCAAATAGGCAAGGACCCTTAGAATAAACATGTCTGCATTTTTGACCAATCACAAATTTCTATTTATTCATTTGTTACTAGTACAAAAAAGTGGGTCAAAAGCCGCACATTCATCTACAGCGAAAAAGTGGTAGAAAGGTAGAGGGAATCATACTACTTGTTTTATTTAACGCAATGCCTTCTTGTACCTTACTATTACAAGAATTTGGTTAAAAATTTGTAGAGGTTTTCCAGATGTACTGTACGAGGGGTGTTCGATAAATATCCGGAAAAGTTTCATAACTTTTTTATTTATATGCTTATCTTGATGAAATTTTCACCACATATACTTTGATGAATTATGCTTATAATCCAACAGAAAAAAGTAAACTATTTGCACTAATGCGTAATCTACAGTCACTATGGCAACGTAGGGGGCCGTCAAGCGGGGCAATGTACTTCTGAAGGGGATACAGCATCAGCAAAATCTGCATGGCACATCTAAAAATTACACCTTTTCAAAATATTCTCCTTTACAAGATACACACCTCTTCCACCTATGGATCCCCTTGTCAAAGCAGGAACTAAATTGATCTTTTGGAATTTTACGGATCGTTTCCCGAACATCTATTGGCAAGTCATGAACGTCATCAAACCTCCAGCCACGCAGCTCTGATTTCAACGTCAGAAAGAGCCAGAAATCTCACATTGCTAGGTCTGGGGAATATGCTGGATGATTCACAGTTTCAATTCCTAACTGTTTTAGTGTTGTCTTGGTGATTACAGAGGAGTAGGGAGGTGCATTTTCATGATGTAATACGAATTTGCCATCAGGTTGTTGCCTCTTCTTCTTCACAGCTCGCACCAGATCACGCTTGATAACCTGAAATTGTGATAAGGTTTATAGAACCAGATGCTTTTATCAAAGCATAAAATATTTACCAAAACATTGAATACATTTTAAATGTAACATTATACCAATTACATTTACCTTTGAATAATACTGTGCTGTGACTGTCCGTCCTGCTGGTACTGCATGGCTCAAAATCATGCCTTTGGCATCAAAGAAAATGATGAACATGAGCCTCTTTGCTGAGCGGTTCACCAAGGCCTTTACTGGTGAGGGCGAGTCTGGATGTGTCCACATGCATGAATTTTGCTTATTTTCAGGATCATATGACGTTGGAAATACATTTTATGATTTCTTTAACAACAATTGAACATGTGATAAATTTCCCGATTTACCAGAGTTGTTATTACTTAACTCTTTATCACATAAGGCCTAACAAAAAAATATCTGTGTTTAGGGTTTTGGCCCGAGATGCTGTAGGTAGCATAGGTAGGGATTTATTATTTTTTTCCAGAGACTTTTTACATGGACCATGTACAAAAATCACACCTGACAGATTTTTTTTTTTTTCAATCATAGCGTAAAAAGTTTAGGGTTGGCAGCATTTTCTAGGTAGGGTAGGGAAACCCTAAACACAGACTTTTTTTTTAGGCTTAAGCAAAATATAGACCTGTCCAACTTTAAAACATTTGCAGACATTTGGAGTCAAAAATGTCGCTCAAATGGTGGAATTTATTTTTAATATGGTAGAAAAATTGATAGAAAAGGAGAAAATGCTGTTTACCAGCATTTTCTCCTTTTCCCACAATATTTTCAAAAGGCTTCTCTCTCAAGATCATTTAAATTTGGGATTGTGTGGTAAAAGGTTAAGCAACAATTAATTTGTCATCTGCAAATACTTTCAATTTGGACTTAACAAAAAATTTTGTCATGTGTTAAAGAGTTAAGAATTTTATGTTTCTGACAGTAAATTAAAGAATACTTGGTGGATAATTAGTACATAATTACTTTCAGCAAATTATGGCATTCAAATCTTAGTTTATAATTTTGTTCATAAATGGAAATCTTGATTGCATAGCGAAACAAATTATGATGAAATTTTCTCTCGTAGAGTTCATTTTCTTTTCTTTGCAATAAGCGTGTGATAACCTTCGAAAAGTGACTGTTAACTCTTTACCAGATGACAAAATTTTAGGCTTCTACAAACTGAAAGCAATTGCAGATGACAAATAAAATGCTACCCAAAACAGAAAGTTTGCCTTATAAAGGATGGAAAACATTGTTGGGAAAGGAGAAAATGCTGGTTAGCAGCATTTTCTCCTTTTCCAACAATTTTTTCAAAAGCATTCTTCCTAGGAGTTGTTAAATTCAGGATTGCCTGTTAAAGGGTTGAATAACTCGGTATCAAAATAAACAATTTTTTGAGTTTGGCCATACTTACCACATATCCAGACAACAAATCAAATGCTGCGCAAGTTACTAGATTTGTATTCGAAAGAATAGAAGACACTGAAGCTAAAGGGAGAAAATACCAGTCCTGTTTCCAACATTTCTCCTGTTCTCCTTTTCTAACTTTTTTCAAAAGCCGTGTTCTTCAGGGTTTAGTTTCGCAAAGGCTAAATTAACCCTTTACTAAACAAAATACCAGGGGCATTATTTCACTAAACTGCGTACGCACAAAATTTGTGTACGCAGTTTTTGTAAGCAAGCATTAAATCTGAAAACAAGTTTCACTGAACTGCATAACTTTACCATTTGATTAAGAATTTGGATAAGATTACGCCACTTCATATGTTTGGGTAAAGTAGGGATCCTATGTGTGTCTATTCAATCTCCCCAAAATTGGCGTAAATCTACGCAGTTTGTTGAAATGGATCCCAGGTTTTCATGACCATGGGAAAGGAGGCTTTTGAAAAAATTGAGGATAGCATGCATTTTCTGCTTTTCCCACAGTGTTTTCTGCTCAATCACGAAGCTAAAGCTCATTTGTGCTAATGCTGAAATCATTGTCTGCAGATGTTTTGGATTTGAAAGAGTCTAAATCCTTAAGCTGCTAAGTGCGACTCATTAACGTTTTGTGTACAGTGTAGATCAAGATCAGACTGCACAGAACATGCAGTCTGATCTTGGATCTACACTGTCCAATAAGGAGATATCATTCCCCCAAATATAACTTTGAAATAGCAATATTTAGGTTTTTACTATTGAATCGAAAATTTCATTTTAGTTATTTAGGATAAGGGTTAAATTTTTTGTTTGGGTAAAGGTTAAGCTAATAATCAGTTGATATGATCAAGCTGGGGATTGGAACCGCAAACCTCTTAACCTTTGGGGACTGACATCTTTACTGCATATCTGTGTGTGGGCCTTTCCAAGATAAAAAGAAATTATTCCAAATCAAGACAAATACTTGTGGAAAACTAAAAAAATATGCTGCTGAAATTGCATTGGGATTAACTTGTGCCAACAATTTCACAGAAAACCACAAATTAACTAAATTATTTTCAAATTTTGTTTAAGATGCTGATTGGCAAAAATGCAGAGGTGTGGGAAGTCTGAACTCTTTACCACACAACAAAAATTTGTAGACTGGTCCATATTCAAAGCATTTGCAAATTGAACATATTACCAAATTCATGTTTTAAAGTTTAGAAAATATTGTGGGAAAAAGAGAAAATGCTGGTTATTACAATGCTTCCCAAAGTCCTTTTCCTTTGGGGGGGGGGGGGGAAATCATCAAAACTTAGGATTGTTTGATAATTTGTTAGATGTTTACCACTGAACAAAAATTTTGACTGCTCCAAATTGAAAGCATTTGCAGACAAGAATATGAACTTGATTCAAATGGTTGGATTTATCTTAACTCTATCCCAAATGACAAAATTTTAGAACTGTCAAAGGTGAAAGGACTTACAGACGAAAAATTATGTGTAACTCAAAACGTGAAATTTGTCTTTCATATATTAGAAAACATTGTGGTAAAGAGAGAAAATGCTGGTTACCAGCATTTTCTCTTTTTCCCACAATGTTTTCAAAAGCCTCCTCCCTCAGGGTCGTTAAAAGTCGGGATTGTGTGGTGAAGGGTAAAGCAAAGTAAAAAACATTATTAGAAAAGAACAAAATGCTGGTTACAAGCATTTTCTCCTTTTCTCACAGTGATTGTAAAAGTTTTTTCATGATCAGGTTGGATGAAACTCAGGATTGTTTAGTAAAGGGATAAACCGCTTCTCATTGCTTTTTAGACAAACTCCGAAATGTTGCGAAATGCACAAAATGACATTACAGTGCATCAGGTCCTTCAAAATTTTGTTATCTGGTTAACTGTTAACCTTTTACTAAACAATCACACATTTTTACAACCTGTGGGAAGAGAATTTCTGAAAACACTGTGGACAACAGAGAAAATGCTGGAGAAAATGCTGGAAACAAGCATTTTCCTCTTTTTTCCCATAATGTTTTATATAACCTTTTAATACCAAATTTTATCTTTCAGGTCACATTTGCTTTGTTGTCTGCAAATGCTTTCCAGCATTTTTTCTCATTTTCTCAAAATGTTTACTACTCTTTCATAAACGAACTTTACCATAACTTATGCGCCACATTAAACTCGGGATCATAGGGTTTAGGGTTACGCTGTCATCTTACAAGAATGATATTTTGCACCCCTATAGAAGACATATTTTTTAAATTTGAATACATCATTTTACCCCATCAACAAAGTTGGGGTTGGGCTAGTTAGTAACTGTCAAAAGGAAACCCTTTGCAAGAAAAGCAGGTAACTAAAAGACATTTTGACACAGTTACCCCCCTTTTTATATGACCGATGGGTCGTATTTTGTTATGGCCCTGGTCATCTGTCCTTCCATCCGTAAGTCCGTCCATCCATTCGCAATTTCTTGTGTTTGCAACTTCTCCTACAGTTTTCATTGGAATAAGTTCAAAATTACCACAATGAATCTCTATGATGTGTATGTAGTTGTGCATGTGACTCTTAAAATTTGGATCTCTGTAGGCGTTCTAGATTTTAAACCATTTCACTGACAAGCCCCTTCGGGCGTATATGCACTGCTCTGCAAAGCTCTTGTTTGACATGGGATTTTCCCTGAAAAGAAAACCTGCCTGTCGCAATGTCTTGCCATTTAAACGATATTCAGATGCTTTTCTCTTTTCAGTACCATGGAAACGATATTGAGATGTTTTTTGTGAGAGGTGACGTGGATCCAATCATGTTTACTTTCGATGACTTGATACCATCTCAAGAGATAGTAAAACCAGACATTGTTGAAAGCATAAAGGACCAAGTCCCGATGCTGAATATCACTTCAATATATATGCAGGTAATTTCTTCATTCTAAGTGCATTGGGGAACACATAACTTGCTTTTAGGTTGCAGAGATTTGACTGAATAGCTTTTAGTCCTTTCCCAGATCTTTAATTCTTTGCCAATTGCCAAAATTTTGGACTCGACCAAACTTAAAGCAAGTGCAGATGACCAACTAAATGAAGCTCATCTGATGGTTTCTGTCTTTGATAGGGTAGAAAACATTGTGGGTAAAGGAGAAAATGCTGGTTACCAGCATTTTCTCCTTTTCCCACAATGTTTTCAGAAGCCCTTTTCTTCAGGGTCATTAAAACTCGGGACTGTGTGGTAAAGGGTTAAAGTTATATTTCATGACAGATTTTAACCTGAACAACCTTGATGTTGTAATGTCTGAGTTTTTAGCCTTTGGCCAATGATACTTTGATTCTGAAGCATTTAGGAAGAAGGCTTTTGAAACTGTTGTGGGAAAAAGAGGAAATGTTTTCTACCATTTTAATTCTTAACCAAAATTTTGGACTAGACCCTATTGAAAGCAATTGCATACGATAAACTTAATGTTGCTCAAATGATGATTTCTGAATTTGATACGGAAGGAAACATTGTAGGAAAAAGAGAAAATGCTGGTCACCAGCATTTTCTCCTGTACCCGTAATGTTTTCAAAAGGGTTCTTGCTCAGGTTCCTTAAAACTTGGGATTGTGTGGTAAAGGGTTAAGGACAAATTTAATCAAATTCCGAGTGATAATGTTGATTGTCTTCTATAAATGCTTTCAATATAGCTCATACGCTACTTGCCTGTGAGCTGTGCTCTGGCAAAGAGAGGGGTCCTGTGTGGCTCAGTGGTTAAGTGTAGGACTCGTTACCTGGAGGCCCCGGGTTCGAATCTCACTGGCTCCACTGGGTTTTTTCACTGTTGTTTCCTTGGGCAAGACACTTCAGAGCCCCAGCCTAGTACTGGTGAAACCCAGGAAAACATGAATATGTGAGCTGCCACTGTGATATGACTGAAATAATGTTGAAAGCGGCGTAAAACACCATTCAAACAAACAAATCTGCCAAAGAGGGGGCTGAATGCATATCTGTGATATAATTATTATACCAAGAATGTCATTACAAAATTATGGATCCATAAAATCCATTTTGTCTATTAATCAAGTGAATCCTGAGGTAGAATGGTCCTTGCACATGCAGTCAATTTACCAGTAGCAAAAAGTTTCAACCCATGTTGACCTGTTCAGACTGCACAGTCTGACACGGACTGAACATCTTGCAGATACAGTAAATCCCCTTTTCAGAGAGCATGACTCATATGAACCATGCTCTGGCAAAAGGGGGGCTTAATGCATCTCCGTTATACATGATACTAGCACAAGTCATCACATAATTATGGATCCATAAGAGCCACTTTTTAGCTCACCTGAGCACAATGTGCTCAAGGGGAGCTTTTAGGATCGCCCAGTGTCCGTCGTGCGTCGTCAACAATTCTTTAAACATCATCTCCTCCTAAACTGCTGGGCCAATTTGGACCAAACTTGGTTGGAATGTTCCTTGGGAGGGCCTCTTTAAAAATTGTTCACAGAATTTGATTCCATCAAAAACTCTGGTTGCCATGGCAACCAAATGGAATTTTCTAAGAAATTCTTTAAAAATCTTCTCCTCTGAAACCGCTGGTCAGATTTTGAAATAATTTGACAGAGATGTTCCTTGGGTGACCCTTTTCAAAAATTGTTCGCGAAATTTTGATCCGTCAAGAAACATGGCTCTGATGGGGGGGGGGGGGGCTTTTTGCAACTTGTTCGAGAAATTTTTGATCCATCAAGATACATGGCTCTGATGGCTGTGGGCTATTTACACTATACAGACATGAAGAAATTCTTAAAAATTCTTCTTCTCTGAAACCGCTAGTCAGATTTTGAAATAATTTCACAGAAATGGTCCTTGGGTGACTCTTTTCAAAAATGTTCACAAAATTGTGATCTGTCAAGAAACATGGCTCTGGTGGTGGGGGCTATTTGCACTATAGGGACATGAAGGGGAATTTCTTCTTCTCTGGAATGGCTGGTCAGATTTTGAAATAATTTCACAGAAATGTTCCTAGGGTCACCCTTTTCAAAAATTGTTAGGGAAATTTTTATCCGTCAAAAAACAGCAGCCAGTTGTGGGCACCTGCATGTGGTGTTCTTGTTCAACTTATGTTTTTAGTCACTATCGAGCATGTGCTCTTCTTCAAGAAATTGTCCTTGGGTGATCCATCCCAAAATTTATTTGCAGAATTCTGATTCATCAAAATCATTGCTGTGGTGATGATTGTAGGGGTGGTGACAGATTTTGAAATGACTTTTACAGGTGACCTTTTCAAAATTGCTTGGCAAAATAATGATTTTTTTCCCGAAGTTTCAATACCTAAAAAAAAATTGGCTATGGTCCTCTCAAAAATTCAGGTGAGCGATCCAGGGCCATCTTGGCCCTCATGTTCAAATAACCGACTTAATCATGAGCTAGACTGGTGTTTTGACAAACAGAAAACTGACCAGTAGTGAAAAGTTTCGGCCCAGGTCAGCCTGCACGGACTGTGCAGGCTGACCTGGGTCAATACTTTTCGCAGATGCATTAAGCCCCCTTTTCACAGAGCATGGATCATATATTTGTGTTGAAATGCAAGTTAGGGTGGTGATATGAAGCATCTGCATCCAATTTTCACTCTGGTCTGTAAGCAATCTCTATTGTTTTTTCCAACTGTCATTTTCAAACCCATGTTGTCAATTAATTTTGTACCTGTAATTCCCAGGGTAATAGCTAGTCCTGCAGAATAAAGTTTGTTCAAAAGTATTACCAAAGGAATTACCTAAGGGGCAAAGTGCCAAGAGAGGGGAGGGGGATTTCCCAGGATGCCCTGGGGAACTCCCCTAAAAACTCAAAGTTTTGAATTACAGAAGCTATTTGGTGGCTTCTGTTGATGTTTTTTTTGCATGTTTGTCTTCTTTTTTTGTTCAAAGTGTATGCAACTATGTTTCTGTGAACAGGGAGTTATACCCCTGATTCCAACCCAAGGTTTGTGTACGAAACTCATCTTTTTCTGCATGGGAACAGAGAGAAATAAAGGCCACTGTATCATGCGAGCATTTGAACAATTGACTTAGGTGAGAAAGAAACATTGTGATGCGAGAAATGCTTTGAGATATGAAAGGGTTGTAATGAACGATGTTCACGATGTTTGAGACATTTGTTATGCATTATGCACATGACAAAGTACAGAGAATACACAGACCAGTGTTATCTAATGTTTTGTCTTGTTTTTCAGAAATATTTGATAAATAATTCAAAACTGTATGTTCAACCTGCTGGCATGATTCATGTTAAGATGTTGTTCTGAGCCAATATCATGATCAACATGACTTAACCCTTCACCAAATAATCCTGTGCACCTATCCATGCTTACCTGGAGTTTCTTTTACCAGTACTCCACACAACATTCTTTCCAAGCCAATGGCTGCTTTTCCATGTAATCATTATCGAAAAAATGGTCAGCGGTGAGAGAGGAATGAATCCTGTTGCAATGATTATCATCAATTCTGGGAAAGAAATTGGCGGAGCTCAGGGAATCGAACCAGCAATTCTCTGTTCTCAAGTCCTGTATGCTAGCGACTGAGGTACCAGGGCTCAGCCTGAAGGCTTTTGAACTGTAAACCTAAGGTTCTGGGTTTGTTTCCTGCAGTTGGCAGTAGTTATATTTTAGTGGCTGTCCTTCAGCAGGAGTTCTGTGTGGCTCTGGTGAAGGTTAAGGATTTGAAACCTGAAGGTCCTACGTTTGATCCTTGCTCAAGGTTCTACGGTTTTTATTGGAGTGTTGACAGTGTGTTGTTGTTATATTGTTGAAATTAGAATGTAACACCATTTAAATGAACCCGAGCATTGTTAGAGTTGGCTCTTAAAGTGCCTGAAAACAAAATGGGAATATTCACTCAGGGGAGAAAAAAACCCAATGAATTTTCCTTTCAAGGTCGTTATAGGCCAGAAATCTACCAGGTAAAATTAGTACTGTAGATCCAAGATCATACTGTATGTTTTGTGCTGTCTGATCTTGATCTTCACCCACTGCAAATATAACTTTTTAGCCATGGTCTGTGAAAAGGGGGTTTGATGCATCTACAAAAAAGTATCAACCCAGATCAGCCTGCGCAGTCCGTCCAGGCTGACCTGGGTTGAAACTTTTTGTTTAGGTAAATTTTCTGCATATCAAAGGAGCATTCTACCTCAGGATCATTCGGTTGTTAGTTAAAGTGGATTTTACCTATCCACAATTATGTGATGACTTGTTTGGTATAATGCATCAGGTAGATGCATTAAACCCCCTTCTGCCAGAGCATGGCACAGTTGCGAGAGGTGCTTTCATTAGAGTTTATGATGTGAAAATATTTTTGGCAAGACTGCTGGTAAAGATTAGTGTTTTCTTCTGCCAAACATTCCTTAGGTTTTATTAGATTTATTTGTTGTTTATCTTCGTACCAAGCATCAAATTTTAGACTCGACCATTTAAAGCGTTTCCAGACAAAACAGTAAATAACGGGATATATCTGTGAAAGGTTAGAAAACATTGTGGGAAAAGTACAAAATACCGGTTACCAGCATTTTCTCCTTTTCCCATGATGTTTTCAGAAGCTTTTTTTGCTCAGGGTCTTTAAAACTTTGGATTGTTTTGTGAAGGTTTAACTCTGTGCCAAGCATCAAGATTTTAGACTTGCCCAATTTTAAAGCACTGTAGATGACATAATGATTGTGGCTAAAATGATGTAACTTGTCTTTGAAAGTGTAGAAAGCTTTGAAGGAAACAGAGAATACGCTGGTGACATTTTCTCCTTTTGCCAAAATGTTTTCAAAAGCCTTCTCTCTCAGGGTTGTTAAAACTCAGGATTTTTTCGTAAAGGGTTAAAGAACTGTTGTAGATTTTGATGCTCTGATTACAAAGTACCTCATCAATTTAATATCTTTAAACCCCTTACCAAACGGCAAAATTTCAGACTTGTCCAAATTGAAAGCATTTGCAGATGACAATTTCAGTGTGGCTCAAATGGTTTTTCTTCGATAGGGTAGAAAACATTGTGGGAAAAGGAGAAAATGCTGGTTACCAGCATTTTCTCCTTTTCCAACAATGTTTTCAAAAGGCTTCTTCCTCCGGGTCGTTAAAAGTCGGCATCGTGTGGTAAAAGGTTAAAACAATACTTGTAGCAGACGAAGTAAGAAATTCCCCTGTAAAACAGGGATAGTAAACATAAATAATTGTTTAGTTTCATAAATACATGTTCAGAACTTCAGACATTATGGCAAAATCAGAAACTGCGCATGACAAACAATTTCTCTTTTCAACTAAATGTTTTCAAAAGTGATCTTCAGCATGACTTAACCGTTTACTCACAATCCCGACTTTTAACGACCCGGAAAAATAAAACTTTTGAAAACATTATGGGAAAAGGAGAAAATGCTGGCAACCAGCATTTTCTCCGTTCCCGAGAATGTTTTCTACTTTATCAGATAAAAATTTGATCATTTGAGCCACATTGAATATGTCCTCTGCATTTGCTTTCAGTTTGGTTAAGCCCAAAATTTTGTTGTTTGGTAAAAAGTTCAAAAGCTATATTGGGTATGTATAAGATAATGTGTTAACCCTCTCTACCAAACAATCCTTGAACTAGAAGCCATTTAAAAACACCGTGGGAAAAGGTGAAATGCCAGTTAGCAGTGTTTTCTCCCTTTTCCCACAGTCGTTTCTACCCTGTCAGAGAATTTTGGTTTATGTGTACCAATTTCAAATTATTTGCCCTAGGACCTTTTCAATTTTGAAGAGTCTAAAATTTGAGGTTTGAGAAAGAGTTAAACGAAAACCTTAGAATTGAAATAGGTCCTACCTGTGAAAGTGCTAGGATTCCTGCATGGCTCAGTGGTAAAGTATGGGACTCGTGACCTGGAGGCCCCAGGTTCAAGCCTCAGTGGACCCACTGGCTTTTTTGTGGGAGTGTCTTTGGGCAAGACACTTTGGAGCCCTAGCCTAGCACTGTTGAAACCTAGGAATTTACATGAATATGTGAGCTGTTTCTGTGATTTGACTGAAATAATGTTGAAAACAGTGTAAAACACCATTCAACGAATGAATGTGACAGTGCTGTACACTGAGCATTTTAAAGAACCAGGTATAACTTACAATGGGTTTTGTCTTGTATTTCCACTATCCCCTGTAACATTTAAATAACCTTGTTTAGGCATTGCCCATAATTATGGGCAATGGGTTCCAAGGATAGTTGAAAGGAAAATAAATAAAATATTGCAGTCTGCAAAACATATGAAAGTTGATTGATTGATTGAATGTATGTTGTTTAACGCCGTTTTCAACATTATTTCAGTTACTAGTATATCGCTGCGGCCAGTGCTCCTATTCATGTTTGGTGGAGTTTCTTTCACCAGATGTCCGCACGATATTCTTTCCAAACCACTGGCTGCTTTCCCACATAACCATTGTTGAAACAATGATCAGCGCTGAGAGAGGAATGAATCCTGTCATAATGGCTACCATCAGTCCTCGGAAAGAAATTGGCCAAGCTGGGAATTGAACCACCGACCAGCTGTTCTTGAGTCCTGTATGCTATCAACTGTTCTACAGGGACTAGGCATGAAAGTTGATGACATAAGCTTCTAGTCTACCACCAGTGTTTTAAAAGAAAAGTTTCTGAAAAACACAATAATTTCAAACCGTGTTTCTAAAGTTTCCTTTGAAGAATTTCAGGGGGCTATAGATAGATCAATGAAGCAGAAAAAAAAGAGAAAAATTTCAAAATCTGATTGTGATGTCCATTATACCCCACAGTAATCAATATCAAATCACCAGGGAATTAACAGATATAATTTAACCCCTTTACCAAACAGTCTTGTTTATTTTTATCCTGAGAAAGACAGCTTTTGAAAACATTATGGGAAAAGGAGAAAATGCTGGTAACCAGCATTTTCTCCTTTTCCCACAATGTTTTCTACCCTTTCAAAGGCAGATTTCCCATCATTTTTGGCAGCATTCAATTTGTCATCTGCAATTGATTTCAATTTTGAGTAGACTAGCTTTATGTTATCTGGTAAAGAGTTAACCCATGATTGTTCAGGCTTTAGGCTTTTTTTAGATTAACTCTGTGCCACACAGTTGAGACTTTAAACAAACGGGAGAAAGAAAGCTTTTGAAAAGGTGGGAAAAGGAGAAAATGGGGGCAACCAGCATTTTCACCTCTTATCAAAATGTTTTCTTCCCAAAATGACTCTCTAGTACATGTGACCCAAAGGAGAAATAAATGAAGGACATGTCTTGTATGGGGAGTATTGTCTCTCTGTAACTGACCTGAAAAATGTTGTGCGGAAAGGAGCATTTGCTTGTCAAAAACACTTGCTCTTTCTCTCACAGTATTTGAAAAAAGTTTGGTCTGCAGCAGAGATTAATAAAAATTCATATTTGCATGTTAACCCTTTACCGCACAATACCGACTTTTAACGACCCTGGGAAAGAAGCCTTTTGAAAACATTGTGGGAAAAGGAGAAAATGCTGGTAACCAGCATTTTCTCCTTTGCCCACAAGGTTTTCTACCCTGCCAAGGTAAAATTGCACCATTTGAACTACATTGAAATAGTTGTCTGCAAATGCTTTCAGTTTGGACAAGGCTAAAATTTTGTGGTCTGGTAAAGTGTTAAATGATAAACACAGGGAGGGGTCAGATAAATAAATCTCCAGAGAGGATGGATGTTTTACCAGCAGAGTGCCATAATTAAATGAAAAAAGTAGAAATTTTTCATGTGCCAAATATTGCAATTTAACCCTCACCCTTTACCACACAATCCTGAGTTTCAACAACCTTGGGGGAAGAGGCTTTTCCCACAATGTTTTCTAATTTATCAAAAACAAATCTCATCATTTGTGTCATGTTTAGTTTCTCCTCTAGAATTCTTTCAATATGCGTGGTTCTTAAATTTTTTCCTATGGTTTAAAAGTTTTAACTCTTTACCAAACGACAAAATTTTAGACTTGTCCAAATTGAAAGCATTTGCAGACGACAAAATAAAAGTGACTCAAAAATTGAAACTTGACTTTGGAAGAGTAGAAAACATTGTGGGGAAAGGAGAAAATGCTGATTACCAGCATTTTCTTCTTTTCACACAATGTTTTCAGAAGGCTTCTTCCTTGGGATCATTAAAACCAGGGATTGTTTGGTAAAGGGTTAAGCTGTTTCGCAGAAAGTATAGATCAAGATCAGAATGCCCAGTCTGACTTGGATTGCAATGTCTGATCTTTAATCTAAATTACTTTGTATCACATTCTTCTGATAATTGCAGTATTCGTGCAGTTTTCTTAATCAAAAGTTTGAACTCAGTAACCCTTCACCAAACCATAACATCTTAGACGTTGGATTTGAGAGCAATTGCAGAGGACAATTTAAATGTGGTTCAAATGATAGAATTTGTCTTTGAAAGGACAGAAAAGATTGTCGGAAAGGGTTTAAACTTTACCAAACAATCCCTTTTTTTCACAACCAAGAGGAAAAAGGCTATTGAAAACACTGTTGCGAAAGGGGAAAACACTGTAAACGAGCATCTTACCAGCATTCTGCAACATTTTTTACCCTTTCAACAAAATTTTCAATCTAAAATTTTTTTGCAGTAAAACAATAGGTAAGAAAAACTTCCTCAAGTGTACCAGTCTGATAACCAGTTACCTCTTTACAACACACTCCCAAGTTTTAGTGAATCCTTCTTATAACATTGTGGAAAAAGGAGAAATTGCTGGTAACCAGCATTTTCTCATTTTCCCACAATATTTTCTACTTACTCAAGAAAAATGTTATCATTTGAAAAGCATTTGATTTGTTGTTTTTGAATTACTATAATCTGGACAAGTCTAAAATTTTACTTTGTGGTAGAGTTTAATTCTCTACCAGATGAGGTAATTTTGTTCTGCTGAAATTGAAAGAATTTGCAGACAAAAACTTAGAGTGGCTAGAAAGGTGGTATTTTTATCTATAAGGGAAGAAAACACTGTGGAAAATGGAGAAAATGCTATATGAGCATTTTCTCCTTTTTCCACAGTGTTTTCAAATGCCTTCAACCTCAGAGCAGTAAAAACCAGGGCTTATCTGGGAAAGGGTTAAAGTCTTTACCAGATGACAAAATTTCAGACTTGCCATAACTGAAAACATGATGCAGACAACAAAATAGATTTTACTTGAAGATTGAACTTTATCTTTTGAAGGATACAAAACCATTTTTGGCAAAAAGGAGAAAATGCTGGATACTAGCATTTTCTTCTTTTCCCACAATGTTTTTCAAAAACCTTCTGGAGGGTTGCTGAAACTCCGGATTGCTTTGGAAAGAGTTAAACAGTATTTTGCCCCCGGAAAGGATATAACTTTTAGCTTTGATCAATAGAAAGTTCAAACATTAAAATTCGTAATCATTTCCATCATGGTATAATAATGTATCCTGGGGTTATCTTGAATCTGTAGTGTAGCCCACTTTTATATTAACTCTTTATTCTAACATGACACATGAATTCGGTTCTATAAACACAGTGCAACGAAATCGTGGTAAAATCTATGTCATTCTATATAGAGTGACATCATTCTGTATAAAGTAAGTAAGTAAGTTATTCAATGGAATATATAATCTGCGTCCGCGTTTTTACTCTAAGTATGAACTTGTTTTCCTTTCATTAAGATTTGGTCATGTTAGAATCGAAATTATCTTCTTTCTATCATGGTTTATCGTTCAATAAACCATGTTGTTAGTTATGAGGCGCAATGAATAACCCACTCGGGCTATAAATAAACCATGATAGAAAGAAGATTATTTCTTAACTAAACAACAAAGTCTTAGACTTGACTAAATTGAAGGAATTTGCAGACCACAAAAAAAGAAATGCGCTGAAATAATGGTAGCACTCTCTGAAAGGATAGAAAACATGGGAAAAGGAGAAAATGCTAGTTACCAGCATTTTCTCCTTTTCCCATAATGTTTTCAAAAGGAGTCTTCCTCAGGGTAGTTACAAGGTAAGGAGCTAAGTAGAAAGTTTTCTATAACTTGATTGAAGAATTTGGCGACTGTTTTAGCTTGGCTATTTTTTGAGAAAATTTAAGATCTTGTCGTAGCCCTTTTGTCTTCAGGTCCATCAGCAAAAAGGGGAATCCATACCAATTAGGTAGATAACCCTCAAAATGTTTTTGACACAGTTATGCCCCTTTTTACTAAGAATATTCACTGAAACACAGCTGCAGCCAAGTATTGGATCGAGTTTCAATGGCTTTCATATTAAGTCAAATTGCAGGGATAATTCACCCAGGTTTTTCCTTGGGGAAATTAGATGAAAAACAAACTGAAATATTAGTGCCTACTCAAACAGTTCAGGTAACCTGTAAAATTTAATGGGAAGTCTTTGAAAATTAATTCGTAAAAGTTCCTGATGATTTTGTCAGTATATGGTTTAGTTATATTATTCACCGAGGATGATTTAAACCACCAATTCCAACCTTTAATAACCCTGTGGAAGACGGCTTTTGAAAACTTACGGGAAAAGGATAAAATGCTGGTATGCAGCACTTTCTCCTTTACCCACAATACTTTCTACCTTATTAAGAACAAATTTTGTCATTTGGGCCATTTTTAACCCTTGAAGAGCCTTTCTACAACTGTACCTGTTTTTGCAGCCAGTGTAGATCAAGATCAGACTGCACAAAACTTGCATTCAGATCTTTGATCTACATTTTTCATTTTGCTTAAACACTACAGAAAAAAGCAACCATCATGTTGCAATTGATTGGGTCTTGTTCCTGGTCAGATATGTCCGTGGGGTTTATTCGGCTCTCAAGGGGTTGTTGTCTGTAAAAGATTGATGCTTTCAATTTGGACTGGTCAAAGTTTTGTTGTTTGGTAAAGGGTTAACTCTTAGCCAAACAATCCTGTGTTTTGATGAACCACTGGAAGAGGCCAGATAGAGAACATCATAGGAAAAGGAGAAAATGCTGATGATGTGATTTGTTCATAAATGGGCAGAAAATATTTAAGTAGAAGGAGAAAATGCTGATAACTAGATGTTTTGTACCCTTTTAATCCCTTCATTTGAGGCAAGTTGAATTTGTCGTCTGCCAATGATTCCAAAATGGACAAGTCTAAATTTTTTTGCATCTTGTAATGAGTTCAGTTTCAAACCTTTTTAGCTCACCTCAGCACGAAGTGCTCAAGGTGAGCTTTTGTGATCGTGCTGTGTCCGTCGTGTGTCGTGCGTCGTGCGTCGTCCGTCATCAACTTTTACCTTGTGTACGATTTAGAGTCCACCTTTTCCATCAGATACTCATGAAACTTGGTCAGAATGTTTGTCTTGATGATATCTCAGACGAGTTGGAAAATGGGTCAGGTCGGATCAAAAACTAGGTCACTAGGTCAAATCTTAGAAAAACCTTGTGTACAATCTAGAGACCACGTTTTCAGTCCAAAACTTTTGAAAGTTGGCAGAACGTTTGTCTTGATGATAGTTCGGTGAGTTGGAAAATGGGTCATGTGGGGTCAAAAACTAGGCCACTTGGTCAAATCTTAGAAAAACTTGTGTATGCTCTAGAGGCCACATTTTTGGTCCAATACTCATGAAATTTGGTCAGAATGTTTGTCTTGATAATATCTTGGACGAGTTAAAAAATGGGTCATGTTGGGTCAAAAACTAGGTCACTAGGTCAGTTCTTAGAAAAACCTTGTGTATGCTCTAGAGGCCACATTTTCACTCCAAAAGTTTTGAAAGTTGGTCAGAATGTTTGTCTTAATGATATGTCGGTGAGTTGGAAAATGGATGATGTCTGGTCAAAAACTAGGTCACTTGGTCAAGTCTTAGAAAAACGTTGTGTACGCTCTAGAGGCCACATTTTCAGTCTAAAACTCTTGAAAGTTGGTCAGAATGTTTGTCTCAATGATATCTCGGATAAGTTCGAAAATGGGTCATGTCTGGTAAAAAACTAGGTCACTAGATCATATCTTAGAAAAACCTTGTGTATGCTCTGGAGGCCACATTTTTGGGTCAAAACTCTTGAAATTTGGTCAGAATGTTTGTCTTGATGATATCTCGGACAAGTTCAAAAAAGGGTCATGTCGGGCAAAAAACTAGGTCACTAGGTCAAATCTTAAAAAAAACCTTGTGTATGCGTTAGAGGTCACATTTTCTGTCAAAATTTCTTGAAAGTTGGTCAGAATGTTTGTCTTGATGATATCTCAGACATGTTCGAAAATGGGTCATGTCTGGTCAAAAACTAGGTCACTAGGTCAATTCTTAGAAAAACCTTGTGTATGCTCTAAAGGCCACATTTTCAGTCCAAAACTCTTGAAAATTGGTCAGAATGTTTGTCTTGATGATATCTCGGTGGGTTGGAAAATGGGTCATGTCTGGTAAAAAACTAGGTCACTAGGTCATATCTTAGAAAAACCTTGTGTACGCTCTAGAGGCCACACTTTTGGTTCAAAACTCTTGAAAGTTGGTCAGAATGTTTGTCTTGATGATATCTCGGTGAGTTGGAAAATGGGTCACGTCGGGCAAAAACTAGGTCACTAGGTCAAATCTTAAAAAAAACCTTGTGTATGCGCTAGAGGTCACATTTCTTGAAAGTTGGTCAGAATGTTTGACTTGATGATATCTCGGACGAGTTCGAAAATGGGTCATGTCTGGTCAAAAAGTAGGTCACTAGGTCATATCTTAGAAAAACCTTGTGTATGCTTATAGAGGCCTCATTTTCAGTCCAAAACTAATGAAATTTGGTCAGAATGTTTGTCTTGATGACATCTCGGATGAGTTTGAAAATCGGTCATGTCGGGCAAAAAACTAGGTCACTAGGTCAAATCTTAGAAAAACCCTGTGTATGCTCTATAGGCCACATTTTCTGTCCAATACTTATGAAAGGTGGTCAGGATCTTTGCTTTGATAATATCTACAATGGGAAAATTGGCTATGGTTGGCTAAAAAGTAGGTCACTGAGAGAAATTCTAGAAAAAGCTTGTGTACATGCTAGAGGCCAAATTTTCAGTCCAATAATTATGAGTTTTGTAGATTGTTTGTCATGATATCTCAAAAGAGATTGAAAATGGGTTATGTTTGGTCAAAAGACTCAGGTGAGCGACTTTAGGGCCATCATGGCCCTTTTGTTATTTTATATTGATTATGAAACAAAGTTCTTACAGTTTAGATCAGTCACAATTGATGGCTATTTTCTGGAGTGCACCTGTGATGTTAGAGGCTGACATGCTACTGGTACAGAAAGACTGAAAAGCAGCTGCAGTTGCTTTAGTTTAAACATATTTATTGAGAAACAAGTTCTTTCAACTTATACTAATCTCTCTCGATTCTCCTTCCTGGGAACTACACCAATACTCACGCCGAATGTGTGGGCCAATGAAAAATCCCAAAGTTGATATCTGTTCCCGGGTGTCGAACTCAGGACCTTTTGGTCACGAGGCCGACGACTACGGACACCACAGTTGTTTTCAATTATGGCACTATTGGTTTAACTCTTTACCATACAATCCCGTGTGTTAACGACCCTGAGAAAGAAATCTTTTAAAAACATTGTGGGAAAAGAAGAAAATGCTGGTAACCAGCATTTTCTCCTTTTTCCACAATGTTTTCCCCCCTTTAAAGACAGAAATCATCATTTGAGTCCTGTTTAATTTATCGTCTGCAAATAGTTTCAATTTGGTTGAGTCTATAATTTTGTCATGTGGTAAACGGTTAACAGACAAGCTGGTGTTATAAGGATACCAACAAAGAGAGCTTTAGAAAATGTGGGAAGGGAGAAAATGTTGGTAATCTCCTTTTCCCAAAATGTTGGTTATCTCCTTTTTCCTCAATTTTTTATACTCTATCAAAAGCAAAGATTAGCCACATTTAATTGTCGTCTGCAATTGCTTGCAATTCGGACAAGTCTAAAATATTGTTCTCGTAAAGAGGAAATGAACTTTTTGCCTGGTTCCATACAAATTCTGTTTTAGATCCATTTCAGCTTTAAGCTGTATAAGAAAAAACAAAGACGACACAGGCAAATATTGCTTCTTTACCATCAATGTTTTTCATTTTGTTTAGAAAAAAAAGATATTTTTGTCAACATCAAAGTGTATGCAGCGTTATATTGGTTCCTCCATACTGCACTTTGCATGATTATCCCTTTACTACACAATCTGGAGAAAGAAGAGTTTTGAAAACATTGTGGGAAAAGAAGAAAATGCTGGAAGCCAGCATTTTCTTCTTTTTCCACAATGTTTTCTACCTTTCTAATGAGAATTCACACCATTTGATTGTTTTTTGATATGTTGTCTGCAAAAACTTTCAGTTTGGATCAGACTAATAATTTGTTCGTTGGTAAGGAGTTAAAAGTCAGTTGTGAGAGCCACAGACACAATGTTTCATATATTGCTTGATTGCATGAAACAGCATATATCTCTTCCATAAAATATTTATAAGGAAATATGACTGGCTTGTAGTATTATTATAGTATTATTTACCCTTCGCAATTTAACTCTTAAGGTTTGGTCACACCAAGCTAATGTACGAGTAACGGATAAAAAATCATTTTATCCGTTCGTGTCCATTCGTATCTGTTTTATGTCCGTTTCTTATCCGGTGAATCCGCTACTTGTCTGGCAACATCTGGTGATGTCCGTTCCATCTGATGGGAAGTTTTGAGCATGTTAAAAAATTTCCACCGGACAAAACGGACAGAGACGTGCAAATGACAGACTTTGGATGCATCTGACTATTTATATCCTCAGCATGTCATGTGACTGGTATGTTCCTCATATGTTGGTGTTCTGTACATTTCCATTCATCGTACGTTGGAAGAACGTTTTGTCCGGTTCTCATGCCTTGCACTTCTGTTTTATCTGGTACAAGTCTGTTACTCGTACGGTGATGTCTGTTAATGGACCGTTTATTATTTGGTACATATCTAGTAAACATGCGTTTTTCCCGTTACATGTGCGGTACTCGTGCGGTCATTGTGTAGCTTCTTCGCTCCACACACTGATCGCGTGAGTCTCGAGCGGCAAAGTAGATGAATTTTGTCACCGGATAACCAAATTCTGCATGTTTTTGTCCGTTTCCCTTCCGTTATATATCCATTAGCCGGTCTGACCAAGCCTTTAGGCTACTAAGCGCACATCCCTGACCTTTTGCAAATAGTGTAGATCAAGATCAGACTGCACAGAATGTGCAGTCTGATCTTGGATCTACACTGTCTGATAAGGAAATATTTTTCCCCAAAAAGTAAGTTTGGAATAGTATTATTTGGGTTTTTACTGTCAGTTTGAAAGTTTAATTCAACTGCTTCCTAGGAACTACACCAGTACTCACGCCGAATGTGTGGGCCAATGAAAAATCCTCTGTAATCCTTCTTCTACAATCTTTTCTGCCCTTTCAAAGCCAAATTTCATAATTTGAAGTACACTTAATTTGTTATCTGCAACTTCTTTTAAGGTCTACGGCCCCCAACTCATCGGTAAACATCAACGTTTTCTTAAAAGGCTATTCGGCCAATCTCGGCTGCTTCTGTCTTTTAATATGAGAGTTAGGGGCCATAGACTCACAAACTCATCGGTAAATATTGTGTAACATCGACATTTTCGTAAAGGCTATTTGGCCAATATCCGCAGCTTCCGTCTTGTAATATGAGAGTTAGGGGCTGTAGACCTTAATTTGGCCCAGTATAAAATTTTGTTGTTTGGTATAGAGTTAATGGTTGGTATCTTGCTCTGATGATAAGCTGAATGTTCATGCACCTTTCTGTGTGATGTATTCTTTACCTTTAGACTACCCCCACATTTTTAGTTGCTCTTTGAGCCTGTATAGATCAAGATTAGACTGCTGTCAAAAGAGGAGTATGATTCTGCAATATACTGTTTGCTATTTTGGCTTTTACCCACCCAGTGGGGTCCTGTGTGGCTTAGTGGTAAAGTGTAGGACTCGTGACCTGGAGGCCCTGGGTTTGAGCCTCACTAGATCCACTGGGTTTTTCGCGGGAGTGTCCTTGGGCAAGAGACTTTAGAGCCCTAGCCTAGTACTGGTAAAACCCATGAACTACATGAATATGTGAACTGTCACCGTGATATGTCTGAAATAATGTTGAAGCGGCGTAAAACACTATTCAATCAATCAATCAATCTACTCCTTGTCTGAACATTTCTTTCATTAACCTTCAACCTCACAAGCTGGACATTAAAAAAGCTTGAGGATTACGGACTTTGAAAACATTTTGCTGGTGACCAGTATTTTCTCCTTTTCCCACAATGTTTTCTACTCTTTCATAGACAAATTCCATCAACTGAACTGCATTGAATCTGTCATCTGCAAAGCTTTCAAATTATACTCGTCTGAAATTTTGTTGTTTGGTAAAGACTAAAGAGTTAACTCTTTATGAAATGACAAAACTTTACTAGACAAATTGAAAGCCTGTACAGAGTACAGAGCTCCAGATAAGAGGGAGTGATGGCATTCTAAAGTCATTATTTCTCTTCGAAACCCTATGTTGTGGGTACTCATTAGAATCGTCTCGATGAGACGATTCTAATGAGTACCCACAACATAGGTTTAGTGGAAAAATAATTAATATTTTAAATTTCGACATCAAAATCACTCCCTCTATCTGGAGCTCTGCAGTGTACAAATTAAATTTGGTTCAAACAATTAGATTTATTTGTGAAAGGGTTTTCCACAATGTTTTCAAACATATCCTTCTTCAGAGTCATTTCCATACTGGGCAGTGGAGTAAAGGGTTAAGCATGGAAAGGTTAACTCTTTCCCAAATGACAATATTTTAGACGGGTCCAATTTGAAAGCACTTGCAGATGACAAAATTTATATGGCACAAATGATAGGATTTGTATCAGATAATCTTGAAAAGATAGTGGGAATAGGACAAAATGCTGGTTACCAGCATTTTCTCCTTTTCCCACAATGTTTTCCAAAGGCCAACTTCTCGGGGTCATTAAAACTCAGGGTTGTGTGATAATATTATAGCTGTTATTGATTTGTTTTGTACCCTGGTGCCCTTGTCTACTACAGTTCCCAGTTTTATAGTAAGGACTGATTAATTGTTTGGTGTTTAACACAATTTTTAACATAATTTCAGTTACATCGTGATAGCCAGTGAACCTATCCATGCTTTCCTGGTGTTTCTTTTACCATTTCTTTGCACAATATTCTTCTCAAGCCACTGGCCGCTTTCCCACATAACCATTGTCAAAACAATGATCAGTGGTGAGAGAGGAATGAATCTTGTTGCAGTGACTATCATCAGTCCTCGGAAAGAAGTTGGTTGAGTTTGGGATTCGAACAGCTACCCCTTTTTCTCAAGTCCTGTAAGCTACAGACTGCAATACCAGGACTTAGCAGATTTAATAGTAACCTTAGATGAAAACGTACAAATAAAACTGATCTTTTCAGGCGGGGGAAAATATTGTGACATAAATTTTCTTCTTTTTTCCCACAATACTTTTCTTACGAACAAAGTCTGTAACAAAGAAACAAATGAACAAATGCATAGCAGAAATACAGGGACCGGGCAGGATTCGAACCTAGAATGCCTGGACGAAAGGCCAATACCATAACCACTGAGCTAAAGAGAATTCTCTCTAACGCAGTTGTTAGGTATTGTATTTAAATCGGGATGAAGCCATGCATGAAGGAGTTGTCTCCCGTAACACTTTCCTTTCTTTCGTAGATTCATTTATTTAATTTGATTTTTGCAAATGCTCTTAGTTTGTACAGATAAAAAAAAGTTAAAAAGAGTAAAGGTAAATAAATAGAATCAACCTATTTAGCAAGAAAAAGATTCATCCTAATTTCAGGGTTTTTTGAGTCAGAATAAATAAAAAAAAAAACAATGTAGGACCTAAATAATCGTGCTGCATCGGTGCAGTCAGATTTAGATTCAATTTGATCAAAGCTTTAAACCTTTGCCAAACAACGCTCTGTTTTAACTCTTTACCACATAATCACGAGTTTTAACAATGTTGAAGGAAAAGCCTTTTGAAAACATTGTGGGAAAAGGAGAAAATGCTGGTAACCAGCATTTTCTCCTTTTCCCACAATGTTTTCTACCCTATCAAAGACAAGTTCCATCATTTAAACAACATTTAAATTGTCTGCAAATGCTTTCAACTTGGACAAGTCTGAATTTTTGTTGTGTGGTAAAGAGTTAACAACCAGTATTTTCTTCTTTTCCCACAATGCTTTCTACCGTTTCGAAAACAAATATCAGTTTCAGTTATAATAATCAGACTCAGTTTTTGATAACAGTAACAAATTTCAGACTAGGTTTTTGAGCCCCATTTGTTTTGTCATTAATTTTGCAAATACTCCCAAATGTGACTAGTTTATTTCATGGCCATGTGAAAATTTATTATTATCCCCCGCCGAAGGCGGAGGGATATATACTCATCGTCAATGAAAAGTCACCAGGTACTAAAGTTGAATAATTTTCACCTTGCCACAAGAGAGAAATTTTCAATTATGTTGAACATTATTACACTCATTTCCCGACCTGTATCTGACAAATTTCACGTGCTTGCACATCTGAGTAGTCCGTCTTTATTTGCATGTGCAAAAATGAATTCTAATCAATTTTCTGAAGGCAAACTATCCAAGGTTCACTTTCTTTTCGTCTCTTACCTGGTGACTTTTCATTGACGCTGAGTATAGTTTAGCGTTGTCCGTCAGTCCGTCCGTCCGTCCGTCTGTCCATCCGGGAGAATATCTCCAATACCATTGGACAGAATAAGCCATTCCGCTGATATACTTTTTTTTTTTTCTGTATTCGATGAAAAATGGCCGACTGGGAGGGATTTTAAGTTACGCGGTCAAGTAAATTTTTCGGCGGGGCATATCATTTCAACGAAATTGTTTGTTTTTCTTGCATCTCCCTAGACTGGTATGTTTGGTAGATAGTTGAACTTTTGACCATGGTATTCATATCCTGTTAGTTGAAATTCTCAGTTATTAATCAAACTTTACCACAGCAAATTAGTTCTGTGATGACCTATAATAAATTGTAGGCTAACAGTAAATCACCCTAGAATATCATAACAGTATCTAAAGCTTTGCCCAGTAATTTAGTTGGTACACAGTTATTCAGTTGGTACCATATTGCTGGCCGAGCCCTGGTAGCTCAGTCGGTAGCGTGCGGGACTTGAGAACACGGGGTCCAGGGTTCGATCCCTGGCTCGGCCAATTTCTTTCCGAGGATTGATGATAGTCATTGCGACAGGATTCATTCCTCTCTCACCTCTGACCATTGTTTCAACGATGATTATGTGGGAAAGCAGCCAGTGGCTTGGAAAGAAAATTGTGCAGAGCACTGGTAAAAGAGACTCCAGGAAAGCATGGATAGGTGCACTGGCCGCTGCGATATAACTGAAATAATGTTGAAAACGGCATTAAACATCATACAATCAATCAATCAACCATATTGCTGATTTGATTTTCAGCTTAGGCAGAGTCCTTTTACAAGGATTTATTTTAGCCATTGCAATAGGATTCAGCCTTGTGTCAATGATGAATATGGTTTTGAAGCCAGTTCATACAATAATGTTGTGTGAAGTGATGGTTATAGAAACTCCAGAAAAGTAGGAATAGATCCATTGACCACTGCGATTTAGATGAAAAATTGTTGAAATGGTGCTAAAGACCAAAAAACAAGATCAGTACATAGCAAATCGTGTTACAGATGATAAACCCTAATCCACACAATCCCGACTTTAAACGACCCTGAGAAAGATAGCTTTTGAAAGCATTGTGGGAAAAGGTGAAAATGCTGGTAAACAGCATTTTGTCCTTTTCGAACAATGTTTCCTACCCTTCCTAAAACAAATTCCAATTTTTGAGCCACATTTATTATGTCGTCTGCAAATGCTTTCAATTTGGACAAGTCTTAAATTTTGTCGTTTGGTAAGGAGTTAAAAGTGCAGAAATATGTCTGTTGAGATGAGGGTCATAAGTGTGCTACTAAGGTCATCTATAGCTATATTTGTTGACCGTGTAGATCAAGATTAAACCAACTTTTGCAGACAATGTAGATCAAAGATCAGACTGCAAGCTCTTTGGAGTCCGATCTCTGATCTACACTGTCTGCCATTTTGTTAAATGTTTTGAGAGAATACCCTTGAATTTTCAGTATTTTGTCCTTCTCAATTTTGGAAAAAGCACATTTGATTTAGCGCTGTAAAGTTAAGAGAATTCCAAAGCCAAGTCTGATGAAAATCACTTAACTGTGGTAAGGCTTAACTCTTTTCCAGATAATCCCAACTTTAAACGACCCTGAAGAAGAAGGCTTTTGAAAACATTGTGGAAAAAGGAGAATATGCTGGTAACCAGCATTTTCTCCGCTTCCCCACAACGTTTTCTACCCTCCTGTAAACAGATTTCAATGTTTGAGTCAGGTTTATTTTGTCGTCTGCAAATTTCTTCAATTTGGACATGTTTGAAATTTTGTTGTTTGCTAAAGAGTTTTGACAGTCTGTTGGTAGGCAAACTTGGTAACATTGCTGAAGATGATAATGGCTTGACTGACAAGCGTTTTCAGGCATGCACAAGCTATGCTTCATCAAGCTTATTTTTGCTGGTGTAATTAGTGAGAATTTATTCTTGGCAATATTTTGTTGCGTAATTAGTGGTAGTTTTATGGAGCTATCATTGTTCCTATTTAATGTTACCATAGGGACTAAATCATTAAATGGTTGAGCTTTTTTAAGTTTTACCAAACGAAAAATTTTACACATTTCCAAATTGATGGCATCAGATGTGGTTTGATTGATAGGATTTGTCTTTAGAGGTAGGAAATATTGTGGGAAAATGAGAAAATGGTGGTCACCAGCATTTGCTCTTTCCCACAATGTTTTAAAAAGCTGTCTTCTGTAGGTTGCTTTACAGGATTGTTTGTTACACGTTAACCCTTAAAGTGCTGTATAAACCAAACAAACTTCAGTCTAGAAATAAAACCTAAAAAAAAATCTATTTCATGGCTGCCCTTGTGTAAAATTTCTTGGCAAAGCAGACAGTGTAGGTCAAAGATCAGACTGCACGTTTTGTGCAGTCTGATCTTGATCTACACTGGCCGCAAAAAACAATTTTTGTTGTGAAAGGCACTTAAAGGGTAAAATTATGATAGATTTCATGACTTGTGATTGGAATCAATTGATGTTCGTTATCCTCCTGCAGAGGATAATACAAGGGAGATAACTTGCTATGGTACAAAATTTTTATTTTAGTTTCTTACTTCCCTTGATTTTCTAGTTTTGTGTATGATGATTTGAGAAGCAGATTAACTGTGCATTGATACCCAAGTAAGTCACAGTTACTTCTTTAACGGAATGATAATTGTAATCATTTAAAATTTTAGATGTTTCTTTTTTCATAATAAACCTGTAGAGTCAAGAATAAACTTAAACCCTAAAATTATGAAACAAGCTTGACAACTCTTAAAAGTAAGACTGTTCAAATCATTTTGGAACAAGGAGAGAATGCGGCTATTGAGCATTTTCTCCTTTTCCCTCAATGTTTTCTATCATTTTGCAGAAGAATTTCATCAATTTAGCCATATTTAATTTGTCGTCTGCAACTGTTTCTAATTCAGACAATCATGAAATTTGTTGTTTGGTAGAAATTGTCAATCAGGAAATTAAAAGGAGAGAGTGTTCATTGAGGAAAAAAAAGCAGTTCTCCTTTCACAATAACTTTTTTTTTTAAAAATAGTCTGAAACAAGATAAAAGCAAATGAGGCATGCTCTGTGAAAAGGGGACTTTATGCATTTGCGAAACGTATCGACCCAGGTCAGCCTGCGCAGTTTCCACAGGCTGACCTGGGCCAAAACTTTTCGCTATTGGTCAATTTTCTTTATGTCTAAGGACCGCTCTACGTCATGAGTAAGTCGGTTGTTATAAAAAAAAGTGGTTTCTTATGGATTCATAAGTATGTGATGGCTTGCTTGGTACCATGGATCATGGAGATGCTTTAAGCCCGCTTTTTACAGAGCGGGGCTCATTTACCTCTTTACCAAACAACAAAATCTTTGCCTCGTCCAAATTGAAAGCATTTGCAGACGACAAATTAGATCTTGCTCAAATAACTTGATTTTCTATGAAATGCAAGAAAACATTGTGGGTAAAGGAGAAAATGCTGGTTACCAGCATTTTCTCCTTTCCCCAAAATGTTTTCAGAAGACTTTTTCCTTGGGGTCCTTAAAACCTGGGATTATTAGGTAAAGAGTTAATGTTTGTAGGTGGTAATGTGTTGAAATATCTATTGCTCGGAAGGGTCATCTTGATATCGGAATGTCGGTACGTCAGCTCGACTTGCCAGTTTCCTGCCTCAGATCCGGTTTTACATGTGTTTATCAGTATCTCCAGCAATACACATGCCTTCCATTTACATCACACAGACTTTGAAAACATTGTAGCTAATGGAGGAAATGGTTATTACATACTACTGTTTACCACCGTTTTTTGTCTGCATTTCTGTCCAGTAGTCATTCTTATCATTCTACATGTAAATATAATTTTCTTTTCTAAATGTTTGAAAATGTCGGAAAAGGCACATTTGCACATTACAGGGATAGTTCCATTTCCCTACAATATTTCTAAATTTGCTTTTTGTAGGATCATAAAAAGTTGGCATTATTATGGATTTGAGCATCACACTGGCAAAAGGGGGTTGAATGCAACTCTTAAATGCATTATACCAAGCAAGTCATCATACAATTGTAGATCAATAAAATCTATTTTGTCTTACAGTTGTCTGAATTATTAGGTAGACTGGTCCTTTGACTTGCAGAAATTGACCAATAGTGAAAAGGCTTGACCCAAGTTGGATTTTGTCTTTGAAAGGGTAGATAGCATTGTGGAAAAAGCAGAATTGCTGGTTTATACAGCCTTCTTCTTTGGCATCGAAAAACACAGGATTGCATTGTAACAGGCTAACTGTTTACAAAAAGACATAAATTTAAGCATGTCATCTTTCAAACCAATTAAAAATGATAAATTACACATAACTCAAAACTATGGGTTTTGTCTTTGTAAGGCTAGAACAGATTTTGGGAAAAGGAGCAAAAAAACCAGAGTTTTTCTTACGCCCCCAATGTTTTCTGAAGCCTTCTTCCTCATGGTCTTTAAACTGGGATTGTGTGGTTAAAGCTTAATCCTTAAAGCGCCTTTCATGACTAAAGTTGCCTTTGCGGCCAATGTAGATCAATATCAGGCTGCACAAAACGTGCAGCCTGATCCTTGATCTACACTGTCCGTTTTGCTTAAACACTCTAGACAAAAGCATCCATGAAATTGCAATTATTTGGGTCATATTTCTAGTTTCGAAATGCGTGAAAGATTTCATTCCGCGCTCTAAGGGTTAAAAGGATTCATTCTTGATGTCACTTGTGTCTATGTAAAACTATAAATACATAAAGTAAGGAAATAAATACTTATGTTTTTATGTTTACTACTTGGTTGCCTTAAGAAGATGAACTACGCGCTAACTCACTATCTTTTGAATCAGTGACTTAACGGGACATTCATTGATTTGATTTCCTTAGTTTTTGTGAAAATCTTAACAAAGAATTTCATCTGAGAGAAAAGATAGCTTTAAAAGTAAAGCATAGATAGGAATACACATAAAACAATAATTACCCATTTTTAACTTGGCTTTTTTAGAAGATATTGACATAGCTCTAGCTTCATCTGCGTCGCAGTCATGTAAAAACTCTGACATTTTATAATATCTCTGTCACAACTATATATTTTCGTCAAACTTCAACTAGGTTACTATCAAAGGAAAAGGAGTAAGCAACCATCAAAATATTTTCACAGAGTTGTGTCCCTTTTTTGACTTACAGTTTTCAAGAATTTTTAAAAACTGACATTTTATAGTATCTCTATCATTGCTAAAGATATTTACTGTAAACTTGGACTAAATAATAATTATTAAAAGGAGAAGTCATACAATGGGGGCATTAAAATATTTTTGACATAATTATACCTTTTGTTGACGTAAAATTTTCACTGAAAACAACTGAACTGAAAACTCGTTTATTTTAATTGTAAAATTTCCTATTCTGTTCCTAACAGTATCACCAATATTTATTGCGTAGTAAGGGATGAATAGGTTTAAAGATGGTACTTGTAAAATATCATCTGGTTTGATAGCTCAATGGTCACTAACAGTCACTAACTACAGTTTTGAAGGTCATGGATTGGAGCCCCACTAGCTCTGCACCAGATGCATTTCTGTTTTCAGCATATTTTTTTTTTCCCAACTATGAATAAACAGTCATCTTTTTATGATTTTTCCCCCCATAGAACATCAAAATCCCCACCCTACCCCCTGCCTATATGGGTAAAAATCTGGTTTAATGACCCTTTAATATCCTTGTAAAGAATGATCAGTATGAATTGAAGTGGGCAGTTTAGTTTGTTAAGATCTAAAAAAAAATCTAAAAGATATTATATCTAAATTTCATGGGCACTTGCTGGCAAAAACCATAAATAAGAAAGAGAAGTTTGTAATGGTATTTCCTAAATGGCACATAAAGCCTCTTAACTCTATATACCAAACGACAAAATCTTTGTCTTGTCCAAATTGACAGCATTTGCAGACGACAAATTAGATCTTACTCATATAACTCGATTTTCTATAAAATGCAAGAAAACATTGTGGGTAAAGGAGAAAATGCTGGTTACCAGCATTTTCTCCTTTTCCCAAATGTTTTCAGAAGACTTTTTCCCCAGTTTCTTTAAAATCTGGGATTATTTGGTAACGGGTTAAGTTATTTTTAGTTCCATGCTAAATTTCACAATGGCTTATGGGAATTTCATATAATCAGTGACATGTGTCAAACATGTATGTTCATATTCAAATAAGCACAATGATGTCATGTATGATCTCATAGCAGTGGACGGAGTTTCCCATTTTTTTCTCCTCCTTTGTGTCTGCTATAGAATCAGCATTATTTTGGCACTTATCCTAAATTTGAATACCGAGAATATAGAATCTGTATATTCAAAATTCAGAAACTAATCATCTACTTTGCTCAGACAGAACTGGCTAATTAACTCTTTACCAGACAACAAAATTTTGGGCAGGTCCAAATTGAAAGCATTGGCAGACGACAAAGGTACTTCAACTCAAAAATGGAAATTTGCTTTGGGAAAGGTAGAAAACATTGTGGGAAAAGGAGAAAATGCTGGTTACCAGCATTTTCTCCTTTTCCCACAATGTTTTCAAAAGGCCTCTTTCTCAGGGTCGTTAAAAGTCGGGATTGTGTGGTAAAGGGTTAAATAGCTACTCTTGCAATTTAGAATACTGGTAAGATTTGTATTTGGAATGGTTGGTTTGGTTTGCAGACGACAAAATTAATTAGACTCAAAAATTGAAATTTGTTCATAGAAGGGTACAAAACATTGTGGGTGAGGGAAAATGTTGGTTACCACTATTTTCTCCTTTTCCTTCAATGATTTCTGTCATTTCACAGAAACATCCCATCATTTTAGCCACATTAAATTTGTCGTCTGCAAAAACTAAAATCTTTTTGTTTGGTAAAGAGTTAAAAAACAGCTCTAGTATAACTTGAGTGTTACTGGTGTGTCTTAACACATTTAAGAGTTGTGGGGATTAAAACTGGGGCTTTTGGGGATGGCATAGATCAAGATCAGACCACACAGAACTTGCAGTCTGATCTTAGATCTGAACTGCCTGCTTGTTTGGTCAAGTCTGTTCCATAAAAAGCTTTATGAGTTTCACTGGTAAGCAGCATTTTCTCCTTTTCCCACAATATCTTTTACCTTTCAATGACATATCTTATCATTTTAGTAACAGTTACATGATTATCTGGAAATGCTTTCATTTTGAACAAGTCTAAAATTTGTTGTCTGGTACATTGTTAATGTAGCCTGTGAGTAATGGTTCTAGAGCCCTGTGTGATTAGTAAAGGGAAGGGTC
Source organism: Hippopus hippopus (assembly GCA_946811185.2). Classification (NCBI taxonomy): domain Eukaryota; kingdom Metazoa; phylum Mollusca; class Bivalvia; order Cardiida; family Cardiidae; genus Hippopus; species Hippopus hippopus. The sequence goes on from OX328107.1 coordinate 6,746,100, forward strand.
ATCGTAAGGAAAGCCTACTTACAATGAACAATAATACACTTTTAACCCTTTCCCAAACAACAGATTTTAGACTCTTCCCAATTTAAAACCTCTACAAAGGACAAACTCAGAATTAATGAAAAGGAGCTTAAGTCCTCTGATAGGGTAGAAAACATTGTGGGAAAAGGAGAAAATGCTGGTTACCAGCATTTTCTCCTTTTCCTACAATGTTTTCAAAAGCTTTCTCAAATAGGGACGTTAAAAGCAGGGATTGTTTGGGAAAGGGTTAACTCTTTACTGTACAGACAAAATTGTAGGCTTATTCAGGTTGCAAGCATGTGCAAATGACAAAGTAAATGCGACTCAAATGATTGGATTTGTCTTGTAAGGGGTATAAAATATTGTGGGAAAAGGGAAAAAAATGTTTGGATTAGGCTTTTTACTGCACGATCCCAAGTTTTAAGGTCTCAAGTATGAATTTAGGCTTTTGAAAACATTGTTGAAAAAGGAGAAAGTGCTGGTAAACAGCATTTTCTCCTTTTCCCAAAGTCTTTCCTGTCCTTTCAAAGACTATTCTTATCACTTGAACCACATTTTAGTTGTTTAGTTGTCATAATCATGCAATTTCTCCTTTTCCCACAGTGTTTTCAAATGTCTTTAACCTCAGGGTTGTTGAAACACTGCAATGTTTGAGAAAGGGCTAATGCTGGAACCACGAAGAGAATAAAAAAAATGTTCTAAGTGAGAAGACAAAACTAACTTGTAGCAAATTATGAAGGCTTATTTGACCATAATGTCTCTCTAAACATCAGACACTGTAAAGAAATGATCAGATTGCACATTTTGTGTAGTCTGATTTTAATCCACATGATCTGCAAAAGCATCTCATATTAGCGGAAGCAGGCTAAGTGTAAAGTGTTATGAATAATAGATCACTTTTAACCCTTCACTATACAATCCCGAGTTTTAATGACCCTTAGGAAAAAGCCTTTTGAAAACCTTGTGGGAAAAGGAGAAAATGCTGGTAACCAGCATTTTCTTCTTTTCACACAATGTTTTCTACCCATTCAAAGATGAATTCCATCATTAGAGTCATGTTTTATTTGTCGTCTGCAAATGCTTTCAATTTGGACAAGTCTAAGAGTTAACTCTTTCCCAAACAATCCCTGGTTTTTACAATGCTGGGAAAGAAGGCTTTTGAAAACACTGTAGGAAAAGGAGAAAATGCTGGTAAACAGCATTTTCTCCTTTTCCCACAATGTTTTCTACCCTTTCGTAGACAAAAATGGTCATTTGCATCACATTTAATTTGGTCTAGTCCAAAACTTTGTCGTTTGGTAAAGAGTTAACCCATAACCAGATGACAGAGTCTTGTCTAAATTGAAAGCATTTGCAAAGACATTACAAACTGTGGGTCAAATGAAGGAATTTGTCTTTGAAAGGTAGAAAACATTGTGGAAAGTGGAGAAAATGCTGGTCTTCTTTAAGGTCCTGAAAACACAGGAAAGAGTGGTAAAGGGTGAAGGATACTTGTATATATGAAATAGTGAAGTGGGTAAATATTATGATGAAATTTTGATGATGTTGATGGTGAGTTGTTCTATGGTTTAAATTCCTTCCACGGAAATTATTATTTTTAGATTAAGATTGTGTTGTTAGTTATATCGACTTACAGTACAGTGGTAAAACAGTTTTAACTTTTTCTGTAATTATTCTGGTGAAGTTTGATTAAGGTATGTTGTGGAAAGCCTCAAAAATATCAGGAACATATTTCACCAAACAATAGATCCACACTTTTCCATATTTGGCCAAATCTTTTGGGCAAACATGATGGTGAGTTGTTTCATAAATAGTTTGTTACTGGTGAAAATAGTTTTGATCATTGAATCTGTGTTGATAATGGCTTTAGAAAACATTGTGGGAAAAATGAGAAAGTACTGGTAACCAGCATTTTTTTCTTTTTCCCACTAAGTGTTTTACCCTTCCAAAGATAAACCCCTCAGTTGAGCCATATTTTAATTATCGTCGGCAAATGCTTTATAATATTATGTAGAAAAATTTAAAATTTTGCGTGTTTCGGGAGTATTGAAGAAGAAGAAGGAAAAATAGAAAATGCTGGTTACCAGTTCCCGGTATGTTTTCTGAAACATTTTTATGGAGTTTTGTTAAAACACAGGCTTGTCTATAAAATGGGATTCATTCTACAGAGCACCGAAAAAAATCCAACAGACATTTTCAATCTAGAAATGCTTTTGTGGGAATACAGGCAATGTAGGTTAGAGATCAGTCTCCATATTTTGTGTTATCTGATCTTGATCTACACTGAGATCAAAGATTAGTCTTCATGTTTTGTGTTGTCTAATCTTGGTCTACGGTGTAGATCAAAGATTAGTGTTCATGTTTTGTGTTGTCTGATCTTGGTTTACACTGAAATCAAAGATTAGTCTTCATGTTTTGTGTTGTCTGGTCTTGGTCTTCACTGAGATTAAAGATCAGGCTTCATGTTTTGTATTGTGTGATCTTGGTCTTCACTGAGATCAAAGATCAGACTTCATGTTTTGTATTGTGTGATCTTGGTCCTCACTAAGATCAAAGATCAGACTTTATGTTTTGTGTTATGTAATCTTGCTCTACTCTGGCAGCAGAGCCAACTGTAATTGTGAAAGGGGCTTCAACTCCTTAACACACAATCTCGAGTTTTAATGACCCTAAGAATAAAGTCTTTCGAAAACATTGTGGGAAAAGGAGCAAATGCTGGTAACCAGCATTTTCTCCTTTTCCCACGGTGTTTTCTGCCTATTCAAGTACAAATACTATCATTTGAAAAATATTTGAATTGTTATCTGTAAATTCTTTCAGTATGGACAAGTCGAAAATTTTGCCAGGTGGAAAAGATTTAGGGCTAATTGTTACGTTTATCCTCTTTCAATGTGAAGTTGTTTTGGCATCATATTTAGTTGTTGACTCTAACATTGTCACGAGGTTCCAAGGATGGGCAAAGTTTTGGAACAAACACCTGAGATGTAATGTCTGAAAATTTGAGGTGGTACAGCTTTGTTAAACTTGCCCACTAAATCCCAAGTAATGATGACCCTAATGAAGATGAGCTTTGAAAAAATTGTGGGAAAAGAAGAAAAGGCTGGTAACCAGCATTTTCTCCTTGTCTCATAATGTTTTCTGCCCCATCAAATTCAAATCCCATCATTTGAGGCATGTTTGGTTTTTTGTTTGCAAAATTTTAATGCTTTCATTTTGGGTAAGTCTAAATTTTATCGTTTTATAATAATAGAACAGTCGGCTTCAGAAGACATGCCCTATCAGCCATGCATATTAAGAGCATACTGTGGTCTAAGGTTTATATTATATATGTTGTTACTGTCTATTTTCAGCATGAAGTAGTTTTTGCATCATATCCAGAGCCTATCTGGTCCCAGGTTTCGTTTCGCTATGTGATGGGTTCTTGTGGAGGCGTTGTGTTGATACTGACAATCTCACTGGTAATTGTTTTAACTCTTACCTAACCACAAAATTTTAGATTTGTCCAAGCATTTGCAGACAACAAAATAAATTTAAATTGAACTTTGCTTTTTGAAGGGTAGAAAAGTGTGAAAAGGAGAAAGTGCTGGCTACCAGCATTTTCTCCATTTCCCAAAATGATTTCAAAAGGCTCATGTCTCAGGATCATTGAAACTAGGGATTGTTTGTTACAGGATTAATCAAGTTTCTTTGCTTTTTCAGTGCCAAAGGCAAAAACAAGGCCTTTTAGGGATGAAAAAGATAAAAAATACAGGCTGCACAAATCATGCAATCTGATCCTGAACCCGAAAGTATCCCTCTTGTCTGTACTGGCCTTATACTTGTAAAAACCCAGGAAACAAAGGACTTAGCTGCCATACTGTTGAAAGCATCCTTGAACATCAATCAATCAACCAACCAGCCAGCCAACCAGCCAGCCAGCCAATCAATCAATCAATCAGCCAGCCATCCTGTATATGTGATATTGATACCATTAAACAATATAAGATTATCCAGTTTTGCAATAGAGTGACAGGCTGATAGAATTATGCTTTCAGGCAGATAATATTACGGTTTCACAAAAAAACCCTCTACAGACCAGATTCTACAATGACAGTAACTGCTGGATAGATAATCGTGACATATCCATATATTTCATAGATATACTGTTGCTGTAAGAAGAAAGAAAAAACACTGAAAGAGACAGATGATGAGATCAGGGCTTCACAAACAATATTTTACCCGTCCTTGAAGCCCGACACAAAGAACCCATTGATGATACAGCCCGAGAATGACCCCGTCTACAACCCAGCAGGATGTGTGACCCCTGTTCCTGCACAGCCTGTAAGGGCCTTTAAAAGGAAAGGTCTATTAGAAAGGTAAAAAGGACCGGTCTTTTGATTCACTGCTCATCTACCTTTGGTTAACTCATAACCAGCTATTGAAATTTTAGACTGGTCCAAATTATAAGCATTTGCAAACTGCAATTGAAATTCTGCTCAGATGGTGAGATTTGTCTTTGATAGGATAGAAAACATTGTGGACAAAGGAGAAAATGCTGGTTGAAAGTGCTTTCAAAAGCACTTTTCTTTAGGGTCATTAAAACTTGAGATTGTGTGTAAAGGGTGAACTGCCTAGATCAACTCAGTGCAAAATATCTGCATCAAAGTAAAATCTTTGTTATTCGCCTATTCCATTATGTTTTCCTAACATCCTTATTATATATGCTTTTATCTGTTTATATACTAACAACTGGTTGCAGAGCTCATTTAGCATCTGAAAAACCAAGGAAAGAATTGGTTTTTGAAAGGATAGAAAACATAGTAGGAAAAGTAGAAAATGCTGGTTACCTGCATTTTTTCCTTTCCCCACTATGTTTTCAAAAGCCTTTTTTCCTCATGGTCATTAGGGTCTACGGCCCCTAACTCTCATATTAAAAGGCGGAAGCGGCTGAGATTGCCCGAATAGCCTTTACGAGAACGTCAATGTTAAACGATATTTACCGATGAGTTAGTGAGTCTACGGCCACTAACTCCCGTATTAAAAGACGGAAGCTACCGAAATTGGCCAAATAGCCTTTACGAAAACGTCGATGTTATACGATATTTACCGATGAGTTAGGGGTCGTAATCCTTAAAACAGGTAATTGTTCTGTAAAGGGTATGCAATGTTCTCAGTATTTATGGTTATTTTTCATGGACTGCTTTTTACATATTGTAGACGTGGCTCAAGTGCATCACTGAAAATAAAGCTAGGTCCCACAACTCCAGAAACTCCCAGATGGGATGGAGTCACCCCACCTAAAGAATGGTAAGTAAATTACATGTACTTTGTATTAAATGAGCCATGCTCTGTAAAAAGGGGGCTTAATGCATCTGCGAAAACTATCGACCCAGATCAGCCTGCACAGTCTGGGCAGGCTGACCTGGGCCAAAACTTTTCGCTATTGGTCAATTTGCTCTATGTCAAAGGACCAGTGTACCTCATGATTAAGTCCGTTGTTAAAAAATGTGGCAAATATAGATCAATAATTATGTGATCGCTTGCTTGGTATCATGCATCACGGAGATGCATTTAGCCCCCTTTTGCCAGAGCATGGCTCATAATTATATTACGACACGAGGAGAAATCTTAACCAGCTTTATTGAGGCTGTTGAGCCCAGTGGCTCAGTAACTGTTGGTAGTATACAGGGCTTGAAACCCAGGGGTCTCTGGTTGGACTTCCCAGCTTGGCCAAATTCTTTCTGAGGAGTGATGATAGTCATTCTGACAGAATTCATTCCTCTCTCACTGCTGAACATTTGGCATAGCTAGTAACCAATGAAAACAATGTTTCCAAAAGCCCTCACTTCTAGGGTTGTTAAATCTCTGGATTGTGTAAAAAGTTAAACAAATTTAAGGCTAATTTAGACTGCTGACCACAAAACATGGAAGATAGCTGGTCAGGGAAAATTTAAATGTTGAAATTCCTTAGTAGATAACCATTGCAAGTGAATGACCATTCTTTTCAGAGAGATATCTAGGTAAGTATTCACTAACCATTTGTAAGAACTTCCATAGTCTTATTCTCCAGAATTTTCTTAAATTTGAAATTAACGCAACTTCTGGTTCACTAAACCATTTGGTTCAGCCAGTCAGAATTTGTGTCACTTAAAGATTTAGAAAATCTTAGAGAATAAGACTAAGAATGTTCTTAAGAATGGTTGGTGATTGTGGACCCTGTTCACAACTCCCCATTGGCACAAGTTTATCTGTATGAGCCGTGCTCTGAAAAGAGGGCTTAATGCATCTGCAAAAAGTATCAACCCAGGTCAGCCTGCGCAGTCCGCTCAGGCTGACCTGGGCCAAAACTTTTCACTTTTGGTCAATTTTCTGTTTGTCAGAGGACCAATCTACCTCATGATTGAGTTGGTTATTGAAAAAAATGGTTCCTATGGATCAATAGTTATGTGATGACTGGCTAGTATTGTGTATAACGGAGATGCATTAAGCCCCCTTTTGCCAGAGCACAGCTCATATATGTTTATTTTCAGCACTAGCACAGAGTTTCTTCTGACTGCTGGCCACAGATTGAGTTGCCAAGATTTACGGAAATCTATCAAAACACCGCGTGCTATTCATCAAGAATTCTGGGTAAGGTTTTTTTAAGAAATTGAGATTTCTTTACTTGATCTATTATTAGCTCAGTTGTTTTCAAAGAAAACCTGGAAGTATTTCATAGCCCTGTCATCATCTGCTTTGTCGTCTGTGTCGTCGTGCAAAAACTATGTTATCATATCTGTCATTAATGAAGATATTTACTTCAAAGTCAGACAAGTTGTTGCCCGTACAACAAGGGCAGGTAGCCATCAAAATATTTTTGACTTAGTTATGCCCCTTTTTCAACTTGGAAATTGATGTGCTAAAACTTTGACATTTTACATGTATTATGTCTCTGTAATTACTGAAGATATTTACTTCAAAGTAGACTAATTGTTAACTATTAAAAGAGCGATATATACAATAAAGGCAGGTAACCATTAAAATGTTTTTAACACATTTATTCCTCTTTTTGACTTGAATTTTCACTGAAAATCAGTCTTTTTCTGTAACAAGCTGCAGCCGAGCATTGGCACCTCCACGCTGTGCTCTTGTATCGCACAGCTTTTGCCAAAAATATGTTGACAAAGTCATCTGAAATATGGAATTTTTTGTTGTAGTTACACTTCTGGTGCTTTTGATTCAAGCAGTGTTAGAAAATTAAATACTATGCAAAACCATAGATCGAGCGTGAAATTTTCTTTAGCAGTGAGAAGTAAATACTAGCACCAGGAAAGTTACCACAACACAATATTCCTTTTATTATGTACCTACAGCTTTCAACAACAAAATTCTGCAATTATTGACATTTTTCAAAAAACAAAAAACAAATGATGATGTAGTGGCTAGTAACTTCCTTTTTATGTATGGTGGATGAATATCATAGTGTAATATTAAGTCTAAGAGCACTTAAATGGCAAATCAATATGTTCATAATACACACGTGAGATAAATCATCATACCATATTTGAAACAATGTTTGACACTCTGTAGATACAAATTTTTTTATGTCGCATGTGATATTTTATCCATGTTTGATGGATGTATTTGAGCCAGAAAATTTTTAGGTGTATAATGGAGGGTTATCTGTTTCAGTGCCAAATATATATACTTGACTTCTGGTGGTTATACTCTGGAGCTCAGAAAGATTTATAGCTTAAAGGTATGACTAAACAAGCCAATGATGTAGATCAAAGATCAGCTACACTTTCTGTGCAGTCTGATCTTAGCCTAGGCTGTATGCACAAGCCCTGTTTCTATCTAATGCCCTGAAAGAGTTAACATATTTGAACTTTCTATATTCCCAGGATGTACCGATGAATCATCCAGACAAGATAAGTGTTGCAGGATCTGGTATGAAGAACAGATACAGAACAATCATACCAAGTAAGAGCACAGCTAACACAGGGATGTGATTTTTCCTCCTTGCAGAAGATTTCCTCCTTTTGAAGTTCAAACTGCAAATTAAAATCTGTCCCAGCTCAGACAGATCAGCTCGGATCTGTATCAGCTGAAGTATGTGAGGGGTTCAGGACATTTTCCTGTCCTCTCATATTTCCTGAAACACACCATGTTTAATGTACTATCAAAAATATTAGTAAACATGCGAGATTGTTCTTTTTTTTTAGTTCATTTGGTGTTGAACAGTCCTGTATTTTATCGGCCCTCAGAAAGAAGCGTGTTGAAAACATTTTAGGAAAAGGAGAAAATGCTGGTAACCAGTATTTTCTCCTTTTCCTACAGGATTTTCTACCATTTTAAACATGAATTCCAGCTTTTGATATAGTTCACTGATTGTGAATTCTTTCAATTTGGACAAGTCAAGTAAGTTGTCACCTGGTCTGTATTTTATGAGGTTGTTTTGAAAGACTTCTGCTGGAAATTCGTTTTTTGACGTGGAGTACTACACTTTTAACAAGTAATCCCTTGTAATCAGGAATCTTACAAAAAAGGCCTTTGAAACTTTTTTGGAAAAGCAGAAATTGTTTTCTTTCCTATTAATTTAATTTTAGCACTATTTTATTTTGTACAATTATATTTGAGCCATGCTCTGTGAAAAGTGGGTTAACAACATATATGTCAAATTTTTCTAATGGACAGATATTTTCATAACTTTGCACATACAAAGCTCATCATGTCTCTAGGACATTACAGTAAAAAAAGTTTTGGGTCACCATACTCGTTTCTGAGAAATTTGCCTTTAAAATGGTATATACAGTTCCAAAATTCAGCTTATTTTGGAATTTACACGGTTTTCTTCAATAGTCAGTTAAACAGGAAAACTACCTTAAGAATATACAAACATACATCATTTTAATGAAAAATCATTTAGTTTTGCACAAAAAATATATAAAAGCCTGGTTTTGAGCATGTTAAATGTACAAATATGCATGTTATATATAGATCATTGAGTCAAAAAGGGAGATAATATGACTCAATTAAGGGTTAATCTTTAATAAATACATACTTTCTAACAGACAGATTTTTCTGAAAATTTCCACACATAGCATTTATCATTCTTAAGAATAAGGAAAAAATAAAAATGGCACCTATCTGTGCTTATTTCGGCAGAAAATAGGGATGAAGGTCACTGTGGAAGTTGATTTTTTCAATGAAAAAAACAGGATAAAAGCTCAGCAGACATAGTGGGAAGAGGAGAAATTGCTCATTAGGAGCTATACTTCCACAGCTTTGAATTCCCTTTGAATTTTGTTTGCTTGATTGGTGTGTAACGCCGTGTCAACAGCATTTTAATTATTTCACGGTGACAGTTTACAGATCCATTTTTTTTTTTTTTTTTTCTTTACTAATTCTACCTGAAGAAAGTGCTACTTGTTTCAGTGCTCCAATAGTATTACCATATGTGCGAAAAAATACATAGGTGCACTTTTGATTCACTATCCATGACAAAAACACATGCGCAGTAGGATACATGCAAACTTTTGTCGTTAAATGCACCCACAAAAAGTATTGATCCAGGTCAGTCTGTGCAGTCCACACAGGCTGACCTGGGTGGAAAATGTTTGCCATTGTTAGAGGACCTGTCCACGTAATAATTCAGTCAATTGTTAGACAAAATGGATTATATGGATCCATGATAATATAATGACGTGCTTGATACACGCATCACAGAGATGCATTAAACCCCTTTTTACCAAAATGATGCGCGTTTTTAATTTTACAGATGAACATACAAGGGTCATACTACCAGACAGTGAGTGGGACCCATTGTCATCATATATAAATGCAAATTATATCAGGGTATGTATGTTGTTTTTAAATGTTAGTGAAATTTTCTTCCATTGAAAATGAAATGATATAAAACACCTGAAGTCAACCCAGATAGGGACCAAAAACCCAGAGTGGTGTGATCAGATGCTCTGTTTTTCTATTGGAATACAAAATCATTCTTTTTGGTTAGGCATCCTGAACTCTGCATCAGACAACAGAATTCTTAAATTAACGCATTTGAAGAGTATTTGAAGATGACAAAAAGAGAATTAAAAAAAGTGGGTTCAAGTGATGGAAATGTCTTTGAAAGATTAGAAAACATTGTGGAAAAGGGAAAAAATGCTGGTTACCAGCATTTTATTCAAAACTTACAATGCTTTCAAGGGCCTTCTATAGTGTAACATCTTTGTAGAGCCTTGCAGAGTTGTTCATATTTATCATTTTACCACTGTATAAGAGTTTTGATCTACCAGTAGGCCCCTATTATACACCATTTTAGAAATTAAGTATCAAGTAATCCACTGCTTTAAGAGACAGTTGTTTTGGTAATAAATCCCTTCAAAAAATTACTTTATTGAACCTGTTTTGAACAACCACCTTTTGACCACTTTTCTTACTTCCTTTGGGTGGTCTCCAAATAAATATTGGACCGTATGACACGTAATCATCTTTCCTTCATCCTGTTTTTTCAGGGTTATGAAGGGGAACCAAAAGCCTACATTGCCACACAGGGTCCACTCCCAGCATCCATTGTTGACTTCTGGCACATGGTCTGGCATCAAAAATCACCCATCATTGTCATGATCACAAAATTAAAGGAGAAAAATAAGGTGAGTTTAGAGCACAGGGGCTTGGTTTTTCACAGGATTCACCTTCTATAGCCTAATATACAAGACAAGGTGTCTAGTTGTAGAATGTAGGACGTTTTGGCCACGGACGTTTTGGCCAGGACGTTTTGGCCAGGACGTTTTGGCCACGGACGTTTTGGCCACATATAGTGAAAAAATGGACGTTTTGGCCAAAATAATTTTATATGTACTTTTTATGTAAAATAAAGCTAAAAATTTTTTTTTTTTTATTTGATCAATTGTTTTGACTTTTGTTGAACTTTTGTTGAAATTTGGTAATAAATTTTAGAGTTTTACAGTTTTATTTATTCCTTTGAAGTAAAGGAAAACATCAACAATTTAATGTTTTTAAATTATCTTCAATTTTCAAGTTTTGTCTTTTGATTGACAAACAGTTTGATTGACTAATTGCTTATTAATGATACTTTCTTGCATTTAATGTTGTTATTATTAGAAGTGTAAAGAGTTTCATTGTTCTTGTCTTTTAACACTAATGAATCTGTAGATCACACCACACTTTAATCATCTATTTCAATTAAAGAAATATGTGATTAATTAATTTGTTTGAAAAACTGTTAAGAAAGATCAAAGTTGCTAGTATAGAATTAATATATTTGTTTGATATGTACAAAGTCTTGAAACCATCTGTTATAATAAAAAATTGCAATAAAGGTCTAAAATGTTGATCAAATAAGTAAATTAAATATGTTTGTAGCTTTAATATCTATAATAAGTACATATATAATAGATTTGGCCAAAACGTCCGTTTTTTCAATATAGGTGGCCAAAACGTCCGTGGCCAAAACGTCCTGGCCAAAACGTCCTGGCCAAAACGTCCGTGGCCAAAACGTCCGTCCTCCCTAGTTGTATTACCTGCCATATCTGACCCCCTATCCTTTGTCAGTATTTTTCACACATTTTTAAGCTTGGATGAAAAAGTTTATGTTGATTGTGTTCTAAGGTTATTTATCTTCAATCTACATGGAATGGAATAAAACAGATAGGGTATTAAGTGATTTATTAACCTAGAAGCTTTGGAGGTAGAACAAACTTTTGTCTTCCCACTATGAGATGGAAATTTTTAATACAGCAGTGAGTGATCAATTTTGATTTGTCATTGATATTTGAATATCAGTTTTAAAGCAAATGTATGATGCTGAAAATAGACTTTGACCAATCAGATTCGTCCGATAGGCATATTCATCGAATCTGATTACTGGTCAAAATCTGTAAATAGTCATATTGGATGAACCTAGTTATTGTTTAAAATAAGTCAATCATTGCATTTATGAGATTTTTTTTTTCTGTTTTTGTATATACTTAAAGGGGCCTTATTAGATTTTTTCAAGGCGGAAGTAAAACCTTTTATAAACACTGATAAATAATACAAAATATACTTTTTCCTGCAAAGGTAAGGAAACTGAATGCGTACATGCATAAAAAAGGTGCAGATTTGGCATTAAATAACAGTTTGGTCACTTTGCAATCAGTTACTAGACTATTTTTATGAAATCAAATATTATGTCATCGTTCTTGTTTGAATAACACCCAACATATTTGATGCATGTCATTGAACATGTGACATTCCCACAAACCTTTGTACAATTTTGGCATAGACAAATCTAAAACTTTCTTAGGAGGCTACATAGCCCTTTCTTTAACTCGTTACCAAACGACAAAATTTTAGACTTGTCCAAATTGAAAGAATTTGTAGACGACAAAATAAACATGACTCAAAAATTGAAACTTGACTTTTGAAGAGTAGAAAACATTGTGGGAAAAGGAGAAAATGCTAGTTACCAGCATTTTCTCCTTTTCCCACTATGTTTTCAGAAGGCTTCTTCCTCTGGGTCATAAAAACCAGGGATTGATTGGTAAAGGGTTAAGGAAATACCACTGAAAATGATAAATTGTATTTGAAGTTTGGTCAGATCATAAAAATCTGAATAGCCTCCTTTTTTTCCCTCACCAATCAAAGCTAATGGACAAATTTAGATTTTTTTGTCTGAAAAAAAGCTAACGAAATATATAGAAAAAATTAATGCTCTGTTAATGTTATGTACTGTTTTCATGTTTTTACAGACTAAGTGTGAGAATTACCTGCCAGAAGATTATTGTACATCAACATTTGGTGATATAGATGTCAAAGTGGAGAAAACATTATGCAAGAATGGATATACAATCAGAAATCTTGTTTTAAAGGTACACAACCAGGATGAAATCTAGATCAGTGGAACATTGTATAATTGAATAGTATTGTTTACCAAACAATTCCATGTTAGTGACCGTTAGAAAAATGGGTTTTGCACATATTGAGAGAATAAGAGAAACTGCCGGAAACTGGCATTTTTAGCCCAGCTGTTTTCAAAGAAAAAGACAAGGTATTGCCCTAGCCCTGACGGCGTCGTCATCTGCATCGCTGTCGTCATTTTCAAAAACTCTGACATTTTATATCTCTGTAATTACTGAAGATATTTACTTCAAACTTAGAAAAGTTGTTCACTATCAAAAGGGGAACCCACACAGCAAGGGCAGGTAACCATCAAAGTATTTTTGACCGAGTTATGCCCCTTTTCTCAACTTTGAATTTTCACAAAAAATCAAGCAACTGCAGCTGAGCATTAGCACCAACATGTGGTGCTCTTGTTTTCTTTTCCCACTTTATTTTTTTTTTTTTTTACCTTTGGAGACAACTTTAATTATTTGTTTCTAGACATGTGAGAACTATGAGACTTTGCAGATTACTGTTGCAAGACCACTAATAAATCCATGTGATAAAATGGTGATATAAGTGAGGAGTTGAAAGGTCTCTTTTAAATGATATGGAAATAAGAGTGGAAAATGTAGCAATCACTTTTTACAGGCAATTCCTTCCCATCCAAGGGTGTTTTTAAAGCTGTCCGTACAGGGATGATAAAATGGAGAAATGAAAATGCTCTTTTGAATGATAAAGAAATAATACTGGAAAATATAACAATGGCTTGTAACAAGGCTGTCTGTACAGGGATGATAAAAAGTATAATATTTTTATGGTCATAGATTTGTATACTAATAGAACTGTATGGGCATTATGTAAACCCTCTACAAACCATCACATATTTTAACGACCAGGATAAGATTTTTTTTTCCCTTTTTAACAATCTTTTTTACACCTTTAAAGACAAAACCCATCATTTGAGCCACATTTGTTTTCTGCAAGCGGTTTCAAGGTGGACGAATCTTTTATTGTGTCATCTAGTAAAGGGCTGAAAGCCATGCTCTCTATAAAAATGAGTTAAAAACTGAAGACAGTTGTGTTGGTTGTTTGCAACAGATATCCCAACGTTTAGCCTGTTGACTCTTTACCAGACGACAAAATTTCAGACTTCTCCAAATTGAAAGCATTTGCAGACGACAAATTAAATTAGGCTCAAGTGATTTAATTTGTCTTTAATTTGATAGAAAACATTGTGGGAAAAGGAGAAAATGCTGGTTACCAGCATTTTCTGCTTTTCCCGCTATGTTTTCAAAAGCTTTATAAATAGCTTTCTTTATCAGGGTCGTTAAAACTTGGGATCGTGTGGTAAAGTCATGCTTAGCAGCCAAAGGCATAATTATAATGTTTATTTCATTTTTTTAGCTGTCAAAGGGCCTATCAAGTTCCATATTTCTTGTTACAGTGCAATGGTGAATGCCACTATGTTCTACACTTCTGGTATACAACATGGCCAGACCATAAACCACCCCAATCACCTGTCAATATTCTCCAGCTTGTTAAAGATGTGGAACAAAGACGGTACACAGAAAATAACCTACTTGTGAAAGGCCCAGTTATTGTTCATTGCAGGTATATTATTATTGAATCATATATTTTTTAGCTTGGCTATTTTCGAAGAAAATGTCGTGGTATTGTCACAGTCCTGTTGTTGTCTGTGTTGTTGTCGCTGTTGCTCAAAAACTTTGACATTTAAAAATTTCTCTGTCATTACAGTAGATTTTTACTTCAAAAATGGACTGGTTGTTAAGTATCAAAAAGGAAACCGATAGATTAGGGGCAGGTAACTATCAAAATGTTATTGACACGGTTATGAGTGTTGGCACCGGCTTTCTGTGCTCTTGTTCTATTTGTAATGTGTGTGTGTTTTTTACTATGAATTATGCTACAAGAAAGAAATGAAAGGGAAAACACCATGAAAGAAATAGGTGGCACAAAAGTGCATCCAGCACAAATTTCTTTTGCAAATATCTCTTCATGGCTTAAGGTATCAGTATACAATCAGTTAAGTTGTGTATGATTGGTATATTTTTTACAGTGCTGGTATAGGTAGAACCGGGTGCTTTATTGCTATCAGTATTGGAATGAGACAGCTTTTCGAGGAACAGTCAGTAGATATACTTGGCACACTGTGCAGTATGAGAATAGACAGGTAAAGTCATATGAAAACTATTGTTTAACTCTTGACCACACTATCCTGAGTTTCAACGACCCTGAGAAAGAAAGCTTTTGAAAACAGTGTGGGAAAAAGGAGTAAATGCTTGTACCCTGTCAGAGACAAATTCAATGTTTCAATCCACATGTAACTTTTTGCCTGAAAATGCTTTGAATTTGGGCAAGTCTAAAACTCTGCCATTTGGTCTAAAAGGGATAGCTCTTTACCAAATGACAAAAACTTTAAACTTGTACAAAGTCAAAGCATTTGCAGACAACAAATTCAATGTAACTTTAATGGTGAGATTTTTCTTTAAAATATTAAAAAACGGTGTAGGAAAATGAGAAAATACTGGCTACCAGCAGTTTCTTCTTTTCCCACAATGGCAGTGGTTAAAGCCTTTCTGCTTCATGGATGTTAAAACACAGAATTACATGGTAAAGGGTAAAATCATTATGTCCTAAAAAATGTTTTTGTAGGTCTCGGTGAAAAAGCCAGTTATAATATGAATCAGTGACTTGCAGGAAACTTTTGCACCAAGAAAGCATTCAGTCTACAAATATTTACATCTTATGCCATGATGTTTTCAAAAGAGGTTACGCAAGACAAAAAGGTCTGCTTCAATTGGGAGTAAGTGAGTCTGTTAGCCAAAATGTAATCATTGTGTTTCTTGTAGAGAGCACAAGAACACAAATTTCTTTGGCAGTCAAAGTGTTAATATGAACTGCCAAAATTGCATCAATAAACCCTTTAGCAAACAAGCCCAGTTTTTCACGTCCCTAAGAAATGAGCCTTTTGTAAACATTTGTAAGAAAAGGAGAAAATGCTGGTAACCAGCATTTTCTTCTTTTCCCACAATGTTTTCAAAAGCCTTCTTTCTCAGGGTCATTAAAACTCGGGATTGTGTGGTAAAGGGTTAAATTAAAAAATCTCCCCTCATCAGTAACCTTGATTGTAGTGTATCCTAATTTTTACTTTTTCTAATTTTCTTCAGAGGTGGAATGATCCAGACCCATGAACAGTATGAGTTTGTCCATCATGCTTTGTGTCAATACGAGAAAGAATTAGAGACAGAGCCACCCAGTACATTAGTTCCTGATTGATCAAAAGTAAAAGTGGATTTTATTGGTTAATATCTAGTCACATGACCAGGCAGGGATAGGTGTGCTTGTTTTGACTGTTAGTGGTAACTGTTTAAGTATGTGTTGTTAAAATTTTTTGGATGGTGTAAATTTTTGTTGATGGGATCAAGATTTATCCTTCAAATGCCAAATATAACAAGATGTACTTTTGTTGATAACATAGGCCAAGATCAGATTATACAGAACACATAATCTGATCTTGGATTCACTCCAAAATATTCTTACATGATACAGGTGATTGTTCTACCATAGAAGCCTTTAACACTCTACCACACAATCCCGAGTTTTAACAACCCTGATTATGAAGACTTTTGAGAAACATTGTGAGAAAATGCTGGTAACCAGCATTTTCTCCATTTCCCACAGTGTTTTCTACCCAATCAAAAACAAATGCCATCATTGGAGCCTCATTCAGATTGTTGTCTGCCAATATTCTGAATTCGGACAAGTCTACAATTTTGTCATATGGTGAAGGGTTAACCCTTTACCAGATACCAGAATCTAAGACTTGTCAAATTGAAAGCATTTGCAGACAACAAATTTATCAATACCCAAAACATGTTATATGTCTTTCAAAGGGAAGGAAACATTGTGGGATAAGGAAAAAATGTCTGTTACCAGCTTTTTCTACTATGTTTTCAAAGGCTGTTTTTCTAATGGTCATTACAACCCAGGATTGTGTGGTAAAAGGAATAAATTGCAATATGTGGGTATTATGTACAGACTGAAGGTGTTCATTTCATTAATTTGGCAGTCTACTTAACCCCTTACTGCAAAACCAAGAGTTTTAATGACCTTTAGGAAGAGGACTTTTGAAAATGTTGTGTGAAAAGAAGAAAACAGTGGTAAGCAGCATTTTCTCCTTTTCCCACATTATTTTTCTACCCTGTCACTGACAAATTCATATCTTAAGCAACATTTATTTTGTCGCTTGGAGGTGCTGTCAAAGCAGACAAGTCTTAAAATGTTGGCGTAAAGGATCAAACTGATGCATATCAAATTATTTAGGTACCATTTCAACTGAAACATATCTAAGACAACATGGATGCCATATGGCCTGCAACACGCGAAAAGGGGCATTCGGACATTTGCGTAAAGTGTCGTCTCGGATCAGCATGCGCAGCATTAGATTTTGTGCTACAGTAGACTTGCGCAAAACAGAAAGTTACATAAATAAGGAAAGTGTTGTTTCGGATTAGCCTGTACGGACTGCGCAGGCTGATTCGAAACGACACTTTACGCAAATGTCCAAATGCCCCTTTTCGCGTGATGCAAGCCATATAAGAAAACTAGGAAACCAGAGATTTCAAATTTTTTTTTTATAGTTAAAAACAGAGGCAAATGTTTCGAAATTCTCCTGATGTAGTTTTGTAAAACTTCAGAAAAAGAATTTCATTGGAAACATGCCTGTGGTATGAGAGGAAGTTAACATCTCCCAGACTGTGTATTCCGACATAGCATCTCTTTGTAATTGGTCCCGTGTTTTTCCTACCTTGAGGCAGAAGGGAAGAAGAGAAATTGCTCATTTAGCTACATTTCCCCTTTGGCCAAAACCATTAACTCTTTACCACACGATGAAATTTTAGGCTTGTCCAAATTGCTAGCATTTGCAGACAACAAAATAAAGGTGACTCAAAAGACAACATATGTCCTTGAAAGGGTAGAAAACTTTGTGGGAAAAGGAGAAAATGCTGGTTACCAGCATTTCCTCCTTTTCCTGCAATGTTTTCAAAAGCTTTCTTCCTCAGGGTCATAAAAAATCAGGATTGTGTGGTAAAGGGTTAAATCGTGATTGTGTAGTAAAGGGTTAAATAAGTGGTATGTTGCAATAGGGGGAAAAAAGTGCTATTGGGAATTACCAACTTTAAGTCCCTATCATTTTTCAAAAATGTACGCTGCAAATTTGTTTCTTGAGACACCGAGTGATTACTTGACACTAAACTTTAGCCACGTCCATATAACAACAGACAACAGATTGAACATGGTGCAAATGATGGAATTTGTCTTTGAAAGTGAAGAAAATGTGGGAAAAGAAAACAAATTCTGGTTTCCAGCATTTTCTCCTTTTCCCACAATTTTTTCAAATGCCTATTTCATCAGGGTAGTCAAAACACAGGATTTTTTTTTTTTGTCAGGGGTTAAATTATCCATATCATTTATCTATCAGAGAAAAAGTTAGCCCTTTACCAAACGACAAAATCTTGTACTAGACCAAATTGAGAGCATTTGCAGACAACAAACTAAATGCGATTCCAATATTGAAATTTGTTTTGGGAAGAAAATAAAACATTTGGAAAAGGAGAAAATGCTTTTTCTTTCAGGGTCATCAAAACTCGGAATTGTTTGGTAGAGTGTTAAGAAATAATATTTAGTAGTAGGATACCACTAAAAGTGCTCACTGTGTTTTGTTTTTATCACATGACTACCCTTGATTTAAGTGCTCACTGTATTTTGTTTTTATCACATAACTACCCTTGATTTCTGTGTAATACAGCCATAATATATTTTCTTTTATTGTATATCTGGAAACTTTCTGACTCAAATACATGCGTCACACCCAGATTAAATATCACACACGAAAGAAAAAAATGTATATCTACACACTGTGAAATACCTTCCAAATATTGTATGATGATGTTACTCAAAGGCAGAATATGTATGTATTGATTTGCTACTTGATTGGTCAGCATTGTACAAAATGATATTCATCCGCCATTCATAAAAACGAAGTAACTGGCTACACCATTACTTGGTTCATTTTGTTTACCGTTTTCAAATAAAATGTCAATAATTGCAAAATTTTGTTGTTGAAAGTTGTAGGTATATAATTAAAGGAATATTTTGTTGTAGTAAGTGATGCTTGTATTTACTTCTCACTGTGTAAGAAAATTTTGATATCGCTTTCGATATGCTGTCTCATGCAATATGAAATTTTCTTGCTCTGCTCGAATCAAGTACAAACACCAGGAAATTTACTACAACATGATATTCCGTATATCTTGCACATGTTTGACATAAGCATTATGTGACGTAATTTTATACTACTTTCAGAGAAATTTACTCATAGAAGTTTCAGTGTGTGCATGTATGGTTTTGCTTTGTGGGATATTGTTCATGTGATAAAAGAATCTGACATTTGTTGGCTTTTGAAATAAAATGTTATTAATCCTTTTCCAAATGACACATTAATTTTTAAAATTTTGTGTATTCACAACATCTGCAGAGGACAAATATGGAATTTGTGCAAACAAGCTTAAGCTCTCAGATAGGGTAGAAAAATTGTGGGAAAAGAACAAAATGCTGATTACCAGCATTTTCTCCTTTTCCCACAATGTTTTCATAAGGCTTCTTTCCCAGGGTCGTGAAAACCCGGGATCTTTTTGCAAAAGGTTAAATTTGTATGTTAAAATTATTTGTTTAGCATGCTAGAGGCTTACTTAAAATGACTTGTTTAATAAAATTTTATCTCAAATTAATACCAAAGTATGTTAGATGCAATATATCTGCATGTGTGCAAAATGTGTACAAGTATTTCAAGTCCTTGTTAGAATCTCTATGTTAATGGCAACATATTTGTTTGATTTCAGTAACATGTTGGAATGGCTTTTTTATCTTTTGTGACACAAACATTTTTTACACCCATGCAGTATTTTTACAACTACTTGCTCCATTTCTCACATTGCTTTCATAGCAGTTTTTAATGTCATTTTTCTTGTACTCAAATATTTTTTGGTAGAAATGTTAAGTAGAAATGGGTTGTTAAGTAAAACCTGTCTTGATAGCCATCTCAGTTAACCCTTTACCACACAATCCCGAGTTTAAACAAAGCTGAGGAAGAAAACTTTTGAAAACATTGTGCAAAAAGGAGAAAATGCTGGTAACCAGCATTTTCTCCTTTTCCCACAAAATTTTCTACTTAATCAAAGGCAAGTTCCATCATTTGAGCCACTTTTAATTCATTGTCTTCAACTGCTTTGAAGTTGAAAGTTTAAACAAGACTTTAGACAAGTGTAAAGTTCTGTTGTGTGGTAAAGGGTTAGGCAAGCTTGCTAAGCAAGCATATATTGAATGTGCCGAGAAGGGAAATATGTTGAAATGACTTTGTATTAACTCTTTACCAAACGACAAAATGTTAGACTGATCCAAATTGAAAGTAGTTGCAGATGACAATTTTACTGTGGCTCAAGTGTAAAAAATTGTATCAGAAAGAGTAGAAAACATTGTTGGAAAAGGAGAAAATGCTGGTTACCAGCATTTTCTCCTTTTCCCACAATGTTTTCAAAAGGCTTTCTTCTTCAGGGTCGTTAAAACTCGGGACTGTGTGGTAAAGAGTTAACCAAGCACCTGTATTAACTCATTACCACACAATAAAATTTTGGACCTGTCCAAATTGATAGCATTTGCAGATGACAAATCAAAGGTTGCTGAACAGGCAATTTCTCTCTAATACAGGTTACCAGAATTATTACTCCTTTTCCAATAATGTTTTCTAAAGCCTTTTTTCAGGGTCATTAAAACTCTGGATTGTGTGGTAAAAGGTGAGGCAAGCTGATTTTCAGTGTCCTATAGGTGCTTGCTTTGTACAAGTTGACTGTATAGTAGGAAGTTAGTCCTTTACAAAACCATCACACATTTTAACAACCCTGTAAAATAAGACATGGAAAATATTGTAGAAAAGAGAGACATTTCTGGTATTAAACCAGCATTGCTTTCCTTTTCTGATAGTGTTTTCTTCCCTCTGAAAAACAAATTTTACTATAATTTTGAGCTACCCTCTGAAAAACAAATTTTTGGAAAAACAATAATTTTGAGCTACATCTAATTTGATGACTGCAATAACTTTCAATAGAAATAAGTCTAAAATCTTGTCATGACACAAAAATCCTTTTACAAAACAATCTTCGGTTGTAATAACCCTGAGGTAGAAGATTAGTAAACACTGTAGTAAAGGGAGAAAATGCTGGTGACCAGCATTTTCTGCTTTCCCCACAGTTTTCTTTCCTTCCAAAGACAAACCCCATCAATGTAGCCATATTTAATTTGTATTTTTCAAATGGTTTTTTTATGGACAAATTTAAATTTTTGTATTCTTGTATAGAGTTACTACAGTTAATGAGCATTGGTTTTAAAGGATATTCCACATGATAAATGATCTATTTTAAGTGAGTGTAAATATTTAGCCAAGAACCTTTAACATATTAAACTGATATGGCAAATTAAAATTGCTCTCAAAAACTGTCTTTGAAGATCAGACTGCACAGAAAATGTCGTCTGATCTGGAGTTTGAAAATGTAGCATAGTTTTGTTTATTCCCCCGTATATATGAAAACATGACTACAGAACATGCAATCTGATCTTAGTTGTATTCGGTTAGATTTTTTGAGGGATAATATCTGAAAAATGTCTTGGAATTGGAATATCTGGATATTTTTTTCTGAGTATCTGTTTTGTCACTTTCATCTTTAAGATGTTTTCTGTATCAAACAGTGACAAGGATCATTGTTCATGGCACACAAATACAAAAGTACCTTGTTCATGTCATTGCTTTCCCTCAGGGAGATTTATGCCGAGAAATCTGCTGACAAAAAAGTATTAAGGGCATTTTTACATTTGTTACAAATATTCCAAGTACATGACATGTAGATTTTGGCCAGAAAGGAAAACTCTGTAGATTAATGGGGAAAAAAATTGTATGGTTCATATAATTCATAAAGATTCAAATTGGATTTAACCCTTTACCGCACAATCCTGACTTTAAACTACCCTTGTGAAAGGGTCTTTTGCTTTTACTTTTGAAAACATTGTGGGAAAAGGAGAAAATGCTGGTTACCAGCATTTTCTCCTTTTCCCACAATGTTTTCTACCCTACCAAAAACAAAATTCAATATTTGATTCACATTTAACTCTTTACCAAACAACAAAATTTTAGACTTGTCCAAATTGAAAGCATTTGCAGATGACAAAATAAACATGACTCAAAAATTGTAGACTGACTTTGGAAGAGTAGGAAACACTGTGGGAAAAGGAGAAAATGCTGGTTACCAGCATTTTCTCCTTTTCCCACAATGTTTTCAGAAGGCTTCTTCCTCAGGGTCGTTAAAACCAGGGATTGTTTGGTAAAGGGTTAAATTGTTATCTGCAAATGCTTTCAGTTTGGACAAGTCTAAATTTTTGTCATTTGATAAAGAGCTAAAAGTTGCATGGACTTTCGATGTCAGAAGCACCACTGCATGATTTTTTTTTTTTTTCGCTGTTTTTGTGTGTGTCTTACACACAGCTTCTGTGATTTACTTGTTACTAGATGACAAAATTTTTTATCTCCCGCCAAAGGCGGAGGGATATAGTTTTAGCGTTGTCCGTCCGTGGGTCCTTCCGTCCATGTGGTCGTCCGGGACAATATCTCCAATACCATTGGACGGAATTTCGTGAAACTTTATACGTGTGTACAATAACCTATTCAGCTGATATACTGTTTTTTAATTTGATGCAAAATGGCCGACTGGGAGCGATTTTGAGTTACGCGGTTGCGTAAATTTTTTAAAAGGTCTTTTTCGGCGGGAGATATCATTTCAACGAAATTGCATGTTTCATGTCGAGATTGAATGTTTTTGCACATGACAAGTTAAATGTGACTCAAATGATGAGATTTATATCTGAAAGCGTGGTAAACATTGTGGGAAAAAGAAAATGCTGGTTACCAGCATTTTCTCCTTTTCCCACAATGTTTTTTAAGGTCTTCTTCCAGAAGGTCGTTAAAACCTAGGATTGTTTGGTATAGGGTAAATAGAGATATTAGGGAAAACTTAGAGGCTTTTTTTCATCTAGAACCAAAAGGCCTTTGATATTTTTTGTGTCGTGTATAGCATCATTGTATGTTTTAAGCTATACTGCTATAACTACATGTATGTACCTAGGTCAAATGTAAAGGAGGCTATAAGGATTTTCTTGTATTGAGCTGCAAGGCCTAGAGCTACCATCTTTTGTTCGTAAAGTTGCACAAATCATGTCTCTCTGATCCGAAATTGATCTGCCAAAGCAGTTGTGTCTTTTGAATAGAGTTTACCTTGTTACAGAGCTATCTTGATTCTTCTACCCAAGGAAGGCTTTTGAAAACAGTGTCTTACGAACAAAGTCCATAACAAAGAAACAAATGAAGAAATGCATGGCTGAAACACAAACCGCATCTGGCGGGATTCGAACCCACGGCGGACAAATATCCTCATTTTCCGAGGTCTAAAAGACCAATACCATAACCACTGAGCTAAAGAGATATCTCTCTAATGCAGCTGTTAGGTATTGTATTTAAATCAGGACGAAGCCATGCATGAAGGAGTGGTCTCCCATAACAAGTGGAAAAGGAGAAAATGCTTGTAATGAAAGGCACTGTTTTCTTATTTCAACCATGTTTTCTTCCATATCAAAGACTAGTTCCATTATATGACCCACATTCATTTTGTGGTCTGTAAATGCATTGGATATCAACATACCTAAAATTTTGTCCAGTATGAAAGAGTTGGATAAGAAAAACAAAGAGGAAAAATGAATTTCCATTTGTATGTATTTTGATTGCGAGTGTAAAGAAAGTTACTTAAAATAGCTGCATCAGAAAGAATTGTTTATTTTATCAAATGTTAACCCTGACACTTAGAGATGTAATATACATATCGTCAAAATCATGTGTAATCTTTTACCAAACAATACAGTGTTTTTAGAACACTGGGGAAGAAGGATTTTGAAAAATTGTTGGAAAAGGAGAAAATGCTGGTAACCAGCATTTTCTCCTTTTCCAACAATCTTTTTTTACCATTTTGAAGACAGAACTGATCTTTCAAGCTGCAGTTAATGTGTTGTCTTCAAATGCTTTCTAATTGGTGGAATCTAAAATTTTGATGTTTGGTGGAGGATAAAATTCTTAACTGATGAGCAAGTAAAACTACTAACGCTTTATCACACAATCCAGTTGTAACAACCCATAGTGAGAAAACTTTTGAAAACATTGTGGGAAAAAGAGAAAATGTTGGCAACCAGCATTTTCTCCTTTTCCCTCAGTATGTTCTACCCTTCCAAAGACAAATCTGATCATTTGAATAAGCACGAATTTGTCGATTGCAAACATTTTCAATTTGAACAAGACTAAAATTTTGTCATTTGGTAAAGAAACCAAGTTAAAAAACCAAGCTAGATCTTTCAAGTATCATTTAACATTTGAATAGTAATAGTTTGCTGCATTTTCAACTATTAAAGATCTCTCTTTATGTATGTTTGCCTGTTTTATATATTATACATATTGATAAGCTTGTTTTTATGTTTGAAATTGTCAATTAAGTGCAATAAATCTGTTTACACTCATGCAGACTGGTTTATTTTTTATCTCTGAACTTTTACACTCATGCAGACTTGTTTATTTCTGTCTCGCTTATCTCTTAAACTTAGTCATACTTGTTTGTTTTTGTCTCTCTTATCTGATACACTTAGCCATACTTGTTTGTTTTTGTCTGTCTTATCTGATACACTTAGTCATACTTGTTTGTTTCTGTCTCTCTTATCTGATACACATAGTGATACTATTTGTTTCTGTCTCTCTTATCTGATGCATGTAGTCATACTTGTTTGTTTCTGTCTCTCTTATCTAATGCACATAGTCATACTTGTTTGTTTCTGTCTCTCTTACCTGATGCATGTAGTCATACTTGTTTGTTTCTGTCTCTCTTATCTGATACACTTAGTCATATTTGTTTGTTTCTGTCTCTCTTATCTGATACACTTAGTCATACTTGTTTGTTTCTGTCTCTCTTATCTGATACACTTAGTCATAATTGTTTGTTTCTGTCTCTCTTATCTGATACACTTAGTCATAATTGTTTGTTTCTGTCTCTCTTGTCTGATCCATGTAGTCATACTTGTTTGTTCTGTCTGTCTTATCTCTTACACTATGGAGAGACTTGTTTGTTCTGTCTCTCTTATCTCTTACACTTTGGAAAGACTTGTTTGTTGTGTCACTCTTATCTCTTAGACTTAGTCATACTTGTTTGTTTTTGTCTCTCTTATCTCTTACATTTCGGAAAGACTTGTTTGTTTCTGTCTCTCTTATCTGATACACTTAGTCATACTTGTTTGTTTATGTCTCTCTTATCTCTTACACTTTGGAAAGACTTGTCTGTTTCTGTCTCTCTTATCTGATACACTTAGTCATACTTGTTTGTTCTGTTTCTCTTACCTCTTACACTTAAATGTGTTTGCTCTGTCTCTCTTAGCTCTTACACTTGGGCAGACTTGCTTTTTTCTGTCTCTCTTACGCATATGTAGACTTGTTTGTTTCTGTCTCTCATCTCATACACTTAGGTAGCCAGACTTGTTTGTGTCTGTCTTTTATCTTTTACACTCGGGTGGACTTGTTTGTTTATGTTTCTCTTATCTCTTACACTTTGGCAGACTAATTTGTTTTTGTCTCTCTTATCTCTTACACTTTGGCAGACTAATTTGTTTATGTCTCTCTTATCTCTTACACTTTGGCAGACTAATTTGTTTTTGTCTCTCTTATCTCGTACACTCATGCAGACTGGTTTGCTTATGTCTCTCTCTAAACATTTACACTCATGCAGACTTGTTTGTTTCTGTCTCCTTTATCTCTTATCATTAGGCAGACTTGTTTGTTTTTGTCTCTCTTAAATTAAAGCAGACTTTCTTTGTTTTTGTTTAACTCTTTACCAAATGACAAAATTTTAGACAGGTCCAAATTGAAAGCATATGAAAACAACAAATTAAATAATGCTCAAATGATGAGATTTGACTGTGGTAGGATAGAAAACATTTTGGGGAAAGGTAAAAAAGCTGGTTACAGGCATTTACTCCTTCTCCCAAAATGTTTTCAAAAGCCTGTTTCCCAGGAGAGTTAAAAGTCAGGATTCTGTGGTAAAGGGTTACTTCTTTCACTCAAGCAGACTGGTTTGTTTTTAGCTCTACTGGCTGAAAGCCAGCAGAGCTTATGTCATGGCGTGGTTTCGTCTGTCCGTCTGTTAGTCTTTTTCTTGTTTACGCGATAAAGTCTGTATTTGTGGTCAGATTTTCGTGAAACTTGCACAGTTTGTTTATCTCATCAATAGCTTCAACCCTATCTATTTTGAAAAAAAACCAACAAATAGTATGGGAAAAGTAGCCATTTCAAGTTGAAAATTTCCATTTCTTGTTTACGTGATAAAGTCTGCATTTGAGGTCAGATTTTTGTGAAACTTGCACAGTTTGTTTATTTCATCAATAGCTTCAACCCTATTGATTTTGAAAAAAATCCAACAAACAGTATGGGAAAAGTAGCCATTTCAAGTTGAAAATTTCCATTTCTTGTTTACGCGATAAAGTCTGCATTTGTGGTCAGATTTCCGTGAAACTTTCACAGTTTGTTTATCTCATCAATAGCTTCAACCCTATTGATTTTGAAAAAAATCCAACAAACAGTATGGGAAAAGTAGCCATTTCAAGTTGAAAATTTCCATTTCTTGTTTACGCGATGAAGTCAGCATTTGTGGTTGGATTTTCATGAAACTTGCACAGTCGCTTTGTATCATAAACAGCTTCAACCCTATTGATTTTGAAAAAAAATCTGACAATCAGTATGGGAAAAGTAGCCATTCAAAGTTGAAAATTTCTATTTCTTGTTTAGGTAATGAAGTCCACAGTGTTGATCCAAATCTTGTGAAACTTGCAAAGATTATTTGATTCATTAAGGGATTGAACTCTATTAAAAGTGAAGAAAATCTAGTAAACCATTCAGGAAAAGCAGCCATTTGATGATTTAATATTGTTTACTCAACAAAGTCCACATTATTAGTCACATTTCTTTGAAATTTGCTAGGATTGTTTAATACGAGGCGTTACAAGGCGTTCTGAAAGCCTATCAAATTTGGCTGGATTCCAAACAATTAGTTTTGAGAAATTGCACTTCATTTTTTTTCAGTTTGTTCAATTCACCATGCCTACTTATGCTGTCTTAGTGGGTTCAAGCCCAGTTGCAAGAACACATTTTTCTGTTTTTTCTGTTTGCAACATGAATTCATAATGTATGCTAGCAAAAAAGCAAAATCACTGCCAGTAGAGCGATTTCAGGCCCTCAAGGGCCTCTAGTTTGTCTCCCTTAACTCATTATTAGACAGTGAAGATTTACACTGGTCCATTCTGACCATATTTCAAGATGACAAATCAAGTATAGCTGATATGATTGTAATTGTCTTTGATAGGGTAGAAATCATTGTGTTGAAAGGAGAACATGGTGTTTACCAACATTTTCTCCTTTCCCCACAGTGTATTCAAAAGCCTTCACAATTTCAATAACATTGGGATTGTTTACTCTTAATGTTTTTGACAGCATTTAACTCTTTACCATACGACAAAATTTTGGACTAGTCCAAATTGAAAGCATATGCAGACAACAACATGTGACTCAAAAATTGAAATTTGATTTCGGAAGGGTAGAAAACATTGTGGGAAAAGGAGAAAATGCTGATTACCAGCATTTTCTCCTTTTCCTACAATGTTTTCAAAAGCTTTCTTTCTCAGGGTCATTAAAAGTTGGGATTGTGTGGTAAAGAGTTAAGTCATATCAGGGCTGCAAGTGCAGCTTTCTACTTGTAACCAGCATTTTATCCCTTTTTCACAATGTTTTCTACTCTTAAGTTCAATCCTTTGTGCCACATTTGATGTCTGAAAATGCTTTCAATTTGGACAAGTCTAAAACATAAAAGTTAATCTCACAAACACCATTACAACCCCTTTGGAAGCCATCTACTTAACTCTTTACCAGTAACAAAAATTTAGACTGATCCAAATTAAAAGCATTTGCAGACAACAAAATAAATGTGACTTAAAAATGCAAATTTTCTTAGGGAAGGGTATAAAACACTGTGGAAAAAGGAGAAAAAGCTGGTTATTTGCTTAGGGAAGGGTTCTCCTTTTCCCCCAGTGTTTTCAAAAGGCTTCTTTCTCAAGGTTGTTATAAGTCGGGATTATGTGATACAGGGTTAAAGGATTGAACACAATTAAAAATGAACGGAAAGTTGCTATGAATAAATTATTATACGCCCATCGAAGACGGGATGTATTATGGGATCACCCATGGCGTCCAGTTCTTTGTCTGGAGCATAACTTTGTCATCTCCGATTGACTTGAAACTTGGCATTTGTGTTTGTTGCAATAATACGGAGTGCAGTGCGAAAGAACCATAACTCTACCTTGTGCTGTCTTCGAGTTATTTCCCTTTGATCGTCATTTTTACAGCATTTTCTGCTTGTCTGGAGCATAACTTTGTCATCTCCAGTCCGATTGACTTGAAACTTGGCATTTGTGTTTGTTGCAATAATACGGAGTGCAGTGCACAAGAACCATAACTCTTCCTAGCACGAATTTTGAGTTATTCTCCCTTTGATTTTCATTTTTATAGCATTTCTTGCTTGTCCGGAGCATAACATTGTCATCTTCAGTAGGAATGACTTGAAATATGGTATGCTTATTTGTTGCAATATTTGGAAGTGCAGTGCACAAGAATTGTAACTCTACCTCGTGCTGTCTTTGAGTTATTTCCCTTTGATCGTCATTTTTACAGCGTTTAGTGCTTGGCCGGAATATAACTTTGTCATCTCAAGTCAGAACGAGTTCAAACTTGGTACGCATGTTTGTTGCAATATTACGGAGTACAGTGCCCAAGAACAATAACTCTACCTAGCGCAGACTTTGAGTAATTCCACTTTGATCTTCATTTTTACAGTCCAGTTCTTTGTCTGGAGCTTAACTTTGTCATCACCAGTACGATTGACTTGAAACTTGGCATTTGTATTTGTTGCAATAATACAGAGTGCAGTGCGAAAGAACCATAACTCTACCTCATGCTGTCTGAGTTATTTCCCTTTAATCGTCATTTTTACAGCATTTTCTGCTTGTCTGGAATATAACTTTGTCATTTTTAGTCTGAACATCTTCAAATTTGGTATGCATGATTGTTGAAAAATTACGGAGTGCAGTGCACAAGAACCATAACCCTTCCTAGCACGAATTTTGAGTTATTCCCACTTAGATCTTTATTTTTATAGCATATCTCTCTTGTCCAGAGCATAACTTTGTCATCTTAAGTAGGAATGACTTGAAATATGGTATGCTTATTTGTTGCAATAATTGGAAGTGCAGTGCGCAAGAATTGTAACTCTATCTTGTGCTGTCTTTGAGTTATTTCCCTTTGATCGTCATTTTTACAGCATTTAGTGCTTGTCAAGAATATAACTTTGTCATCTCAAGTCAGAACGAGTTCAAACTTGGTATGCATGTTTGTTGCAATATTACAGAGTACAGTGCGCAAGAACAATAACTCTGCCTAGCGCAGATTTTGAGTAATTCCACTTTGATCTTCATTTTCAAAGTATTCTTGCTTGTCCGTAACGGAACTTTGTCACCTTAAGTCAAATTGACTTGAGACTTGGTAAACATGTTTGTTGCAGTTACGAAAAGTGCAATGCACTGGAGCCGTAACCTTACCTAATGCCCTTTTGGAAGTATTCCCTATTCATTATTTTTTTACAGCTTTTCATGCTTCTCTACAATATAACTGTGTCTTTTCATGTTGGAATGACCTGAAACTTTATATGCATGTTTCCTTAACATTAGAGGAGACATTCATGCCTATTGCAATCACTTACATGATTTCTGCTGCACTACTATTTTCCTCTACCTGCCCTTTACGATTATTATCCCCCCTCGACAACTGGCGGTTGGACGGGCGTATCTTGCGACAGTTTGCCGCTCTTGTTTCTACATTATTAGACTACTAGGTGCCCATAACTGGCTTTGCTAATGTATCTTTCACTACATCAGGGAATGTTGCATTGCACAAAAATACCCTTGCAGTGTAAATAGGTACAAGCTTCAAGAGTGATTTCCCTTGCTTTAACTCTTTTACCGCACACCAAGCCTAGGTAGCTAGTGGGTAGCGTACAAGACTTGAGAACAGGGGCTCCCTTGTTTGATTCCCAGGATTGATGATAGTCATTGCTATAGGATTCATTCCTCTCTCACCTCTGACCACTGTTTCGACAATGGTTATATGGGAAAGCAGTGGCTTGGAAAGAATATTGTGCTGAATTCTGGTAAAAGAAACTCTAGTTAAGCATGGATAGGTGCCCTGGCTGCTGTGATATAACTGAAATAATGTTGAAAAAGGGCGTTAAACCCGATACAACTAATAACCATACAACTTTTACTGGATAACAAAAGTTTAGACTGGTCCAAATTGAAAGCGTTTGCAGATGACAAATTTAATGTGCCACAAAGGATAAAACTTGTATCAGAAGGAAAAGAAGTAAATGGTTACCAGTCTTCTTGCTCAATCTTGTTAAAACTCTGGATTGTGGAGTAAAGGGTTAACCCTTTACCGTACAATGCCAACTTTCAATGACCCTTGAAAAGAAGTCTTTTGAAAACATTGTGGAAAAAGGAGAAAATGCTGGTAACCAGCATTTTCTCCTTTTTCCACAATGTTTTCTTGCCTATCAAAGAAAAATTGCACCATTTAAGCCACATTGAAATTGTCGTCTGCAAATGCTTTCAATTTGGACAGGGCTAAAATTTTGTTGTCTGGTAAAGGGTTAAGAAGAAATGTAAAAAGGACGATTTTCTGAATTTTATTTTGCACTGGACAAAAATTTTGGCCATGGAAACAGTGGATTTTGAAGTTCAAAACTAACAAATTCATGTTGAGGGAACTGGCACCTTCTGGCAAGTCTGATCTTGATCCGTATTTTCTGTAGAAGCAACTCCTGTTTAGTCACGCCTGAAACAAAATTGCAGCAGATAACGTTGATAACATGCTTGTAAAAAGGAGATATTCAACCTTAACCCCTTACCAGACGACAAAAAATTTAACACTGTCCAAATTTAAAGCATTTGCAGACGACAATTTCAATGTGGTTCAAATGGTGCAATTGTTCCTTTGATTGGGTAGAAAACATTGTGAAAAAAAGGAGAAAATGCTGGTTACCAGTATTTTCTCCTTTTCCCACAATGTTTTTAAAAGGCTTCTTTCCCAGGGCAAAGCAGGAAGTTGGCATTGTGCAGTAAAGGGTTAATTTAGATACATGTTGGCATTGTGGCAAAAGAATAAATTGCTTATAGGAGCAATATCACCTTTTGCCAAAATGATTTCTACAGTGATCTGCAGCAAGTGGCAAAAGTCTTTGACATAAGTCAGGGAAAATTGTCAAAAAATTTGTGGTTGCAAAGGTAACCTCTTCTTTAGGACGAAAATAGGTAATAAATTCAGCATATCACACATTATTAATGACAGAGCTTCTTTGTCTGTGAGATTTAGTTCGATGATGCGTAAGCGAAACTAGTGACATACTGACACTAGCCTGAATATCTGTGATTTGAAAGAGGTGACGTCTCCAGCATCCATAACATGTACACACGATTAGAAACAAGACAGAATGTGAAAAATACATTGCTGTGACAGCCACATTGACTGCGTGGGAAATAGGCACATCATTGTAGTTCAGAATGTTAATGTAATAATATGGAAAAGTCGCCAACAGGCACAGCACGGAGCCGCAAATGAAGCAAGCAGGGGATAGAAACACAGTCCCATGGTAATCCGAACGTGACAGTTTGAGAATTACACCTGTGACTAGTGATATTGTGTAGGGAATAACCACCGACGTAATAATAACGAAGGGTATCCATGAAACTATTGCAGCATTGGTCGATGAGTAGTCCAATGAGCAGAGTCCTATATCTGTAAACAGAAAAAAATAATGAGAGGCTAATCCTATACAAAACAATTCTGAAAGACTCGGAGGAAAAAGGCTTTTCAAAATATTGTGGAAAAAGGAGAAAATGCTGGCAATCAGCATTTTCTCTTTTTCTAAGATATGTTTCGTACCATTTCTAAAACAATTCTGTTACTAGACTAGAGATGCATTTAATTTGTCATCTGCAAATCCTTTAAAGTTTGGAAAAGTCTTCAATTATGTTCCCCTAGTAAAGAGTACACCCTTTACCAAACGACCAAATTTTATCTTGGTCCAAATGGAAAGCATTTGCAAATAAAAAAATGTGACTGAAAAAATGAAATTTGTTGTGGGAAGAGTAGAAAACATTGTGGGGAAAGGAGAAAATGCTGGTTACCAGCATTTTCTCCTTTCCCTACAATGTTTTCAATAGACTTCTTTCTCGGGGTTGCTTAAAGTCTGAATTGTGTGGTAAAGGGTAACCACTTCACAACCACAGTTGCCTCTGTGGTCAGTGTAGATCAAGATCATATTGTACAAAACATACAGTCTGATCTTTGATCTACACTGCCTGTACTGCTGAGACACTTTGGACAAGAGCAACGGTGAAAATGCAATTATTTGGGTGTTATTTCAAGAAATGAAATTTCTGTTATGTTCATAATTACAATTCTTACAATATAAAACAACATTTAGTAAAACAAACAAAATAAGTTTGCTGAGCACAAATTTAACAAGCAATTTCGTTGAAATGATATCCCCCGCCGAAAAAGACCTTTTCAAAAATTTACGCGACCACATAACTCAAAATTGCTCCCAGTCGGCCATTTTGCATCGAATCACAAAAAGAAAAAAAAGATATCGGCGGAATAAGTTATTGTACACATGTATAAAGTTTCAGAAAATCCGTCCAGTGGTATTGGAGATATTGTCCCGGACGGACACATGGACAGACGGACGGACGGAAGAACGGACAGCACTAAAACTATATCCCTCCGCCTTTGGCGGGGGATAATAAGTAGTGTGGAAAGTGTAGATCATGATCAGTTTACACAGTGTTGGGAGTTTGGATCTCTGGTCTACACTTTCTAGATAATAATAATTATTCATAGCAACAGATAACCCTTTACCTCACAATCTGGCGTATTAGTGACCCTGAGAAAGAGGGCTTTTGAAAACATTGTGGGAAAAGAGTAAATGCTGGGTATCCAGCATTTTCTTCTCTTCCCACAATGTTTTCTACGCTAACAAAGACATGTTTAATCATATGAGCCACATTTTCATTTGTCGTCTGCAACAGCTTAGAATTTGGACTAGTCTAAGCTTCTGTTGTCTGGTAAAAAGTTAATTTATTTCATGCTTTCCGGTAGGATATCGAGAAATAGCGGTGAAAATATTTTTCGATATTCCACGGGTACAACCAGTGAAAATACCGATTTTTATATTCTAGTTACCTAGGTGAAATGCGTGTGACTCACAACCAGATGGAAATATGACGTCATTTACCTTACATTTCTCGCGCTTGACATAATATTGTAATGCGTTGCTATGCGGAGGAGGTACGCCACGGGGAATAACTGAAAAGACTGTACTGGATTTTGATAAAGTTCCTCCCAGAAAGGGTTAAAAGCATGAAATAAATAGAATATTTGTTTTTTTCAGTGAAAGATCGAAATTTATTTCATCTCGTGAACACCATCGGTAATATTTTCACGAGTGGCTGCGCCACTCCTGAAAATATTACCGATGATGTTCACTCGATGAAATAAATTTCGATCTTTCACCGAAAAAAACAAATATCCTCTATATCTTCCTCAGGTTGACCAGCAGTAGGGAGGGGATTTGCTGTGTCTAGCACATAGATACTCCAAAAATAGCTTGTGATGGTATCAGGAATTGAACCAGAATTTCCTGATCATAAACTTATACTTTTACCACACAATCCCAAGTTTTAACGACCCTGAAGAAAGCCTTAAAAAACACTGTAGGAAAAGGAGAATATTCTGGAAACCAGCATTTTCTCCTTTTCCTATAACATTTTCTACTCTTTCAAAGACAATTTCAACATTTGAGCCACACTTGTTATCTGCAAATTCTTCCAATTTGGACAGGCCGGAAATTTTGTTGTTTGGTAAACAGTTAACCACAGACTACTCAACCAAGCACCATTCCAAGAACTGACTTGATGAACCAGTATCAAAGGTGTAGCACCCGTAAAGCACAATACTCAAGTGTATAATGTAGAAAAGAAGAGAACAGGCTAAATTCTTTTATCACTTTGTTGACCAACTTCATAATTTAGCCTTAAATTGCTTAAAAACACACTTAGTTTCTTTTCAACGGAAAATCTCATTCTATGAGACAATGTAGATCAGACTACATGTTCTGTGCAGTCAGATCTTGATTTACACTGTCTGCAAAAGTGCATGTCGTCCCACTTAACAGCACAGGTGTGAATTAGCATTCTTAATTCCAAGTATGTAATGATTTTCACCTTTGGGTTAAGCCCTGAATGTACCCAGGTCAACTTGATTGGCTCTGGAAATAAAATAGATAACAATTTTTTGGGTGAAAGATCTAAATTTATTTAATCAAGTGAACATCAGGGGTAATATTTTCACGAGAGGCACAGCAACGAGTGAAATATTTCCGATGATGTTCACCAGATGAAATAAATTTCGATCGTTCATTGAAATAAACAAATATTCTAATTATTGCTTATAACCCCTTTTTTGTTGGGATCTTCATCAAAACCTAGCACAGTTGTTTTCAGTAATTCCCCATGGCGTACCATCCTCCACATAGCAATGCATTGCAATATTATGTAAAGCGCGAGAAGTGTAGGGTAAATGCGCATAAATTACGTCATATTTCCTTCTGATTGAATGACACACACTGTTTACCTAGGGAACAAGTGCATGGGACCTACTGTTTCAAATTCAATTGATGAGTTAAAAAATATGAAATTGGTACTTTTCACTGGTCATAACCATGAAATATCAAACCAATTATTCCACCATTATTTCTCGATAAACAACTGAAAAGTATGATATAAATCAGCTTACCTTGAAATGACATGTGCACACCTTTATAAACACTTATTGTGCTCATCTGCAAAATGAACTCAAACTGCACTTTTGCAAATGAAGCATTGCAACCGTCAAAATGTGTCAAAAATTCCTCATGAATTTTTTGTGTCATTTTGCCCGAGTTGTAATCATGCACAAACACATCCAGCAAACTTCTAGAAGCGAATCTTACAAGAAACGTCCATACTGCCTCCATTCTTATTCTCAGCTCACAGTTGTACACACTTTTGAGAAGTGATGCTAAAATACCAGCACTATTGTCCGGTTTAAGCTGGACTGCAGTAGCATTATCAGCGCTGCAAGTTGCATTTTGTTCAGGGCTGCCAATCATTAATAAAAAACTATTCAGTGAGCTCTGGTTTCCTTCCTCACTAGAAGTAAAATCTGTTATATGGACTTCCAAGTTAATATTTCCTGAAAAAAAATTAAGCAAAATATTGCAAAGGACTTCTATGCTAAGGATCTTGATGGTAATTTGTCGAAAGATTGAAAATGTCTTCTAAAAACCGGCCTGCAGAAGGTAATCAAATACAGGAGACACACTGACTCTTTAAAAGGGCCCGTATTCACCAACAATTCTTAGTTTCTATCTCAGTCTCATTCTAGATTTAGAAAGTAAGACAACTTTTGACTGGCTAACCCATTAAGTTGGGCCAATAAGAAGTTGTGTTGCTTTCAAATGTAGAAAATTCCTGAGAACAGGACTAGGAATTAATGTTTTTGAGAATGGTTGGTGAATATAGACCAAGATGACAAAAGTTTTAGATCGTCCGAATTGGTATCATTTTCAGATGTCAAAATAAATATTGTCCAATTTATGACAAATCACATTTCTGGAATGATAAAAAACATTATGGAGAAAAAAAATTCTGCCAACTAGCATTTTCTCCATTTTACACAATGTTTTCAAAAGCGCTCTAACTCTTGGTAATAAAAACAGGATTCTTTGATCAACTCTTTATCCATAGGCCTCTGAAACTCCAATGGTCTATCAAGGGATAGTGAAATTTTCATTATCGGACACTGTTACTGTAAACAGCACATTGGCGATTCCCTCTTTATCGTATATAGTAAGACTATATACAGTATAGAGGGAGTCGCCAATGTGCTATTTATAGAAACAGTGTTAATGAAAATTTGAGTATATTCCATGATATACAGGCAATGAACCAATGTGCTATAAGTGTTCTATGATCGACCAAGGTAAATTTTAGTGTTCCGTAATAGACCAATAGAGCTTCAAAGGCCTGTGCTTTACCAAACGACAACATAAGAGACTTGTCTAAATTGAAAGCAGTCTGTAGGCAACAAATTAAATTTGGCTAAAACACTGGAATTTACAGTTGAGAACGGAGAAAATATTTTGGGAAAAGAGTTAACTCTTGACCAAACAATAAAGTTTTGGACTAGACCAAATTCAAAGCATCTGAAGACGTCAAAATAAACGTAAGCTTATTTCTGTATTTGAAAGGGTAGAAAACATCGTAGGCAAAGGAGAAAATGCTGGTTTACCAGCATTTTCTCCTTTTCCCACAATGTTTTCAAAATCCTTCTTCATGAGGGTCGTTACAACTTACGATTGTGTTGTAAAGGGTTAAATACTACTTGAATTAACAAATTGAATATGAGGTTTTGACATACAAAAAGCGTTACCTCTAAGATTGGAATATTCTCCCCATCCATATAGTGGGCCAGTATGTAACACAACTAACAACAGATAAATTCCGTATGTCAGGATCTTTAAATTTATTTCAGAAAATGTTGATGGATGCTCTGTGGGTATATAGTATCTATACAACCTGAAAGAAAAGGGTAAATTTTAGTCATAGTGGTTTTAACCCTGTAGCAGACAAAAAAAATTTAGACTTCTCTAAATTGAAAGCATTTGCAGACAACATATAAAACATGATAAAAAATAATAACAATTGTTTTTTTAAAATGTAGAAAATGTCAGAAATGGAGAAAACGCTGGTTACTAGCAGTTTGTTTTACCACAATATTTTCAAAAAGCTATCTTCATCAGGGAGATAAAACTCAGGATTGTTTGGTAAAGTCATAATTTGTTAATTTCTGAAGCAGGTGACATTTAAAACATTTTTGAAAAAATAGATTACCAATACAACATTTATTAAGCTTAAATATATCTTGTGGCACAAGGAAAAATTTTTCATTACAAATACATGTAATTTCTTCTTCAGTCAAAATATTTTAAAAAGACAGCAGCTGCATGTAGAAAATGGTAATGTTACAACTGAAAACATTTATGAGTTATGAGTCATTGGACTTTAGAAACATCCGTCCTACACATTCAGAGGTGGCTATTAAAATTTTTATAACCTCCCTAAACTTCAGTCAAAGTACTGACGAGCAAATGTGGAGTAAGTGGCCTTGGTAAAGATAAGACTTGGTCCATGCATGATTGAAGAAAAATGGTCCAATCAGGTTATTTATCCGTGACCTTACACAGAACTCATTACCATTCACTTAACACAATAGGAAATACAATGACAAAAAATCCTGTTTGTTGATCTAATTGAAGATAGCAAATAAAGAATACATCAATTTGATAATTTGAATACTTTCTAGACTTCACTTTTAGATGAACTGTCCACGCTTTTTCACTTTCTTATCAGTTGGATGAACATGTAGCTAGACAATACCTACCATGCTACATACCCATGAAAAACATGAGCATGAAAAAGGAAATGCGTTGGGATAAGTAAAGATCAGCGTTATTTGCCAAGGTCACTGACTTAATTTACATATAAGGAAATATCTTGCACCTTATTCATGACATCCTGTTCATTCTATGACTTTGTTAGAAGACATCATTCAAATTAGAGTGGTTGTGATTTTGTAGTTTTTGTAGAATTTGTCAACTTTGCCATATTTAATAGAAGTACAATTTTTAAAAGAAAGAACTATTTTTTGTGGGCAGTATTTGGTGACTGTTGGGATTTTTGTCTACATTTTGATCTTGGTCAATCTTGATGGCAATAGACTTGGGATCTTATCTAATGACTGCTAGCCTAAAGCT
Organism: Hippopus hippopus; assembly: GCA_946811185.2. Taxonomy (NCBI): domain Eukaryota; kingdom Metazoa; phylum Mollusca; class Bivalvia; order Cardiida; family Cardiidae; genus Hippopus; species Hippopus hippopus. Next base: position 6,784,190 of record OX328107.1, read on the forward strand.
AGCTACAGGGAATAGCTGGTAAACAATTGGTAAACGAGAGCTTTGCAGAGCGGTGCATATACGCCCGAAGGGGCTTGTCAATGAAATGGGTTAAAATCAAGGATGTACCGTAAAAGAACAAGACACTGAACAGTTAGGGATCACATATGAGACCATGGAGTAATTTGCATAATATGCATAATAAGGAAAATAAGTCTTGATCATCTGTAATAGTTTATTGAAAAAAAAAAAACAATTAACCCTCTAATTTAAGTAATTTATAATGTGAGAGTTCAAGAGCATATAACTCTTGAATGCCTTAAGTGATATAACAGAAAAATTGGAGATATGTACAACAAGACATCAAAGAAATACATTGTGGTAAGTTTCAAGTTATTGTGATGAAATTCATATGGTAAGAAAGCCATCAAAGAAATTAGTCATTTTTCCATTACAAAAATCAAGGGCAGATAATTCTAGAACGCCTAAAGAGATCCCAATGTAAAGAGTCACATGCACAACTACACATCATAGAGATTTGTTGTGGTAAATTTTAAGTTATTCCGATAGAAACTGTAGGAGAAGATAGCCGCACAAGAAATTGGTTATTTCAGAATTCAAGGGCAGATAACTCTAGAACATCTAAAGAGATCCAAATGTAAAGAGTCACATGCACAACTACACATCATAGAGATTCATTGTGGTAAGTTTGAACTTATTCCAATGGAAACTGTAGGAGGAGTAGCGCACACAAGAAATTGCTAACAGACAGACGGACGACCGGGTCCATAACATAATATGACCCTTTGGGCATATAAAAAGAAAGACAAACACAAGTAAAAACATTTTACAATGGTTTTTTCATGGGTCACACATACTATCTTGTTCGCAAATACTTTTGATTTGGGCAAATCTAAAATTTTGTTGTCTGGAAAAGAGTAAGTCATGGTAACAAGTCTGTTTACAATGTTTGATGGCTCAAATTTGTCCAGGACTTTTCCCCTGAGTCACATTCAGCCTATAGATGTAATGATTTAAGCCATTTAGGACATATTAACCCCTTTGGCTGCTAAGCACTACTCACTGACCTTTTGTGGACAGTGTAGATCAAGATCAGACTGCACAGAATGTGCAGTCTGATCTTGGATCTACACTGTCCGATATAGAGATATCTATCATCCCAAAAATACCCTTGAAATAGCGAAATTTGGATTTTTACTATTTGTTTGAAAAATTCATTTCACTTATTTATCAGGATAAGTGTTAAAACATGATTTGAAAAATGTGTCTCTCTATTCATTATACCAACAGTCTGAGAGGGCTTTTCCCCACTGGATACTTTACTGATAGCAAAAAATGGAGGGAAAATAATGTCTTCCTTTAAACCTATACTAAGGTTTTTCTAAAACATTGTGGGAAAAGGGAGAAAATGCCAGTAATCAGCACTTCTTTGCTTTCCCATAATGATTTCTACCCAATCACAGACACATCCCTCTGATTTTTTTAACCTTTAGGCTGTTAAGTGTGTCTAACTGACCTTTAGCGGACAGTGTAGATCAAGATCAGACTGCACAAAAGGTGCAGTCTGATCTTGAATCTACATTGTCCGATAAGGAGATATCTTTCCTCCAAAAATACTGTACCTTTGAAATAGGAAAATTTGGGTCTTTACTATCGACATGAAAGTTTTATTTCTTTTATTTAGCATAATACCGGTTAATTTATCATCTACAAATGTCTCACATTTTGACAAGTTTAAAATTTTCTCATGTCATCCTTTCTAGACAACAACTTGAACATGTTAGACTTTTCGCAGATGAAAGATGGTTCGAATTTCCTGCGAGATTTTCCCCAGGGTCACATTTGGCTTATGGGAAGAATGATTAAGGCCATTTTGAACATATTTAGCATGATTCGAAGAATAAGTCTCTGGATTTATTATACCAACATTCTAGTAGAGCTTTTCCCCATTGGATACTTTACTGATGGGGAGAGATTGTCGGAAATAAAATTGTATGAGCCACGCTCTGTGAAAAGGGGGATTAATGCATCTGCAAAAGTATTGACCAAGGTCAGCCTGCACAGTCTGCGCAGGCCAACCTGGGCCAAAAATTTTTGCTATTGATCCATTTTTTACATGTCAAAGGACCAGTCTATCCAATGACTCTGCTGGTTGTTAGACAGAATAGATTTTACGGATCCATAATTAATGTGATGACTTGCTTGGTATAATACAATGCATTAAACCCCCTTTTCACAGAGCATGCCTCATATGTTCTTATATCCTGGTAACTAGAAAGATGCTGCTAGTTGTCTCAGAAAGAGTGCAAAACATTGTGACAAAAAAAACAACAACATTTTCTCCATTTTCCATAATGTTTTCTTACCTTTCACAGACAAATCCTATCATTTTAGCCTTATTTAATTTGTCATCTGCAAATACTTTTAGCAACAACAGGTCTAAAACATTTTTTTTTTCCAGGTAAAGATTCAACCCTGTACCAAACAATCCCATATTTTGATGACCCTAAGGGAGGCCTTTGAAAACATTGGGAGAAAATGCTCGTAACTAGCATTTAGGTACTCCTTTTCTCGAAATGTTTTCAAACTCTTTCGAAGACAAATCCCTTCATTTGTACCACACTGAATTTTCATCTGCAAATGCTTTCTAACTTCCCTGGTCTAAAATTTTGATGTTTGGTGAAGAGCTAACCTTTTATCGCATAATACCGACTTTTTATGACCCTGGAAAAGAAGCCTTTTCAAAATATTGTGGAAAAAGGAGAAAATGCTGGTAACCAGCATTTTCTCCCTTTCCCACAATGTTTTCTACCCTATCAAAGAACAATAAAGAGTTACGACATGATAAGATTTGTGATTTTCCGTCAGAGAAATCCAAATAAGAAATTATAGGGGGCTTGATTTTTTTATGATGTTATTTCTATAGGTATGGAGCCATACCAATTTCCAGACTAGCCAGTTAGATTACTCCAAGGTTTCTCTATCTTTATCCCTTAAGCTGCTAAGTATGACTTAATGGGCTTTTGCGGCCAGTGTAGATCAAAATCAGACTGCACAGAACATGCAGTCTGATCTTGGATCTACACCATCCGATACGGAGATGTTTTTCCTCAGAAAAATATTTTTTTTTTATTTGACTGAAAGGTTTCATTTAAACTTTTACCAGTCGACAAAATTTTATAACAGTCCAAATTGAAAGCAGTTGCAGATGAAATCAAAGCATTGAGAACGCTGAAGTGGTATTTGTCAAGGAAGCCATTGTGTGGAATTAATAGTTAGAAAGACAAAGAGAAATAGTATTCAAATATTGAATATTGGCTTGAAAGTCATCCTACTAAGCAAATGAATGCCTTTTTGGTTGAAGGGAGAGTACTCATGACAAAGTTAGGATTATTTGTGTATTGGTGGTCTCCCTTTGATCATTAGGAGGATTCAGGAGTAACGTCCCTTGACAGTAGAATGCATGATGGATATAGAGAGAAACTATGTGAATATACCGAATAAAATTAAGTTTGTACCTGAAAACTATGATTTTGAAATATTTTTGTCGTTAACATTTAATTCCCAACTTTACAATCAATTATTTCGATCTATAAATATTCATGCCCAATCAAATGGAGTAGCGCACTTTCATGGGATGAACAAGCCATGGGACGAACTGGTTTTGGAACGAAAAAGCCCAGGACCAAGCGATCAGTAGAAGATATTTTGTATCATTGTGCCAATAGAAGGCTATGAGCGAGTGAAGTTATTTTCAATCAAAAATTAGTATTTCCACGATCGATGGCCTCACCCAGTGTATTTCAACGTGTCATTTCCAATTACGTATCTGAATGCTACCGAAAAACTCATTTGCCTGAGAAAAATTGAGTTTAATTGGGTTTATTTCCTTCGGCTTCGCACAAAATACGATACATGGTCTTCAAAATTCAATCTTGAACTCATAGTGGTATTGTCTTCGACAAATACCACAAAAATAAATGCGACTGAAGAATGGAAATTTGTTTTGGGACGTGTAGAAAACATTGTGGGAAAAGCAGAAAATGCTGGTAACCAGCATTTTCTCCTTTTTCCACATTGTTTTCATAAGGTTTCTTTCTCAGGGTTGTTAAAAGTCGAGATTGTGTGGTAAAGAGTTAAACCATAAGGTTGCCAAAAAAGAAAATTGGCATGTTAACCCTGAAGTCTTTACCACACAATCCCTACTTTTAATGACCCTGAGAAAGAAGGCCTTATGAAAACATTGTGGGAAAAGGAGAAAATGCTGGTAACCAGCATTTTCTCCTTTTCCCATAGTGTTTTCTACCCTATCAAAGACAGAGATCATCTTTTGAGCTACATTTAATGTGTCATCTGAAAATGCTTTCAATTTAGTTGGGTCTAAAGTTTTGTCGTTTGGTAAAGAGTTAAAGTGCAAAAAAAAAACAAACGGACACTTTCAGTCCAGAATTTAAGGTGCAAATAATTGCATTTTTAAGGTTGCTCTTGTCAAGATTGTTTCAGCTTTGCGGATGGTGTAGATCAAAGATCAGACTGCACGTTTTGTGCAGTCTGATCTTGATCAACACTGGCAACTATTGTTGTGAAAGGTGCTTAAAGATTGCTTCAGCTAAGCGGACAGTGCAGATTAAAGATCAGACTGCACATTTTGTGCAGTCTGATCTTGATCTACACTGACCGGAAAGGCAAGTTTAGTTGTGAAAGGGGCTTCAATGGTTAAGATATAAGTACTAGCCAGATTATTATTTCAAAAGCCATTTTGGTTGGAAAGTCTCATAAATATGGAAAAGAGACTCTGTCCAGTGGTCTACATTATTTGATTGTTTGCATGGTGTTCAAGGCCATTTTCAACTTTATTTCAGTTATAAAGCAGCAGCCAGTGCACCTATCCATACTTTCCCAGAGTGTCTTTTACCAGTACAAAATTCTTCCCAAGCTACTGGCTGTATTTCCACATAACCTCACCACTAACCAGTGGTGACATAGGAATGAATCCTGTTGCAATGGCTATCATCAATTCTCTGAAATAAAATTGACCAAGCTAGGGGTTCGAACCAGGGATCCCTGGTTACAAGTCCTGAGCAAAACATCTCACAATTATGGATACATAAAAGCCATTCTGTCTAACAACCTCCTGAATCATGAGGTAGAATGGTCCCATTTACCAACAGCAAAAAGTTTCGACCCAGGTCAAGATGCACAGGCAGAAGCATTAAACCACCTTTTTCCAGAGCATGGCTCAATAATTACGCTTCTGCTGTGTCGGGGAGGTAACCAATCTGTACTGAATTTTGCACTTGTCAAAACTCGGCCGATTCTGTACCTACATCTAACCTCGTCTGTATAACGGTCGTTTCCATTGGAACTGCTAATCACGTGATCTTATACATGATGGCGCCACTGTCAATCGTTTAGCAATGACATAAACAACCTCGATGGAGTTATTCACATCTATCTATCTGTCGGTGAAAACTTCAATCGCAATTGATAAACCACATTAAAAAATGAATGTACGAACTGTTTGTCAACTGAAATATAGTTAGAAAGATTTCGACAGAAAATTGAGACTCAAGTTTTCTTTTTTGCGAGGAGTCTTACAATTTTCAGAACGGTAAACAGGCCTATTTCTGGCGATGAAATGTACCGTGTAGGTGCATATCAAGCTACCAGATACAGCCAAGGGACTTTATGGCTCCCATCACCCGAGGTATGCAGAATGTGAATTTTGCTAAATGATTGCTCTAGACATTTGCTTTAAAAGGTAGCGTCTAGTCTTTGACAACACAGATTCAGTGATTCAGACAGGCCGCTTTGATAAAGCTGACAATGGTAAAACAGAGTTTAACAAACAAACAAACAAACAAACAAATCCTTGTTCAAAAAGAGTGTAGGAATGTCTGTGAAAAATGTTACTAGTCAACCAACTTAAGGAAGCCATAGAAAGGGGAGAAAATCTTTCGAAGCCATATAAAGTTTATCTACCCTTCTCTTCCTCGATCAACTTCCTTAATATTTTACAGTAGTGCAGATAATGATCAGACTGCTACAATGCCAATTTTTTTGCAATTATTTAGGCAAGGCAGCCTTAAAAATAGAAGCAAATTCTTGCAACAGGAAAGTTAAAAAGTTTATCAACCTCAGTCACAATTTTAGAGCTTTTTCTTGACAATGAAGATTATGATCAGACAATAGTTTTTTACTGTCTGATCTTGGATCTTCACTTTCCAATATCTTATAAACAGTTTCTTTCACTGTGAAAGCAAATATGTATTTCAATTGTGAAGAGGGGTTATCTAACTCTTAACAAAATGACAAAGTTTGCACCTTTCCAAATTCAAAGCATTTGCAGATGACAAATAAATGTGGCTCAAAAGGTATAGGTTGTTTTTGTAAGTGTAGAAAGCTTTGTGGGAAAAGGAGAAAATGCTGGTAACCAGCATTTTCTCCTTTTCCCACAATGTTTTCAAAAGAATTCCTCCAGAGGGTCATTAAAACTTGGGATTGCTTGGTAAAGGGATAACCCATACACTGAAAAATAAGTGAAACAAACTTTCCCCAACCAGTACAATAAAAGGAGATATTGCTACATGTATTTCAAGACAGCTTTTGTCAGAATATCTCAAAAAAAGCATTCACTGTTGATCCAATAAAGACTGCATATTCTGTGCAGTCTGATCTTTATCTATACTGTCTGCAAAAGGTACTATAGCAAGTTGCAGTGCTCAGGATTAAGTACAAGGAATTAAACCCTCTTGTAGAAAATCAATGATGATGTACTGAATGTGACTCAAAGAAATGAAGATGGTTTCTTTGGCGCTTTATTCTATTTCAACAATGTTTCAATGATGTATAGCATTGACAGGAGCAAAGCCCAGGTAGCTCATTTGGCAGCCTACAGGCTATAGAACAGGGAGTTGGTGGTTAAAATCCCCAGCTCAGCCAGTTTCTTTCTGAGGATTAATGATAGTCATAGCAACAGGATTCATTCCAAGCCTGGGTAGCTCAGTTGGCAGCCTACAGCCTATAGAACAGGAGGTTGATGGTTAAAATCCCCAGCTCAGCCAATTTCTTTCTGAGGATTGATGATAAGTCATAGCAACAGGATTCATTCCTCTGATCATTGTTTCAATGATGGTTGAGTAGGAAAGCAGCCAGTGGCTTGGGAAGAATATTGTATGAAGCACTAGTAACAGAAACTCCAGGAAAAGCATTGATAGGTACACTGGCCACCGCAATACAACTGAAATAATGTTGAAATTGGCATTAAACATGTTACAATCAATCAAACAGGATGTTTTGGAACCCAGTTCCAAGTAAAACACATTTTCCACACTGCTGGTTTTACCTTAGAAGCAGATTCTTAACCCTTTACCACACAATTTCAAGTTTTAACAACCCACAGGAATACCAGTAAGACTTGAAAACATTGTGGGGAAAGGAGAAAATGCTGGTAGCCAGTATTTTTTCCTTTTCCTACAACGTTTTCTATGGCCTATCAAAGACAGAAGTCATCATTTAAGCTACATTTGATTTGTCATCTGCACATGCTTTCAATTTGGTTGAGTCCATAATTATTCTGTTTGGTAAAGAGTTAAACTGCTTTCAATGGTGAAAGAATACTGTATCCTGTTGCAATGGCAACTACCAATTCTTGGCAGGAACTTTTGCTGAAGCAACATGTATTTAAAGTCTGAGAAAAAAAGAATATGTTGTTCCAAATCTGGCATAGCACTTTCTTAGTCTACAAACTGTTTTCTTAAAGTCTACAAACTGAAAAGGTACATAATTCTTTACCAAATAATCCTGAGTTTCATGAAGGCTTTGGAAAACATTGAGAGAAAATGAGCAAATGGTGTAAACCAGCATTTTCTCCTTTTCCCACAATGTTTTTTCCTTTCCTTACACAGTTCATCTTTTGAGCAACATTTTCTCCTTTATAAAGACAAAACTCATCTTTTGAGCAACATTTCATATGCTGTTTGCAATTATGCTTTCAATATGGAATTGTCTAAAAATTTTGCTATCTTGTAGAGTTACTTCAGTTGAGTCGTAAATTACATAAAGTGGTAGAGAGTTTAATTAAAACAGATTTTCTGACAATATTTTACATCTTTCTGTCTGTAATGACACCTGTAGTTCTTTAGTATGATCTATTCTGCAATTAACAAACAAGACAATTTCTTTTATCTTGCAAACAAAGACAATGCTTGCAGTGAGAAATCACTCCTTTTGCCATGATGTTTTCCCACATACTGATGGATTTAAGCCAATTCACATTTTTGCAGTGATGTTTCTGAAGTCGTTTGCTGAAAATTTGTTTCCCAACTGAGTTAAGTTTGAAAAGTCTAAATACATCACACCACAAAAACAATAAATGCTTAGCACGCGAAGTGCAACTTGATTTGTTTTTGTAGATAGTGTGGATCCCAGATCAGACTTTACACTCTTCACAGTCTGATCTTGAATCTACTATGTGCACTACTTTGTCACAAGTTCTTGCCTACACAACACTGAAATTGAAGTACATGTATATCAACTGTTGTTTTTTCCTTATTGAAAGGATCTATTTCATTAATTTTGAGCTCTAAGGTTTAAATGTTTCTGACATTTATGCCTGTCACACAGAGCTGATTATTAACTCTTTACCAGATGACAAAAAAGTAGTCTTTTCCAAACTGAAAGCATTTTGCAGACGACAATTTAAATGTGGCTCAAATGATGGAATTTCTCTTTGATAGGGTATACAACATTGTGGGAAAAGGAGAAAATGCTGGTTACCAGCATTTTTTCCTTTTCCCACAATGTTTTCAAAATGCCTAATTTCTCAGGGTCATTAAAATTCAGGATAGTGTGGTAAAGGGTTAACCATTTGATTTAACTTGAACCTTTTTGCTGCCAAATTAATGGATTCGACATTTCTAGAGGTCTAAAAGTATATTTTCATTGCTATAGAAGCTGATTTTGGTCAAAGATTAGAATCAGGTGGAAGATGGTGTAGATCCAAGATCAGACTGTACATTTTGTGCAGTCTGATCTTGATCTACAACATCCACAAATGATGTCCAAGGCCACACTGGCAGTGAAAGAGTTAAAATCGATTTCACGTTTTACGCAACATGCACAAATTTAAAACCTTCTGCAATGGACAATTTACGAAATTTTTTCGGGGAAAGAGAGTAATTGCTTGTAACAAACAATTAACATTTTCTAACATTTTTTTTTCAATATCAGAAGAAAAAAAACCCTGTGTTCCTTTCCGTCATTATGTTTCTCTACTGTATATCTGTTAACAGGCATGGCTCCACGCTTATAAAACTTGAATTTATGCTCAACAGCGTTTGTGATTAAACGTCAAACATCCATAGTTTTTCTGCAAGTACGATAATGAGAAATCAATACTTTTACTTCATAAAAAGAAGGAATAAGAGAACTTTGAAAAGTTCAAAAGTTGCTCTGTGACATGTATCAAATCAATTCTGAAATAAGTTTGAAATTTCATGATAAGCTGAGTTGAGCTTGAAAAAAGCTTGTAAGGCTTAGTGATGAAGGTGGAGGATTTCTAATCTGGAGGCTCGATCTTCACTGGAAGCACAGGGATTTTCTTGGAATTGTCATTAGGCAGGACATGTCAGACCCTGAAGACAAATGCTTTTGAAAACAATGAGGGAGAAGGAGAAAATGCTGGTAACCAGCATTTTCTCCTTTTCCCACAATGTTTTCTACCCTATCAAAGAGAAATTCCATCATTTGAGCCACATGTAAATTGTCGTCTGCAGATGCTTTCAATTTGGAAAAGACTACTTTTTTGTCATTTGGTAAAGAGTTAATAATCAGCTCAGAGACATTTAAGCTCATCACTTGAACCACATTTGAATTGTCATGAGCAACAGCTTTTATTTTGGACAAATCTAAAATTTTGTCTTGTTTGGTGACGGCCCCTAACTCATCGGCAAACATCGGTGTTTTCGATAAGGCTATTCGGCCATTCTTGGCAGCTTCCGCCTTTTAATAATGAGAGTTAGGGGCTGTAGACTCTCTAACTCATCGGTAAATATCGTGTAACATCCATGTTTTTCGGCCATTCTCGGCAGCTTCCGCCTTTTAATAATGAGAGTTAGGGGCCGTAGACTCTCTAACTCATCGGTAAATATCGTGTAACATCCATGTTATCGTAAAGGCTATTTGGCCAATCTTGGCAGGTTCCGTCTTTTAAGAGTTAGGGGCCGTAGACCTTAAACCTTTTTTTAAACCCATGATTTTGCATCTCTTTGGATGAAAGATTCCACAAAAAAAAAAAGTTTTTCAAAGATGTTTTCCTCAGAGCTGTTAACTCTTTACCGCATAATGCCAACTTTTAACGTCCCTGGGAAAGGAGTCTTTTGAAAAAATTGTGGAAAAAGGAGAAAATGCTGGTCACCAGCATTTTCTCCTTTTCCCACAGTGTTTTCTATCAAAAAATATTGCAGCATTAGAGCCACATTGAAATTTTCATCTGCAAATGCTTTTAATTTGAATGAGGCTAAAATTTTGTCGTCTGGTAAAGGGTTAAAACATAAAATTGTCTGGTGAATAGTTCAGGAAGCACAAAGTGGTCAAAATTGCAACAAAAGACGTCACTTATTCTCAACTGGCAGCTAGAATTTTGGACTTGTCAAAATTGAAAGTATTTGCAGACGCCAAATAATAGTGGCTTAAATGATCCAGATTTGTATTTGAAAGGGTTAAAAACATTGTGACAAAAGGAGAAAATGCTGGTTACTAGCATTTTTTCCTTTTCCCACTTTGTTTTCAAAAGATTTTTCCTCTGTGTTGTAGAAAAAATGGGAGATATTATTTGGTCAGACTACAACAAAAGATGTCACTTACCCTTCAATAGCAGCTAGAGCTATCATCCAGGCACTTCCAGCCACCAACACTTGACTCAACAGACCAAATATCTGACAACATGCATGCCCAAACAACCACTTTCCTGAAATTACAGAAAAATAACCTCTACAGCTTTAAGAACAACTTCAGTTGCTTGCTTTGACATTGCAGACAAGACTTAGAAGCACAAAAACTGTGGCATGATCTTGCATGATCTCATATAGATCTGGTATTTTCTGAGAAAATACCAGATCTATACGAGATCATGCAAGATCAAAGCCTTTAAATTTTTTTAGAAGAAAATATCCATGTCATTTTAACCTAGTCCTGGAAAAAGACAATGGAAACGAATATACAGTTGAGCTGCTGATATGACTGCAATATGTTAAAATCAGCATACGACACCAGTGAATCTGTCATTTGTTTATTTAGTGCTTTATGGGATAACAAATGATGATTCTTGTGCCGCACATCATTTTCATGGAGTAGATCTAGTAACAGATCATAGAACTTCAGACTTTTTAAAAACAAGAAACTTTCCAAAAGTATAACATTGAAGATAAAAAAAAACAACATGAGAAACTGATCTAAGATATAAACAAAGATATTATTACAATACAAGAAACTGTTCAGTGATAGAAAAAGGGGTAGCAATTACAAGATGAGGAACTGTTCAAGTATAAAAAATGCAGATAAAAGTACAAGATGAGGGCGTGTTCTAGGATAACAAGAGGGCCATGATGGCCTTGTATCGCTCCACTTCCTTTTGAATAAATGTATCATGCACTTAATTGACAATGACAGAGACATAAATGCTAAATCAAAGGAAGTCTGGATGGCAATAAACTTTCTAAAAGAAAATAGCCTACTCCAGCCCACAAAAAAGTCATATTTTTTTCAAATGCAAAGATGATGTCAATGAATTCAAGCAGGTCTAATCAAGTATCTTTCATACAATATATGATCTCAGACAAAGAGTGTTTTGAAAAGAAGATTTCCAAAACTTTAGTAGCAGAAAACATTTTTTCAATGGCATGAATGGTAAAGTTCTGAAACAAAAAACTGAATGATACAAACCTCACTTCTAATTAAATATCCATCTCATCTGAGCATAACAATTAACACCAAAATAAATCACTCTCACTCAAAACTGAACATTTTCTACCCAAAATACTTGAATATCTAAAGCCAATCATCTAACGGTCCAGTCTGATAATCAAGGCATGTAAACACTTACAAACTACATTATATTTGTTTTGAGTAAACAAGAACTATTTCCCTTGATCAGTACGTGTACATGTATAACAATAAGCATAAGTCATAAAAAAAAAATTATTGACCATGTACGATAAGAAGATTTTTAAGCCTATTTAATCACTATTTCAACCTTTGTAAAGTGTGTTACCCCCTGGGTTGACTCCCGGGCTATGGTTTCAACTTTCCCTACAGGTTCACTAGATAAAGCTACATGCAAAAGGGTCATGACATCAGTTTGCTGGCTTTCCGCCAGTGGAGCTTTCCACCAGTGGAGCTAAAAATGAGGATAGATATATATATATGATGAACTGTTCAAGGACAGAAATGAGGAACAAAAAACAAGAGAAGATAAGAATTTGTATTTGTCAAGATTTTCTTAACCATATTTCACTAAAAATCAGCCAATGTAGATCTAAGATCAGACAGAATATTCAGCCTAGCCAGATCTAGACCTACATTTCAAAAGCAAAATGAGTAGGTTTGAGGTTCTCACGAATATAGAAACTTGCAACCGATTCATCATTAAGTTTGCACAATGTAAGTGTTAACTGCCATGTGGGAAAAGCGTCACTGGTCGTTAATGAAAAATGTCAGATTTTCTGGATTTTCCGCCAATTTAATTATTCCCAAGATATCGTAAGAGCTTGATCTGTGTGAAAACCATGATCAAAGTAATTTGAGGTCAGTTGACAAATTACCATCTTGTGATTTCTTTTTCTGTCATACTTGAAACAGCTTTCAAAAATACTAGGAAAAGGAGCAATTCATCATTTTGCTACCATTGCTTTTATATTATAAATAGCCAAAGCAAGTAGCGCTGTTGGTAGAGTACAAGGTTTTAGACCAGGCAGTTGCTAGTTTTAATAGCCAGCTTAGCCAATTTCTTTCTTGGGATTGATGATAATCGTTGTGACAGAATTCATGTGTCTCTAACCGCTTATCATTATTTTGACAATGGTTATGTAAAAACGTAGTCAGTGGCTTGGGAAGAGTATTGTGAGAAGTACTTATTAAAAGGAACTGTATAAAAACATGAATAGGTGCCATGGCCAAGGAGATATAACTGAAATAATGTTGAAACAGCATTAAACACCATACTGACAAAACTTGACAAATATGGTAAACTTGTCACTTGATGATCAGGACAAAAATTCGAAGGACCATTTAGCCTGTATTTGTTGACCAATCACAACATTAAGCCTTTACCACACAATCACAACTTTTGACGCCCCTGAAAGAGAAGGCTTTTGAAGACATTGTGGGAAAAGGAGAAAATGCTGGTAACCAGCATTTTCTCCTTTTCCCACAATGTTTTCTACCCTATCAAAGAAAAATCATTTCATATGAGACACGTTCAAACTGTCATCTACAAATGCTTTCAATTTGGACAGGTCTAAAATTTTGACGAGGGGTAAAGGGTTAATAACTGGTGCACAAGCTCCAATGGTACAAAGGCTTTATTGCTCTGCCAATGATTATTAGCCCTTTATCACACAATGCTGAGTTTTAAAGACCCAAAGATTGAAGGCTTTTGAAAACATTGTGGGAAAGGGAGAAAATGCTGGTAATTAGCATTTTCTCCTTTTCCCACTATGTTTTCTGCCCTTTCATAGACTATTTTCACCATTCCAAAGACAAATTCCACCATTTAAGCCACATTCTGCAAATGCTTTGGACTTGGCAAGGTCCAAAATTTTGTAATTTGGTAGGAATAAGTGAGGAGCTGTCCCATACACTTGAAGAAATAAGGGACCCCATCAAAATTAGACAAATGCACCCAAGACCACTAATAAAATAAATTTGAAAGAGATGAGTCCCACCTATTACATTTTTATGGGACATTTCTCTAATTCAACGGGACGATGTCTCAGAATTTTCCCCGTGGCAAAAGACTGTGGCTTTCATTTCAGTCAAATTGGATGAAAACTGAAGGAGAAGTCCAGACATAAAATTGAGTCCATGGACAGACAGTGTAATTGACAGACAGACAGACAGACAATCTAAGTAACGTACAACTCCCAATCCCCTAACTTTATTGTGGCTGTAACAGGTACCATATATTTTTTAAAAATGCTAAAATGAGGTCTAGCTGATATTGCAATTTTATCCTGACACTTGCAATTATTTCGACACGTTAACACTAACAGGGTGTCATTTATTTGTTACGGTATCCGTCAGTTTATAATTTGACTGCAGAAGTGCGCAATGGCCAACTAAGACTACTTTTAACTCTTTACCACACAGTCGCAAGTTTAACTCTTTACCAAACGACAAAATTTTAGACTGGTCCAAATTGAAAGCATTTGCAGACGACAAAATAAACATAACTCAGAAATTGAAATTTGTTTCCAGCAGGGTAGAAAACATTGTGGGAAAAGGAGAAAATGCTGGTTACCAGCATTTTCTCCTTTTCCCACAATGTTTTCAAAAGGCTTCTATCTCAGGGTCGTTAAAAGTCGGGATTGTTTTCTACCCTTCCCAATACATGTACGTATTTCAATTTCTGATTCACATTTACTTTGTCATATGTAAATGCTTAAAGTCTAAAATTTTGTAATTTGGTAAAGAGTAGGTAAAGAGTTAAATAAGTAATAAGTGAATGAAAGTATCATTAGCGAAAAACATCTTTGAATGTCATAATTAAGGTATATTTGAAATATCTGTCGTATTTTTAACTTTTGAACACTCTCTTTTGGTTTTCAGTCATGTAAAATACATTAGAAACTGAGATATATTTGTCTTCTTCACCACAATATTTTCTGCTTGTAAACATCAAGTTATGATGTAATCAATATCGTTCATGACAACATCATCAGTACAAAGATGTCGATACCTGCACTGTTTAAAGCAAAATATGCACTTAAGTAGGATATGGATTATAAACGAGAGACATGATAAAAAGAAGAGGTGGTTGGTGTATTGGATCACGAAAGTTTAGCAGTTTCGGGTTTGCAATTTCATCTGATTCGCCTTCAGCTCGCCAAATAGAATTTCTGGGCCTTAGTCTTTTGGTCAGAATGTCCTACAAAATAACAAACACTTTCCTGCAAGTCCAAAATCAGACTGCACATTCCTTGCAGCCTGATCTTGAATGTTTGTCTTCAATAGCAAGTATAGCTGTCCTTGCAGCTCAGCAAATTAAATCTTATGAAACTTGGCAGATAGACTAAACCATTTTGTCACAGGCCAAAATGGGGTTTAGCAAAAATTGCCTTTTAGATTGGCAAGTAAGCCATCTTTGACATTGAGCCAAATCAGGCTAACAAAGCAGAATATCTTAATTTTTCACCATCCAACAAAATTTAACCCCTTCACAATATAAACCCTGGTTTCAATGATTCTGAAACAGAGACCTTTCCAAAACATTGTGAGAAAAGAAGAAAATGCTGGTAACCAGCATTTTTTTCCTTTTCCCACAATGTTTTTTAACCCAATCAAAGACAAATTCCATCATTTTAACCACACTTAAATTGTCATCTGCAAAAGCTTTCAACTTGTAAAAGTCTACATTTTTGTTGTACGGTAAAGAGTTAACCCTTTACCACACGACAAAATTTAAGACTTATCCAAATTGAAAGCATTTGCAGAAGACAATTTCATAGTGGCTCAAATGACGCAACTTTTCTTTGGTAGGGTAGAAAATTTTGTGGGAAAAGGAGAAAATGCTGGTAACCAGCATTTTCTCCTTTTCCCACAATGTTTTCTACCCTTCCCATATTAAACCTCAATTTTTGAGTCACGTTAGTTCTGTCATCTGCAAAAGCTTTCAATTTGGACAAGTCTAAAATTTTGTCGTTTGGTAACAAGCACTATCCTAATTGGAACAGGTTTAACCCTTTACCACACGGCAAAATTTTAGACCTATCCAAATTGAAAGCATTTGCAGACGACAATTTTCATAGTGGCTCAAATGATGCAATTTTTTCTTTGATAGGGCAGAAAACTTTGTGAGAAAATGCTAGTTACCAGCATTTTCTCCTTTTCTCACAATGTTTTCATTAGGCTTCTTCCTCAGGGTTGTTATAAATCGTCATTGTATGGTAAAGGGTTAGAGTTCGGCAGAAAGCAAATTATTTGGTCACATGCAAAATGGGGCTTTGCTGCAAATCTCTTTCAGATTTAAAAGTCAGCCATATTGTTCATTAATCTCCACATCAGTACAGTGCCTAATCTAAGATTTTGAAGTTCATTAAAGAACTTGGCA
Organism: Hippopus hippopus; assembly: GCA_946811185.2. NCBI lineage: Eukaryota > Metazoa > Mollusca > Bivalvia > Cardiida > Cardiidae > Hippopus > Hippopus hippopus. The sequence continues at coordinate 6,800,517 of OX328107.1, forward strand.
GAAATATAAGTACTCAGCCACATACAAAAGTAGAATTTGGCTGCAAATGTCCTTTAGATTTTAAAGGCCGCCATATTGTTCATGCATTAATCTCCAAGTCAGTACAGTGCCTAATCTACAATTTTTAAGTTAATTAAAGAACTTGCCAGAAATATAAGTATTTAGCCACATACAAAGTAGAGTTTGGCTGCAAATTTCTATTTGACTTTACCAAACCATCCCATGTTTTTATGACTCTGAAAAAGTAGGCTAATAAAAATATTGTGGGAAAAGGAGATTTCTAAGCAATCTGAAGAACTTGGCAGAAATATAAGTACTTAGCCACATACAAAAGTAGAATTTGGCTGCAAATGTCTTTTAGACTTATTCCTTTACCACACTATCCTATGTTTTAATGACTCTGAGAAAGAAAAATTTTGGAAACACTGTGGGAATAGGAAAAAATGCTGGTATTCTGGAAAATCTGGCAAAGAATACAGACTGGTTAGCTAAAAAATATTACCTTTGTCAAAGGGAAAATCAGTGGCTTACCCTTTACCATACAATCCTATGTTTTCACAGCCCTGAAGAAAAAGTCTTTTGTAAGCATTGTGGGAAAGGGAGGAAATGCTTGTAACCAGCATTTTTTTTATTTTACCAACAATGTTTTCCACTCTTTCAAATACCAATTCCATCAACTGAGACACTGCAAATGCTTTCAATATCGACGAGGCTGAAGTTTCGTCATCAGGTTAGGAACAAAGGTCAGCCAATTAGCGTTGTCAAAGGGCCAAATCGATAGCTAACACTCAAATCCAGCGAGAAATGTCTTTATGATTATTTCTCTCGTGGGACCACTGTGTAATGCAATATTATATTTAATGCCTTACAGCACAATCCTGCGTTTTTAATGACCATTTTAACCCTTAAAGAGCCTTTGCGGCCAGTATAGATCAAGATCAGGCTGCACATTTTGTGCAGCCTGATCTTGATCTATACTGGCCGCTCTGCTGTAACACTCTTGACAAAAGCAACCATAAAACTCGGATTACATGTATTTGAGTCTTATTTCTACGCAGAATTTGAATGTTGGGCTTGTCCCAATCTCTAAGGGTTTACCGCCTTGGCCACAAATAATTTTACAATAGCCACAAAAGGTTTATTGCATGAAAGAAGATGTCATGGGGTGTCTGAGATTCATACTGCTTGAAAAATGAATTTAAAACCAGACAAAAAGTAAACAAAAGATAGAGAGAGCCACATGGGCAACTTTTTACCTAGATTCAAATTCCGTTTTTCTGCCAGTAACAAACACTTGGACTGATTCTACGATAACAAATTGTAATCTTCACAATAAATGTCCATACTTTTGAATGGTATGATACAGATTCAAATGCATTTTAACAGCAGCATTGTCAACTCATGGCTACTACTGGGCCTTTGAAATACATGTACCTACATGCCTAAGTTCATGGAAAGAAATTAAATTATGTCTTCCCTTTAAAATATTAAACTGGAATTGTGTTCATGTCTGCCTTAGCAAACCAATAAAAAAAGCCTATATTCATAAAATTGAATTGCAAGCTTCAGCAGCGCTACATTATCTTGTTATAAACCTTTAACCCTTTACCACACAATGACGACTTTTAACGACCCTAAGAAAGAAGCCTTTTGGAAACACTGTGGGAAAAGGAGAAAATGCTGGTAACCAGCATTTTCTCCTTTTCCCACAAAGTTTTCTATCCTATCAAAGAAAATTGAGTCATTTGAGCCAATTTGAAATTGTCGTCTGCAAATGCTTTCAATTTGGATAGGTCTAGAATTTTGCCATGTGGTAAAGGGTTAACATGGGATCCTGAGTCTAAACTATCTAGACTAAGAAGGCTTTAGAAAACGCTGTGGGAAAAGGAGAAATTGCTGATAACCGACAGCATTAGGTTATCAGTCTAATGTGTGTCAGTTATCAGCAATTTTTCCTTTTCCCTTAATTTTTCTACCCTTTCAGAGACAAAAAAATAAGGTCATCATTTTTAAAAAACGGCTATAAAGAAAAATGCTGTTGCAAAATTGTAGGAGAAGGTTTCTCACAGTGTCACCAACCTTTCAGACACAAAGTCTATCACTTGGTCCACATTGAATTTTTCATTTGAAAATGCTTTTGACTTGGACAATTCTAAAGTATGGCTCTCTTTTAACTCTTTACCAAACGACACAATTTTAGACTTGTCGAAATTGAAAGCATTTGCAGACGATAAAATAAACGTGACTCAAAAATTGAAACTTGACTGTAGAAGAGTAGAAAACATTGTGGGAAAAGGAGAAAATGCTGGTTACCAGCATTTTCTCCTTTTCCCACAATGTTTTCAGAAGGCTTCTTCCTCTGGGTCGTAAAAACCAGGGATTGTTTGGTAAAGGGTTAAAGACTTAGTGCTCACTTTGTCTCAGTGAATTTTGTTTCTATTCCACATATTAGTTGCAAAGAAGAAAACTAAGCAAACAATTATCATTAAGAAAATCTGTGGAGTCATTGTGACAGAATCCATTCCTCCCTCACTGCCAAACACTGTTTATTTTGAAAAGGAGCCAAGTGCTTAAAAAAAATATTGGGAGAAATACTGGCAAAAGACACTCGGGGGAAAAATGGATTGTTGCTGAAATATAACTGAAATACATGTTATTAGAGAAAGGAAATAAAGTCCAAAGAAACACACAAACAAACAAGCAATGATGGTTGATTGATTGTAGGGTTTTTATTGCTGTTTTCAACATTATTTCAGTTATACCTTGGCAGACAGTGCACCTATCCATGCTTAAATTCCTGGAGTTTCTGTTACCAGTACTTCGCAAAATATTCTTTGCAAGCCACTGGCTGCTTTCCCTCATAACCATCATTGAAACAATGATCAGTGGTGGGCGAGCTGGGGATCCAACCAGCCATCTCCTGTTCTCAAGTCCTGTATGCTACCGACTGAGCTCTGCAACAAATAAGCAAAGACTTATTCTATATTGATCATAAACCAGTGAAATGGGAAGAAAAGATTAGAGACAACCAGAGGAAAGGAAAATATACCGACATATACATTTTCTATGAAATGACTGGAAACATACCTGGAAAAGAAGCAATAGCTTGATATAGGCACTTGCTCCTTTTCCAGAATTTTTTTTTTTTGAAGCCATCTCACTGCAGGGTTGTAAAATGTTATATTTGTGTAGTTATAATTGCTTGTAAACCCTTTACTCGATCACAAAAGTTTAGACTTTTCCAAAGTGAAAGCATTTGCAAGTGTCAAATTTAATGCAGCCCAAATGATGGGATCTTTCTTTTGAAGAGTAGAAAACATTGTGAGAAAAAGAGAAAATGCTGGTAACCAGCATTTTCTCCTTTTCTCACAATTTTTCAAAGGCCATTGTCCTCAGGGTAATAAAAAACACAGGATTGTAGGATAAAAGGATGGATAGAAAGTATTGGGAAGGACTAAAGAAACAAATTCTCAAAAAATGTCATTTTCTTTTCTAACAAAATGATGATTGAAGTCTAGGAGATCTCCTAAATTCTATCAAGTTATGGCTTCCCCTGTATTTCCCATGAGCACACTTGTTTATCCAACTCTAAACCCTTACATAGCCAGTCACGTTATAAATTGTCTTGGCACACAATACAGATCAAGATCAGACAACACAAAGCGTGAAGTCTGCTCTTCAAAGATCTGTACTGTCTGCTGGCTCGTCTGATATTCTGACAAAAATTCTTTTAAAATTGCACAATATCTGGGTCATTTTGTTTCTTACTGAAAGACTCTGCTTCATAAAATGACGCCTTAAAGATACAACTTTACTCATTTTCATCTGTTTTTTTTTTAACCAATTTCATCTTTATTTTATGAAACTATAATCATTCTTGTATCTTCATACCAATTATTGTAGTTGTAAGACTGCACAGATTACGACGGAAAGAAAATACATTTCTTACACTGGAGACTATCAAAGACATCACTGTGCTTGTTTTCGGTTTTTAATCAGGGACATATCCAAAGTTTCTTTATCCCATACACCTCATTTATCGATGTTTACACAGCTGACTAGATTCTACACACTATTAAGTTTTAACAGCGTTTGTTTACTCTCTGGCATTAAAGATGTATCTTTAAGGTTCAAGTAAGTAACTGGTGCCTTTTACAAGGCAAGATGTAGTATTGTAGAACCTTTAACCCTTTATCACACAATCCTGCGTTCTAATGACCCTGATGAACAAGCGTTTTGAAAACATTGTGAGAAAAGGAGAAATGCTGGCATCCAGCATCATCTCCTTTTTCCACAACTTTTTCTACCCCCTAAAAGACAACTTGCATAATTCTAGTTACATTGTGCGGTTGTGGTCTGCAAATGCTTTCAGTTTGGACCAGTCTAAAATGATATCCGGTATAGAGTTCTGTTACATTTGAGCCAAAGAACTCAAAGGAAGTAATCTAAAAGTCCTTGGCTTAATACTTTACCAAACAACAAAACTGTAGACGTATTACATGTCCAAATTGAAAGCATTATGCAGACAACACATTAAATTTTGGCTCAAACGATAGAATTTGTCTTTGTTAGGGTTAGAAATCATTGTGGGAAAAGGAGAAAATGCTGGTTACCAGCATTTTCTCCTTTTCCCACAATGTTTTCGAAAAACTTCTTTTTCAGGGTTGTTAAACTCGTCACAGTGTGCTAAGGGGGTTTAAGCAGGTAGCTCAGTTGGTTATACAAGTACTAGGTTAAGCCCAAATTCGTCCTCAAATTTGAGGACATTGCTACTATTGGAAACAGAAGCGTGACAATTACTGTAATGAGCAGTAAACGTCACGGTCAGCCCCTGAAAAGCTATGCAGATACTGGGGTTACGACTAGAACATATAAAATTTCAGACACCCATTAATCTTTCAAACTGACCCACGATGAAATTAATTTCTAAACGTGTAGTGTAGATTGGATATATTTCTATATATCTGTATTTAGCCATGATCTGTATGCCTTTGAAGCTGACTCACACAAAAGAATGTACTCTGAAAAGGGCTGGCATGGATAAGATGATCGCTTACCACCAGTACAGGGGTCGCGAGATTGAGTCAGCAGCAAGTCGCTTGCAGAATTTAAAAATTAATAATAAAAGGCCAAAAACTATGCAGATGTTTCATGTCGAATCAAATGAGTCATGCTGTATGAAAAGCCAGTTCACTGCGTCTGCAAAAAGCATCAACGGGCTGACCTGGGTTGAAAATTTTAGCTAAGTTAGTCAATTTTCTGCAGCTCAAAGGACCAGTTTACTTCGTGATTTGGATGGTTGCTAAAATGGAACATAAGGAAAATGACTCATGTGATGACTTGCTTGGCATAATGCGTCCCAGAGAAGCATTTAGCCCCCATCTGCCAGACCATGGCTCAAATTAAACCAGTAGCAGTACTTGGCCAGAGAATAACTTTCGGGGTTGGTACCAATAAGTCTTATTTAACTCTTTACCAAACGACAAAATTATAGACTGGTCCAAATTGAAAGCATTTGCAGACGACAAAATAAATGTGACTGAAAAATTGAAATTTGGTTTGGGAAGGGTAGAAAACATTGTGGGAAAAAATGCTGGTTACCAGCATTTTCTCACAATGTTTTCAAAAGGCTTCTTTCTCAGGGTCGTTAAAAGTCGGGATTGTGTGGTAAAGAGTCAACAGGATATCTTGCTCTCAAGAATGAAGGATCATGTGACCCTTATTAACCCATCACACAATCAAGAGTTTTAACAACCCTGATGCAGATCGAAGGCTTTTGAAAACACTGTAGGAAAAGGAGAAAATGCTGGTATCCAGCTTTTTCTCCATACCAGCATTTTCTCCTTTTTGGCTCCACTGTTTGAAGGGCAGTGAGCTTATATCATGGCCCTGTGTCCATTGTGCGTCTGTCTGTCCGTCCGTGCATTTTTATTTCAAACATCTTCTCTGAAACTACCCGTCCAATTTTGACCAAACTTCACAGAAATGAACCTGCCATAGTCCTGTGTAGAAAGATTTTGATTCCTGTGAAAACTCTGATTGTCATGGCTACAAAACTGAAAAATATTGAAAATCTTCCAAAATCTTTTCGTTCCAAACCATAAGGCCTAGGGCTACAAAATTTGTCATGTACCTTCATCTAATGTTTTCCAAATTATAGCCCTGGGGCAAAAATTGGCACCGCTCCGGGGGTCACTAGTTTTACATGTGCTTATATAGTGATAATTTTGAAAATCTTCCAGTTCCAAACCATAATTATAGCCTTAAGGGCTAACAAAATTGACACATACCTTTATCTAGTGGATCTCTTCTAAATTTGTTCAAAAGTTAACCTTTGAACCAAAATAAGCCCCACCTGTCATGTTTTATTGAGGAAACTTTGAAAATCTTCTTGTTTATAACCAAACGGCCTAGACCTGTATTATTTGGTATTTGGCTGTATTTTGTTGACCTCTATGAGGATTCAAGTAATTACAGCTCATAGTTACTGGTCAATTCTAAATCTTGTTTTTTGGTAAACGGTTAAAACTCTAATTTCTTTAGGATCCAGGGACACTATGTGGAAGTCTATTTGGCCATCAAAACCCATCAATATGAGGCTTTGTACTCATCAAGAAATACAGGAAATGGAAAATCAAATCTAATTTGCAATTCGCTGGCTGGCTTGACAAGAATGTTTTCAGTCTTGTTGTTACTTGTTCACAACAGAACAAATTAATTTGTGAGCCTTTAGCATATCAGAACTGTGTTTTAATTACCCTAAAGTAGAACACTTTTGAAACATTGTAGGAAAAGGTTTCAATGGTGATTGCAACAGTAATTTTCCCACACCCTCTGAAAGAACAAATCCCATCATTTTTTATGCTTTTATTTTGTAATTATTATGCAAAAGCTTTAAACATTGAAAAGTCTAAAATGTTGTCATCAAAAAAGAGTTGAGACTGCAAATGCAACTTTGAAAAAGTATACCCAGGCAGTGTAGATACAGATAAGGTGATGTACTATGTGCAGTGTAATCTTGAAACTATGTTGTTGAATATGTTGTTCTCAAGAGCGTTGTCTGCGCATGTCATATACTTCGAAGATTCGACCTGTCTGCTATGACGCACCACCCATCCCCGTATATCTGGGAAAAGTAAGGCTTATACCGAAGCTATTAGCCTATTACCCAAGCATGTAGGGGCTGTTTTAATAAATGGCCGATGCATAGGTTACATGCTAGCCGATCATAGCTGACTGAATCGCACCAGGTAGCTTTTTATTGAGTAAACGTTTATTTCGTTTCGAAATTCAAAGTAACGGTTGTTTTGAAAAGTAGTCCGGTTCTGTACCCAGAATGCCCAAATTAGACAGATGTGTATAGAATACCATCTAGCGGGAGATAATGTTCTCTAGAGACTTAAAATATTCACTTCATGTATTTGGCACTCTATAGGTTAACTCTGTACCAAATGGCAAAACTTTAGTTCTGTCCAATTCAAAGCATTTGCAGACAACAAATTAAATCTGGCAGGCATGATGGCTTTTGTCTTTGAAACGGTAGAAAACATTGTGAGAAAAGAAGAAAATGCTGATTATCAGCATTTTCTTCTTTTCTCACAATGTTTTCAAAGGCCTCCTTCCTAAAGGTCATTAAAACTTAGGATTGTGTGGTAAAGGGTGGCCTCTTTCATCCTCAGCATTGATTTTTTTTTCATCCTATAGCTGACTAGACTACCTTAGAAAAACATGGAGGCTTTTACCATACCACAATATCTTAGGCTTGTTCAAATTGAAAGCATTTGCAGATGAAAATTAAAATGTTTCTGAAATGATGGAATTTGTCTTTGAATATGTAGAAAACATTGTGAGAAAAGGAGAAAATGCTGGTTACCAGCATTTTCTCCTTTTCTCACAATTTTTTCAAAAGGCTTCTTCCTCATGGTGGTTCAAACTTGGGACTATGTGGTACAGGGTAAATAAGCAATTTTTCATTTTGCCCCAATGTTTTCCTCTATAGTCATGATTTAATCTTGATTCATATCAATAATCCTGATTATCAAAAGTAGTCTTCAATATTGTCTGCTTCAAATTTGTTTCCAGAGTTAACGATTTAAATTTGCAATTCAAATAATGACACATCATTCCAACGGCGTCCGCAATCTCGGGAACAAGGAATTACGTTCAAGTCAACAAGAGTGAAGTTATATGTTTCTCATTATTTTCTACCATTATAGACAACAATCATATGATGTTAATCTTAAAGCAGCTTCCAACTAGACTTTGTGTTTGAAAATCTCTTTCTTCACTTAGACTGGTACATGTAATTTTTATTCGTGTGCAAAGATTGCTTTAACATTAAAATATAAATAAGAAATACACATATAGAAAACACAAGAAATTTCCAAGTTTTTGGTATTTTTTCTGTAAATTTCATGTTCTTTTTGTTACAGGATGGCTGTCATTGTGTATCATTTGGGATAAAACATTTCAAACATAAAAAAATAATGGTTGCCTGGAAGGATAGCTCAGTTGGTCGAGTCGCAATATTGTGGGTTTTGATCCCAGGTGCAAATCCCCGCAGAGTATTATTTATGGAGTTGTGTTTTTCCCAAACCAAGACTAAACCATCATATCCATATGAGCTCTGGCAAAAGGGGGCTTTATGCATCCCCGTGATGCAGCATACTATGCAAGCCATCATGTAATTATTATGGATCCATAAAATCTGTTTTGTTTTACAACCGACTAAATCATGGGGTAGACTTGTCCTTTAACATGAACAAGCAATTTCATTGAAATGATATCCCCCGCCGAAAAAGACCTTTTCAAAAATTTACTCGACCGCGTAACTCAAAATCGCTCCCAGTCAGCCATTTTGCATCAAATCAAAAAAAGAAAAAAACTATATTGGCAGAATAGGTTATTGTACACATGTATAAAGTTTCACGAAATTCCGTCCAATGGTATTGGAGATATTGTCCCAGACGGACACACAGATGGACGGTCGGAAGGACGGACAACGCTAAAACTATATCCCTCCGCCTTAGGCGGGGAATAAAAAAGTTGACAACAGCAAAAAGTATTAACCAAAGGCAGCCTGCACAGGCTGACCTGGGTTGAAACATTTTGCACAGCACTAAATCCCTTTTTCACAGAGCATGGCTCCTATGATTTTTCCCAACAACATAATCAGCTTTCTGCTGTATAGATCTAAGATCAGATTACACTTTCTGTGCACTCTGATCTTTATCTATGCAATCTGCAAATGCCCGTGTTTCTGTCTATGGCACAGAAAGGATTTATCCTTAGAGGTGGAGATTATATAAAAGTTACATTTTCAGTATGTACAGAGAAACTTATGAGAGATTTGAAAGCTGATTTGAGCAGAATATCACAAATAAAAATACAAGACTGGGATAGATCCAAGATTAGAAAGCACATTCACTGTAGTCTTATCTAGATCCACAGTGTCCTGCATTTTCGTGGTAAAGAGAAGTATTTTGTGGAAAAGAGAGACAATAACCTTCCCCTGTCTTTAAGTGACATTTCTTGGTTAAGTGATAGAAAGCTGTCTATGAGTTGACATCACCACTCAATATTCACAGACAAACATTTAGCAGGTTTTAATCCTTTACCACACAATCCCAAGTTTTAACGACCCTGAGGAAAAAAGTCTCTTGAAAACATTGAGGGAAATGGAGAAAATGCTGGTTACCAGCATTTTCTCCTTTGCCCACAATGTTTTCTACCACATCAAAGACAAATTCGGGCCTTTGAGCCAAATTTATATTGTCGTCTGCAAACATTTTCAGTTTGGACAGGTCAAAATGGTTGATGTGTGGTAAAGAGATATTCAGTTTTTGCTAGATGAAAGAATTTTAGACCTCTCAAAATTAAAAGCATTTCCTGGCAATGGATTGAATATGGCTCAAAAGATCAGTTTTGTCTTTAGAATGATAGACAACATTGTGGGAAAAGGAGAAAATGCTGGTTACCAGCATTTTCTCCTTTTCCCACAATGTTTTCAAAAGCCTTCTTTCATAGGGGCGTTTAAACTCAGGATTGTGTGGTAAAGGGTTGACACTAAATTCTTTATCAAAGAACAAAAATTTAGACTGATCCAAATTGAAAGCATTTGCAGATCACAAATGATGCACAAAATTATGATTGATTGATTGTATGGGGTTTAACGCCGTTTTCAACATTATTTCAGTTATATTGCGGCGGCCAGTGCACCTATCCATGCTTTCCTAGAGACTCTTTTACCAGTACTCTGCACAATTTTCTTTCCAAGCCACTGGCTGCTTTCCCACATAACCATCATGGAAACACAGGTCAGTGGTGGAAGAGGAATGAATCCTGTCGCAATAACTATCATCAATCCTCGGAAAGAAATTGGCCGAGCCAGGGATCGAACCCGCGACCCCATGTTCTCAAGTCCTGCACACTACCGACTGAGCTACCGGGGCTCAGCCACAAAATTATGAAATTTGTCTTTGAAATCAGGGATCTTAAATACATATGATCCCTGTTGAAATGGTGGAAATTTGTCTTTGAAATGGTAGAAATTTGTCTTTGAAATGGTAGAAATTTGTCTTTGAAATGGTAGAAATTTGTCTTTGAAATGGTGGAAATCATTCTGGGAAAAGGAGAAAATGCTGGTTACTTGTCACTTGTGTGATTTGTTTGTTTGGCGTTTAACACCGTTTTCAACATTATTTCAGATATATTGTGGCAGCCAGTGCACCTATCTGGGCGTTTTCTGGAGTTCCTTTTACCAGTGCTTCACAAAAAATTCTTCCCAAGGTACTGGATTCTTTCCAACATAAACATCATCGAAACAATGATAAGGAGTGAGAGAAGAATGAAACCTGTTGCAATGACTCTCATCAATCCTAGGAAAGAAATTGGCTGAGTTTTGGATTCGAACAAAGCCCAGTTCTCAAGACCTGTACGCTACCAACTACACTATCAGGGCTGTGCACACTAATGTGATTACCAGCACTCCCATATTGTTTCCAAAGATTGCTCAATGATGTTGCATTAAAAAGCAGCCTTTGGCTTGAAAAGAATATTGTAAGAAGTACTGGTAAAAGAATCTTAAGGAAAACTTTTACAGGTGTACTGGCTGCAACCATGTTGCTGAAATAGTGTTGAATAGCTCTTTAACAGGCAACAGAATTTTCATTTTTCTCATCCATATTAAAAGCATTTGCAATTGACAAATTACATTGTGCACTTGAATGATTCGTATCACCTTTGTATCACCTTTGAAAGAGTAGGAAACATTGTGGGAAAAGGCAAAACTGCTCACCACATGGTTACCAGCATTTTCTCTTTTACCCACAATGTTTTCAAAAAGCTTCTTCCTTTGGGTTGTTAAAATATGATTTTGTTTGGTAAAGGATTAAAATGGATGAAATGGCTTTAACTCTTTATCAAATGACAAAAATTTCGACTTCTCCAAAATTAAAACTGTTTTGGACAACAACTTTAGTGTCACTCAAATGATTAAACCTATCCCTGAGGAGGATAGAAAACATTGTGGGAAAAGGAGAAAATGCCGGTTACCGGCATTTTCTCCTTTTCCCACAACATTTTCAAGAGCCATCCCCCTCAGGGTTGCTTAAAGTCGGGATTATGTGGTAAAGGGTTACACATCAAACAAACCAACAAAGATAATGATTTTCCATAAATAATGATTTTCAGTAAAACAGAGAGTTCAGGGCCGCAAGTTCTATGGACTTCCAGTCATCAGACAGTATCATTACACTCAATGAAACCTTTTATCAACAATATTATATAGCTTTTTATAATGACATGATTCCATAAATAATGAATAGTGGTGCCTGAACTCTACAAAACAACAAAATTTCGGACTGGACCATATTGAAAGTATTTGCAGACGACAAATTAACTGTAACTCAAATGATGATTTCTGTTTTAGATAAGATAGAAAACAGTATGGGAAAAACAGAAATTGTTGGTTACCAGCACTTTCTCGTTTTCCCCCATAATGTTTTTTAGAAGCCTTCTCTTTCAGGGTTGTATATATCGAGACCAAAAGGTGAAGCTAAAGGTCATGTTTATAGACTAGGCTTGTTCATTATTACTCCTAGATGAAAACAATGTCTTTTTACAGTCGGCCGATTTCATAATGATAGGGGGAACCAGTACTCTTTTTTTTTTGAAAATGCCTGTTGTACTGTTTATGTTTCAGTGTCAAAATTGTTCGTGAAGTAGTCGTCGTGGCGCACTGGTAATACCATCGGACTGCAAAACTGCACTGACATGTTTGCCATAATGAAGGAATGCGTTTAACCTGTCTTACCTTTTATGTGTTTGTTTTGTTAAATTATGTATGTCAACAGAGGCTAAAATTATCATCCGAGAGTAACACCTTCTCCGTAACAAAGAAACAAATGAACAAATGCAGAGCAGAAATACAGGGACCGGGCAGGATTCGAACCTAGAATGCCCGGACAAAAGGCCAACACCATATCCACTGAGCTAAAGAGATTTCTCCCCAACGCAGTTGTTAGGTATTGTATTTAAATCGGGATGAAGCCATGCATGAAGGAGTGGTCTCCTGTAACAACCTTACAACAAAATCAAGACCACTGCATGCCAATGCCAACACTTGGCTGCAGTTGCTTGATTTTCAGTGAAAGTTTTAAGTCTAAAAAGGGGCATACCTGTGTCAAATATACTTTGATGGTTACCTGCCCTTGTTCTATGGGTTCCCCTTTTGATAGTGAACAACTTGTCAAAGTTTGAAGTAATACTTTCAGTAATGACAATGACTCGTATTACAAAATGTCAAAGTTTTTGGAAAATGTCACACTTTTCATACCCCGATGACACAGAAAATGATGACACTAGGGCTTTGGCAATACCTTGACGTTTTCTTCAAAAACAGCCGAGCTTACAAGATGTAAGTTGCAAATTCTTTAAAAAACACTGAAATTTTAGTAATAGTTTTAGTGTAAAGATGAAAGTGTGTCACTTGTAAAGGTTTAAACCAAACTGGTGTTGCAAATGAAAAAAAAATATGTGCATACACAACTACTCTGAAATTGATCATACCTGTTCTGTGTTCTTTTAACCCTTTATAACCCGATCTGGACTTTTATTCACCTGAGAAAACATTTTTTGAAAACATTGTGTGAAAAGGAGAAAATGCTGGTAACCAGCATTTTCTCCTTTTCCCACAATGTTTCCTACCTGTCCAAAAAAAAATCAATTTCGAGTCGCGTTTATTTTGTGGTCTGCAAATTTGGACTAGCCTGAAATTTTGTTGTTTGGTTCAAAGTTTACCAAATGGCAAAACTTATAGTGTTATTGTACAGATGACAAAGGGCCTTGGGTGGGGTGGAAGCCAGACCATCTAAGGACACAACACTCTCATCATTCGCAAAGAGGGAGCTCAGAGTCAGACACTTGGCCTTTCAACAGTGTCTTATGAACAGGAATGAGATTTCATTTAGATAACATCTAATTTCTAATCAATCAGACAAAAGAGCAAACCTTAGTGTTATTGTACAGATAACAAAGAGTCTTGGCTGGGGACTGTAAGCCAGACCAGCTAAGGCCTCAACGCTGTCATCATCCCCAAAAAAGGGAGCTCAGAGTTGGACACTTGGCCTGTCAACAGTGTCTTATGAACAGAAATTAGGTTTCATTTAGATAGGAGCTAATTTCAAAGTAATCAGACCTATCTACAGCACACGTAACTGCTGGGGCTTCTCCAGGATAACTTACATTGCTAGAGTTAACGTTTTTAGTACATTGGTGAAAACTAGGTTTTGCAGATCAAGATCAGACTTCATCACAGAACACGGAGTCTTATGCTGATCTATGCTGTCCGCTTGTTAAGTCAAGCCTATAAAATAGAAATCTGAGTTCCGTGGATTGTATTTTCAGCCATAGAAAGAGGTCAAGTCTTTATTTATAAATGGTGCAGAAAATATCAATGTGTTTTTCATAGAGGATCTTACATGAGTGTTTAGTGTTTATGTATTATCATTTTTATCAAACGAGTTGACTAAAATTTCAGCCATAGGAAGAGGTCAAGTCTTTATTTATAAATGGTTCAGAAAATGTCAATGTGTTTTTCATAGAGGATCTTACATGAGTTGTTAGTGTTTATGAATTATCATTTTTATCAAACGAGTTGACTAAAATTGAATGACGCGAGCCTTTGCGAGCGTCAATTACATTTTAGTCAACGAGTTTGATAAAAATGATAATACATAAACACGAATGTGAGATTCAATTTATCACATAAAACAAATGACAGACAAAAAATATCCTGCCTCATCACCTTTTGCCTATATTACGTTCATGCGTCCATATTTATGATTGTAGTTTGGTTTCAAATGTGTAAATTTATACACAAGTAGATAGCTCCATGACATTTACACCAACAGAAGAATAAAACAGTCTCCAGAGTGTCAGTGGGTAAGTGCAACTAATTCAGCAATTTTGTTGTTTTTAAAAAGCTCTCGCTGCATTTCTTGCTTTTTATTAAACATGAAAATCAAAAACTTTCCACCCGCATACGCCTTAGCAACAATGTCATCAATTTTCCACGAAATGGCTTAGTAGTATAATTTCCTGCATTTACTGTGGTTGGTTTCTCAAGCTTCACAAGGTCATGACTGAAAACATGATCAGAACTGGGATCCAAAAAATGATAATACACCAACTAGTGTATTATCAAAAATAAGTCATGGGTTTAATACACTGTTGGGGTAGGTTTTATGTGATAAACAATTATAGCTGCTTTTGTGAATGGTGTAGATCAGAAACCATGTATAGTCTGATTTGACTGCTCTAGCTACAGTATGTGCCTCCAATGTTTAGATATTCTAACTTACCTCTCTACCAAACAATGGAATTTTGGACTCCACCATATTGAAAGCATTTGCAGACGACAATCAAATGTGGCCCAAAAGACTTTCTGTCTTTGCGTTGGTGGAAAACAGAATGGAAAAAGGAAACAAGACTGGTTAAACGGTTTTGATAATCAAAAATTTGTTTGATTTTCTTTATTTCAAAACAAGCACATGTTGCTTAGGGACAGGATGTCCATTCGGCTATGAGAAAAATAATAAAGAACCATATCGGCTTTAATGGGACAAAAAAATATAATATACCCACCAAGGCAAGCAAATTGTCCTAATTTATCCAATTTTTAGCTCACCTGAGCACGAAGTGCTCATGGTGAGCTTTTGTGATGGTGCTGTGTCCGTTGTGCGTCGTCTGTCGTCAACTTTTACCTTGTGTACGCTCTAGAGGCCACATTTTCAGTTCAAAACTCATGAAACTTGGTCAGAGTATTTGTGTTGATAATAGCTCGAACGAGTTTGAAAATTGGTCATGTCAGGTCAAAAACTAAGTCACAGAGCCAAATCTTAGAAAAACCTTGTATACACTCTATAGGCCACAATTTAAGTGCAATACTCATGAAACTTGGTCAAAATGTATGTCTTGATGACATCTTAGATAAGTCTAGAGAAAGCTTGTGTACATGCTAGAGGCCAAATTTGCAAATTTTCAGTCCAATAATTATGAAAACTTGTTGAAATGTTTGTCATGATATCTCAAAAGAGATTTAAAATTGATCATGTTTGGTCAAAAGGCTCAGGTGAGCGACTTCAGGGCCATCATGGCCCTCTTTTTCTCAAAAACCATGGATATAATTATATTTAGGAGTACATGTATTGGCTCAAACAACCTTGAGCAATCACAGTCTGATCTAATCATTTAACTCTCATTGCCAAATGACAACAAGAAGGCCATGATGGCCCTGAAGTCGCTCACCTGAGCCTTTTGACCAAACATGATCCATTTTAAATTTTTTTCAAAAGTGTACACAAGGTTTTTCTAAGATTTGACCTGGTGACCTTGTTTTCAACCCGACATGACCAATTTTCAAACTCATCCAAGATATCATCAAGCCAAACATTCTGACCAATTTTCAAGAGTATTGGACTAAAAATGTGACCTCTAGAGCAGTCACAAGGTTTTCTAAGATTTGACCTAGTGACCTAGTTTTTGACCTGACATAACCCATTTTAAAACTCATCTGAGATATCATCAAGACAAACATTCTGACCGACATTCAAGAGTTTTTGACTGAAAATATGGCCTCTAGAGCATACACAAGGTTTTTCTAAGATTTGACCTAGTGACCTAGTTTTTGACTCCACATGACCCATTTTCAAACTCATCTGAGGTATCATCAAGACAAACATTCTGACCAACTTTCAAGAGTTTTGGACTGCAAATATGGCCTGTAGAGCATATACAAGGTTTTTCTAAGATTTGACCTAGTGACCTAGTTTTTGACTCGATATGACCCATTTTTCAAACTTGTACGAGATATCATAAAGACAAACATTCTGACCAACTTTCAAGAGTTTTGGACTGAAAATGTGGCCTTTAGAGCGTACACAAGATTTTTCTAAGATTTGCCCTAGTGACCTAGTTTTTGACCCCACATGACCCATTTTCAAACTAGTCTGAGATATCATCA
The DNA here is from genome assembly GCA_946811185.2 of Hippopus hippopus. Taxonomy (NCBI): domain Eukaryota; kingdom Metazoa; phylum Mollusca; class Bivalvia; order Cardiida; family Cardiidae; genus Hippopus; species Hippopus hippopus. Next base: position 6,817,039 of record OX328107.1, read on the forward strand.
AGACAAACATTCTGATCAACTTTCAAGAGTTTTGGACTGAAAATGCGGCCTCTAGAGCATACACAAGGTTTTTCTAAGATTTGACCTAGTGACCTAGTTTTTGACCCCACATGACCCATTTTCAAGCTCGTCGGAGATATCATCAAGACAAACATTCTGACCAAGTTTCATGAGTATTGGACTGAAAATGTGGCCTCTAGAATGTACACAAGGTAAAAGTTGACGACAGATGACGCACGACGGACGCCAGACACAGCAGGATCGCAAAAGCTCACCATGAGCACTTTGTGCTCAGGTGAGCTAAAAATTTGGACACATTCAAATTGAAAGCATTTGCAGAAAACAAAATATGTTTGGCTCAGATGATGATTTCTATCTTTGATGGGATAGAAAACATTATGGGAAAAGGAGAAAATGCTGGTAACCAGCATTTTCTCCTTTTCCCACAATATTTTCAAAAGGTCTCTTTCCTCTAGGTCCTTAACTTTTTCCCACAAAACAAAATTATAGACTCGTTCAAATTGAAAGCATTTGCAGATGACAAATGATGGAGTTTGTCTGTGATAGAGGAGAAAACATTGTGAGAAATGGACAAAATGCTTGTTACCAGCATTTTCTCCTTTTCCCACAATGTTTGCCAAAGCTTTCTTTCTCATTATCGTTAAAAATTGGGCTTGTATGGTAAAGGGTTGATAGGTTGAAAAAAATGGAGCTATTGCAGATGGCATGGATCTAGATCAGACTAGCCAATTTCTGTCAACAAGAAAAGACCTTGAGGTTTTGGCTATTTGGTCAGGTTATACATGTAGATCTATTACAAAATAAAAATGTTAAGATTAAAGATCAGACTTCTCTGTGAACATTCTGATCTGATCTCCACTGTCCACATAAGTTGTGAGAGTAATACAACCTTTAGTGAGGTAAGGAAGTAAGAGGATTGATTGATTGATTGGTGTTTAATGCCGTTTTCAACATTATTTTAGCTATACCGCGGAGGCCAGTGCACCTATCCATGCTTTCCTGGAGTTTCTTTCACCAGTACTCCACACAATATTCTTTCCAAACCACTGGCTGCTTTCCCACATAACCATCGTCGAAACAACGGTCAGCAGTGAGAGATGAATGAATCCTGTCGCAATGACTATCATCAATCCTCGGAAAGAAATTGGCCGAGGCGGGGATCGAACTTGCGACCCCCTGTTCTCAAGTCATGTATTCTACCGATTAAGCTATCGAGGCTTGGCTGAAATAAGAGGAGAAAACAAATGAGATTATTGATTTAGAACATCTTATAGATTTCCAAGTCTATCTTGTGATAAAAACTAACCTCTATACGGTAATACATGAAGTAGAAACAACTATGGCTGGTATATAGAATCTAACATAAGTTGGCATCTGAGAAAAGAATTTGTTAAATCTTTACAACACATCCAAATTTTAAACTTGTTCAGATTGAAAGCATTTGCAGTGAACCAATTAAATGCTGCTTAAATGGCGATATATATCTCTGAAATAGTAGAAAACACTGTGGGAAAAGGAGAAAATGCTGGTTACCAGCATTTTCTCCTTTTCCCACAATGTTTTCAGAAGCTGTTTCTGCTAGGGTTGTTAAAACATGGGATTGTGTGGTAAAGGATTAACCCTTTACCAAACAATCCCTGGTTTTCACGACCCTGAGGAAGAAGCCTTTTGAAAACATTGTGTAAAAAGGAGAAAATGCTGGTAACCAGCATTTTCTCCTTTTCCCACAATGTTTTCTACCCCTCCCAAATTAAACTTCAATTTCTGAGTAACATTAAATTGGTTGTCTGCAGAAGCTTTCAATTTGTACAAGTCTCAAATTTTGTCGTTTGGTAAAGAGTTAAACAAGTTTAGAAAAACGTAATTAAGTCTTTGCAACAGTGTTAAATTTCGAACTTCTCCATTTTGAAAGCATTACAGATATCAAATAAACTTGGCTCAATATTTTAGGTATTTGTCTTTCAAAAGGAAGAAAGCACCGTGGGAAAAGGAGAAATCGTAGTTACAAGCATTTTCTCCTTCTGGTACATTATTTTCAAAAGCTGTCTAGTGTCATTAAAACTCAGGACTGTAGGGTAAAGGGTGGAAAGGACCTTTAAGCAAGCAGAGTAACATTTTTCCTGAACAAGTTTTATAAAATCTTAACCTCAAACGCCAATGAATATCAGATCTCCTTTATCACATAATAGTATCTCAAGAATTATATTTCATGATTTGCATAAACATAGGCCAATACATATATAAATGTGGATTGAAATTTATATGAATGAGACCTATTCGCTTCTTTTACTAATACTTGTGTCGAAGACAAAAATTAGATCAAAAGAAGCTTGCGTTGAAATTTGATTTTAGATCTACAGATAAAAAGCTTTGTAGCTTTGTCAAAGTTATCAATCCCGACGGTTGTAGTAACAGGGAATCTAGTTTAGCAATGTTTTAGAAATACGGAGTTTTAGATTTACAGAGCATGTATAAATGACGGCATCATGACTGTGTAATAAAGAACATTTGCAATGGCAATATTACACTGAAAACAGGCATACTTATCAAGGGCGTAGTGCCTATAATGCAGATGTGTATAAAAAAATTCTGCAACCAAAGTTGTAAAACATAATATCATATACCTGTACTGATTTATTTTCTAAATCTGCACCGCTTTTCAACCTAAATACATGGGTTAAATAGATGCACTGATGACTAGGGAATACCTCTTTGTCGGATTTACAATAAATGGTGAGCGGATCCTCATATGTGGGAGGGGCACCCTCCAATGCCCTCCTCCATCGGCACTTAGTGCCTTACTGTGCGTATAGATATTTTAATTCTTTGATGCTTTGCTTATGTGATGAAAGCAAATAACTCATTCAGAACAATTTTTTCATATGTGCCAATCTCTTCCGTAGCCGTCATTTATAGAATGTGACTAAAAGCATTACAAGTAGGCAAACTCTGAGACTTGTCCGGATTGAAAGTACTTGCTGACACCAAGTAAAATGCGGCCTGAATGATGGCATTTGTTTTAGAAAGGATAGAAAACATTATGGTTAATACAGGAGATAATGCTGGTTGCCAGAATTTATATCTTTGTGCATGTAATGTTTTCAAATGCCATCTATGGTATTTAACCCTTTACCACACATTCATGACTTAACAACCCTAAGGAAGAAGGCTTTTGAAAACATTGTGAGAAAAGGAGAAAATGCTGGTAACCAGCATTTTCTCCTTTTCCCACAATGTTTTCTACCCTATCAAAGAGAGATATCATCATTTTAGCAACATTTAATTTGCCGTCCGCAAATGCTTTCAATTTGGTACTGTCCAGAATTTCCTAGTTTGGTAAAGAGTCAAGAACAAGGAAAAAGTTGAATATACTGTAACAAGTTGAATTGATGTAATCTAAAAAGTTTTATAATATCAAAAAAATTTTACAGTGTAACAAATGGTGTTTTTTTTTTGTCCTGTTTTATAAGTTAAGGGCATTTATTGAATTACTTTAATATTGTATAAAATAACCCTTTACCAAACAATGATATGATTTTACAACCCAGAGAAAGAAGCTTTCTGAAAACATTGTGGAAAACTGGTTACCAGCATTTTCTCCTTTTTCCCAGTGTTTTCTCTACTCACATCAAAGACCAATGCTATACTTTTGCTGCATTTGATTTAGCAGATCTAGGGCAGTGCCCTGGTGGGTGGACCAGGGGAAGAAAGCCCCCCCAGAAGCTCCTGCATTCTAGAGATTTTCTATAGTCTCGAAAGCTTTCAAATCAAGCAAATCTGACTTTTCACTTGGGTCTTAAATAACAGTTTAGCTAGGTAGCCAACTGTATAATATATACGAAGAAGTCAGGTCTTCTCTCTTTCGATATTTTTAATTCAGCTGTACTCTAACCAAACACAAAAGTGCCTAAAGGGGACTTGATATATATGGCTTAACCCTTTACCACACAGTGACGACTTTTGACGCCCCTGAAAGAGAAGGCTTTTGAAAACATTGTGGGAAAAGGAGAAAATGCTGGTTACCAGCATTTTCTCCTTTTCCCACAATGTTTTCTACCCTATCAAAGAAAAATCATTTCATATGAGCCACGTTAAAACTGTCATCTACAAATGCTTTCAATTTGGACAGGTCTAAAATTTTGTCATGTGGTAAAGGGTTAAAACTTATTTGGATTGAGAGTAAAGTTTGGTTAGGTCTAAGCTTTTGCTAAACTTTACCGTGGCTTAACAGTAACGCAACCATTTTCCATCGAAACACCTTATAAATACTTTTTGTCAGTGATAATCTATTAATTGGTAAATTACTGGTGTGGTCAAAGTCGCACTGGACACACCTGTAACTACACCCCTGATATAGACAGGTCTAAAATTTTGTCATCTGGTAAAGAGTTAAGGAATTACAGTTGTATTTTAGATGAACTTTTCTTTCTTCTCTGTAAGAGAAATGGACCTATTAAAATTTCCTCTGCTCAAATACAACCCTACAGAAGCTCGGAAATTGAAGTATATAACTCATGCCTCATGAATTATCTCCAAATGTCTTTTATAACTGGGTTTGAACTACGTGCCTCTCTCCACGTGAATGGCAATTAGTTGTTTTCCATAAAAAACAGACAAACAACAATGAACTCTTTTACCACACAACCTCAAGTTTTAACAATCCTGAGAAAGAAAGCTTTCGAAAACATTATGCAAAAAGGAGAAAATGCTGGTATACAGCATTTTCTCCTTTTCCCACACTGTATTCTACTTATTTAAAGGCAAGTTCCATCACTTTAGCCATGTATGATTTGTCATCTGCCAATGCTTTGAATTTGGACAAGTCTAATATTTTTTCATGTGGTATAGAGTTAGGAAACATCTTCAGATCGTGATATGCGAGGCTTTGAACTACTATTGAACACACTTAATCCCATGGCCCCGAACTGACTCTTTACCAAACGACAAAATTTTAGACTGGTCCAAATTGAAAGCAGTTGCAGACAACAAAACAAATGTGACTCAAAAATTGAAATTTGTTTCGGAAAGGGTAGAAAACATTGTGGAAAAAGGAGAAAATGCTGGTTACCAGTATTTTCTCCTTTTCCCACAATGTTTTCAAAAACCTTCTGTCTCAGGATCGTTAAAAGTCGGGATTGTGTGGTAAAGGGTTAAGTCTTTACCGCACGACAAAAATGTTGACTTCTCCACATTGAAAGTGGTTGCAGACGACATTTTAAATGTGGCTCAAATGATGGAATTTGTCATTTATAGGGTAGAAAACATTGTGGGAAACGGAAAAAAATGCTGATTACAAGCATTTTCACCTCTTTTCAGAATGTTTTCAAAAGACTTCTTTTTCAGGGTCGTTAAAATTCGGGATTGTTGGGTTAATCATTTGGATAATTCCTGCTCTGCATTGTCATTACATTCTGATCTTGACCTACACAGTTTGCCAGAACTCTTGAGTTGTCCAAAGCATCCAAAGATAAGATTCAGAGTTGTTTCTTTTTTCCTTTTAAAAAGTCTAACTTACTTCAATATGGCTAACTATTTACCGAAATTATCTCTTGTATTTACAGTCCAGTAGAAGATGAGTTTTAGAAATATTCTGGGAAAAGGAGAAAATGCTTGCACCCCAAGTCATTGCTGTACATTGAACTCTTACATGGTTTTTTTTTTTAAAATACTTTTAAAACTATTATAGTTACATCACTGTGAGATTTGACTTATTCATATTCTGCTCAATCTGATCTTTATCTACACAGCGAGTAAGATTTGTGCAAACCTTCCAGCTGCTTAGCACGACTCAACGACCTTTTGCAGACAACATAGATCTAGATCAGTCTGCACAAAATGTGCAGTCTGATCTTGGATCTACATTGTCCAACATGAAGATGTTTTTTCCCTGAAATATACCTTTGAAATTACAACATTTTGGTTTTTACTATCGCCTTGAAAGTCTCATTTAATTTCTTTAGCATGTTAAGAATTAATACTTTAAGGCTAATTTCTTTACTGTACAACTAAAATTTAAACAAGTCCACAATGAAAGCATTAATTTATAGACAAAAATCAAATGTGGCTAAAATATAGGGATTTGTGTTTGAAAGGGTAAAATACAAAGTGGGAAAAAGAGCCAATGCTGGATGCCAGCTTTTCCACCTTTTCCCGCTAGGTGTTTCGCAATTTCATGATTGCTTTTGTCTGCAGTGTATCAGCAAAGCGGACAATGTAGATCAAAGATCAGGCTGCACATTTTGAGCAGCCTGATCTTGATCTACACTGGCCGCAAAGTCAACTATAGTAGTGAAAAGCGCGTTAAAGGTGGCCCTTCAGATTTTGGGACGAAAATTTTACAAAAATACAAAAAAATCATCCTTATACTCCCAAAGCCTTTTAATTATCATTCATAAAACCCCAGCAGTCGAAAACCATCTGACAACAATAGAAATTAGAGATTTACTACGGCCCAGGTCGACACCAACGGGAAACACGGTCTATTTTTACATGAGCAACTCACTCATTTACATACCGGAAATACACAGATGAAGCTTCAAACATAGCGTCCGAAGGAGACATTATGGAAAATAATTACATGTTTGTTATGTTATGGAATTTAAGCGTCATTAGTCGCGTGCCAGTCACTTGACATTCCCACAATGCTTTTTTGATTTTTGGCGCGAAATCTAAAAATACCTTAAGAGGCTACGTAGCCTTTTAAGGGAACACCATAAAAAAAAAATTTTTTTTGTAATTTTATGATTCTTAATTATTGATGATTTGTATTGTTTTTTCATATAAATTTCAGTGGTATATATATTTTTTAATTTGGTGAGATGTGAAAAATCTAAATACCCACCTTTAAGGGTTGGCTTAAAATTGTAGTATGTATAAAACTAGTCTGTAAAAGCCACATAGTCCACAAATTTTCAGGAAAAGAATACTGCTTTCTACACCAAAAAATAACATTTTTCACTTACCAAAAAAAAGCTAGCTGACTGTGATTCCTTGCCTTTCATTATTTATTGTTTTTGACCATTTATTTTTCAATTTGGGTAATCTAAATAAACCATTCAATGTCCACCTTTCCCTAGACAAGCCACTTATCCCATAATTCCTAATAATAGAATAATGAGATATTCTCTTGCATTTTGTCTGTCACTGCAGGTAGTAATTATTTCTAAACCCTTCAAAACTCACCCATGTTTTTTGTGTATGGAGGAAGACGGTTTTCATACACATTGTGAAAAAGGAGAAACTACTAATGACCAACATTTCCGCCCCATCCCCTTTGGTTTTTGACCCATTGAAAATCAAATACTGGAACAAAAATTTGATTTAAGCTTAATTTGTTTTTGACAAATGCTTTCAATAGGGAAATAGGAAAAATTATACAATTTTGTTGGTAGGTAGAGATATCATTGTTTGCCCAGAAATTTAAATAAATCAGACTGTCATTGTGAAGATGAAATATGGAATTTAATGTTGTAGGAACTTTCCTGATACTTGTACATGTATTCAATTCAAGCAGCATGAGAAAACTTGATACTGGGTGAAACTGAAGGTCAAGCAAGATTTAAACATTTTCTTATGCAGCAAGAAGCACCAGGAAAGTTTCTACAACATAATATTCCTTTTTTCATTTACTTACAACTTTCAACAACAAAATTTTCAATTATTGACTTTTCATTCAAAGACAGTAAATAAAATGGGACAATTAATGGTGTAGGGGGTAGTAACCTTGTTTTTATGAATATTTGTTTTTGTTGTTATCAAATGGTAAATCAATGGGCAAATTTCAGTTTTTGACTTACGTTTAATTTATTGTCTGAAATTGAATCCAAAATTCTATTGGTTGATAAAAGATGAAGTAAGAAGGATATTGAAGACAGTGCAGAAAAAGGTGAAAATTACTGGTAACCAGCATTTTTTCTTATTTCAACATTGTTGTCTAGCCATTCAAAGAAAAAAATGATTTGCTCCAAATTTAATATGTCAAATGCAGTCAATATAGATCAATCCTAAATTTTGATGTTAGGCAAAGAATTTACCACACAATCCTGAGTTTTAACGACCCTGATGAAAAAGCCTTTTGAAAACATTGTGGGAAAGGGGCAAACTGTAAAAGGGATAAATTTTTTAATCAAACAGACCCATGTGTCATTTGAAATTGACAGTAGCATCTTTAATACAATCTGTGTACACATCAGACACCGAAATGAAATCTGTCGGAATTATCTGTGTCCTTCATTTACCAATCAATCACTCGAAATTTCTGTATGCCTCATGCTCAGTCGGGCCAAACTCCTCATTCCCTTCTTGTCTTTGAACAATTTTAAAATGATATTTATGTGGAAAGGTAGCTAGTGGCTCGGAAAAAGTGTTGTTAACGTTATTACTCTATTAGACTGGTGCATAAGATCGGTTATCTATTTTACTAACAATCTGGAAAAGGGAGAGTATTATAGGTACAATAAGTGGCCATAGTTGATTGATTGTATAGTGTTTAACGCCGTTTTCAACATTATTTCAGTTATATCAATGGGCATTCAGAAGTTGATGAACAATTTATGAGCACTACCTGTACTTTGGGAAATCTTGAAATTTATTTCTTTACTCCTTCATATATTAACCCTTTACCACACGGCAAAATTTAAGACCTATCCAAATTGAAAGCATTTGCAGAGGACAATTTCATAGTGGCTCAAATGACGCAACTTTTCTTTGATAGGGTAGAAAACTTTGTGGGAAAAGGAGAAAATGCTGGTTACCAGCATTTTCTCCTTTTCCCACAATGTTTTCAAAAGGCCTCTTTTTCAGGGACGTTAAAAGGCGTCATTGTGTGGTAAAGGGTTAAGTCTACAGGGTAGAGTCCACCAAATTCTCTGGAACTATTTATTTGTCTTTATATATTGACTGTCAGGCTTTTAATGAATTCTTAATCAAAATAAATGAAAATGTGTTGAACTACATGTATAAATATATCAATTTTAGATACTGTTCAGCAATAATATGAAAAAGGCAAAGCCTAAATACGAGCGACGTGAATGATTTGTGGAACAAATAATAGCTCTATTATTATTATCTATTAATTCGAATGACGAGCTAGATTCTAGATCTTGAAATCAAAGGGTTTTGAGTTCGAATTCTGGCTTTGCCAAAACTAATTTTGAGCGTTGTCAAAAGTAGAAAGCATTTTTCTTTCGTAGATTTATACATGTGAACTATGGCGAACTGTCCCTGATTTCCTTAACAAAATACAGACAGTTCCTTGACAATTTCGTTAATCTATGTCCAGAAAAATAATTTTGAGTGATTATTGGTTCACATACTTGTAAAGACCATTTTACCGGAACATTTCCTCGCTGCATGTAGATCTAGATCCATATGAGAGACTTTGATTTTTACGAGGAATCGGTCAGTAGGTTGGGAAGAATACTGAGCAGAGTACTAGTAAAAGGAACTTCAGGAACACAAGGTAGGTGCACTTGCCTTTGCAATGAATATACATACAAATGGAAAAAAAGAAAACAAACAAAAACAGAATCTTTCTTTCATTTCTTCGTTATTGCACAGGTCTACCCATGTTTTACCTGGAGTTTCTTTAAAATCAGAATGCGAAGATAGCTAAAATCAGATTATGTAGCTTTCTTTTTTTCATCCCATCTGCTTTCCTACACATCCATCATTGAAACAGTGATCAGTGTAGAGACAGGAATGAATTCTGTCGCTATGACTAGATATAGATATCTATCATCAATCCTAGGAAAGAAATTTGCCTAGTTATCAGATAGATATCAAACTTATGGCAAAAAAACACCTTTTAGATCTATCAACAAGCTTTCGTAATGGTGAAAGAGGGTTTAATGCATCTCCGTGATGCATTCATGATAGATTCACCAAGCAAGTAATCACATAATTATACCTCCATATTGTATGATAACTGACTGAATCAAAAGGGATGTATACTGGTCTTTTGACATGCAGAACATTGAAAAATAGATCTAGCAATGAGTTTTGACCCAGGTCAGCTTGCGCAGACCTGGGTCGATAGTTTTTGCAGATGCATTAAGCCCCCTTTTTACAGATCATAAATCCAGCTTTCTTTGTAAATTGTATTTTGAAACTGTTAAAAAAAACTAGTTTAGTCATGATTTCTTCGACACAATGTTTTCCGCGAAAAAACGGCTCGTGCATGACGTAAGAATAGTATGATTAATGGCGTCATTATTTGCTAGCATAGATCATTGCATATGTTTATACACAAATAGACGCTTAATACGCTGAAAGTAAGTAAGAAATTAGATAATCTGTACTCATTAAACTCAATGATTTTTCAGTAATCATCCGATCGGTAGATAATTAATGTCATTTTTAACCAATCAGGTACTTGTGCGAAAGTTTGTCATACATGTGACGCTGTTCGACTAACCGGAAGACACTCAATTTTTAGTCATCCCTATTTAGATTTAGACTAAAACCCAGAACGAAGTCGGGATTTCATTTTTGAAAATCTAGAACGGTGTTACCGCAAAACAAGCTTCGCTCGTTATGGGCTTCGCCCGTAACTCGCTGTCGCTCGTTATTACATACAGAAAATTAATACCCATATTTTGACAAAAAAGGTGGACAAACATGTACATGTATCGTGCTAAACCTGTTTACCTCATGTTAGACCGGTCCATTTTGAAAGCATTTGCAGGCTACAATTAAACATATAGACCAAATAATAAAATTTTTCTTTTAATGGATTATAACAAACCATTTTGGAAAAAGGAATAAAATGCTGCTTGAAACCAGCAATTTCTCCTTTTCCAAAATGATTTTCAAAAAGCTTCTTTCTCCTTATTGTTAAATCATGGGATTGTTTGGTAAACGGTTAAATTTGAATTAATGTTTATTTGCACATTTGAAAAGTTGTCTGCTTCAAAATTTGTTTCACAAGGCACAATATTTCAGGGATCTTTCAAGCTTGTATCTCTCTTTGTGTGCAGTCTGATCTTGACCTACACTTCCCACAATAACCATCAAAATTTGCCTGGCACTTTGGAGGTTATGAAATAAGCTAGGCTAGAGTGACTGAACTTGTAGTTCTAAGAGTATATTCCAGTAATTAGCTGTCAGTTCAACCAGTTTGTAATTATTATTCTATGATGTAAAGCTTGCATAAATCACACTGTATTTATCAGATACTGGGAACCGATATGAAATATGGCTTCATTCAGTCATTCACACAAGCCGAGTAGATGTATGACTTTTAATTGGCTTTTGTGGAGTAGGTGTGGATCAAGATTCTGTTGTGCACAGCTTTTTTCTTGGATCTATACTGTTTGATTTCAAGCTCTTGAAATCCCATTTCATTTGAATCATGCCCTGGCAAAGGGGGTTTTTATTCTTTACCACACAAAGAAATTCTTGAATTGTCTGCATTGAAATCACTTGCAGATGACAAATAAAATGTGGCTCAAATTATGAGATTTTGTCTGTGATAGGGTAGAAAACACTGTGGGAAAAGGAAAAAATGTTGGTTACCAGCATTTTCTCCTTTTCCCACAATGTTTTCAAAAAAATTCTCTATCAGTGTCGTTAAAACTAAAGATTGTGTGGTAAAGGGTTAATGCGTCTCTGTGATGAATTGTACCAAGCAAGTCATCTCATAATTATGGGTCTATAAAATCCATTTTGTCTAACAATTAACTGTATCATGAGGTAAATTGGTCCTTTGAGCTGCAGAAAATTGACAATAGGTCAGCCTGCCCAGATTGCACAGGCTGACATGGGTCGATATCATTAAATTCCCTTTTCACAGAGCATTGCTCATTTGTTTTGCACTTGAGGGGTTAACAGCTGTAGAAAATAAGACTTTCCAATAAAATTTTCCAGTACAAGGAAATTTGAAAGAGTACAATGTTTATAAAAGTTACGTTCCCCATCGTAGTTAACTCTTTATCACACAACAGTATTTTAGACTAGTCCAAATTCAAAGCATTTGCAGACAACAAATTCAATGTGACTCAAATGAGTGACTTTAATTCTGAAAGGTTAGAAAACACTGTGGGAAAAGGAGAAAATGCTGGTTACCAGCATTTTCTCCTTATCCCAAAATGTTTTCAAATGTCCAATTTCCAAGGGTCGTTTAAAGTCGTGAATGTGTCGTAAAAGAGTGAAAACACAGCACTGTGGAGCAAAGGGTTGAACAAATTTGCAGCCAATAAATTTACAGCCAACAGAAAATGCAGCCAGTAAAGTTGCAGCTGACATCTTTTTCAAAGCATCCTTGTAAAATACGTATGACCAACACAGACATGATCTATCATTTGAAAACACTGAGAGAAAAGGAGAAAATACTGGTAACCAGCATTTTCCTCTTTTGCCACAATCTTTTCTACCTTATCAAAGACGAATTCCATCATTTGAGCCATATTGGATTAGTCGTCTGCAAAATGCTTCCAATTTGGACTATTCTAATATTTAGTCAGGTGGCAAAGCCCAAAAGATACATCTTTACAGCCAGGGAGTAAACAAACACTGTTAAACCTTGACAGTGTGTAGAATCTAGTCAACTGTGTAAACAGATAAAAATTGATATAAGGTGCATGGGATAAAAAAAAAAAACTCAAGGGACTTTGTCTTCGATTCAAAACTGGAAACAACCACAGTGATGTCTTGGATAGCCTCCAGAGAATAAAATGCATTTTCTATCCGTTGTAATTTGTGCAATATTGCAACCATCACGGGGCACCATTTAGCATGAAGGTACAAGACTTAGTATGATTATAGTTTCATAAATTAAAGATGAAACTGGGCAAACAAACGGATGAAAACAAAGATGAGCCATGCTCTGGCAAAAGGGGGCTTAATGCATCTCCGCGATCCATGATACAAAGCAAGCCATCACATATTTAGGGATCCGTGATATCCACTTTTTATCACAAACGACTTAATCATGAGGTAGACTGGTCCTCCTTTGACATACAGAAAATTGACCAATAGCGAAAAGTTTCGGCCCAGGTCAGCCTGGGTCGATACTTTTCGCAAATGCATTAAGCCCCCTTTTCAAAGAGCACGGTTCAGATGTTTATTTCATGATTTCCGGTAGCCTGGGTCCAGGCGGTAATAATCTTTTATTCACTCCTTATCGCGGTCTCGCGGTTGATGGTCTACACAGATCTGTGGCAAAATGATTTATCGCTTCTTTAATTATGACCCTAATTTTTGACAAAGTACTGTCCGAATGATAGGAAAGGAAAAAATGAACAGACTGGAACCCAGGCAAGCTTTCCGGTAGTTTATCGAGAAATAACAGTGGAATACTTTTTGATATTACATGGTAACAACAAGTGAAAAATACCAATTTTATTTTATAACTCTTTAATTGAAGACAGAAACAGTAGTTCCTGCACACAAGTTACCTCAGTAAAATGCGGGTGCCACTCAACCAGATGGAAATATGATGTAATTAACCCTACATTTCTTGCGCTTTATGTAATTGTAATGCATTGTTATGTGGAGGGGGTATGCCACAGGGAATTACTGAAAAGAATGTACTGAATTTAGATGCAAGTCCCCCCAAAAAAGGGTTAGAAGCATGAAATAAATAGAATATTAATTTTGTTTTTTTCAGTGAAGATCGAAATTTATTTCATCTCATGAACATCATCGGTCATATTTTCACGAGTGGCACAGCCACTCATTAAAATATTAACCATGATGTTCACTGGATGAAATAAATTTTGATTTTTCACCAAAAAAAGAACAAAATGTCCTCTATATCTTTATGAAGCAATTTAATTCTTCACTGCATGTACTTCAATTAAGGGAGTAATTTCTTACGGATATTCTGTGTCATGCTGAGAATTATTTTAACCCACTTTCATGGTACAGAAACATTTCTCAATAGAAACGAGTTAACTTAGCGAGAAAGATTAGTTATATCTTGTTTTACGATCCTGATTGAGACATCGGCAAACTAATCTATTGGATTGGAATTTATCCCTTTACCACACAATCTCTAGTTCAAGTGACCCTGACAGAGAAGGCTCTCGAAAGAAGGAAATGCTGGTAACTAGCATTTTCTGCATTTTCCACAATGCTTTCTACCCTTTCCAAGACAAATCTTAACATTTGAGTTACACAAAAGTATCTGTCTGCTTTCAACTTGGACAGGTCTAAATTTTGTTGTCTGGTAAAGAGTTAAAATTGTTGTAGCCAGCAAACAGTATAGAGGTATTGACTGCTGAATGGCTAAGATCTATATGATGTAACTGCCAGCAACAGCTGCATGTAAAGCTAAAATTAAGCACAGAAAATGTCATCAACAGGCACTATACCACATGTTGATCCATTTACGATACTTTATGCGCACTCACTGGCACCACTGTCACATGGAGCTATGAAACGCACGACCAGCTCAAGCCAGCTTAATATGACATGAGCCTAACTATGTGAAAAGTGGCCTGAATTCATTTGCGAAAAGTATCGACCCATGTCAGCCTGCACAGTCCCCGCAGGCTGATCTTGGTCTAAACTTTTTGCTTTAGGTCAATTTGCTGTACGCCCAAGGACCAGTCTATTTCATGATTCAGTCGGTTGTTTAAAATAGTGGCTGTTATGGATCCATAATAAGATGATGGCTTGATTGGTATAATGCATCAGTGAGATGCATTAAGCCCCCTTTTCACAGAGCATGGCTCACCTTTACCACATAATCCCGACTTTTAACGACCCTGAAAAGGAAGCCTTCTGAAAACTTTGTGGGAAAAGGAGAAAATGCTGGTAACCAGCATTTTCTCCTTTTCCCACAATGTTTTCTGCCTATTCAAAGACCAATACTATCATTTGAATAACATTTGATTTGTCACCTGTAAAGTCCTTTAATAGGGATGAGTCTAAAATTTTGATGTGTGGTAAAGGGTTAGGAAGCAAATCCTCCTTCAACCTCTGAACAGTTCTAAGAAGAGAATGAAACTGCTAGGGGACATAGGATATCAAACAGTCAAGAAAAGCACCTTTCCAAAATCAAGTCAAGCTACAAGTGTAACCCAAAATAGAGTCAGAGTTGTCTTTCTTATATGGAACAATACCTACTTAACAACCTTAAAAGTGGCCCTTCAGATTTTGGAACGAAAATTTTACAACAACAGGACCATGATGGTCCTATATCGCTCACCTGAGTACTAAGCAGTAAAGGTCTACGATGAAGATAAATACCAAATATCGAGGTTCTAGAACAAAAGATAATGAAACAAGAGTGGCAAATTGTCGCAAGATATGCCGCCAGTTGTCAAGGAGGTATAATAATCGCAAAGGGCTGGTAATGCAACAAACATGTTTACCAAGTCTCAAGTCGATTTGACTTGAGACTTCAAAGTTCCGTTCCGGACAAGCAAGAAATACTGTAAAAATGAAGATCAAAGTGGAATTACTCAAAATCCGCGCTAAGTAGAGTTACCGTTCTTGCACACTGTACTCGGTAATATTGCAACAAAGGTGCATACCAAGTTTGAAGTCGTTCTGATTTGAGATGACAAAGTTATATTCCAGACAAGCACTAAATGCTGTAAAAATGACGATCAAAAGGAAATAACTCAATGACAGCACGAGGTAGAGTTACAATACTTGTGCTCTGCACTTCCAAATATTGTAACAAATAAGCATACCATATTTCAAGTCATTCCTATTTAAGATGACAAAGTTTTGATCCGGACAAGCAAGAAATGCTATAAAAATGAAGGTCAAAGGGGGAATAACTAAAAATTTGTGCTAGGAAGAGTAATAGTTCTTGTGCACTGCACTCCGTAATTTTTCAACAATCATGCATACCAAATTTGAAGATGTTCAGGCTAGAGATGACAAAGTTATATTCCAGACAAGAAGAAAATGCTGTAAAAATGACGATTAAAGGGAAATAACTCATAGACAGTACGAGGTAAAGTTATGGTTTTTTCACACTGCACTCCGTATTACTGCAACAAACACAAATGCCGAGTTTCAAGTCAATCGGACTGGAGACGACAAAGTTATGCTCCGGACAAAGAACTATTCTAAAGAACTTTCTAATCCAAAGGCAAATAACTCGATTTGTTCTGGTTCGATTAGACCCATAATCGAACTCATCCGAGATCTAATGGTTACAAGTATTCTGACCAAGTTTGATGCTGATTGGTTAAAAATTGTAGATTCTAGAGTGTAAACAAAGTCAAATATAGCAATTTTTCTAATTCAAGGGCAAATAACTCCAGTCATTCTGGTCCGATTAGACCCACAATCAAACTCATCCGAGATCTTATGGTCATAAGAATTTTGACCAAGTTTGGTGCTGATTGGTTAATAATTGTAGATGCTAGAGTGTAAACAAAGTCAAATATAGCAATTTTTCTAATTCAAGGGCAAATAACTCCAGTCGTTCTGGTCCGATTAGACCCATAATCAAACTCATCTGAGATCTAATGGTTACAAGTATTCTGACCAAGTTTGATGCTGATTGGTTAAAAATTGTAGATGCTAGAGTGTAAACAAAGTCAAATATAGCGATTTTTCTAATTCAAGGGCAAATAACTCCAGTCGTTCTGGTCCGATTAGACCCATAATCAAATTCATCCGAGATCTTATGGTCATATATATTTTGACCAAGTTTGGTGCTGATTGGTTGATATTTGTAGATGCTAGAGTGTAAACAAAGAAATGTGAACGGACGGACGGATGACGGACAGACGGACGACGGACGCCGACGGACGGTTAGTGATCACAATAGCTCATCCTGAGCACTTTGTGCTCAGCTGAGCTAAAAATACAAAAAAATCATCCTTATACTCCCAAAGCCTTTTAATTTTCATTCATAAAACCCCAGTAGTCAAAAACCATCCGACAACAAGAGAAATTAGAGATTTACTATGGCCCAGGTCGACACCGACGGGAAACACAGTCTATTTTAACATGAGCAGCTCGCTCATTTACATACCGGAAATACACAGACAAAGCTTCAAACATAGCGTCTGAAGAAGACATTATGGAAAATAATTACATGTTTGTTATGTTATGGAATTTAAGCGTCATTAGTCACACGCCAGTCACTTGACATTCCCACAATGCTTTTTTGATTTTTGGCGCGAAATCTAAAAATACCTTAAGAGGCTACGTAGCCTTTTAAGGGAACACCATCAAAAAAAATTTTTTTTGTAATTTTATGATTTTTTAATTATTGATGATTTGTATTGTTTTTTTCATATAAATTTCAGTGATATATATATTTTTTAATTTGGCGAGATGTGAAAAATCTAAATACCCACCTTTAAAGCTCAATGAAGTATCATGAAGAATATCCAAGGTTAAGAGGACTATGGCCAGCATAAAATTAAACAACAACTGAAGATAACTCATGGAGTCAACTGAAAACTGTAAACTTGACTTTAAACCTGGTGACATGGTTCTTGCATACAAACTAAAGTCTACCAATGGTGATCTTTTGTGCCATGAAATTTGGAAATCCAAGCAAGTGGGCTGGAAACAGTCAGTTGTCATTACTATTAATGTAGCAAAAATTGACAAAGTTCAACTGAGCAATGTGACCTTGACCTTTCAGCTTGCCAAAGAGTTTTTGCAGTTGACACATTGTGCATCTATGGTCATCATTTGTACCATATTACTAAGAAATCAAACCTTGCATGTCACAATTATGGGCTGGACAGAAATACTTGTCATCACTATAATTGTTGCACATATTAACAAAGTTCAACCAAGTATACTGTGACCTTGACCCATTGTCTTTCCATGGTAATCAGTAATTTTGTGCAAAATAATTTTAGAATCAGACCATGCACCTGGAAGTTATTGGCCGGACAGGAACACCTGTCAACACAATAATTGTAGCAAATATTAACAAAGTTCAACAAAGCACTGTGACCTTGACCTTTGCCATGGTTACCAGCATTTTCTCCTATTCCCAACAATATTGTCAAAAACCTTATGCAACAGGGCCGTGAAAAGCACAGTATATTGTTTGATAGAGTTAAACATAGTCTGTCCATTAGGAAATGTCTGCTGATGCAGAAAGTAAAGAAGAAATGTAAGATAAGTCATTTGTACCTTTCAGGGTAACTTCATTTTCTTCCCTCGTTACTCAACTCTTCCACATCTGAGTAGTACAGACAGCTTTACTCTTAAACTCTTTACCAAACAACAAAACTTTGGACTTTTCGAAATTCAAAGTATTCGCCGACGACTTAATGAAATGTTGCTAAAATGGTGGAATTTGGGATGGAAAGGCTAGAAAACATTGTGGGACAAGGAGAAAATGCTGGTTACCAGCATTTTCTCCTTGTCCAACAATGTTTTCAAAAGTCTTACCTTTAAAGGTCGTTAAAACTCGGGATTGTGTGGTAAAGGGTTAAATCTTTCACTACTGAATAAATATTCATTTTCTCAAAGGCTACAATTTGGTCATAATCTGGCATATAGCAGTGGACAGTGTAGACCAGACATCAGACTGCAAAGAATGTGCAGTCTGATCTTGATCTACACTGTCCAAAAAAGCTTCCTGGTATTGTCTATGGTATGGAAAGAGTTAACAGATGACAAAATAAACCTAGCTCATATGATTGATTTGTCATTGATAGGGTAAAAGCCATTGCTGGAAAAGGAGAAAATACTGGTTGCCAGTATTTTTTCCTTTCCCTTCAATGCTTTCACAAGTTTGTTTTTTTCCCCTCGGGGTCATGAAAACACAGTTTGTATGGTCGATTAAGAAAATTCAGAAGCAGGATTAACCAACTCAAAGCATTACTTACAAGAAAAGCAAAAAGGATTCAGGGAAAAGGA
Source organism: Hippopus hippopus (assembly GCA_946811185.2). Lineage (NCBI taxonomy): Eukaryota > Metazoa > Mollusca > Bivalvia > Cardiida > Cardiidae > Hippopus > Hippopus hippopus. The sequence goes on from OX328107.1 coordinate 6,835,858, forward strand.
GCATTTTTCTTAAATTTACGAAAAGACTTTTATCACATAACCTCCCTTGTTTTCAGTGTAATATACCCATTACAAATTTTCGTATCCTATACATGTTTAATATCACAATGTGTGACGTCATTTTTGACATCATTTTCTATGTATTTCATAGAAGTGAATGGGTTTTATGGATATTACACCGGGTTTATCTATATAGATGGTTTTGCATCTTCTCATCTATGATTTGTGAAATATCGTTATCATTTGAAAAAGGCATTACTTGACATCATAATTATGTGATGTTACTTTGTACTTTTTTCAGAGATATGAATCTGGTTTATGTATGAAAATTACTACATGACTGTGCATGTATGGTTTTGCATATTCTGACCTACAATCCACAAGATTTCATTATGTGATAAAAAGAATTTGACATTTGTTTGCATTTGAGATATATAGGACCTGACAAAAGTTGGTATTTGAGATAAATTTTATCAAATGAGTCTAGGAAAAATGTTATTAACCATGCCTTTGGCAAGCTTAATAATATTTTTCTTGACAAGTTTTATAAATGTCTATTTCAAACACCAATAACATAACGATATTTCACAAGTTATACATCAGAAGATGCAAAACCATCTATAGATGCACACACTGTAATATGCATGAAACCCATTCACTTCTATGAAATACATACAAAATGGCATCAAAAAATGATGTCACACAATGTGATATCAAATGTGTACAAGATAAGAAAATTTGTGATGGGTATATATCATTGAAAACAAGGGAGGTTATGTGATAAAAAGGTTTCTTACACTTGTCTACAAAAATGTTATTGAGCTCACCAGAGGCTTGCTCAATGACATTCTGCTAGACTCGTTTAATAAAATGTTTTATCACATAACCTCCCTTGTTTTCAATGTAATATACCCATATACCCATTACAAATTTTCTTATCTTATACACGTTTAATATCACAATTGTGTGACGTCATTTTTGACATCATTTTGTACATATTTCATTGAAGGGAATGGTTTTATGGATATTACCTTGGGTGCATCTATAGATAGTTTTGCATCTTCACATCTATAATTTGTGAAATATCGTTATGTGATAAAAAGAATCTGACATTCATTGGCGTTTGTGTTAAAATTTTATCAAACTTGTCAAGAAAAAATGTTATTAAGGTCGCCAAAGGCTTGCTTAATAACATTTTCCCATAGACTCGTTTAATGAAATTTTATCTCAAACACAAACTCATGTCAGATCCTATGTATCTCAAATGCCACTTAGTCAGATCCTATATACTTTTTTTCTCTTTTTGGTAAAAAAATGTGTGAAAATCATTTTGTATTATGTAGGATGTCAAATCCAAAAGGCTAACATCACAAATTTGCTTCCATGAAATGTCTTTATAGCCCTTTGAAATATGACTCCGGCATTTTACAACCAACAAGATGAAGGCTTTGTAGAACATTGAGGGAAAAGTGATAAATGCTAGAAACCAGTATTTTCTCACTTTTTCTAACAATGTTTTTCTACCTTTTTACAAACAAATTCTATCATATGAGTCACATTTAAATGGTTGTCTGCAGTGCTTTTAACTCTTTGAGCTCCATCAGGCTTTTCCTGATGGCAAAGATCTAAGATCAGACTACACAAAACTTAAAATCTGAACTTGGATCTATACTGTCCACTCATTTAGCGTAGCCCATAACATAAAAGTCTTCCTAATGGATTGTATTTTCAGCTATTGAAGAGATCAAGTTTATATATTTGGCAATGAAAGAGTAAGTATAATCTAGTCCAAGCTTTTGCTGTATAGAAAAGAGATAATTCACAGGGTACTAATGAATAAAATTGACATTTTGCTGTCTGTATATAAAGTCCAGGGGCAGTACTTACAATTTTGAACCCTTTACCACACAACCCAAAGTTTTGATGACCCTGAAGAATAAAATTTTTGAAAATATTGTGGAAAAAGGAGAAAATGCTGGTAACCAGCATTTTCTCCATTTCCCACAATGCTCCATTTCCCAAATGCTTTCTGCTTTTTCAGACACAAATTCTATCATTGGAGCCATATTCAGTCTGTCATCTGCAAATGTTTGAATTCGGACCAGCGTAATATTTTGTCATTTGGTGAAGGGTTAAAGGTGCCATCAAACCTATGTTAGCAGATAACTTTGTTTGACCACCATTTTGAAAGAGCATAAAACTAGATTTTGACCCAGATTTTTTGTGGAAACAAAGTTGGTATTTTGGAGGTTACAAGTTCATAGGGATGTGACGGTCTACTTTTTGTTAGGGAAAATAAAAAAACAAAGTAAACGAAGATTGCAAAAATAACATGCTTCTGCAGGGATTGAAACCCACAACCTTCAAAAGCATTACTCATTATAACCAGTCAGATAGAGTTATTTCTCTTGAGCACTCTTGTGCAAATATAGTAAGAAAAGGAAGGAATCTCTCGCAAGACAGCCCAATATTCTCAAAACCTACATGCCGAGCCCTGGTAGCTCAGTCGGTAGCGTGCAGGACTTGAGAACATGGGGTCCAGGATTCAATCCCTGGCTACGACCCCTGGCTCGGCCAATTTCTTTCCGAGGATTGATGATAGTCACTGCGACAGGATTCATTGCTCTCCCACTGCTGACCATTGTCTCGACAATGATTATGTGGGAAAGCAGCCAGTGGCTTGGAAAGAAAACTTGTGCGGAGTACTGGTAAAAGAGACTCCAGGAAAGCATGGATAGGTGCACTGGCCACCGCAATATATCTGAAATAGTGTTGAAAACGGCATTAAACACTATACAATCAATCAATCAATCAAAACCTACATGGTGTCCCAAACATAGACATAGAGGATATTTGTTTTTTTCGGTGAAATGTCGAAATTTATTTCATCTTGTGAACATCTTTGGTAATATTTTCACTCATTGCTGTGCCACTTGTGAAAATGCGCCACTTGAGAAAATATTACCGATGATGTTCATGAGATGAAATAAATTTTGATCCTCCACCGAAAAAAACAAATTCTCTACTTATTTCATGCTTCTACCCCCTTTTTTTGTTGGGGACTTACATCAAAATCCAGTTCAGTTGTTTCGGCAATTCCCCATGGCGTACCCTCTTCGCAAAACAACACATCACAATATTTCGTAAAGCGCGAGAAATGAAGGGTAAATTACATCATATTTCCATCTGGTTGAATGGCACGCACTGTTTACATAGGTAACTAGTACGCGGGAACTAGTTCAATTGAAGAGTAAGAAAATAATAAAGTTAGAAAATAAAATGAGTATTTTTCACTGGTCATAACCATGAAATATCGAACAATATTCCACGATTATTTCTCGATAAACTACCTTTAATGGGAAAAGAAAATGAGAAATAAAATCCTTATATACTCATAAACCACTGCAGTGCAATGAAATGTGACTCCGTTAGTATAGATGGCTGTGCTTGATTTTACTTCATGTATGATGCCACTGATTTTTGTTTACGTGTTGTCCTGATAGTACTAGTAGGTCTAAATGTGCTTTAACCCTTGACCAAACAATCCCGAGTTTTAATGACCTTGAGAAAGAAGCCTCTTAAAAACATTGTGGTTACCAGCATTTTCTTCTTTTTCCACAATGTTTTCTACCCTTTCCAAAACAAATTTCAACTTTACAGTCAATTTTATTTTGTCGTCTGCTAATGCTTTCAATTTTGACTAGTCTAAAATTTTGTCGTTTGGTAAAGAGTTAAACTTAAAGAGTTCCACTAATGGAAAGAAGAAGTATTCATCAACTATATATACGGAATATTATGCTGTGGTGACTTTCCTGGTGCTTGTATTTTCAATGAGCAGCATGAGAAAATTTGGTATCGCGCGAGACCAAAGATCGAGCGAGATGCCAAAATTTTCTTACACAGCGAGAAGTAAATACAAGCACCAGGAAAGTCACTACAGCATAATATTCCATTTATTACATACCTACACCTTTTCAACGACAAATTATTGCAAATTATTCGAAAAACGTAAACAAAATAAAACGAATAATGGTGTAGTAGCTAGTATATTTGTTTTCATGAATGGCAGATGAATATAACAACGTAAAATTTTGACCAATCAAATTGCAAATGAATGCATACCTATACCGCTCATGAGTTATGTCATCATGAAATCATCATACCATATTTGGAACCGTATTTCACAGTGTGTAGATACAGATTTTTTTCTTTCATGTGTGATATTTTATCCACGTGCGACAGACGTATTTTCTTCAGAAAACTTTAACCCTTAACCACATAATCCTGACTTTTAACAACCGCGAGAAAGAAGCCTCTTGAAAACGTTGTGGGAAAAGGAGAAAATGCTGGTAACCAGCATTTTCTCCTTTTCCCACAATGTTTTCCACCCTTCCCAAAACAAGGTTCAATTTTTCAGTTGTATTTATTTTGTCGTCTGCATATGGTTTCAGTTTGGACTAGTCCAAAATTTTGTCGTTTGGTAAAGAGTTAAGGTATGTAATAAAAACTGAGCTATCCCAGCAACTAATATTCTTTCATGTTTAAAGTGTATTTAACCCTTGTTACGCAATAACAGCTACCTAATTTTGAAATAGGAAGTTCAACCCCTTTACCAAACAATCCCTGGTTTTTCACGACCCTGAGGAAGAAGCCTTTTGAAAACATTGTGGGAAAAGGAGAAAATGCTGGTAACCAGCATTTTCTCCTTTTACCAAAATGTTTTCTACCCTACCCAAAACAAATTTCAATTTTTGTGTCACACTGATTTTGTTGTCTGCAAATGCTTTTAATTTGGACGAGTCTATAATTTTGTCGTTTGGTAAAGAGTTAACAGAAAAAATACCCAAAACTGGGAAATTCCTCCTGTTTTTCACCAATGTCATGGATACAGATTTTAAAAAGAAAAAACTTGTGAAAGGATGCCACTTCAAAGGGAAGTACAGTTTTTTAATAACATTGATCTGCCGTTCTGAATATAAAGTGTTTATCCTTGTAACTAGTCTTTGTATCTATTTTCTTACCAGTTTTGAACAAAATTGTTCATAATTGTCATAATTTATTGTTAAAATTTGTAGGTAAATGTCAACAGGAATAAATATTGGAATATATTGTTGGAAGAATTTTCTTTTGATCCGTATAAATTTTACTTTGAGCTTTTTCTAAAGATTGAAGGTTGTAAGCCGATACAGAAACTTCCAACGCAGCTCGCAGCAAATACAAGCCCTAGGAAAGTTATTACAACATAAAACATTCCATTTCTATTGACCATATTTAGACATGAAGCTCATGTGATTGGGTTGGGCAATGAAATTTACATAGAATTATGTCCTTTGTAGCAGTGATTTTGTCATTTTTCTGGTCCATTATTATTGTACAGTAGCAGAAATATTGTGTTATTAACTCTTCACCAGACATTAAGATTTTAGATGCGTCAAAACTGAAACCGTTTGTAGACAACAAATTGATTGTGGTTCAGTAAATGGAATATGCCTTTGAAAGCATTGAAAAAATTGTAGGAAGTAGAAAAAGTACTAGTTAGGGGCATTTTCTCATTTCCCCACAATATTTTCAAATGCCTTCTTCATCAGGGTTGTTAAGACATGGGATTGTGTGATTAAGAATCTAGGGCCCAGAAATATCAATTCTGCCATAGCAAGACCCTGGGTAGCAGCTTGACAAACCTCATGACTACCTTTTACATTTTCACTGCCAAATATGATCTCTTGTGGATGGCATAGATCAAGATCAGACTGCACAGAACATGCAGTCTGATCTTGGATCTTTGCCATCCGCTACCTGATGCTGGACTATGACCCAATTCATCTTAAATAGCAGAGGAAATCTACTTTTAGACCTCAGAAAAAGTTAAATGTCTTGAGATTGAAGTAAAAAAATTTAACCCTTTACCTCACAATCCCAAGTTTTAACAACCCTGAAGGAGGAGCCTTTTGAAAACATTGTGGGAAAAGGAGAAAATGCTGATAACCAGCATTTTCTCCTTTTCCAACAATGTTTTTACCCTTTCAGAGACAAATCCTATCATTTGAACCACAATTAATATTTCATCTGGAAAGGCGTTCACGTTAAACAAGTCTAAAATGTTGTTGTTTGGTAAAGAGTTAATCTTGCATGAAAGTTTTCTAGGAAGACAGGATTCACCCTAAGGGCTTTGTTTTACTGAGACAATATTTCACTCTTTCCCAAACAAGCCCTGGTTTTCATGACCCTGGGAAGGAAAGCTTTTGAAAACCTTGTGGGAAAAGGAGAAAATGCTGGTAACCAGCATTTTCTCCTTTTCCCACAATGTTTTCAAAAGCTTTTTTGTCTCAAGGTCGTTAAACCTTGGAATTGTGTGGGAAAGGGATAAATGCCATTGAAATGATTAGGCTTGTATTTCAAAGGAAATGGAGAAAATGCTGTTTACCAGCATTTTCTCCTTTTCCCACAATGTTTTCAAAAGCCTTCTTCCTCATGGTCTTTAAACTATGAGATTATATGGCGAGAGTTTCATTTTACCACAACTAGATTTCATATTTACCTGAGATAGCGGACACAATAAGAACGCTACAGTTACTGATAGTCCCAACAAGACTGGAAATCACAATCACTCGGTGTAACTGTGCATCAGCTGACAATTTCCTTCTCCTTCCGTCCATCTTTACCAGCCGCCTCTTTTTTTGCCTTTTACTGCAAAGTTTTTATGGAGTTCTGGAAAATGATAATAAAAGTATGTTACAAACTTGACAATGATCTGCCTGGATACATGCAATGTTTTAGCATGTATTCATCTATAATCTTACTATATGTTTGTTTAATAACATTTTCAACATTACTGTAGTTATACTGCAGCAGCCAGTGTACCAATTCATGCTCTCCTGTAGTTTCTTTTATCCACACTTTCCACAATATTCTTCCAAAGCCACTGGTGGCTTTCCCACAAAACCATCATTGAAACAATGGCCTGCAGTGAGATTGGAATGAATCCAGTGGCAATGTTTGCCATCAATCCTTGGAAACAAATTGGCAGATCCAAAGATTCAAACCAACGACCCCTTGGTTTCAAGTCCTGTATGTTACCAACTGAGCTTCCGGGCTATTACATATTGATAACCAATATTTCACCTGTGTTTATTCAAATAATTTGCTCCAACTTTCTTTCATGAGGTAACGTTTCAGCCAATGATTATTATTATAATCCTATCAGTGAATTACTGGGATTTCTCAGTGTATTATTTTTTCAATTTTTCACAGTGAATAACATCACTAGTGATGATATGGTATCATCACTAGTGATGATATAGTTTTAGAATGTTTGCAGGAATTTTCCTGTATTGCTCACAGTCTAATGTTTCTGTCTCTGCTTCAAACATCTTTAGTAAATAATAGCACAGTGAAAAGATTTTCGGCATGGATCTATAGTCTTTCCAAACAATCCTGAGTTAACGACTTTGTGGGAGAAATCTTTTGAAAACATTTCGAGAAAAGATAGCTTTTGTGGGAGAGAGCTCTTGGAAAATATTGTGGAAAAACAAGAAAATACTACCAACCAGCATTTTCTCCTTTTTCCATAATGTTTTCTATCCTATCAGAAAACCTAAGGTCTTTTGCACCAATTTAGTATTTGTCATCTGGAGATGTTTTTAATTTGGGAAAGTCTTAAACTTGTCATGTGGGAAAGGGTTAACTGTTTCTTCTTCTAATTTCATATGGCTGGTTTTAAATTGTAAAGATGCAAAACAATGCATACCTTCAAATGGACAGATAGATGATGTAACTTGGGCACGAACCCTTGAGTGTTACGTCATCTGTTGTGTCAGCTGCTTCTGCCAAAAATGGATCATGTATTTGTAAAGAAAAGTCCTATCTATAACTACCATTCTTGATAATAATAATTTGCAAACAAAGTGAGAATTAGGAATATAATAAATAGAATAATCAACTGGTGCTGTGTGATATTAAAAATCTGTCACTCGAATGGGGTTTGATACGGTTAAAAAAACTCATCCTTCGGACTTGTTTTTCCAACCGCATCACACCCCATTCTAGTGACAGATTTTTAATATCACACACCACCAGTTGATTATCCTCTAATTATCTCTTTACCACACCATACAATTTGAGACTTGACCAAATTCAAAGCATTAATTAACCCTTTACCACACAGTGACGACTTTTGACGACCCTTGAAAAGAAGCCTTTTGAAAACATTGTGGGAAAAGGAGAAAATGCTGGTAACCAGCATTTTCTTCTTTTCCCACAATGTTTTCTACCCAATCAATAAACAATTGCACCATTTGAGCCACACTGAAATTGTCGTCTGCAAATGCTTTCAATTTGGACAGGGCTAAAATTTTGTCGTCTGGTAAAGGGTTAAATTTTGCAGATGACAAATCAAAGGTGGCTAGAATCATGGAGCCTGCCGAACAAAGCTATAGTAGAAAAAAATCGTGAGAAAAGGAGAAAATACTGATTACCAGCATTTTCTCCTTTTCCCACAATAGTTTCAAAAGCCTTGGCAGCCAGTGCACCTGTCCATGCTTTCCCGAGTTACTTTTACCAGTACTCTGGACAATATTCTTTCCCACATAACCATCATCGAAACAATGGTCAGCAGTGCGAGAAGAATGAATCCTGTTGCAATGACTATCATAAATCTATGAAAAGAAGAACCAGCTACCTCCTGTTCTCAAGTCCTGCATGCTACAGACTGAGCTACCATGTATCAGCATCAGAGATCTGGGATTTGGTAGAAAGAGCCAAACTTGAATACATAGAAGAAATCCGTGAACACAATGATGTCAGATACAGGGTACATGCATGAAACAGAGAAAATCTACAGACAGTACATCTAATCTACATTCATGATATGTAAATCATTTTCTGGTCTGTTGTATACATGTTTTAAATGTTAAGGTGTACGGCCCCCAACTCTCATATTAAAAGCCGGAAGCTGCCGAGACTGGCTGAATAGCCTTTACGAAAACATCAATGTTTACCGATGAGTTAGGGGCCGTAGACCTTAAAAGTCTTTATTTTAGTCAGATCCTATACAGGTAAATAATATAAATTATTATTTGTAGCACTGAAAAATAATAGATCAGACTTACATAATGACAGTTTGTAATTACAAACAGTCTTATCCAGACGAACAAATTTTAGCTTTGTCTATAACTAAAAGCATTAGCAGACAACAGATAAACCCTTTACAACTCAATACCGACATTTAATGACCTTGAGAAAGAAAGCTTTTGAAAACATTGAGGGAAAAGGAGAAAATGCTGGTAACCAGCATTTTCTCCTTTTCCCACATGTTTTCTACCCTTTCAGAAACAGCTCTAATCACTTAAGCCACATTTGTCGATTAATCATCACATCAGTAAAAGCTCTCAACATGGATCTTTTTATAATTCAGTCATACGGTAAAGGGTTAATGGGGCTAAAAAAAGTGGATTTGTCTTTAAATGAATGGAAAAGATTGTTGAACTTGCTAGTGACCAGCATTTTCACCTTTTTCCACAATGTTTTCGAAAATTTTCTTCCTCTTAGTGTAGTTAATCCTTTACTGCACAATCCTGTGTTTTAACAAACCCTATGAGGGCTTTTGAAAACATTCTGGGAAAAGGAGAAAATGCTGGTAACCAGCATTTTCTCCTTTTCCCAGAATATTTTCTTGTCTTTTAAAGACAAGTCCCATCCTTTAAGCCATATTTTATTTGTTATCTGCAAATGCTTTCAAATTGGATTATCCTAAATATGTGGTCTTGTACAAAGTGAAACAAGGGATTGTTTGTAGAGGGGTTTTAATGCCAAGGAAAATTTAGAAAATATTGATTTTGACAAGGTATTCACAAAAAGCGAGAAGCGAGAAATAAATCATGTTAGCGCCGAGAATGGTAAATTGAGGGCTATAATTGTGAAAGACTGTGACAAATGTATAATCAGATCAAATTTGTACATCAAGAATAGTTCAAATGTCGAAAGGAGATTTGCGTTGTTCCATATAATAGGACATCTACTGAAAAGAATATACCACATTTTTAAATTACCATTTAGCCCTGTTTTTCCATCTACAAAGTGTTTGTCACTGAACAATTTGGTTCATTAACATGTTACAAAGACATCTCAGCTTTTAGTAACTCCAAGAAGGTTGGCTTTTAAAAACATTATGGGAAAAGGAGAAAATGCTTGTAAAATCTGTCAAAAAATCTCTCAAGTTTAAGACCAGATACAACAAATAATAGTATTTATCAAACTTACTTTTATGCTTTGAATTCAACCAGTTTTCAAGAACATTTTGATATTCAGCTGAAATCAAGAAAAAGTCTCCAACGAATAGTCTTTTTTAACTGCATTTCTTCAAACTATAATTAACATGTCAAAACTTTGTCACACTTGCAGTGTTTAAGACATTATCCAATGTGTACATGAACAAGATACAGAGAACTCATCCAAATGTTATCCAGAAATCTTCGAAAAGACATGTTGGGTGAATTATCCAATATTAAGCGATCTTATTTCCAATAACGGCTAACGTCGTATTGTAAGAGACCTTTCTTCTCCCACCACCAGATAGTATTGATGGAATGCACCGAAACACAAACTGAGGTTTGTAACTTCACAGAATCTTCTTAGATAATTGACTTCAATATTGGTTCTTCTCTAAACTGGATACTATCCATTATTTCTTTTTCATCTATTGTCCTGTAATTCTTTACCACACAACAAAATTTTGGACCAGTCCAAATTGAAAGGGCTTACTGACAAATTATTAAACCTAAGAGAACCCAATAAACCCAGGAAATTTTCAGTCAAAAAAATAAGACCCAAAACAATGTAATTTCATAGACTTTGGTTTTGTCTAAAAAGATTAAAGGCCCAGTAATGGCCAAAATGTCAAAGCAGGTGTCATAATACATTTAAATTTCAGTCATACCATTTAAAAGTATGCAAAATATTGTGGAGAGGACAGTCTGTTATCGTGTGGTCGGTTCATATGTTAGTCGCTGGCAGAAAAAAAAATTTAAAATCAGGCAAAAAGTAAACAAAAGACACAGCTACCTGGCAGGTTTTAACCTAGTTTTGAAATTAATTTCTCTGTCAGCGACTAACACTTGGACCAACCGTACAATGACAGATTATCATCTTAACAATAATTTCCATACTTTTAAATGGTATGATATAAATTCAAATGCATTTCAACACCTGCTTTGTTTACATTTGGCCTTTATTGTTACTTTAAGCAAAGCAGACATTGTAGATCAAAGATCAGACTGTACATTTCGCGCAGTCTGATCTTATCTACACTGCCCGCAAAAGGCAGATATACTTGTGAAAGGTGTACTAAGGGTTAAAAGTGGTAGAAACAATGTGGGATTAGGAGAAAATGCTGGTTACCCAGAAATAATGCTGCAAGGTTACCAGCATTTTGTCCTTTTCCCACAATGTTTTAAAAAACCTTTCACATGGTCACTAAAACATGGGATTGTTTTGTTGAACGGTTCAACTGGGTTAAAAAAAGAACAAATTTGACTGGCCTTTAACTCTTAGAGTGCTGAATAGTTGTTCTTTTTGTTTGATGCCACATCAGCACATTTCACCTTTATAGCAATACACTTGTTCATGCTGCCCCCTTGGGGGCATCTTATCTCATTGGAGACAGGACCTCTTTAATGGGAGTATACTGATCCCATTGGAGGCTCCAATTTTTACCAGTTTTAACACTCATTTCAAAGGAAAAGAAATATTCTCGGTCTTACCTTTTAATCTAAAACTTTGGAGTAGGTAGGGACGCCCTGAGCCACTCAATATCATATTTTATGCACATTAAAAATAACACATATTTCTTCTTCATTTAAAAATTTCTTGCTATCAATCCAACATTTTGTTCAAATCTTTTTATCACATTCTTAACTAGATCATTTAAAAATTTTGAGTAGATAGGGATTGCCCTGTCACTCAATAATGCGCTTTATGCATATTAAGATAACACATAATCCTTCTATATGATTCAACCTTTTACTATCATTAATGTATTCAAACATTTTTCAGTTTAAAAATTCCACTTTTAATATCTTTTAACACAGATATGCGCGCTAAATGACCTAAGTTGTCGATGCACCATAAAACAACATTCATTCATTCATTCATTCACTGTTCATGCTCTCCTTGCGTTTCTTTTAACAGTACTTTACAGGATATTCTTCTGAAGCCACTGGCTGCCTTCTCACATAGACATCTTTGAAACAATGCTCAGCTGTGAGAGAAAAATGATTTCTGGCCTGATGACTATCATCACTCACCTGAAAAAATGTGGCTACCAAGAAAATTGAACCAGACACCCAAGGTTTCAAGCCCTGTGCTATCAGGATTGGCAACATGTATCTACATAAATGAAATTAACCCTTTACCAAACAATTCCTGGTTTTAACGACCCCGAGGAAGAAGCCTTTTGAAAACATTGTGGGAAAAGGAGAAAATGCTGGTAACCAGCATTTTGTCCATTTCCCACAATGTTTTCTACTCTTCCAGAGTCAAGTTTCAATTTTTGAGTCACATTTATGGTTTTCTCATTTCTTTTCTTTTCCTTGTTTGATTGTCTTCGTGTATGTGTGTGGGTGTGTGTGTGTTTTTCTTTCCTTTTTCCTTTCTTCTTTTTTTTAGACGTGTATATCTTTTTCTCATTGATATTCTTTTGTTATTATTACATTTTATTCTAATTAATTTTATTCTTCTTGTTTTAAAACACATTTCTATATAATTGATACAACAAAAGAATGATAAGTGGGCAACTCTCAACCCGTACACTGGCAGTATCTGTACTCGCTTCATTTTCACTGGCCGTATCGGTACCCTAAGCCACTTAACATTCAGTATCTGTTGCTTCCTTGTCGCTGACCCAAATTATTCACTGCTCACAGGCTTCTTAAACTGCAATGTCTGCTTTTAAAGAAATATCTATTCTACTAAGACCGCAAGTCTGCAGTAACTTTTCCACTCAGATTGCTTCAGTTCTCAATCCGTTCCATTCCACTGGTGCTTCAAATTAAATCCTTATCCAGTCGAGCTTCCAAGATGGTTAAGTTCCCAAGTGTAGGGAAGAGTGAGTAGACATATCTCTCCCGTCAAAGCCCTGAAACAGGAAGAAAACTAGTTGCCAGAAATTTGTGGCTTTAGTCATCTTAGAAGTCTAAAACAGTAAGCTATTTCTAGCATCAATTCCTTTACAAGAAATGTCTTTGTTCATGTTTCACAAAGATCAATGGGGAATCTCGTGTAATGTCAATTAAATATGAATGAGACTACTAATTACAAGTACAAATATTCACCATGGTATCATAAAAATTTAATGTAACCATTGACTTACCTTAAAAAACAATTGCTTGATAAAAATAAAAAAGGTTTTTGGTGACTCGAACTCTATCCGCATGAGTGGTAGCAGAGTCGCTTTGACCACTGCACCACTGCGCTATTTGCACGTTCGAGTTGAAATTTACGGATAAGTAACTGCTTCGTCCCTGGTATTCCCTATTTGAATGTTTTAATTGAACTGATCCAGTGTTTGTAAACAAAGGCCACAATTATAAATCTAACTCGATAAACGTTTCATTAATACTTCATATTATTGCTTGTTTTTGCAAATACAGGTTTAAAACCTAGAGCCTTGATGAGATAATATAAACATTGTTGTTTGGGGTTTCAAATTATCTCATCACGGTACATGATTTTAGGCTGGTTATCCCAAACACAAACAATAATATAAACTGATAATGAAACGTTTATCAAGTGAGAGTAATATCGCGTTTTGTTAGTACAGAATACTGTGTATGTATACTTTGAGCCTTAATACTGAAATCAAGCTTGCATCACGGCGGGGAATCACATGACACAACAACAACAACAATGGCGGACATTTGAAGAAATTCCCCGCTTAAGGTAAGAAAATCTTCAATAATTCTGTCAATACGTGACCGATTGGAATTTGGTTTGAAGCAGAGGAGGCGGAAAAACGCCAGGGATTTGCTGGATGTGGTAGATCTTTTAAACAACACCTGATAAAAAAGTTATTGACGAGCAAACAAATTTTTACCCTGGATAACGTTCACGTCGAAAATAAATAAAACACAACACAGGTCACTTTTCTTGTTTTAGTGCATTTATTGTGTTCCCGTATGCATAAAATGTGGAGAGCATGAATGAAAAGTCTTGTCACTATCAATATTCTTTATTAGAATACGATTTTCTAGGTAAACAACGTTATTTTCAAAAATGATATAGTTCACGTCAGGAAATTTTTTATGATAACATTCACGTCATAAGTAGCATTTCATATTAAAATAGTTCTATCATGAATACTGGCGTGATTTGAAAGGAGAGAGAGAGTAAATCAAATATGCCGTATAACTTGCAGAATCATATAACATGCAGAATTGATTTAGATAACCAGATATAAATTAATATGCATTTATTAACTATTATATATAGAAATAAAGCCAACATGTTTCTGTTTCGATTAGTCTCTATGGAAAATCCCCTGACCTTAATCAAACAGTTAAGAAATTGATTAATGAGTATATATATTTAGTGAAATTTTGATTATGCACGGCTTTTTCCAAATATATATGCTTCCAGATAATGGCACGTATTTTAGTCAAGCGTTCATTGATACATGTCGACTTTCGAAAACCAATTGTCTTATACACAGTCAGACATTGATTGTGCATCAGAACTAATTTTCTTGGTGAAAAAAAACCAAATGAGTCATTAAAACTTGAACAAACTGCATCTTCGGAAATGGAATTGATCGATAATGAAAACAGAGATCAATTTCTCTCTACTTCCGAAAACCAAGTGTCTAATGTATTGAACAGACGGAAATTTATCCATACCTATCACCGCAAAAGTGGCAAAGAAATCGGGACAAATAAAAAGAGTGCGCAATGCAAAAACCTTCACAAATAAAAACATTAAAATAGTTGGGTATAAATGTGTAGCATTTAGTTAGTGCTTTCACACCTTTTCCGTTAGTAAATCTTCTACTGCTCTTTCGGCTGTATGCAATGATTTTGTTTGTCGTCTGCAGACTTTTTCATTATGGAAGAGCGTTTGGTTACCAGAAATTTCTACCACAATATTTCATGGAACTGCAGTTTTTTAAAACTTTTTGTCGTATAAACACACGTTTTAAAAGCTTAAAAAAGTAACAGTCATTCACAAAATTTCAGAGAACTGCTTTTCATCACAACCGTTGTCGTCTGCATCTCTTTAATTATGATAAAGTCTAAAATAAATCGATTGGTAGAGGGTTATCTTCATCTGCAGTTCGCCTTGTGCGATTTATCTCGGATGAAGAAAAAAACATTTCTGTATAGTGCTTTGTCTTCTATTGCATCTGCAGCCTCGCCTCGTGTGTTTTATATCGGATGCCTGTCATTACACAAATGCGTTTTACATATGTCGTGTCTACTTAATTGTTTGAATGTCATAAAATTCAGTAGCTTTCATAGTACATCGTTACATTACATCCTTATTTAGGTCATCTGCTCAACACGAGAGAGCAAATTGAGGAATGCTCGGCTTAACTTTGGACAGAGTCCACTCTCTTGTGTTTAACCATCGAAAATGAAAAATGATTGCACGATGCATCCTTTAACACATTTTCCCGTATTTTAGTTCTTGAAGAACGAGTCTTTTGAAAACATTATGGGAAAGTGGGAAAATGCTGGTAACCAGGATATTCTCCTTTTGCCATAATGTTTGTCATCCTTCCAATGGCGCTAAATTTTTGACAAGCATTTGGCTTGACATTTGGTTTGTCTGCAAAAGCTGTCAACTTGGGCAAGTCGAAAAATTTGTGTAATGGTTATGGGTTAATGAAAAGTATGAGAAAACAAGCTGTGTTTGTGAAACAATAATGCCCCCGCAACGGCCATTTTTTTTCGAAAACTATGACCTTGATATTTGACCTTCAACTTGACTGATGGCCTTGAACTTGGTACCAACAGAAAGGTCTTGTCACAAGGTATACTTATGTGAAATATGAAGGCCCTAACTCTTACCAGTCAAAAGATATGGCCAATGTTAAAGTTTTTGCGGACAAAGAAACGGACAGGCCAAAAACTATATGCCCCCCAATCTATCGATGCGGGGGCATAAAAAGAATAGTAAAACAACTATATATGTTAACAGATGAAATATTAAATGAAAACATAAATTATGATATCAAAACGAAATTAAAACAAAAGTTACTTAAAGTATGATCAAATGTAAAAACCTCGACTCGTTGTGCGATTTATCTCGGATGAAGAAAAAACATATCTATATGGTGCTTTGTCACAGAAGTGTGCTTTGTTACCTAAATAGATTCTTCATGTGTCATGTCTGCTTAATTGTTCCATTTCAATCGTCTTCAAATGTCATAAAATTCATTAGGTTTCACACCAGTCATTACATCCTTATTTCGATCATCTGGGCTAGATACGAGAGAGCAAATTGGGGAATGCTCGGCTTACTTTTGGACAGAATCCGCTCATATGTGTTTAACCGTCGAAAAATAAAAATGATTGGACTATTACACCCCTAAAAACACTTTCCCAAATTCCCTTAGTGACGAACCTTATGAAAATACTGTGGAAAACGGAGAAAATGCTGTTTATCAGGATCTTCTCCTTTTGCTATAATATTTGCCATCCTTCCAAAAGTGCTAAATTTTCGAGTAACATTTGATTAGGCTGCAAAGGCTAAGTCCTCGTCGTAATGTTGAGTCTGAAAACATTATTAAATGGCTAAGCGTTCAACACTTTGTTGCTAACTGTTGTGAATTCTTTTGAATAAACAACTGTCTTCCACTATATAACTATGTTGAAAGGTTATTATTACGGTTCTCTTGCATATGTATCAGGCACGTAGGAAGCATTTCAAGATGGGTAGGTGGGCGGGCGGGCGGGCTAACTTCGAAATACTGAGATTTTTTGCGTGGTTGTTGCATTGCACTAAAAACTCATATTTTAGTTACTATGATTTTCAAAATAATGGGGGGGGGGGAGGGGCTGAGCCCCCCTAGCCCCCCCTGTTCCTACGGGCCTGTATATGCAAGAATTTTATTTCAGTTATAACTGAAATAAAATTCGAAAGAATAAATCCAAATAGATCTATTACTTTCTTTTTAAGAGGGGGGATAATGCTGATCGGACAGTGAATTGTCTCACTACACGATTCTGATCTTGATCTACACTGTCTGCAATAGATCCCTGCACCAGCTTCAGCAGCTGTGAGGTGTAACAGTCAAGTTAATGTATTTGAACTTTGCCTCCCTTTCGTAAAATTTCCAAAATCATGTATACAAAATTTAACTAGACTATATGCTAGATTTGTGTATTGTTTGCAATAATTCTTTATCAACAGTATGGATATCTGTAATACTAATAAAGAAAAGAACTAATATTTCGTCTTGTTCTTTACACAAGAAATTAAAAGAATATCTATCAAAATTTGTTTTGAGAATATAGGAAAACATTGCGGAAAAGGAGAAAATACTGGTTACCAGTATTTTTCACTTTTGCACGAATTTTTTAAAAGGCGTTTTCCCACGATGCTTTCACAGGCTTTCTTTCTCAATGTCAGATGATTTCAGGTTTTGTTTCAGAAAGTGTAGGTTATAATCAGATATATTGAGTATACATTAAGAATATCTTGTGTGTTCGAAAACACATGGATTGTTTCCCCTGTTAATAAATACGGTATTACTTCCCTTGTTTCACTCGTCGAGCAGGTTAATTTGTAATTCCAAATTTCCTGCAATATACAAAATAAATCTTATTGAAATTTAAACATGTAGTAATGAATAACCAATAAAACAAGTATTCATAGTAATTTACTCGTTGTATTTTAGCTGAAACGCTCTGGCGAGGAAATTCTCCCATGGCGTGCCGAAACTACGTAATCTCCCGATCTTCGTGTGTAAAGAAAGACAAATTTCACAGTAATTATGATATATTACGCATTGAGATTGAACCACAGTAGAAATGTAGCATATTTACACAATCATAATAAAATTTTGTCCTTTTCAATCGATATATTATTGCTCTGGCGAGCAAAGTTTCATATCTCATACTTATGTCATAAGAGTTGTTTCCCTTTGTTATTTATCACAATTTCAAAGGCAAATATCTTGCAAAGTACGATTTTTCTATCGATGAAACATTAATATGTGATGTAAAATGTATAATTATATCAATATATTTTACTAGTTAATATATCATTTCACTGCTATGGAACAGCTGTGGCGTGCAAAAACTCCCATGGCGTATCCATGGCGTATAAATTCTCCATGGCGTATTTTAGTAGGACTCCAGCGCATAATCAGTACTAAATAAGAATACATTTTGTACATGCTTTAAACAGCTACATACGACACGTAACATATTTAAATATGGATAAAATCAAGACAATTTCATAATTTTAAGTATGCATTAACATGATATTCAAGACAACATGACGCAACTAAGATGATGAAATATGTATATTCTATATTCTACTTATGACGTGAACATTATCATAAAAATTTCCTGACGCGAACTATATCATTTTAGAAAATAACGTTGTTTATCTAGAAAATCGTATTCAAATAAACAAGAGGGCCATGATGGCCCTGTATCGCTCCACTGGCTATTGCACAGTGGTGATCATCTAGGCTGATGTCTCCCAAGAAGAGGCCCTTCTCCAGCATTGGTGAAGTGTAACTATCTTATTATCCCATATTTTATCTGTCATGTAATTGACAATGAAATACCCCTCTATTTGTGGAAATCAATTCCAAACATTTCAAATGAAATCTCACAAAAAAGTTTGCAATATTTTATACTTTTCTTTTATTTAATGTTCGACACAAAGAATCATTCACCAATGGCACTCACCCGGTACAGATTAACATATTTGAGATGGCCCTTTATACACTTACAGAAATAATAAATATAAATATGTTCTATATTGGTAAAGCAATAATGGTGTAGGGCTACTCTATGGGTACGTAATAATAAATAGATTAACCCTTTACCACACAATCCTGACTTTTAACGACTCAGAAAGAGAAAGCTTTTGAAAACGTGGGAAATGGAGAAAATGCTGGTAACTTGCATTTTCTCCTTTTCTCACAATGTTTTCTACCTTATCAAAGACAAAGCTTCATTTCAGGTACATGGAATTTGTTGTCTGCAAATGCTTTCAATTCAGTTCAGTCCAAAAGTTAATTGTTTGGTATAGAGTTAACATATGAATATGGTAAGTTTTCTTGTTTTGGCAGCTTCAGTTCAAGGTTTGCATCATAGCCTTGGTCAGGCTGTCATCACCAGATTGTGCCAGACAACCATCCATCCTAAGTTGGTCAGTTTAATGTATCATCATAGACTTGAGCAGTACATTCATCTAGATAAAAAAAAAATGTGGTTATGTCTCATTTTCAATACATTCTATCAAAAAAAGGATACACAAAGGTTATACAACATTAACGAGTAACAACATTTACACATTTTCCCATCATAGAGCTCTCGACCTTTGACCACCAGATTAACATAAAAGATACTTGTATGTGGGCTGATAATGGCCCCCATCCTGTATTGATTTTCAAAATTGCAGGTTGGCCATTAGATGAAATATTCAAGACATCATCATGACATCATGGCAATACAAGATGCAATAATAAACTCTGAAAAGAACTAACCAAAGGATGATTTGTTTTCAATAACACTCTTTTCGATGTGGAGATATTCACAATTTACTTCAGACTATAAATTATAATGTACTGGAACAGCAATGTTTTGAGTGCATTTATATTTGCATGGACAGAACAAGAGTTATTTCCTTTTATCAGTATGTAAACTTAAATCATATAACCAGTTTTAATAAAGCCAAGCCCACAGCAGCCACGTCCATTGCCAGATCAAATTTTTAGCAAAGAATCTGAAATATGTAAAGCTTAGTACCATGCATATGCCAATTTATAGTGAATTCCAAATTATGCTTCTGGAAAAGATTTTTAGACGTTTTTCAATACTTTTCAGTTTTGTAACCATAGCAACAATAGCTTTTAACAGATGTTAATTCTTTGAAGACATTCTGAAGAACATCATAGCAAGATGATATCTGTAAAGTTTGGTCAAAATTGGAAGAGTGGTTTCAATAGATTTCACTACATAAGCCCATGTAAAATTTCTGACCCCTGGGGTGGGGTCAAATTCGACCTTAGTGCTATAATTTGGGTACTCTTGGTAGAGGACCACCAAGTAAAGCCACACAAAAAATTTGGTAGTCTAACATCTGACCCCTGGGGTGGGGTCAAATTCGACCATAGTGCTATAATTTGGGTACTCTTGGTAGAGGACCACCAAATAAAGCCACACACAAAATTTGGTAGCCCCAGGCCTAATGACTCAGTACACGGAGATTTCTTAAGTTATGTTCACAAACATTTTAAAAAGGGTCATCCAAGAAACATTTCTGTGAAATTATTTCAAAATCTGACCAGCAGTTTCAGAGAAGAAGAATTTTTAAGAATTTCTTCATTTCCCTATAGTGCTAGTAGCCCCCATTCACCAGAGCTGTGTTTCTTGATAGATCAAAATTTCACAAACAATTTTTGGAAAGGGTCATTCAAGGAACATCTCTGTGAAAATATTTCAAATTCTGACCAGTCGTTTCAGAGAAGAAGAATTTTTAAGAATTTCTAAATTTCCATATAGTGCAAGTAGCCCCCATTCACCAGAGCCACATTTTTTGACGGATCAAAATTTTACGAACAAGTTTTGAAAAAGGTCACCCAAGCAACAATCCTGTGAAATTATTTCAAAATCTGACCTGCTGTTTCAGAGGAGAAGATTTTTAAAGAATTCCTTCATTTCTGTATAGTGCAAGAAGCCCCCATTCACCAGAGCCACGTTTTTTGACGGATCAAAATTTTACGAACAGTTTTTGAAAAGGGTCACCCAAGGAACAATCCTGTGAAATTATTTCGAAATCTGACCAGCGGTTTCAGAGAAGAAGAATTTTGAAGAATTCCTTCATTTCTATATGGTGCAAGAAGCCCCCATTCACCAGAGCCACATTTTTTGACGGATCAAAATTTTACGAACAATTTTTAAAAAGGGTCACCCAAGGAGCATATCTGTGAAATTATTTTAAAATCTGACCCGTGGTTTCAGAGGAGAAGATTTTTAAAGAATTCCCTAAAAAATTCCATTTGGTTGCAATGGCAACCAGAGTTTTTGATGGAATCAAATTCTGTGAACAGTTTTTAAAGAGGACCTTCCAAGGAACATTCCAGCCAAGTTTGGTCCAAATCCGCCCAGTGGTTTAGGAGGAGTTGATGTTTAAAGAATTGTTGACGACATACGACGCACGACGGACACCAGGTGATCCTAAAAGCTCCCCTTGAGCACGTTGTGCTCAAGTGAGCTAAAAAGTTAACATACGGATGGACGGACAACGGGCCATAACATAAGCCTGCTGGCCTTCGGCCAGTGGAGCTAAAAAACTTGTCTAGCACCAATCATGTATCACTGCAGCTTGATAATCAAGGGAGGTAAATAGTAACGAACTTTATCTTTCATAAAAAAGAGTTATTTCCCTTGATTAATGTTTAAATTGAAGTGACAATATTTTGAAGCCCATGTTAAACTTGCGATCCCTGGAATGAAGGCAATTTTGACCCCAGACGTACAATATGAAACTAGAATGTGTGGTTATAAACAAAAAGATTTTTTAATCTTGCCCAATAAAAAGTCATGTAAAACAAGTTTGCTGAATAAAAGGCCCTGTAAAATATGTGATCCATGACACAGGTTTATCAAGTTTTCACTATAAAAGCCAATGTAAAACTTGTGACCCCTGGTGTGGAGTCAAACTTGACCCCCAAAGTTAAAATTTGGGCCCTCTTGGTAGAGGCCCATTATATAAAGTTACATGCAAAATTTGGTAGCCCTAGGCCTAAATATGGCTATGTACAAGTAGATTATTAAAGTTTCCTTATATAAGACCATGTAGAACTTGTGACCCCCTGGGGTGGGGCTACATTTGACCCCCTGGGCTATAATTTGGGCACCCTTGATAGAGACCCCCTAGATAAAGCTAAATGCAAAATTTGATAGCCCTAGCCCTTATAGCTAGATGCGAAAGATTTTCCTATATAAGCCCGCCCATGTAAAACATGTTACCCCCCTGAGCGAAGTCAAATTTGACCCTCGCTATAATTTGGACACCCTTGGTACAGGTCCACTAGATAAAGCTACATGCCAAATTTGGTCGCCCTAGGCCCCATGGCTAGGTCAAAGAAGAATTTTAAAGTTCTCCCTATATGAGCCCATGTAAAACTTGTTATATAAGCCCATGTAAAACTTGTTACCCCCGGGCAGGGCCTAATTTGACCCCAGGGCTATAATTTGAACAATCTTGGCAGAGGTCCACTAGATAAAGCTACATGCCAAATTTGGTAGCTCTAGGCCCTATGGCTAGGTAGAAGAGGAATTTTAAAGTTCTTCCTAAATAAGCCCATGTATAACTTGTAACCCCCGGGGCGGGGCCAATTTTGACCCCAGGGCTATAAATTGAAGAAACTTGATAGAGGTCCACTAGATAAAGCTACATGCCAAATTTGGTAGCCCTTGGCCTTACGGTTTCAGACAAGAAGATTTTCAAAGATTTTCAAAATTTTTCAGTTTTGTTGCCATGGCAACCAGAATTTTTGAAAGAATTAAATTCTTTCAAGAAATTCTGAAGAGGACCATGGCAGGATCATTTCTGTGAAGTTTCATCAAAATTGGATGGGTAGTTTCAGAGAAGAAGACGTTTAAAAAAAAAGTTAACGCACGGACGGACGGACGGACGCACGGACGGACGGACGGACGACGGACAACAGGCCATGACATAAGCCCGCTGGCCTTCGGCCAGTGGAGCTAAAAAGTATTGATAGTGACAAGACTTTTTATTCATGCTCTCCATATTTTATGCATACGGGAACACAATAAGCACTAAAAGAAGAAATGTGGCCTGTTTGTGTGTTTTATTTATTTTCGACGTGAACGTTATCCAGGGTAAAAATTTGTTTGCACGTCAATAACTTTTTTATCAGGTGTGTTAAAAGATCTACCTCAAACCACAAATCCCTGGCGTTTTTCCACCTTCTCTGCTTCAAACCAAATTCAAATCGGTCACGTATTAATGGAATTATTGAAGATTTTCTTACCTGAAGCGGGGGAATTTCTTTAAATGTCCGCCATTGTTGTTGTTGTTGTGTCACGTGATTCCCTGCCGTGTTGCATGTTGACTCAGTTGTAACATGTAGGCTATCTAGATCTAATAACTCTAACAAACAGTGTTTGACACGGAGATGAAGCTTCCCTCTTACAAGCACTAGTCAGTAAAAAAGTTAAAAGGGTGCAATTTATCTTTGATAGGGTAGAAAACTATTGCGATAAATCAAAGTTTCCTGGAAATTTTATCCAGATAAAATGAAAAGATAAAAATTCCAGGAAACTTTGATTTATCGCAATAGTTTTCTAAAATAATCATGATTGTTATCTCGTATCTCGTGGCAGAAATATGCCACCATACTATAGGTACGTAAAACTTATGAAAATTTTATTTGTAAAGCTCTACCTTAGTAAAACGGGGCCCAAGTCTACATTCTTTGTTAAATTGTAATACATGTACTGATTTCAGTTATGATTTCCATGTAATTCAAATAAACATGGCAAAACCTATTAGTGCGTGGGCGAATCATGTAAATTTCACACTATAAAAATTGAAAACACCAAATCGCTCAGCAGAACGATATCAAATAAAAAACAATCCTTTTTGTCGTCCTAAAGAATGTCTATCATAACTAAAGATACATGTGCTGATCAAGATCAGACTGTAAAAATTTTGTGCAGTCTAATCAGTTATATACACAAGGCCTAATTGATAATTTGAAGTAATTCGGTCAAATACAGCCCTGAAATTATAACAGCCATAGCTTTTCACCATCTGAAAGTCTTAAACATTTATTATTTTGCGCTATAAGAACAGTCAAGGGGTGGATCTCTATGGGTTTTTCCCATAAATTTCCCACTAGAAATAAAAGTAGAATGTGTAGTTTACCTGTGGTTTACCTTAGCCATTCACGTTTTTCTGTAACATGATTTTGTGAAATAGTGGAAAAACATAAGGAACCAAAAAGTCTTTGTTTCAGGTACAGCAGTGTTGCTTGCAGTAAGTGAAGGTAGATCTATCATTTTATAATTTTGCTTTCAGAAATTCTGCTGTATTTGAACCCCCCCCTTCCCACTTTCTCCCATTGATAATAACTAACCTTTGGGCTTCTCTAACCCTTTATCAGACGACAAAATTTTAGCCTTGTCATATTTGAAAGCATTTGCAGACATTAACAACAATTTTTGTGTAGCTCAAATGTTGCAACTTTTCTTTGATAGGGTAGAAAACATTGCAGAAAAAGGAGAAAATGCTGGTTACCAGCATTTTCTCCTTTTCCAACAATGTTTTCAAAAGGTTTCTTTCTCAGGTTCGTTTAAAGTCGGTATTGTGCAGTAGAGGGTTAAAACTATTCAGTGAACTTTTGGTGACAGCATAGATTGAGATCAGACTGCACAGAACATGCAGATTTAGTCAGACCTTGGGTCTATGTGGGGTGACCAGAAAGAATGTGGACCAGTTTCTGGGTCAGAATATGTTAGGTTATAAAAACCAACTTGGAATGTTAAAGCAGCCTCCTTTGTTATCTACGCACATATTCATTCTCGATTCCCATGTATGAAACACATGTGCAAGCCTGTCATGTGACATGACTCTCAACAACCTAGCCATCACATGGCTTAGCCAAAAGTCACAAGGGACAAGGTCTGGACTATTGGGAGGTTTGGCCAGTACTTGTATGTTTAGTTTTCGCAAAGTTTCCTGTACAAGCTTGGCTATATGAACTAAGGCATTTTCTAGTACATTTACGAATACAAGATTTCTTGAGTACAGAGTCACCATACACTTTCTCTAAATTGTCCAATCCATGGATATACAAATACCAGATTTCTTGACTACAGAATCAGCATACACTTTCTGTGAATGGTCCAATCCATTTCCACATACCAGATTCATGAGTACACAATCAGCATACACTTTCTCTAGGTTGGCTTTAATTTCAGGTAAAAAACTTTCAGAGTTCAGCGTAAAACTTTTATGATTACTCTCTGCTCAAATAAAACGTCTGACATTGTGTACCAATAATACAGTATGTGATGTATAACATCACACTTCACCTACTTGAATATGATGTCATTTGAAAGCTTGAGTCCGCTTCCGGGTAATTCATATTCATCTGAGCAAATTTTTGTAATCTTATGTGAAATAGTTTTCAAAAAATAAAGTAGTAGTCCACGTTCATTCTGATCACCCCACATGATACACGGGCAATACAATATTGAAGGGGTTGGCCATTTAACTTTACTATCCCTTGATACAGCGAGATAATCTGATGAGATGGTCTTTAAAATTGCAAAATTCAGAGTCAATCCTTTAGGCTGAATACTTTTACTTGATTAATTTAGTAGTGTAAGGATTGAAACATGTTGGAATTCGTTGTTTAACCCGCCAAACAATCCTGTGTTTTAACAGCCCTGAGGAAGAAGGCCCCCTACAATATTGTGGGAAAAGAAGAAAATGCTGGGAATGAGCATTTTCTCCTTTTTCCACAATGTTGACTTCCCTCTTAAAGACATAAGCCAACATTTGAATCAAATTTACTTTGTTATCTGCAAGGTTTTGGATTTGGACAAATCTAAAATTTTGTTGTTTGGTACAGAATTAATCTATCACTTCCTGAAATATACAGGAACAAGTTTGTGATGTAGTACTTCTGAAACATCCTGCTAAAAACAAATAATAAAGATAAATCATTTAAATACAACTGAAAACATGGTAGCAAAAAGGAAAAAATGTGTTTTCAAAAGGGGTCTGACAATGGTGTAAGGGTGGAGTGTCAGCCTTCAGCATTAAAGGTTATGGGTTTGAATCCGTTACGAGTAAGGTCAACCTTTGAACTTCCAACATCACAGTGCGAGTACTGGCTAAGGTTTCTAGGAAGCATTCATTGAGAGTGAATGATAAAGATGTAAGAACTTGTTTCACAATCCATGTGAAAAAATAAGTTTAACCCTTTACCAAAAAATCCTAAGTTTGATAACCCTAACATTGTTAGGAAAAAAAAAAATGGTAATCAGCATTTTAATTTTTTTTCAACAGCGTTTATGTCCTCTGAAAGATTCATGTAATATTCAATTTGTTGTCCGCAAACACTTTCAGTTTGAATAAGTATATATACTTACTTTTGACAACTTGTAAAGTGTTTGATTAAAAATGGCCTGCAGCAAGATAGAACTTTGGCCTGTGGATTTAAAAAACAAGATTTTAGAAAGACCAGAATTCTGACTAAGTTTCAAGAGAATTTTTCTAATATTTGACCAAATACATTTTGACCTTTGATGAGCTATATCATCAGAGATATTATTTTTCAAATATTTTGTCCATGTTTTACAGATATTTGACTGAAAAGTTGGTCTCCTAAATTCACACAAAGCTTAACTCTTTACCATACGACAAGATTTTAAATGTGTTCAAATTGAAAGCATTTGCAGACGACAAAATAAATGTGTCTGAAAAATTGAAATTTGTTTTAGAAAGGGTAGAAAATATTTTGGGAAAAAGAGAAAATGCTGGTTACCAGCATTTTCTCTTTTTCCCCACAATATTTTCAAAAGGCCTCTCTCTCCGTGTCGTTAAAAGTCGGGATTGTGTGGTAAGGAGTTAAAGGAAAATACATCCATGCCATCCAAGGGGATTTGATATATCCCAATGATGCATGGTACTATAGCAAGTATTCACATAATTATGGATCCATAAAATCCATTCCGTATAGCAATTGACTAAATCATGATCAAGGTATACTGGTCCTATGACAAGTAAAAAATTGACCAATAGCAAAAGGTTTTGACCCAGATCATCCTGTGTGGACTGTGCAAGCTAACCCGAGTCCATTTCCTTTTGCAGATACTTTATGCCCCCTTTTCACAAAGCATGGCTTATGTTTTTGTTAATTGTTTTTGTTCACAATTCAAGTGGTTTCATATATCACTTTTGATCCTCACTCAGTAAAATGATATGTCATTAGCCCTTTTCAATTACCACAAATTTTACCCTGTTCCAAATTGAAATTACGAGGGCTGTTCGATATGTAATGTGTATTGTACCACAGCGCGATAACGCTTTCAACAATTTCGTGGATGATGATACGCTTGAATAGCTCTATTCAATACCTTTCCAACGGTACAAACACGAGCCTTTAGCTCCACATAGTTTTAAACTTATAGCCATTTCATTAGAGCTAGTCGTTGACCACTGTTGTAACAAGAGGGCCAAGATGGCCCTGTATCGCTCCACTGGCTTTTTAACCCTTTACCACACAAATCGAAGTGTTAATGACCCTGAAAGAGAAGGCTTTCAAAAAAACATCCTGAGAAAAGGACATGTTGTAAGCCATTTCCCTTGATTAATGTTTAAATTGAAGTGACAATATTTTGAAGCCCATGTTAAACTTGCGATCCCTGGAATGAAGGCAATTTTGACCCCAGACGTACAATATGAAACTAGAATGTGTGGTTATAAACAAAAAGATTTTTTAATCTTGCCCAATAAAAAGTCATGTAAAACAAGTTTGCTGAATAAAAGGCCCTGTAAAATATGTGATCCATGACACAGGTTTATCAAGTTTTCACTATAAAAGCCAATGTAAAACTTGTGACCCCTGGTGTGGAGTCAAACTTGACCCCCAAAGTTAAAATTTGGGCCCTCTTGGTAGAGGCCCATTATATAAAGTTACATGCAAAATTTGGTAGCCCTAGGCCTAAATATGGCTATGTACAAGTAGATTATTAAAGTTTCCTTATATAAGACCATGTAGAACTTGTGACCCCCTGGGGTGGGGCTACATTTGACCCCCTGGGCTATAATTTGGGCACCCTTGATAGAGACCCCCTAGATAAAGCTAAATGCAAAATTTGATAGCCCTAGCCCTTATAGCTAGATGCGAAAGATTTTCCTATATAAGCCCGCCCATGTAAAACATGTTACCCCCCTGAGCGAAGTCAAATTTGACCCTCGCTATAATTTGGACACCCTTGGTACAGGTCCACTAGATAAAGCTACATGCCAAATTTGGTCGCCCTAGGCCCCATGGCTAGGTCAAAGAAGAATTTTAAAGTTCTCCCTATATGAGCCCATGTAAAACTTGTTATATAAGCCCATGTAAAACTTGTTACCCCCGGGCAGGGCCTAATTTGACCCCAGGGCTATAATTTGAACAATCTTGGCAGAGGTCCACTAGATAAAGCTACATGCCAAATTTGGTAGCTCTAGGCCCTATGGCTAGGTAGAAGAGGAATTTTAAAGTTCTTCCTAAATAAGCCCATGTATAACTTGTAACCCCCGGGGCGGGGCCAATTTTGACCCCAGGGCTATAAATTGAAGAAACTTGATAGAGGTCCACTAGATAAAGCTACATGCCAAATTTGGTAGCCCTTGGCCTTACGGTTTCAGACAAGAAGATTTTCAAAGATTTTCAAAATTTTTCAGTTTTGTTGCCATGGCAACCAGAATTTTTGAAAGAATTAAATTCTTTCAAGAAATTCTGAAGAGGACCATGGCAGGATCATTTCTGTGAAGTTTCATCAAAATTGGATGGGTAGTTTCAGAGAAGAAGACGTTTAAAAAAAAAGTTAACGCACGGACGGACGGACGGACGCACGGACGGACGGACGGACGACGGACAACAGGCCATGACATAAGCCCGCTGGCCTTCGGCCAGTGGAGCTAAAAATGGTTGGGAAACGGATAAAGAATATTGAAGAAATTGGAGCTTATATAAAAGTTAGCACAAAACTCAGTCATTCGGTAATGCAGATTTTTACTGAATTGGGGGAAGTTTATGGGTCTGATAAGGTATCTTATGAGACAGTTCGTAGGTGGAGAAAGAAATTTCTGACTGGCACAGAGTCCGTCAAAGATGCAGCAAAATCTGGCCGACCTGTGACTGTAACAGGCAAGACAAATGTCTCAAAAGTCAGGGAAATAATTGAAAGTGATGGCAGATACACGATTCGTGATATTGCCAACGCTGTTGGCATATCGCTATCGCGGGTGCATTTCATTTTGAAGCGTATTTTGAAAGTATGAAAGATTTCTGCCAGATGGATACCACATATATTGACAGATGACCAAAAACGGGTACGAGTACAAACCACTAAGCAATTGCTCCAAATGTTTCCCAAATTCAATCAAAGACTATTTGCAAACATTGTTACTGGTGACGAAACATGGGTTCACTATTTCGAACCAGTAAGAAAAACTGGAAACAAAATATGGCTAACTAAACACCGTAGAAGGCCTGTATTTGCCAAAAGAAGCATAAGCACAAAGGAGGTTCTTTATTGCATATTCTTTTCATGTGATGGTATAGCTGTACAAATTCCAGTGCCGAAGGGCAAAATTGTTACAGGTCGGTATTACCGAGATGTTATACTAAAAAAGGACAAGAAATATAATCTTAAACGACGCCCTGTGTCAGGATTTAGGCATGTTCGTCTACTTCATGATAATGCTCCATCACATATATCTGAGCTTGTGAAGCAATTTTTGAAGTTGGAGAAGGTTACTGTCTTGCCACACCCACCATACTCTCCAGACCTAGCCCCATGCGACTTTTTCCGTTTTCCAAAACTTAAAAAGTTCTTATCTGGTTGTCATTACAAGTCCCGACAAGCCCTTGGCTCAGCCATCACTCAGTGCCTCAGAGGTCTACCAAAATCAGCGTGCCGTGACGCATTTCAGAAATGGATTCAGAGATTGAAATTATGTATTTCAAACCGCGGAGAATATTTTGAAGGGATGTAATGTTCATTTCACTATTTGAGTCGAATGCTTTTGAGATATCGTACAATACACATTACATATCGAACAACCCTCGTAATTACAGTTGAAAATATGAAAATGGTACAAATGAGCAGAAGTGCTCTGATAGGGTGAAAAATGCTGGAAAAAGAAAAAAAAAAAGCTCCTTACTCTTTTAGATAGTATCTCAAAACCACAAAATTTACCATACCCTATACTGAAGCTAATCCTGTACCACACAATCACGACTTTTAATGACCCTGAGAAAGAAACCTTTTGAAAACATTGTGGGAAAAGGAAAAAATGCTGGTAGCCAGCATTTTTTTCCTTTTCCCACAATGTTTTCTCTCCTTTCCTGTGCAACTTTCAATTTCTGAGTCATTTTGTTGTCTGCAAATGCTTTCATTTTGGACTTGTTTAAAATTTCCTCATTTGGTAAAGGGTCAGTTGAAGATGAGAAATATAAAACGGATTCAAATGGACCCAAGCGCTCTTATAAAGTGAAAAACATTGTGAAAAGTGGAGAAAATATTCTTTTTCCCATAATGTGTATAAAATACCCCATTCTGTAAACAGACTAAAATGGGATTGTTTGTTAAGTACATGAATGTACCAAACAACAAAATTTTTGACTAGTCTAATTCATCAGCACTTGTGTTTAGACGTGGTTCAAGTTGATAGCTATGACCTTTGAAAGGACAGAAAACAATGTGGGTAAAAGAGAAAATACTGAAAACAGGAATTTTCATATTTTCCCATAATATTATCAGAGTTGTTAAAACTTGGTTTATTTGGTAAAGAGTTAACCCTTTTGTAGACTATTCCAAATTCAAAAGATCTGCAGATGGTAAATTTAGAATAGGTACAAATGAGCTTAAGTTCTGTAATAGGGTAGAAAACACTGTGGGAAAGGAGAAAATGTTGGTTAACAGTTATAATTTTTCCTTTTCCTTCAATGTTTTCAAAGTCAGGATTGTATGGTAAAGGTTAAATCAAAACAAACAATTATGATAATGTTTTTTAATGGTGTTTAACTCTGTATCAAATAACAAAGTCCTGCATTTGTTGAAATTCAAAGCATTTGCAGACAATTAACTACAACTTAGATAATGGGATTTGTTTGTAAAGGAATAGAAATCATTGTGGAAATGGGAAATATGCTGGTTGTTTGGTGAAGGGTTAACGCCATTATCAACAGTATTTCAGTTATGTGGCAGTGCACCTATCCATGCTCTCCTGGAGTTTCTTTTACCAGTACTGCGAACAATATTCTTCCCAACCTACTGGCTGGTTTCCCACAGGTAAAAACCATCGTTGAAACAATGATCAGGGGTGAGAGAGGAATGAACCCTGTGGCAATGACTATCATCAATCCTCAGAGAAGAAATTGGCCATGCTAGAGATTTAAACCAGCGACCTAGTACATGTACTTTCAAGTCCTGTATGCTACGAACAGCGTTACTAGGTTCGGTCCTATGACATTGCTATATGGGGCTTGTGATAGAGCAGTTGCCAAATTGAAATGCTCCTTGAACCCACTACCACACAAACCCGAGTTTTAACAACTCTGAGAAAGAAACCTTTTTAAAACATTGTGGGAAAAGGTGAAAATGCTGGTAACCAGCATTTTCTCCTTTTTTTGCAATGTTTTCTACCCTTCTCAAAACACACTTCAATTTTTGAATCATTTTCATGTTATTGTCTGCAAATGCCTTCAATTTGGACAATTCTAAAATTTTGACGTTTGGTAAAGAGTTAGCCCTTTACCACACAGTCTTCAGTGTTGATAACCTTGAGAAAGGCTTTGGAAATACTGCAGGAAAAGAAAAAAAATGCTGGTAACCAGGATATCCTTTTTTCAACTATGTTTTCTTTCCTTTTGTGGACAAATTCATTAGCATTTCAGCCAGATTTTATTTGTTGTCTGCAAATGCCTTCAGTTTTGACAGTTCTAAAATGTTGCCATCTGGTAAAACAGTTAAAGTTTTGAAGAAAGACTGGGCCACAAGAAGTCATTCCTCTCCTTCAGGATAAGGCCTAAACAAAAAATATCTGCGTTTAGGGTTTCCCTACCCTACCTAGAAAATGCTGCCGACCCTAAACTTTTTTTGCTACGATTGAAAAAAAAAAATCTTTCGGGTGTGATTTCATTACATGTTCCATGTAAAAAGTTTTTGAAAAAAAAAAATTCCTTCCTACCCTACCTACAGTATCTCGGACTGAAACCCTAAACACAGATATTTTTTTTTTAGGCCTAAGATTCATCTGAGTAATGGTAAAACAGTTTAAGCTTTGTTGAAAGACAAAGCCACAAGAAGTCATTCCTCTCCTACAGATACATTTTACAGAAGCATTAAACACTCTTTTCATAGAGCATGGCTCATTGATTTATTTTTCTAACTTCAGACAAAATGGAGCCCATTTCTCTGGGAAAGAACATTAGCAAGGTTCTCAATGACATTCAGTCAGTTTTAGAAAACTTACCACAACTTCATGATACAAACTACAACGATTTGAATGAAAGACTCAGCAGTATCCTTAATGAGCTGCAACTGTTGTGTTGTTCAAGCTCATGCATCCCCTGCAAGAAGAGATATTCTGATACACTGTTGTCAAATAGTAGTAATTCATCATCTAGTATTAACAGTAACAGCATTGAGGGTAAGACTTTTTATGTTTGGTTGGTGTTTTACACAGCTTTCAATATTATTTTAGTTACATAACATCAACCAGTGAGACTGTATGTGAAACCTTATTAAGGCTGACACATAACATTCAAAGTCAGTAAAAAGAGCAAGTTCGTGGTAGAAAATGATGGAAAATGAAGTCACGTTGCTAAATTTTTAACTTTATTTTTTCATTCACTAACCTCAAAGCCATTGGAAAATGCGAATGGGATCATTTTACGACTTGCTGTTTTTACAGTACAATCTTTTTTCATGTACCTGGCCATGGAACACAGAAATTGGAACATGTAACACTTGTAAAAACTTATGTGAATGCTAAAACTAATAAATATTTAGCAACATCTATGTATATATGCAAGTGCATTCAATTTGGACAAGTCTACACTTTTTCGTGTGGAAAAGAGTTAAAGTGGCCTATTTAGTTTTTATACTGTAGATCAAAATTTCTTGTAAAACGCCAATAAATAGAAGTGTATATGTTTTTCTTTGCAAATGTATTGAGTCTGTATGGTTACATTCAGCAAAGGGTTGAGATTTTGGTCATTTTGGTCATTTAAAAATGGATTGGTCTTTTTGCAATGGGTACATCTGTATATTGTTTATCACTTTGAACAGACATGACATCATCGTACAAAGTTGAATATGAATCATGTAATCAACACATACTATTGATCATGTGACATTCCCAGTAGTCTTTGTGAATCTCTGGTGTGAAATTTAAAACACCTAAAGAGGCTACGTAGCCAATTAAGGGAATACTATTAAAAAATATTTTTTCTTTCTTTTGTCTTTCTTCTTAACCCTTTACCAAACAATCCCGGGTTTTCACGACCCAGAGAAAGAAGCCCTCTGAAAGCATTGTGGGAAAAGGAGAAAATGCTGGTTACCAGCATTTTCTCCTTTTCCCACAATGTTTTCTACCCTTCCCAAAACAAATTTCAATTTTTGAGTCACATTTATTTTGTGAACTGCAAATGCTTCCAATTTGGACTAGTCTTAAATTATGTTGTTTGGTAAAGAGTTAAATACTGATGACATGCCAGCTTAATTCAGCAATAAATGATTTTAGAAGTCTAGTAAGATTATAAAAATCTGAATAGCTCTCTTTAGATAAGTTATTAATGGGTTAACCCTTTACCACACAAATCAGTTTTTAAAGACCCCAAGGAAAAAGACTTTTGAAAACATTGTTGGGTAGAGAGAAAATGCTGGTAACCACCCTAAGAAAGAAGCCTTTTGACAACATTTGTAGCAGGTATTTTCCCCTTTCCCCACAATGTTTTCTATCCTTCAAAACCAAATTCCAATATTTGAGCCAAGTGCAAAGTATTGTGAGGAAAAGAGTTAAGTCCTTACCACACATGATCCCTAGTTTAAATGACCCTAAGGAAAAGCCCTTCTCTCACAATTTTTTCTACCCTTCCAAAGTTGAATTGCCATTTTTGAACCACAATTTTTTTTATCCTCTGCAAAAGACTTCAGTTTGGACATTTCTAAAATGTTGTCATTTCTACCCTTCAAGGGTGCATTGCCATTTCTAATCTAAAATTATTTTGTTGTCTACAAAAGATTTAAATTTGGGTAAGTCTTTATATTGTTGTTTGGCAAAGGATTAAACTCACATCTCCTTTATTTAGTGAATATTTACCCATTGTATCTTTCCAGCTGAAATAATCAAACAGGCAGCCTGTGAAGAGAAGTGTATGACAGATGCCATTCAGCGTCATATAACCAAGCTAGTGGACACATTAGTTTTCAAGGAGAGTGAAATTCCAGATATGATTATTCAGCTTGGCATGGCAACTTCAAGTGAATGTGAAAAGCTTCGAAAGCTTCCAACACCAGAAGACCAGGTGTCTGGTCTTGTATCCATGGTGATTCAACGGGATATTTCATGTATGAAGAATTTCTTAGATGTAGTTAAAGAACAGAATGCATGTGTAGTGAATGAAATACTAGAGACATTTGAGTATTTTACTCAAAACTCCAACATGGTTGCATTGCCATGTGTTGCCTGTGAACTAAAACAGAAATGTGACATCAAATCTGTGTACAATCATTTCTTTGCAGAAAACTTGATTTCTTATTCACTACACAGTAGAATTGTTTATGATCCATCTCCCATTGGAGCCCAAGGTATTGTTTGGGATGAACTGCTGCATGAGTTGGCAGAACAACCTACAGCACTTGTTTTAAATGTTTTCATCAAAGCTCTTAAAAATAATAGGTTTCATTCAAATTTGATTCAAATGTTAGAACGTCTGCTGCGAAAAATGAAATCAAAAAAATGCAAATGTCAGTATCAAAGTCTTGTTGACAACAGACCAAACAGAACTGTCAACAAAGGTCATACAGACCAAGCTAATGATAACTTTGCATACACCAGAAATATTGTGGCAAGACAGGAAGTGGGAACCAAAGCAGAGGATTCAGTCAATACTCAAAACATGAGAAGCAATAATTGTGAAAGTACCGAAGACAACACTGACCCAAAGGAAGCATACACGGAAGGAGAACCAAATAATTATGAAATAATTTGGCCTTTGACCATACGCCAACCATTGAAGCCAATGCATTCATATGAATCAAGCGATGAGACAACACCCAAAACTGCAGTGATTAAAACTGATATGGACAATAACATCACTCTTACAGCAAGTTCTCAAGAACAAAATGATGTTGACAATCTTTACAACTCTTACAACATCAACAATTCAAAAGATCTGAACACAGTGCACATACTAGAAGGCCAGGATGACAGTAAAACTTTTGAGACAACCGACAAAATATTAGGATGTAATGAAAGGATTGGACAACAGAAGGCAGACATGTTTGTAAGAAAACATTATGACAAGCGAAAACTGAAACAAATATGTGAGCAAAGAAGAAAGCTAGAATAGAACACGTCTCACTAGTAAAAAGTGCCAGCTTCCATTGGAATTCTCTCAACGCTTCCCCAAACAAACTCAAGTTTAATAACTTCGAGGAAAGGAAGACTTTTGGAAACATTAAAGGCAAAGAAAAAGTATTGGTGATCAGCCTTTTCACACAATTTTCTGTCCTGTCAAAGATAAATCTGATCTTTTAAACCACATTTAAATTGTCATCTGCAAAAATGATGCTTTAAAACTGGACAAGTCTGAAGTTTTGTTGTCTTGTAAAGAGTTAATCCCCTTGAATCAACTTTGTTAATCTATCTTTTTTTTCCAGTGTGTAAAGAAATGTTACTTTTCAAGAGGGTTACATCCATGATGCACATTAAGCATTGTGCATAATGCTGAAAAAGTGGGATAAGATGGACAATGCTTTTTGTAACTTTTAGAGCGTAAATTTATTCCCATCATTGATTCTTAGATAGGTTAGACTTAACTGCTGTTGGATGTTTGTTTGATTCTTTACCAGACTACAAAATTTTAGAGTTGTCTAAGTTGAAAGCATGTTCAGGGGCAATTCCACTGTGACTCAAATCTTTGGATTTTGTCTATGAAAGGTTAGTTAACATTTTGGAAAAGGAGAAAATGCTGGTTACCATCATTTTCCTACAATGTTTTTAAAAGCGTCTTTCTCACGGTCAATAAATACGGAATATTATGCTGTGGTGATTTTCCTGGTGCTTGTATTCACTTCCAGCAGAATGAGAAAATTTGGTATAGCGCGAGACCGAAGGTCGAGCAAGATGCCAAAATTTTCTTACGCAGCGAGAAGTAAATACAAGCACCAAGAAAGTCACTATAGCATAATATTCCTTTTATTATATACCTACACCTTTTCAACAACAAAATATTGCAAATTATTGACATTTCATTTGAAAACAGTAAGCATAATAAAACAAATAATGGTGTAGTAGCCAGTAACTTCATTTTTATGGATGGCGGATAAATATTACAGCGTAAAATTTTGACCAATGAACTTCCTATGAATACGTATGTATACCGCCCGTGAGTTACATAATTATGACATCATCATACCATATTTGGAACCGTATTCCACTGAGTGTAGATACAGATTTTTTTCCGTCATGTGTGATTTTATCCACGTACGACGCATGTTTTTAAAGTGGAAAACTTACAGGTATATAATAAAACTAGGTATTGTTTGGTACATGTATTGGATTAAAACAAAGTAGACCAAGATCAGACTGCCTTTTTACTAAAGTGTAGATCAAGTCAGACTGCACAATCTGATCCTTGACCTTCATTCCTTGCTATTTTGCTAAACATCACAACTTACAAAAAAAAAAAAACCCTAAAAAATGCTTTTTTTCCTGGATTCAAAAAGTTCTTCATTCAGTGCTTTTATCAGTTAAATATCAACTTTAGGTCTTGATTTGGCAGGGCTTTATCTAGGAATGTTGGGAAAAGGCCGTTTGCCAGACTGGGAAAAAATTTCACTTACAAAATTGCGAAATTTGGAAAAAAAATTGACAAAACATTTTAGTTAGAAACACATTTAAACCTTATAATGAACTGAATGAGGTTGTAGTTCCTGCACCATTTTCAATGTGGTGTGTATGCAAGTCAACTGTTTATAGTCATTATCAAGGCTAAATAAGACAGTGTGAAGGGTCTTTGATTGGATGAGGTCAATTTGACATTTGTTTTGTCATGGGTTTTCATGTTTTTTTCCATGGAGATTAATCTTTGAAAAAGAATTTCTGTGTGGTTGGATACATGTGGAAAGATAGAAAAAAGAAACATCAGTTCTATGCTAGAACTAATACAGTATTGAAAAGGCCTAGTTAAATAGTAATTGTGGGGAGGAAACTTGGCACTAGATTTTTAAGTCTTTCAAGTTTGAAAATAATAATATTGTCATAAGCTATCACTAAACGTCTGTAATTGTTTTTGTTATATTGGTACAAACTTAACTAATAGCATAATCTGATTTTACCCCTTTTCTGTCATTGTACATGTAATTGTTGTCAAGGAGATAGGATTTACAGTACCTGACACGATACATAACTGAACTTTATACTTCAGAGTACGAATTTGCTGACACATTTGTAAAATTCTGGACATGTGGAAAAAGTCTCATTTCTTCTGAAGTTTTGTGGATTTTTCAGGTTGTATATTACGTCATGTCCACAAAATGAAAGCACTGACCAATAGGCCTAAATCAGATGTCCAAGGCATTTTTTTTTAGCATCTATTTGGGAAAAAAAAAAGTTGTGGAAAAAAATAGATTTTCACTTTTTTTGATTGGCAATGGGGCTGAAAATTTGGGTGCCAAATGATTCTAGAATCCTGGCCAGGCTACTGTTTTTTTTGCTGTATAAAGCCATAAAGAAAGCTGAGACAAAAAATGAGCAGGGAATCTAGGTAGAAAAAGACACATCCCATAAGGAAATGTGTTGCTAGCTGCCTTTGTCCTGTTAATTTTTCACTAGATAACAAAATTTTAGACTTCTCAAAATCAAAGAGATAATCATCTAATAGAAATATTAATTAAAGATGGATGAAATGAGAGAAATTTTCTTTGAAAGGACAGGACTGTCATTCGCTTTGAAAAGTGGCACAGCCATAGAAACCCTGGCCTTTTCTGAGTGCAGTTGTAAAACAATTTGAGACTTTTTTTTGCTTTTTACCCTTCACCACACATTCCCGAGTTTTAATGACTCTGAGAAAGAAAACTTTTTGAAAACATTGTGGGAAAAGGAGAAAATGCTGGTAACCAGCATTTTCCCCTTTTCCCACAGTATTTTCCACCTTCCAAAACCAATTTAAATTTTTGAGTCATCCGAAGGTGCTTTAAATTTGGACGAGACTAACATGTTTTTCCTGTGGTAAGGAGTTAAAAGAGCTTTCATCATTGCATTGATAAGAAAAACTAAAAGATTGGAAAAATGAAAAAAAGTGGTAAAGCCAATACCATATTTGGTCGAAGAAGATGTCCAGCCATGGCCATACTAGTCTGACCATGGATGAGAAAGCAGCCAGTGGCTTGGAAAGAATATTATATGGGGTACTGGTAAAGAAACTCCAGGAAAGCATGGATAGGTGCACTGGCCGCCGTGATATAACTGAAATAATGTTGAAAACGGCATTAAGCACCACACAATCAATCAATCAATCTATCAATCTGACAATGGACACAAGCCTTGAAGGATAGACAACTTGTTGAAAAAAATTATAATCATTTTGTTCATATCAAAATTTCGAAAGCTATAATCTTCAGGGTCTTTAAACTCCAGATCGTCAGGGAAACAGTCAACAGCGTAAGTCTGTAACTCAGCAAGATTCAAACACTGGATCATTAGACAAAGCAGATATAAATCATAGGTAAATAAATCTGATAAACTATTTATTCATTACTTTAACCTGTTACCACACAATCCGGTGTTTTAACAACCCTGAGGAAGAAGCCTTTTGAAAACATTGTGATAAAAGGAGAAAATGCTGATAACAAGCATTTTCTTCTTTTCCCACAATGCAGGCTGTCAACCAAGTCTTCTTCAAAATATAGGAGAAATATAGGAATATTTTTTCAACAAATATAGGAGTTTTTTCCTAGTTTTGAGGCAAAATATAGGAGTTTTCCAAACGAAAATCATTTCATTCAAAGGCATTTATACTAACAATTCTTACCTTCAGTTACTGTTTCTACATTAATCAATGATTAGAATCTACCTTAAAGTAACCATTCACTTCAACAGCATCACAATCCAGGCAGAGAACTGCTGCATAGCACATCATCATCATCATCTGAATGGGCACCTGGAATGTATTTTTTATTTTAAATGAGGTTCACATAACAACAAATAATAACAATTGATTAACTCTTTACCAAACGACAAAATTTTAGACTTGTCCAAATTAAAAGCATTTGCAGACGACAAATTTAAATAAACGTGACTCAAAAATTGCAACTTGACTTTAGAAGAGTAGAAAACATTGTTGGAATAGGAGAAAATGCTGGTTACCAGCATTTTCTCCTTTTCCCACAATATTTTCAGAAGGCGTCTTCCTTTGGGTCATAAAAACCAGGGATTGTTTGGTAAAGGCTTAATACATAACAACAGAATGTTAACAAGAACACAATATGAAATGAATGAAAAATGGTATCTTTACTTTAGATAAATCTTCATTGAAACTTAAAGAGCTAGCAGCATTATTCACCCATTTAGTCCAGAGCATCTGTCCCTTCTATTTAATAATCACCGTACTACTTCTGTTTAGTTGGCATCAATTAGCAGTGAAAAGAAGTAGGATGATTCAGAACAAAATCATAAAGCAGGAATCCAATGAAAACTACTATGTATGAAACTTAATATACATGTATATAATAAGTACAGAGAAACTCAGCAACATTTTCATGTGTTGGTTAAGATGACTTATACTGCAATGATTCTTAACACAACAAAATCAGT
This sequence comes from Hippopus hippopus, assembly GCA_946811185.2. Classification (NCBI taxonomy): domain Eukaryota; kingdom Metazoa; phylum Mollusca; class Bivalvia; order Cardiida; family Cardiidae; genus Hippopus; species Hippopus hippopus. The sequence continues at coordinate 6,875,887 of OX328107.1, forward strand.
TACTTGAAAAATTGAAAGGGTAACAATGTGAATACAGAAACTGACTAGATACATGACAGAAACATAGCATTCTGAAAATTGTAAAATGTGTCTACAGAATATAAGTCATATAGATATCACAAAAATTCAATCACAGTATGTGTAACACTTCACATATGACTTTTAAAAATCACAGTCTTGAACAATTTCTTCTAGAAACATGAAGTAACATAGTCCTAGTACAGTTCTGTCACAATGCACATTTTACAGCAATGATGATGTACCTGACCACACTTGTTTTAGTGAGTAGAACTTTATGTTTAATTAACTCTTTACCAAACGACAAAATTTCAGACTGATTCAAATTGAAAGCATTTTCAGACATCAAATTAAATGTTACTCAAAACATGAAATTTTTCTTTTACAGGGTAAAAAAAAACACTGTAGGAAAAGGAGAAAATGCTGGAAGCATTTGCTCCTTTTCCCACAATATTTTCAAAAGCTTTTTTTCTCAGGGTCGTTAAAAGCCAGATTTGTTTGGTAAACGGTTAATGCTTGGTACTAGAAGACGGTTTAGTTTTTTCTTCCGACCTCATTTTCTTCATTGCTGGATCCTGAGGGTCATCTGAAGTGCCACTGCATGGTGATGTACAATATACCTGCTTGCTTTTCACAACTGCAGCACTTCTCTTTTTACTTAACTCATTTCTTTTCTGCTGACAAGTCTGCAACCCCTTCCTACCCTTTTCCATAGGATTCTCTGAACATTCAAGCATTCCCTGGGCTACCTGTATTTCAAGCTCGTTCTTTGACTTCAAAGCTGTAGATAACTTTTCTGTAGCCTCTTTGAGTAGCACCTCTGCACTTTTCAATACATTATTATATTATTCTTCTTCCTTTATCAACTGCTTTTCCTGTTCATCATAACTCAAATTAAGCCATTTGATTTCTTCAAGCTCCTTTTGCCGCAGCTCTTCTGCTTTCTTCTTTTCTTGACTTTCTTTTTTTCTCTTAATTTCATCCTCCTTCTCTCTCTGAAGTCATTCTTCATACCTGGATTTAGCTCTTGCAGCTAAACAAACAAGCTTGTTTGGCAACTGGAGGTTCTGGACACCTTTCACCTGAGCAACTTGATCTTTGGCCAGTCTTAAACTATTAATGATTTCAATGTTAAGATTGGTTCTTTCTGGTGTAACTGTGTTTTTATTGTCAGACAATGACCTCTCAACATCTGCATTGCCATGGGCTAGGTTGAGAGCAGACTTCACAACTTTGGAAAGGGTTGGGTACTTGATCAATCCACTAGATGTCTTCTGGTCAGTCACATTATTCCAGTAATAGTCAACTCTGACATACTGCCCTTGCTCATCTTCTGACCACTCGTTAGGTACCTCTGATGTGCTGTAATCAAGCCACTCATTCTTTACTGATGGCATCTCCTCTTCTGATACTACATGAGGCAACTTCCAAGTAACTGATGTGATGGCTTTGGATCCCTTATCACTCGTCTTCAACAGAGGGTGCAAGAACTGTAGGTTATTCAGGAGCTCACTTTCAAGCGGTAGGTGACCTACTAGATATTCAGCAACCACAATGTAGAATCTCCTGACATTCTTCATGATGGACTGGTGCTGTTCCTTTGGCATCTTGGCTAGCTGCCATTTTCCTGCCTCTCCAATTTCAACCTCCTTGTCCGGCAGATGGTTCCCTGTGTCATTGATATCTATATGAAGGAGTCTTTTGCCCGTCTTCTTGCCCACTACATCTTTCTTGAGAAACCTGAACATAACAGTCCGCAGCAATGTTGAGCATTCATCCAGCAGAACATGGATGATTGGATCCTTTGTCTGGAAGAGTGTCAAGAACCGCTCAAACAGAGGAGCCACAGACGACAGGAAGCCATACTGGAACAGAAGTTTTTTGTCCTTCAGGCCATGACATATTCTTCTGTATCTTTCATTGCTCTCAAGTTGTTTTCGAGCTGAGTTTGATTTCTCTGATTTTGGGAGTTGGACAGTGAAGTAATCCATGCTTAAGCTCCAGTTTGTCAACACCCTGGTCATGGCTGGCAACAATGTCGACCATCTGCTTGGTACATGTCTAAGGAACAGACTCTTGTCCATATCATACTCCAGTTGAAGGCCTTTAAAATCTTCTCTTCTCATTGGCTGTTGCTTGAAGAACTGATACATGTCAAAAGTCAACTCTTCTGCATCACTTCCAAAACAGTTGAGACCTTTTCTAAAAGCATTGTAAACAGTATGGAGATTGCAGGGTTCAAAGTCAAGCAAACCTGGATTGCCATCTGCCTTCAAACTTTCATTGATTTATTTGTGAATGGATTTGTTGACATTCCCCAAATTTCTGTCTATCACCTCCTTCACAATTGCTTCTGTCAGGAATGGTCTTATGGCCTCTGAAACTATGTATGATGCCTTTGTCCTTGACATAGAAAAACAATCAGCAATTTCACACTTGAACATCTTCTGAAAAAATTTGTCAATGCCATCCCATAATCTGAATGAAAAATCAGAAGCTGCTACTTTAAAACACCATAACAGCTCAGATTCTGTGACCTGATGCTTCAAAGGGTGGCTTGGGAATGAATGTTGTACAAGTTGTCTTTGTTCACTTTCACTTGAATTTACTGTAGATGGTTTAGCAAATGGAATTCTTCCAGAGGTTTTAGCTAGAACATCTTTCTTGCTCAGCACTTTTTGAGTCGTGTTTTTACCGAAACGAGTATCTGATATCTGCTTATGTTTTGTAGATTTACTGTGCTGTTTCACCTGATTGAAACCACTGTTGTTGACAGAAAATTGCTTACAGCATAAAATACAATAAGCTACTTCAGTATTCCCCTGTACAGACTTACACCACAGAAACACTTTAACATTATTATCAACGTCTTGATTAAGCCACTTGTCATTCCAATGAGTCTTTCCTCCAGGCATTGTTTCACTGTAATGAGGTAGTCACTGGCTTGGTTATAATGCTTTTGATCCTTTTACGATGGTTGGTCAATGGCACACCTGCAAAACTCAAATGTTGAGGTTTTGTGTATCTTACCTTGTTAATAGACTGTATGTGCTTTTAAAAACAAAACTCTGCTTTTGATAACACAAACAGTCTTCTAATGGTCTTCAATTCCAGTTTGGAAGAGCACATAATTTTTATTATGGTCCTCTCAGTACATAGGAAAGTCTCTGAAAAATCCTGATGGCAATTGAATTTATTTAATGAAGATTTTGAATTTTCGTAAAACTAAAATGAACATTAATAAATAATTTAAATCAGACATGGTACTTATGCACCAGTCTGTCAATTTTAGTACATGTACTGCTTTTGGAAGTTATGTTGATGTCATTTCAGAGACTTGCCCTGTGTTCCATCACTGGGGAGTACCTGAAAGAAAATCTGAATACAGCAAGACTTTGATTTACCTAAAAGGCCAATATCCTATTGTACTGCTTTGCAAGGTGCCCATACAGGTGATAAGGAGATGCACTGAAGCATTTTCTGATGGCTGGTGATGCTTTGAAAGACATAAGAATTCTCTAACCTGTGAAATAAAGAGGCCAAAAGCAGGATCAAAGAAACATTTATGATCTCTACATTTATTGGCAACATATTTCCTAAAAAATATAAGAATATTTTTTAAAAAATAGGAAAATATAGGAAATATAGGAGGTCTTTCAAAATATAGGATTTTGAACCAAAATATAGGAAAATATAGGAATATAGGAATCTGTCGACAGCCTGACACAATGTTTTCTGCATTTTCAAAAACAACGTCAGTTGAGTCACATTCAATCTGTCACCTACAAAGGCTTTCAGTTTGAACTAGTCTAAAATTTGTCTCTTGAAGGGTTAAAAGAAAATCAGCGACTTTATATAGTGTTGCCTCTTTACAAACAGGTTGTGGGTTTGATACCTGCCCAGGGCAGTTTAATATTTGGTCGTAAAATGTATGCTCTATTAACTTATTTGTTTGTCCTTCATGTTCAGATTATGAAGTTTTTTATTGTTTACATCTAGTTATTGTGATTAAAAAAAAGAAAAAAAAAAAAAAATTTAGCTTACAAAAGTTTTGTTTTAACCTTTGCTCAAATAAATATATGGTACATGTTATATTTTTCACGATTTCTCGTTTAACTCCATACCAAACAACAAAATTTTAGACTTGTCCAAAAAGAAAGCATTTGCGGACAACACAATAAATGTGACTCAACCTTTGAAAATTGTTTTACGAAGATCAGAAAGCATTGCCGTTTAACCCTTTACCAAACAATCCCTGGTTTTAACGACCCCGAGGAAGAAGCCTTCTGAAAACACCATGGGAAAAGGAGAAAATGCTGGTAACCAGCATTTTCTCCTTTTCCCACGATTTTTCTACTCTTCCAAAGTCAAGTTTCAGTATCTGTAGCAAAAGTCTTTTTGATACCTACCTAGATAGCAGACGGCTCATGCTTTTGATCCAACAATAGTGCTGCTTGCTATCTTTCTCAATTAAGAACAAGTTTACCGTCGATTCTTTGTCAACTGCAGTACTGATTCTGAGAGAGTAAACGTTTTGCTCGTAACCGAAAACGTTAACAGACAAGGTCGGGTTTTTCTCTTCAAACCTATCTATGCTTTTTAGAGATACGGGATCCTCTATACCATCCATGTCTAGGTCTCTCTCTATAGCCTTTAAGGATTCATCAATACGCTCTGGGTGGGAGTTTTTGGGGTTCAGCGCTCTAAGCATACACCACAAGAAGCACTTGTCATCCTCGTTTTTCATATTATGATGGCTTCTTTGGAAGCAAGCTCCTTAGGTAAAGGGATGTAAGAGTTAACCGATCATATTCGACGGTATGCAGCTCCAACTCATTGAGTCACGTTTATATTGTTATCTGGAAATGCTTTCAATTTGGACCAGTCTAAGATTTTGTCGTTTGGTAAAGAGTTAAAGGAGAAAATGCTGGCTACCAGCATTTGTTTTTAAAAGTGCTCTTTCCCTGGGTCATTAAAACTAGGGATTGTGTGGTGAGGAGTTAACCTGTTGTGTTTTTGTTGACTTGTTTTTGGATTCATGTCAGCCAATACAACTTTAAATTTGCTTAGATAATAATGAGATACTGGTACAATGCATCACTTACTCTGATCATTGTTGCAGACTGGTCCATATTTAAAATATACTACTCAAAATTTGGTAGGGATCACCACATTAACTTCAACCGACTAAATATTTGTGACTTGTATCAGGTATGGTTTTTCAGTATGATACATTGCTACACTGATGAAATATACTACCTTTGGATGTTTATAATACAAAACTGCATAGTTGCAACTTACACCCATATTTAAATACCTAAGTGATCCCTATCAAATTGTGAGTAGTATATATGTACATATAACAATTTAAATATGGGATTTGTCTTTGACTGGATAGAAAACATTGTCAGAAAAGGAATTAATGCTGGTTACCAGCATTTTCTCCTTTTTCACTATGTTTTCAAAAGTTTGGATATTTGGAATAGTTAAAGCACAGAATTTGTTTGTAAATGGTTTAGCTGTTTACCAGATGACAAAATTATAGACCAGTCCAATTTGAAAGCATTTGCAGACGACAAATAACATGTGGTTCAAATTTTGGAATTTGTCTGTGAACGGTAGAAGGCATTGTGGGAAAAGGAGAAAATACTGGTTATCAGCATTTTCTCCTTTTCCCACAATGTTTTGAAAGGGCTTCTACTTCAGGGTTGTTAAAAGTTGGGATTGTGTGGTATAGGGTTAAAGCAATAGTTTGTCAAGGGTCAAACCATATTATGGTCTTTAGATAGAGCGGGACTGGTATAGATGACACTGAGTCTTTCACCACGCAAAGAAAATTTTTAACTTTTTAAGGTCTTAGAACCCCAACGCTTCCAGTGCAACATGGAATAAAATTTCTTATTAGTTGATAAATAAGGATTTATACTGATATAATACTTTTGCACATTTCTAACCGACCAGAAATTCCTTTGATGTCTATCTTGAGATTATTTGTTGATACTTTTGTTAGTTTCCTGAAAAGGGAAGTAATGAGAACATAGTGGTTTTAGATTTATAAATGATAATTCTAAGAAGGAAAAAATGGAAAAATGTGGCATGGTTAAAGTAGTACAATAATACTCATTTTTAATCATAGCAAATTTTGTAGGATAATATTATAGTGGAAATAGCTTTTTTCCTTTAGGGGTCTAAGACCTTAAATCTAAGCATGTGCAAACAATGTGGTTCAACTGATGTTTGTAATTTGTCTTTGGAAAATTGCTTTGTTTGTTTTGTTGCATACTTTGTATTATACATTTAACCCTTTACCAATCAAAACCAAGTTTTAACTACCCTGAGAAAGAGGTCATTTGAAAACATTGTGGGAAAAGGAGAAAATGCTGGAAACCAGCATTTTCTCCTTTTCCCACAATGTTTTCTACCATTCCAAAAACAAATTTTCAATTTTTGAGTTCCATTTATGTTGTTGTCTGCACATGCTTTCAATTTGGACAATTATGTCTAAAATTTTGCTATTTTAGTAAAAATTTAACATACAGAATTGATTGGTGAAGAGTAACCATTATGTTACGGGGTCTGTCCATTATATTATGGGGTGTGTCCATTATATTATGGGGTCTGTCCATTATATTATGGGGTGTGTCCATTATATAATGGGATCTATCCATTCTATTATGAGGTCTGTCCATTATATTATGAGGTCTGTCCATTATAGTATGGGGTCTATCCATTATATTATGGGGTCTATCCATCATATTATGAGGTCTATCCATCATATTATGGGGTCTGTCCATTATATTATGGGTCTGTCCATTGTATTATGGAGTCTGTCCATTATATTTTGGGGTCTATCCATTATATTATGAGGTCTGTTCATTATATTATGGGGTCTATCCATTATATTATGGGGTCTATCCATTAAATTATGGGTTCTATCCATTATAATATGGGGTCTATCCATTAAATTATGGAGTTTGTCCATTAAATTATGGGGTCTGTCCATTATATTATGGGGTCTATCCGTTATATTATGAGGTCTGTTCATTATATTATGGGGTCTATCCATTATATTATGGGGTCTATCCATTAAATTATGGGTTCTATCCATTATAATATGGGGTCTATCCATTAAATTATGGGGTCTGTTCATTAAATTATGGGGTCTGTCCATTATATTATGGGGTTTATCCGTTATATTATGAGGTCTGTTCATTATATTATGGGGTCTATCCATTATATTATGGGGTCTATCCATTAAATTATGGGTTCTATCCATTATAATATGGGGTCTATCCATTAAATTATGGGGTCTGTCCATTAAATTATGGGGTCTGTCCATTATATTATGGGGTCTATCCATTATATTATGGGGTTTATCCGTTATATTATGAGGTCTGTTCATTATATTATGGGGTCTATCCATTAAATTATGGGTTCTATCCACTATAATATGGGGTCTATCCATTAAATTATGGGGTCTGTCCATTAAATTATGGGGTCTGTCAATTATATTATGGGATCTATCCATTATATTATGGGGTCTATCATGTTATCAGTTATTTCTTAGTGCCGTGGTGTTCTTTGGTATGAATAAAAGCATCACAAGTCAAATCATTTCTTTGCATTTGAACTTCCCTTTAGCCATTACCACACAGTGCCGACTTTTAACGACCTTTGGAAAGAATGCTTTTGAAAACATTGTGGGAAAAGGAGAAAATGCTGGTAACCAGCATTTTCTCCTTTTCCCACAATGTTTTCTACTCTATTAAAGTCAATTTCCACTATTTGAACTAGAATTAATATGTCGTCTGCAAATGCTTTTGAACCCGTCAAGTCTAAAATTTAGTTGTGTGGTAAAGAGTTAACAGATAAATTTTGTTAAGGTCTGCGGCCCCTAACTCTGATATTAAAAGACGGAAGCTGCCAAGAGTGGCCGAATAGCCTTTATGAAAAATGTCGATGTTACACGATATTTATTGATGAGTTGGTGAGTCCACAGCCCCTTACTCTCATATTAAAAGACGGAAGCTGCCAAGATTGGCCAAATAGCCTTTACGAAAACGTCGATGTTACACAATATTTACCGATGAGTTAGGTGTTGTAAGTGGAGTGATAAAATCCTCAGATTTCCAAGCATTGCAAGAGTTGCCCAAGTCAACAAAATAGACCAAGGTCAGAGTTTTTTATAGGTCTTATCTATTTCTGTGATAGATTCCGTGAAGTGACTAAACCCTAAGACTTTCCAGCACGGTGTCAGTTGCTTTAGTGGACAAATAAAACCTAGATCAGACTGTACTATGATCTTTGATCTGGTGTGTGTTATTTTACTCTGGTGTTGTCTTGAAATCACACAAAAACCTGATAGGCCATCTCAGATCAACTGTACTGTATAACCAATCTATAACAAACTAGATCTTCGTGTATAAGATGATAAAATGGTTTTCTTGAATAAAAGTAAAGATTTGTGTCCTTCAAAACTATCAGGGGACTGTTTTACTAACAATGTGTAAGTTTTTGTGTGCTAAGTACAAGGAGTGTTCAAATATGAATGCATCTAAGCACCTAAAATTTGATTCTTCATAGGTTTCACTGAAATTTTTATTTTGTTCCCTCAAAGTATTCACCTCCAACAGATATACAAAGTTTCAGTCTCCGGATCAAATCTTTGAAGGTATTTTCATAGTCTTTTTTAGGTATACTATGAAGACACTGGAATATTGCAGAACCAAGGTGTTTGCGCTGAATAAATTTTCAACCTGAAAGTTATTTTTTCAGCTTTGGAAACAAATGAAGTCACAAGGGGCACGGTCAGGTGAATACAGAGGGTGGGGGAGCACAACATCTTTTTCCTGCTTCAGAAAGTCTTGCACTATAGACACCTTGTGCAATGACGCGTTGTCATGCAGCAGTCTGACATTGGACAAATCGAAAACGTGCAACAGGTTTGGCCAATGTCAGACTGTTGCTATCATTTTTGGCCATCAACAACATTTTGGCAGCTGCACCTTACTTCAGACAAGAAGATTATTTTTGTTTTTGGAACTCTAAGTGGAATATGTGACTCCTGGAACAGAGCTTGACATTTAGGTTCCAGACAAGAAAATTCAGCCAAATTTGATAGGGTTTCAGTACTCATTGTATCAAACAATCCCTGTAAGTTTCACAGAAATGTGACCAATAATGTGGACTATGTTGAGTAAACAAGACAAAGTCATTAAATGGCTGCTTTTTCTAAGCTGATTTCCTGATTTTCCTCGTTTTTAATAGGATTCAATCCCTTCATAAAACACTTAATCTGTGCAAGTTTCAAAAGAATTGGATCAAAAATGCTGACTTTATCGCCTAAACTAGAAATGTAATTTTTCAACTTTAAATGGCTACTTTTCCCTCATAAAATGTCTGTTTATTTTCCAAGATCAATAGGGTTCAAGCGAGTTATGATATAAGGCAACTGTGCAAGTTTCATGAAATTTGAACTACAAATGCGACCTTTATCACATAAATAAGAAATGTAAACTTTCTAATTTAAATGGCTACTTTTCCCTTACTACGAGGGGTGTTAAGTAAATAATGAAAACAGTCTTATAAATCATAAATCTCTTACAGTATTTTTATGAAAAATAAGCATGACAAAATACAAGATATCATTATCATTTTTGGCGCCAAAGGAATAATGATGTCATGTTATGATGATGTCATCAAAACACGATGTCAATTCCTGTTTGGTTCAAAATGGATGTCGGCAGAAAAAATCAAAGATTTTACATTTTCACAAAGCTGCTGCATGGAGACAATTTGAAGAAAATTCATGATAATTTATTCAGAGTACATGCAGACGTAGCTATACCATATAACACCTGTGCCAGGTGGGTCTGGGCATTTAAAGATGGGAGGAAGCTACTTATTGATAAGCCACGTCCAGTAGCACCAAAATCAAAGGGGAATGAGACCTTGGTCGCAAATGTGAAAAAAAACAGGTAGACAATGATCCTAATGTTTCTATGCATGAAATAAGCTATGACTTAAATGTTAGATCATCACAACTATTACCCAAATAGCCCCCCTAATCCCTAATTCACACCCTATGTTACATAGGATATAGGCATTCGGGGAACAAAACCGTTCATTGCAAGAGCAAAATTACATCAAGAAATCTGAAAGAGGCCCAACAAAAGAATCATTATGTAAACTTGCTCTTATGTATGTCTGTTTCAACAACATCTTGCAACTAAAACTGGGAGTGCTTGCTAAAATATGTTTGTTTATGAACATGCATGGCTAATGGTCTTCTAAGTTCGAGAGCTATACCATGACTGTGACCTTAGTTTTGATGCAGGGGCACCGGGGGTGTATTTATCAACCAGTCTAAATTGTAGTTGTAGTCTACTTCTCAAGAATTTTCTACTTTTGGAAGCAATTGCTTAAGCCAATCAGAAATTGTCTTACTCTCTCATTTAAGAATTAGACCAAGAATGCAATTTTGAATGTTTTATGAACACAGCCCTTGGTCATAACCATTTTTCTGGTAACATTATATATCTGTACAAGACTACCTTTGAAAGCACTAAAACTCTTACGACATCACAAAACTTTGGACTTGTGAAATTTGAAATTTATTGTAGACGACAATTTTAATGTGACTGAAATGTTCATGTGTGTCTTTGAAATGATATGAAATGATATATCACATGTTTACCCGCATTTTCCACAATATTTTCAGAAGTTCCCTTCTTTAGAGTAGTTAAAACAAGGGACTGTGTGGTGCAGAGTTAAAAAAAAGGAAGAATAATCAAATAAAGTTAAAACGTGCACCAACTCCAATTGTTACATGTTTTTTTCTAAGCAGCTTAACAGAAAACAAAACACAAGCAATGCATTAAATATGTTTTATTTCCAAATTGACTATAAAAATTCCATAATTCAAATACAAGAGCGGCAAATTGTCACAAGATACACCCGTCCCATCGCCAGTTGTCGAGGGGGTATAATAATCATAAAGGACAGGTAATGAAACAAACATGTTTACCAAGTCTCAAGTCAATTTGACTGGAGGTGACAATATTGCAACAAACATGCATACCAAGTTTGAAGTCGTTCTGACTTGAGATGACAAAGTTATATTCCAGACAAGCACTAAATGCTGTAAAAATGATGATCAAAGGGAAATAGCTCAAATACAGCACCAGGTAGAGTTACAATTCTTGATCACTGCACTTCCAAATATTGCAACAAATAAGCATACCATATTTCAAGTCATTCCTACTTAAGATGACAAAGTTTTGCTCCGTACAAGCAAGAAATGCTATAAAAATGAAGATCAAATAGGGAATAACTCAAAATTCATTCTAGGAAGAGTTATGGTTCTTGTGCACTGCACTCCGTAATTCTTCAACAATCATGCATACCAAATTTGAAGATGTTCAGACTAGAGATGACAAAGTTATATTCCGGACAAGCAGAAAATGCTGTAATAATGATGATCAAAGGGAAATAACTCAAAGACAGCACGAGGTAGAGTTATGGTTCTTTTGCACTGCACTCCGTATTATTGCAACAAACACAAATGCCAAGTTTCAAGTCAATTGGACTGGAGATGACAAAGTTATGCTCTGGACAAAGAACTGGATGCTGCCCGCCCGCCATGGGTGATCCCATAATACATCCCGTCTTCGACGGGCATATAATAAGTGGAACAAAAATGTATAACTTGACCAACTGACATTAAAATCATTAATTTTGCCGACAACAGATTAAACATACCTCAGATGGTGGGATTTCTTTTTTAACGAGAACAAAAAGGACATAATACTGGTGAGCTTTCAAAATACAATCCAATCATAATTCTGAGCCAAATAAAGATTGTCGACCTTCAAAGACTTTCACTATGGACAAGTACAACATTATGTCCACTGGTGAAGTGATGATTTGGTCACTTACCAGCACACCAGCAAGGATAAATATGCCTTTCATAGTGATTGGTCCCCAACTAATTATGTTTCCCCCTGTCACAATGTTTACAAAAGTAGGCTGTTGCACGATAAAACAAATCTGCAGAAGGTTATGACTGAAGAAATGCCAGCCTTAATCCTGTACCAAAAAGACTTTTGAAAGCATTGTTGGAAATGGAGGAATTGTGAGTAATCACTACTTTCTCCTTATCCCATTATTTGACTGATTTCTACTTTTTGAAAGAAAGATTTAATCATTTGTGACACATTTGTCATATGCAAATGCTTTCAATATAAACAAGACAAATTTTTTTTGTTCTGTAAAGAACTAAATTGGCCAAAGAAGACATTAAACCTTGTTTGACAATAACCCATTCTTATTGTGCAACTGTAAAGTTAAAAGTCTAAAAACAAATTAATGCCTGTCTCATCGGACAAAATGCATTTTAAAAATATTTTCCGCTTAAATAATTATTATATAAACAAAACTATTTGGCAATTATTTTAAAAACCCTTAAGCTGAACGTGCAGTCTGATCTTTGATCTACACTGTCCGATAGGGGCATGCTTTCCATAAAAGAAAAACCTTTGAAATAGCAAAATTAGGGGTTATACTATAAGCTTTAAAGTTTTATTTCACTTACTGAGCAGGATACAGGTTTAAATACTGGAATATTTGGTCCTATTCCTATCATTTAGACTTGCCACAAACAAGGACAAGTTACAAAAAAAAGGAGAAACACTTGAAACAAACCAGGAAAATTGCCATGAGCAACTACTTCTCTTGCCCAACTTCAGTATACGATCAATGTATCAACAAACTTTCAATACAATAGCAGCAAAACTGTAGGAGTTCGCGACACAAAATTACTAGTATTTTGTACACAAACGGACACACGGACGGACAGACAGGCTGATTCTGAAAACTGATTCTGAAAACTGATTCCGAAAACATTCGTTTTGCGGAGGTATAATAAAGTTCCATTTTTTTCAATGGCCACTAATACACTTTTGCTGCAAAATGGAGAACCAGTTTGGTCATAATCTAGAATAAAGAAGTGGACAGTGTAGATCAGAGATCAGACTGCACATTCTGTGCAGTCTGATCTTGATCTACACTGTCTACAAAAGCTTTTTGTGTTGTCTACAGTAAGGAAAGAGTTAATGAGTTAGATGTAAAAATTGTATTAACCAAAAGAAAAAAATATTGCAGTGATCATAGCTAGATACTAACTTGACCCATGTATCCCCAAGCCATTATCTAGCAAATGCCGAGATATCTCACTCTCTAAAATACAGGTGTCCTGCTTCTGACAATCAGTGTCCTTAAAATGGCTGGACAATGTTAGTGTCAACCTAAAGTGATAACTACGTTACAAAAAGTTGAAATCTATAGATACAAAATATGAAACAAACATACACAAAACTAATGATAATTCAAACTAATGATCCTTCGTAACAGATTAAAAAAAACAAAAACAAAACTCTATTATTTCAAAACAGGAGCCAATAAAAACACTAAATTTACCCTTAATCCATCAATTTCTCCAGTGTGGCAATGTAGCACAATACATCTATTTATAGACAAAATAACTACAATCTGAATGCAATATCAACCCATTTTTAAAATTCAGAAAAAAGGTTGTGATCCCTGGCAATATTATTCATAATTTGCGTATAATATCAAAAGTTTGTCAATTCAGGAAAGAAGTGACGATCCCAAATAAAGGTATAAGAGTATATGAGCCATGCTCTGGCAAAAGGGGGTGTAATGCATCTCTGTGAAGCATAATACGGTACCAAGAAAGTCATCACAATACTATGGATCAGTTAACTCCATTTTGTTTAATAATTGGCAGAATCCTGAGGTATAATAGTCCTTGGACATGTAGGTAAAAAGGTCCCACATCAAGTTGATCGACTTATGATAAGCCAACGTTACTCAGCATATTTCTTTATTATCAAAAGTCTTTAGTAAGAAAATTGAAAAAATAACCTGGTTTGCTGAATTTTTTATTCTGCCCTACATTTTAGGGTAAGATATCCCTGATGAATAATATAAACATGTCCATTATTTTTAATGCATCAATATTTTGTTTCTAATGACATATTTACTACATTTAGCTAAAAAATTCTCTGAAGTTCCACTCTGATTTTTAACTTTGTATACAGACTAAAAAATCTCATTCTCTGTAACAAAACATTTATCATTACCTTATTCTCTGACAAGAATAAAAGGAATGTTTTCATGAAGCATTTTTGAAACATTAATATAACGAAAGTTTGTCTAGGTGTTAAATACCACAAAATAAACACTTTATACCAACAAATAATAAAGAATTTTAACACACCCTCACATTTTAAGCAAGTCTCAATATAAAAGAGAAATGCTATCAAACATAATTAACTTAAAAATTAATTTACTACATTGTTTATATTCAACTCTTTGTGAAACAACAAATTTTTTCACTTACCCAATTGGAATGCATTTGCCAATGACAAAGATAAATGTGACTCCAAAATGGATTTTTCTGTGAAAGGTACAAAAACATTGTAGGGAAAGTAGAAAATGCTAGTTACCATCATTTCTTCTTTTCCCACAATGTTTTTTTTTTTTAAAAAGCCTTCCTCCTCAGCATCATTAAAACTGGATTACCTTTTTAAAAAACACTTCCTTCACAAGTACAGTAAAATGGCTACTGTATTTTCCGGACAATAGGCCGCTTATCCGTTAAGTAAGTGGAAATTTTCAAGGGTGCGACCTATAAGACGAAGTGGCTTATACATTAAATGTTGTTTTTCTAAATGATCTTTCAGTGGGGCCTATAAAACAGAAAGTAAGTGGAAACCAGTTTACAACTCCCCAAGTGGGTGCCATTTTGGTTCACGTTCCCTGAGTATTTTTTGAACACTTATACCTACCTTTAATTGGTAGGTAAATTAACTCGCTGGCAAACTTACGAATGTGTTAAAATTCATGACCAACCTAGATTTTCACACCCATTGGTTGATAATGTCAATTTAGTAACAATGAGTGGTTAACTGTGAATGTAATTAAAGGTGTTGTTTGGTGTGTACTGTCAATCAAACTGAAAATTTGACAATTTCGAAATTCCTTAAAACATTTGACAAGGGATAAACAATTGATAAAAGAATGATGACGGACTCAAGTCCTCTGAGTGATTCCATCTACAGATGGATGACACTGTACATTAACCAAGCGTATTGGCCGCTACCTATGTGCCGGTGCAGCCTTTACAATATTTTTTATTTCTAAAATGGTTAAAATGAACAGGTGCAGCCTATACAGTGCAGCAGCTTATTGTCCGGAAAATACAGTACATAACCATACAAAACAATATATACATGTTATTGCAAAGTAAAAGTTTTGTAAAGTATCATAATCAAGTGAAAAAGTCTATATTTCAACAACAAAATAACATTAACAAACAACATAATGTAACTTGTGTCTTGAACAAGAACCTTTGATCAGAAATAAGGCTTTGAAGAAGTCCTGAGTACCGTTATAGCTTAGAGAAACTGAATGTTTATATACAGGAAGCTCTTTACTAAACGACAAAATTTTAGACTGGTCCAAATTCAAAGCATTTGCAGATGACAAAATAATCCTGACTTAAAAATTGAAATTCGTTTTAGGAAGGGTACAAAATATTGTTGGAAAAGGAGAAAATACTGGTAACCAGCATTTTCTCCTTTTCCCACAATGTTTTCAAAAGACTTTTTCTTTGGGGGTCGTTAAAAATTGTAATTGTGTGGTAAAGAGTTCATTCAGATCTGTTTGGTAATTTTCAAGGCTCGCCACCTGACTGGCAGAGAGAAAATCATGTCAACCAATAAATTGGCTGGTATTGGAATATATGACTTCAGAAAATATTCAAAGTTATTTGTGAATAGAAACCTGATTAAAGTCCTAAAGCCTCTAACTCCTTTCTTTACCATTCAATCCCATGTTTCAACAACCCTGGGAAGAAGCCTTTTAACTTTATAAGAAAGGAGATACTAAATGCTGGCAACCAGACTTTTTCCCTTAATGTTTTCTTCTCTTTCAAAAGCAATCCCATCAAAATAGTCACAACTGAATTTTTCGTCTGTAAATTCTTTCAGTATGGCAAGTCTAAAATATTGTCAACTGGTAAGGGTAACGAGGGTCAATGTTTCCGCAAAGTGTCACTCCAACGGAAATTTGACCTTTAACACTAGAGACAAAAGATTACACAACAATGATCTCCTAACATCTATGGTTAATACAAAAACTGTGATTTCACTCTTTACCAAATGACAAAATTTTAGACTTGTCCAAGATGAAAACATTTGCAGACAACAAAATTAATGTGACTCAAAAACTGACGTTTATTTTGGGAAGGGTAGAAAACATTGTGGGAAAAGGAGAAAATGCTGGTTACCAGCATTTTCTCCTTTTCCCACAATGTTTTCAAAGGGCTTCTTCCTCAGGGTCGTGAAAACCAGGGATTGTTTGGTAAAGGGTTAACTCTTTACCGAACGACAAAATTTTAGACTGGTACAAATTGAAGGCATCTTCAGACAACAAAATGAATCAGAATGTGACATAAATATTAAAATTTGTTTTTGGAATTGTAGGAAACAATGTTTCCAAAAGCCTTCTTTTTCTTGTTCAAACTCTAAAAGAATTAACAGAAGTAGAATAAAGCATGTAAGATCTTGATAAATAACATGGTTAACTGAACTTAACTCTTTACCAGATAACAAAGGGTTAGATTTGAAGTTGCCTAAATCGAAAGCACTTGCAGACAACAAATTTTATGTGGCTCAAATGCTGGGGACTATGTGTACAAACTTTGAAAAAGATTGTGAGACAACAAAATGTTGGTTACCATGTTCTATTAACAGCAGTGGTATGTCAAAAATAAAAGTTATAACATTCACCGGTGAATTACAATATTCACTTGTGAATTATAAGGATATAATTCACTGTTAGATGTCTATAAACCACTGAAAAGCATAAAAGAAAAAAGGGTTGAACATGAGGCACAAAGTGAATGATATGAATGTATACACTATGTGATTACCATAACAATATGTTCACTAAAAATAAAATACCCTTAATAGCAATTCAGATTACATCACAGTCTAAATTATTGTCTGCTACTTTTAATAAGATATTCTTTTTGACAACGCACCCCCTGCACTGACTTTCTCATGTGAATTTCCATGTCATCAGCAGTCACAAAATATTAACAAAATACAATTTTCAGACATTAACCACACAATACAAAGTTTTAACAACCCTAAAAAAGAAGACTTTGAAAACATTGCAAGAATAGGAGAAAATGCTGGTAACCAGCATTTTCTTCTTACCCAACAATGTTGTCGACCCTATCACAGACAGAAATCATCATTTGAGTCGAAAATTTTGTCGTTTGGTTAAAAAAAAAAATGCAATATCAGGGCGGTTGAACATTTTAGCAAACAACTCAGTTTTAGACTTGTCAAAACTGAAAGCATTTGCAGATGACAAAATAAATTATGGCTTAAACAAAGGGAATGTCCTTGCTAGGGTAAAAAACACTGTGGAAAAAAAGGTGAAATTGCGGGCCACCAGAATTTTCTCCCTTTTTCATTTTGTCTTCTACTACAGCCTTTTTCCTCAGGGTCGTCAAAACAGGACTGTTTGATAAAAGGTTAACCTACCAAACAGCAGAGCTCCAGATAAGAGGGAGTGATGGTTTTCTAAATCCATTATTTTTCTTCGAAATCCTATGTTGTGGGTACTCATTAGAATTGTCTCGATGAGATGATTCTAATGAGTACCCACAATATAGGGTTTGCTGGAGAATAATTGATACTTTCAATTTCGAAATCAAAATCACTCCCCCTATCTGGAGCCAGACTTCCCGAAACATGTCGGTCCTATGGACGTGACCGACAAATCTTGAGAAGGACCGACGATTTTTCAGGCCAGATCGGTCCGACTGTCCTGCATTTATTCCGAGCCGCTGAAAATGTAATCGCAATGTTTTGGACAAAAATGGCGTCATTAAAATGTTACGAAGGCGCTAAACCTGGTTAAAAAAAGAAAATTAACGCCAGAGGAGCGTGCTGAAAAGAAAAGGGAATATGAGAAAAAGAGACCGGAGAGAAAATTGATCGTGAAAAGGAAGCAGCAACGAGAACGGTTGGTTTATGACTCGGAAAAGGTGCAAATGCGCTGCATAGACTGTCTGGATTTTTACGATGAGAAAGTTAGAACGGACCAACATCTTCGCAATACCAACATATTTATTCTTGGATGCACAAATTTAATGAACTGACTTGCTTGTACTGTTTAGTATTTTCTCCTTTTCCAATAATGTTTTCAAAAGCATTTTTCCTCAAGGTTGTTAAAAGTCGTGATTGCTTGGTAAGGGGTTAAATATCAGTGACTTTTGAAAGTCTTAATGAGTGGAGAAATAGTTTAATATCACTATATGCATAAAGTTGATATAGTTGGTACCCTTCTTTTTTTTGTTAAAATTGATTCGGTCGGACAGATTTTCAGGCCTTGTCAGACCGAATGTCTGACACTTTTTGTGAACTTTCGGGAAGTCTGCTGGAGCTCTGAAACAGTGTAGATTCAAGACAAAACTTTACACTCTATGTAGTCACATCTTGATCTACACTGCATAAGCCATCAATTTTTGTGATTGGCACACAAAGGATTAATCTGTTACCAGATGACAAAATTTTAAACTTTGCCAAATTGAAATTAATTTCCAGATGACACTGAATGTGGCTAAAATAATGTGATTTGTATCTAGAATAGATAGAAAACACTGTGGGAAAAGGAGAAAATGCTTGCTACAGCATTTTCTTCATTTCCAATAATATTTTCGTAAGACTTTCTAATTCAGTGTCGTTAAAGCATGGCATTGTTTGGTATATTCAATTCTTTACCAGGTGACAAAATTTCAATCCTGTTTAAATTGAAAGCACTTGCAGATGACAAATAAAATATCATTCAAAGCATAAAACTTATCTTGTTTCAAAAGGTAAACTAGAGGCGCTTGAGCGCCTGTATCGCTCCACAGGCCTGATATTTCTATAATGGCGAAAGGAAGTTTTTAACAATTATCATTCAATCCTGCATTTTAGCTCACTGAAGAAACAATTTGGTAGACAACCACCATAGGAACTTACCTGCAATACAACAATGAAATCCAATGAATAGTTTTAGAGAAGAAATTTTTCAAAGATTTTACTTTATACCATAAAAGGAAAATGAGTCTCCCATAAAAGCCATGTTTTTTGACAGATCTTTTTTTTTTTTAAGGAATTCTGTAAACCTGTATCTAAGGAACATTCCTGCAAAATAATAATGCTATCCAAATAGCGGTTTGGGAGGAGAAGATTTTTAAAGGTTTTTTACTTTGGTTGCCATGGCAACCAGAATTCTTCATGGAACACAATTATTTGAAGGAATTTGAAAGAGGACCACCAAAGGGAAATTTGGTAAAAATCCAGTCAATAGTTTCTGAGGAGAAGTTTTTTAAAGAAAAAGTTTACGGACGCACGCACGGACGAACGGACGAACGAACGGCCGGACGGACGCACGACGGACCCAACGCCATGACAATAGCCTCGCTGGCCTTCGGCCAGTGGAGCTAAAAACACCGTGGGAAAAGGAGAAAATGCTGGTCCCTTTTTCCACAATGTTTTCTTCCTTTCAAAAGCAAATTATGCCTTTTGACAGGGTTCTCCCTAGGTCCAGAATCCCACGAGTCATTGACTCTTGGGCCCAAATTTTCAAGAGTCAAAACAGAATTTCCAAGAGTCTAATAGAAACGTCCAAGGGTCAAAATTATCAGGGAGAGATAAGTGTGAAATAATGAAAACTTTCCATTTATGTTCTTTGTTTATGGATAGGAATTAGATAAGGAAATACTCTATCTTATGTAGAGACTTGTTGGAATGAAGTGGACAGAAGAATTTTAAATTGCAGCCCTAGCATGCAATTCATCTTGATGAATAAATGGACACAAACAACTTTTGAACTGTTTACCAAACATCAAAAACTTTTGACTAGATCATAATTATTTTAGACATTTGCAGAGGACAATTCAAATGTGGCTGGAATGACTTCTCTTTCTTACCCCGGAACATTGTGGAAAAGGGAGAAAATAAAGGTCACATCCATTAAAGTGTTATTTCTTAAGATTTAAGTCTTCTTTTCTTGTCCAATTACTTTTTTCTTTCACACTTGTTCCGCCCCCCCCCCATCTAATCTATAGGTTGTTGTTTATTTTCATCTTAAGTTTTTCCTAATTTTTAAACAGAGATTTTAGCTTTCACTTATTGTTTCATAAAGAAATAAGTATAAATTCACTGTTTAAATTTGTCACCAAAGATGAAAAGATAGTTTGAAGTGCCTCTGATCGGACGATGTCGAAATGATTTCTGTTGTGTCATGGGTTTTCACGTTTTTTTCCCAGCGATCTTTTTTTCAAATCAGTTAATATTTTTACAAGTATTACTGCATGATTTGATACAAATTTGTTAATTAGGGTAGCAGTTAACTTGACAACCTGTCATTTTACACTAGATAATTGGACTAACACCTTTATCATGTTTTCAAAAATGACTCGCCACTCGCCAGCTTGATTACGTGTGATAAACAGAGCTGCGTGCGTCTGTACACAGTTGACACTGATCGTGTTTATTATAGGCTACATTCCTGCCGGATGCATGCGACATAATTTATATGACCCTTTGGCTGGTAATCTCATGCGTCAGATTGACGCTTACGCAGATATTTTTGAGCGTCAAAAACAGGTCATTTCAGATTTCCGTGCGTCAAAACCCGGAGTCCCAGGTCAAAGGAGAACCCTGTTTTGAGCCAAGTTTGATTTGCCTTCTGAAAATACTATCAATATGGACAAGTAAAAATTTTTACGTCTGCCATAGCATTAATTATACAGCAAAAGATGTCACATTCTCTATAGAGAAGTCATTCACATACGGTTTATCTGGGTGTACATTTACTATAGGATGTACTGTATTATTGCTGCTTTCGATTCTGTGGCCTGGTCTAGTCAATAAGGCAATTACCATAATTATCAGCATCAGAATCAACATAACCAAAACAAATGATAGTCCGAGCTTAGCACACACGGAGTACTGTTTTCTAATATCACGAGACCCTATAACTTGCGGAGATAATTCAGTCTCCGCACCCACGAGTTCCTCATTTGTTATCACTATATCCATTTTGTTCTTATTCGACTGTTTGAAGTACATTTTTGAGTAACGACGATCACCAATTGATCGCGTTATAGTCAGCTGATTTGTGTCCGAGCTGAAACTGCTCACTGATTGATTGTTTACAAGTCTCTCCCTGTCCGCCAGTTCTGGCGCTGTAAGTATATTGACTGGACTCATCAAGAATCTATATATTCTGCAAACATTTACAAATCTTTCTGTGCAAGTGTATCAAGTTGGTGACACGGATCTATACTACAATAGCCTCTAGCTTAAAAGTTTTTTGGGTTGGATCTGTTATGGTAAACATCTCCTGAAAAACAAAGATAAAACAGTCTTCCCATTGCTCAACATCAAAATTACTCTTTACTAAACGATAGCACTTTAGACTTGAACAAGTTGAAACCATATCCAGACAACATATTAAATGTAGCTACAAAGAAGGTTTCTGTCATTGAAATAGAAGACAGGAAGAGGAGTAAATGTAGATTTTTTTCCTTTCTCACCATGTTTTCAAATGCCCCTTTCCTCAGGGTTGTCAAAACATGGGATTGTTCAATAAAGACTTAAATTCAAATGTTAATTGACAACCAATAGAGCTGTATTCATATTTTAAAATCAATACAAACCGAAGCACCCCATACAGGTGCAAACGCTCAGCTGCAGCTGCAGTCTTGGTGAAAATTCTAAGACGAAAAAAGGACACATGGTACATGTCTTAACGTCTACCATTGGAAGTTTGATGAATAAACGGTATGTGTTTTATGCAGCTATAAACTGCATTTCATTGATATCACAGCAAAAGCTCATTTATTCACGTCTTTCCAGAAGGTCACCAGCAAATGGCTGGACCTCTCCAGTTACAGTACCTTGCCTAAGGACGCTCCCATATGTGACCAGCACAACGAACCACACTCAAAGCAATATTTTGATATTAGTAATGTTTAACTCTTTTCCAAACTACAAATTAAATGTTGCTCAATTGGCTGGATTTCTAAGTAAAAATTTTGAAAACATTGCAGGAAAAGGAGAAAACACTGGTTGCCAGTATTTTCTCCTTTTCCCACAATGTTTTCAAGAGTTCTTTCCCTTGGTCATTAAAACTCAGAATTGTGCAGTAATTGGATGATAAGCTATCACTACTACCTTTTTCCAACAAGAGCGTCACATGCAATTGCTTTTCTCAGTGAATATTCTAGGTGGAAAAAGGGGAATAACTATGTCAAACATATTTTGAAAGTTCTCTATCTTTGTGGCACAGGTTCACCTTTTGCTAGTGAACATCTAGCCCAAGTCTGAAGTCAGTATTTCATATCAGAGATGTGGAAAGATGTCAAAAGTTTTCAAGTGAAAGCAACATACCGTATTTCCCCTAAGTATTCGGACACCCTAAATTTTCAGACAGCATTAATTATTTGCCAAAATAATTTATTTTTTGTCCCTAATTTCGGATACTTAGTAAAATGTCTGTCCCTTAATTTTCGGACACGAAATTATAATGGTTTAGAAGTTCGACGAAGACCCGCAATACTCTTTCCCAAAGGACAAATTTTAGACCCATCCAAACTGAAAGAGTTTGCATACGACAATTTTAAATTTTAAAAATCATTAAAATGGCGGAAAGTTCTCCAAAGGGGTAGAAAACATGGTGAGAAAAGGATAAATTGCTCGTTACGAGCAATTTCTCCTTTTCCCACAGTGTTTTCGTAAGACTTGTACTGCAGACACGTAAAAACAAGGGCTTGTTTGGGAGAGGGTTAATTGGCAAGTACCTGAGAATCGTAAATCAATCTTTGTTTTAAGGATTAATCCTTTGTATGGCATCTGATGATCGCGGTAAACTGAATACGAGTGCTAATTTGTGTTACACGGGCTAGATATTTATGCCAAAAACCGTGACGCATTAAAGTCGTAAATTTTAGCGATAAACGCTGTAAGATACACTTTTAATGCATAACGGTATTGATAGTTGTAACGCCCTGTACACAGTTCGACATGTTGACATGGAGACAAGAATGTGTATGAACGACGTAATCCGGTTTGGTTAGGTCAAGATTAACCCTTACCAATAAACCCTTACCCTTACCAATCAATAACTGATTTTCACAGTGTATTAATCCAATCCGACGTGTATTAAAATAGCGTAAAAGGGGCCTGAAATATATTTTTTCCAATTTAAATATTTTCCAGGTGTAGATACAGAATCGCATTCATTGGTAAAAATTGACAAGAATAAATGATTGGTTATCACTAATCCAACCAATCAAATTACTAACAAGCAAGTATGTGCGGTACTTGATCAAACATTCGGCGGCATACTACGTCATCCTCTTTGATCTTGGATTGTGTAAGGGAAAAGCATATTTCAGTGAGAAAAACATTTGCAAACATTCGTACTGTCATTAAACTTTTAATTGGGAACTACCTTGATTGACAGGTATTATTTGTCATACTTACTGTTAATTGACACCGCAAACCTGTAGATAATGGATCGTTAATACTTAAAATGTTCTTGGATACAGTGCGTTAGGAACCGAAGTTTTCGGATAGAGATTTCCATCATCAATTCATTCCTAAATTTTCGGACAGTAAGACAATTATTTTTGTAAACTTTCGGACACCAAAATAAATAATTATTTTTTCCCGTCCGAATACTTAGGGGAAATATGGTAGATGACCTCAAGGCTATGCCAATGCAGTGATACCCCCGGTCTTCATTTAACCCTTTACCACACGACAAAATTTTATACACATCCAAACTGAAAGCATTTGCAGACGACAAATTAGACATGGCTCATATGGTGAGATTTATCTGTAAAAGGACAGAAAACATTGCGGGAAAATTTTTTTAAAATGTTTTTTAAAGGCCTCTTTCTCAGGGTCGTTAAAAGTCAGGATTGTGTGGTAAAGGGTTAAAACAGCCAAGCTGAAACATTAGGTCAACATACTCAGTGAACACTATGCCAACCTTTTCTAAACAATCTCGTGTTTTAACAACCCTACCCTAAGGTAGAAGGCTTTTGAAAACATTGTGGGGAAAAATAGGTGATTATGGTAATCAGCATTTTCCTAGATCTACCTTCAACTAAAAGGAGGCTCTGATGTCATTTTTGTGATTGTTTCTTCGCATCCTAACTGGGCCCTGCGAGACTCAGTGGTAAAGTGCAGGACTTGTTACCTAAAGAGCCCCAAATTGAGCCTCACTGGAAACACCAGGATTTTTCTTGGGGAGTACCCTTGGGCAAGACACTCCAGAGCCCTAGCCTAGGACAAAAATAAATATGTGAGCTGCTGCTGTGATATTCATGATTGAAATAATGTTGAAAGTGGTGTACAACACCATTCAATCAATCACTTCTTAGCAGAGACACATTCACAACAAGAACATCAAAGCAAACCTCCAAATTATGGCTCAATTTTCTCCTTTTCCCACTGTTTTCTACCATTCTAATAAAAACCCCATTATATGATCGCCTGATTGATTGTATACCATTTTAACATTATTTCAGTTATATTGTAGCAGCCAGTGCACTACTCCCGATTCAGGGTCTAGCTCCGATGTTATTTTTGTGATTGTTTCTCCGCTAGACTCCAGCAGCAGCCTTCTTTAAAAGTATCTGGAATGAATACGATTTTACCGGCATCTTTTCAAATGGCTCTATGCGACAAAATTTCCAATGACAGCTAATAAAATGGGCATGGATTGTTAGATAAATGATTAATCTTTATTATCACACAAGCTGTGCTGCAAAATACCAATTAAATCAATGGAAATTTACCTTTTTTCCCAACGTAAATAAATCCAGTGAAATTTGTAAACAACTTACATGGCGACTTCCATTAAACAGACATGCGCACTCAACGGAATTTGAATTTTGTACAGTCTGGTTCTCTAACCCTAACAACCGTTTTCGCACAAGGGCCTTTGTCAATAGCGAAATTCGCAACTAAACCGTCCTGTAGCGTGTCAGAGATACTGCGATTTCTGCCGAGACATGCGCATTGATGATATCACCATGTTTTGAGTTCTGGTGAAGTAGGTCAACGGTTATTTACGTAGAAAAGTACGGAATTGCACGAAGGTAAGATTTAGATATTAACTAACATAAGTTTTTTTGTAAAGATAAATCATTTATCTAACGATCTATGCCCATTTTATTAGCTGTCATTGGAAATTTTGTCGCATAGAGACGTTCGAAAAGATGCGGGTAAAATCGTATTAATTCCAGATACTTTTAATGAACATTGCTCTGAAGGTCTGGCGAAGACCAGTAACAAAAATAGCATCGGAGCAGACCTTCAGACTGAAGGTACCAGTGCACCTATCCATGCTTTCCTGGATTTACATTTACCAGTACTCTGCACAATATTCTTTCCAAGCCACTGGCTGCTTTCCCACATAACCATTGTTGAAACAACGGTCAGTGGAGAGAGGAATGAGTCACAAGGACTATCATCAGTCCTCAGAAAGAAATTGGCCGAGCCTGGGATCAAACCGGCGACCCTCTGTTCTCAAGTCCTCCACCCTACCGACTGAGCTACTGGGGCTCAGCTCCATTATATGAGTCACGTTTATTTTGTCGTCTGCTTTTAGTGTTGACGAGTCTAACATTTTATTGTCTTGCAAAAAGTTTATAATTTACAACAGCTATGTGTCAGAGCTAGTCTGCCTAGAACCGCCTTAATTAATTTAATATTCCAGTCTGTTGATTAACAATTAACTTTATTTTCTTTTTGTCTGGAACTACATTAGTTTTAAAATGAAGATTCTTAATTGCTCACAAATAGCTGGTTAAATACGTTTAATAGTTCGAACTTTGAGTAACTCTTCTCTCAAACAGTCATAAGTTGACTGCCATAATCGTCTAAAAGGTTTTTCGTGGAGAGAAAACGGCGAAGATCTAGACATGATAGTACAGATAAGTGCTTAGCTGTGACAAATACTTAATCTAGTGACAAAACATTTACCTATTTTAGATGAACCCTCGAAGCATGCTTTCTTTGTTTTCTTTCTGCGCTCGTTAAGACCGGTTTTGTCCAGTTTTTTATGTCATCAATCAATCGATAGCCTGACGTCATTTTCCCGCAATTTGTCAAAAGGGGATTTTGTTTTCAAATGTAGATTTATGTATGTAATGTATTAATGTTTGTTACACATGTTCAATTTTAATCGAACAAAAAAAACCAAACTTTTTTTAAACTCATTCCTGAATTTATACAAAATCACAAAATGAATTCAGTTCAGCCAAGCATGTATTGTAAATTATATCATGACCATGCTGGTTCAAATGGCATTCATGCGCTTTCGAACAGAGGGTGTCAGAAGAAAACGTCCCACGAGGAAATGGTTCCAAAACTGCTTGGCGACGATTTTTCTAGAGAAATTGTCCCCTGTAAAATAAATCGCCGCTAATAAAGTAGCAATAGAGAAAATGGAAAAAAAAATATAGTCAGTGTTTCGCTCCAGATTTTTTGAATATTTTATTATTTCAAACAGGAAAAATAGTTTTTAAAATATTGTTGTTTTACTGCTCATCTTTGAATACAGTTTCTAAATACAGAATTTAAGGAAACCAGATTTGTGCCGGGTTTTTCCACAGACTTATTCACAAGAAATGTCTGGGCTTTTTTGTAAAATAATCAGATAGGTATAAAGAAATTTCCCAAAAGAACTTTTAGATAGATGATTTTGAGCCAAATGTTAGTTTTTATACCAACCAAGTGGACTATACGGTTGTCGTATTGAAAAGTAGTCCAGTTCTGTATCCAGAATTGATTGATTGATTGAATTTGCGTTTATTTATCGTCGCTACCGGTTGCCCATATGGGCGACGCCCCCTGAAGGCTGTTAGTTTTGTTACGGGGGATAGTGCAGATACAGGACGAAACCCATCTTAAGTTACGCCTGGTTCTTTTACGTGCTCGGTGTATAGCACCGTCACACGGGACCTCGGTTTAACGTCTCATCCGAAAGATTATTAGTAATTTTAGATGGCCAGCCGTGGGAATCGAACCCACACCCTCAAGCGACTCGAAACATCACGTTCACGAGTCCTACGCTCTACCTATTGAGCTATGCGGGCTGGTCAATATCCAGAATGTCCAAATCAGATAGATTTGTATTTGAAAATGCCATCTAGCGGAAGATAATGTCGATGTCTGCTCATGTCATATTCTTCGAAGATTCGACCTGTCTGCTTTGACGCTTCACTATCCTGTACAGGATAAATTGAATGATTCAGCTAGACTTACCTTCGTAGAAGTAAGGCGAAGGTTGATCATAATTTCATCCAACATATAAACTCCCTTATGGGCCCCACAGATTTATGACGCAGCGTCAGCAAAAATATCAAATATATACACAGGATTTAATATTCCATGAAAAAGAACTCACCACTTCCGATTCCATTCCTAAAGTTTATAATTTTCACACTTTAATGATTTATAATTGATTCTTTGAAATACGTCTTTTCCCAGGTCGCTATATTAATACGCGGTATGTAAACTAAAACTCGCCGCTAATAAAGTAGTAATGGAGAAAATGGCTATCAACAATGCATCTTTTGAAAAATATAGCCTGTCTTTCGCTCCAAATTTCTTAAAAATTCAATAATTTCAAACTGGAAAAACATATTTTACAAATACTATTGTTTTACTGCACATCTTTGAATACTGTTTCTAAATATAGCCTTTAGGGAAACCAGCTGGATTCGTGCAGGGTTTTTCCACAGACTTACTAACAAGAAGTGTCTGAGCTTATACCGAAGCTATTACCCAAGCCTGTAGGGGCTGTTTTTATAAATGACTGGTGCATAGGTTACATGCTAGCTGACTATAGCTGAATGAATAACACCAGGTTGCATTTAATTGAGTAAACGTTTATTTTGTTTTGAAATTCAAAGTAACAGTTGTCGTTTTGAAAAGTAGTCCGGTTCTTTACCCAGAGTGCCCAAATCAGATAGGTCTGTATTTGAAAAATGCCACCTAGCGGCATTATCTTTCGAAAGAACATTGTGGAAAATAGAGAAAAGAAAATTCTGGCTACCACTCTGTCCTCTAAGCAAGGAGTGAATGAACCGGAAATTTTATAGACAGGAGCTTGTCAAATTTGAATACTCTCTCTCTCTCTGGGGAAAACTATGGGACTATAACAATATTTAAATTGCTCTGCATTTTATGTACTACGTACTCTAGTCTGTCTGTCTCCAATTCTCACATTTACTTCAAAGGAATAACCTTCCGTCGGCTTGTCAAAATAATTATCTCTATCTTAACATCGTAGTGTAAAGTTGAACAAGAGAATTCATTTTGTCAAGAAGGATGATAATAGTTATCTTTGCAATGTCCTCTAGAAATGCATCAGTCCACGGTTCTATAGAGCTTTTGTGTCCCCATAGTTTGTATGCTGTTTAACGCCTTTTTCAACATTATTTCAGTTCTATCGCAGCGTTTTGCACTCCTATTCATTCTTTCATGGACTTCTTATAAACAGCTCTTGCAAAATATTCTTTCCAAGTCTTTGGCCGCTTTCTCATATTTTAGACTGGTCAAAAATTCCAAACCAGTCCAAATCCAAAGCATTTGCAGACGACAAAGAAATAATGTCGAAATGATGGGATTTGTCTTTGAAAGGATAGCAAACATTGTGGGAAAAAGAGAAAATGCTGTTTCTCTTTTTACCACTCGACTGAAAATTAGAGTTGCCGATAATTATAGATTTAGCATTTGCAGACAACATTGTGCGGAAAGGAGAAAATACTGATAAACAACATTTTGTCCATTTACAACAATGTATTCTAAAGTCTCACAGGGTCCCTAAAACAAGGAACCGTTTGGAAAAGGATTTATACAAGTTTGACTGTACTTGTACCTCTCTCTCTCTCAGGCCTTTTGGAGAGGTTTTGGGATTCAATGTGTTGCGTAATAAGAATCCCAAATACATAACGTAAGCGTTATTCGGAACTTTATTAGTTCGTGGAATAAAATGGCACAGATATGAGGCAGACATATAAATTTAATATTCTTCTGCTATTCGTGATAATCAATGATTTTTTTTCCGGAGAGTGCAAAGCAAGATTAGCCTTCATATACGTGCAGTCAAATCTTGCTCTACGTTCTCTGCTACTCTATCAGTGTCTTCGGTCATATGAACCCAATTCTTACAAATACGTATATGTAAGAGTTTGCAATTTAAATCTGGCAGGAAAATGGTTAACTCTCTACCACACGACTTTTAACGACCCTGAAGAAGAAGTCTTTTGGAAACATTGCTGGTAAAGCAGGGAAAAACTCATAACCAGCAGAAACATTGTTGGAAAAGGACAAAATGCTGGTAACCAGCATTTTCTCCCTTCCCACAATGTTTTTTTCCTTTCGAAGAAAAACTTCCTAATTTATGCAACATTCAGTTTTCTCATCTGCAAATGTTTTCAATTTAGATCAGTCAAAAATTTTGTCTTCTGGTAAAGAGTTACAGTGTAACTGTCTGCCAGATAAAAAAAAAATGTAGACTTATCCAAACTGAAAGGATTTGAAGACGACGTTTGAAATTTGACTCAAATGATGTTTATTGTTCTTGATATGGTAGAAATTATCGTAAGATAAAGAGAATATGCTGGTTAAAACTCGGAATTGTGCGGTAAAGGTAAAAGCGTATTGTTTTAGTGTACATTTATGACCAAAGCGCTGCGAAATATCTCTAAAACGGTCGTAATGGTGGAAAAAAGTAAAATCCAAATTATCTCCCTTGCTAGATAAAAACCAAGGTTACCAAATTGCAACTAGGTCCTTTTATCCGATTTCCTTTGTTTTTATCCTTGCTTTACTAGGAGATGTTGCGATTATTATAATTTGACTTGTGCTGTATATGGAAGGTTCTTCATAATATTTGCAAATCGAATTTTACACCATTGAAATGCATGAAATAGATCAAATTTGTGGTTTGATAAATTTTGAAGGAGATATTTAAACCTGAACATCCTAAATAGTGCAAAGGATATCAAGGATAAAAACCAAGTAATACCTTTTCAGGACCTAGTAACTAATAGAGAGCTATCAAGGGAAGTAATTTTCTTTTGTCTCCCATTGACAGGCCTCCTCGCTGTTCTCTTAATCAGCAGTGATACTTTATCGTTGCTTCCGTTATAATAGGGATGCTGAATTCCATTCGGCGCTGCAATAAAATGTTTTGCAGTCTTCAGTAGAGCAAGAGTATCATGCAGTGTAAACAGAACATGCAGTCTGATCTGACAGGCTTCCTCACTGCTCTCTTAACTCTTTACCACACGAGAAAATTTTAGACTGGTCCAAATTGAAAGCATTTGCAGACGACAAAATAAAGGTGACTGAAAAATTAAAATTTGGTTTGGGAAGAGTAGAAAACACTGTGGGAAAAGGAGAAAATGCTGGTTACCAGCATTTTCTCCTTTTCCCACAATGTTTTCCAAAGGCTTCTTTCTCAGGGGCGTCAAAAGTAGGGATTGTGTGGTAATGGGTTAATCAGCAGTGATACTTTATCGTTGTTTACATTGTAATAGGTATGTTGCATCCCATAGTATTTTCAGAATATAGATTGCACGTGAATGAAATGATTTGGCTTTGTAAAGGTAAAAAGCATTGTTGGGGGAAAAAAAGCCGTTCAGCATCATTTTCTCCTTTTCACACAATGCTTTCAAACGCCTCCTTTCTCACGATACGGTGAAACGGCTTAAGTATAGTTCTCTTGTTTTTTCGGCTTCATATCATTACCGTACATTTTACTTTATGTCCCTTTACAAAACAATCCCATGCTTTCCAACCCTTTGGGCATCGTTAGACTGAAAGGGGGATGCTGGAAACCACATAAAAGCCATTTTGTCAAACAACCGACTGAATCATAGGGCAGAATTATCCTTGGCCATGCAGAAAATTTACCTAGAGGCCAAAAGGTTTCGACTCAGACCAGTGTGCACGGACACAGTTTGTCTTTGTCTCCCTCGTTTGACTAACACACTGATTCATTTACTGTCTCTCTCTCCATGCTCGCTGTGCGAGCACACACTCACTGTCTACCTGTCTGGATTACTTTCTCTCTCTCTGTTCACTCAGCTGTTTCATCTGTTGTTTCTCTCTTTTCATTCACTCTCTAGTTCCATCCCTCTCTTTGTTTACTTACTCACACTTTCCATCTCTCTCTCTCTTCATTCACTGTACTTTCTCTCTCTCTCCATTCACTTGTTTCATCCTCTCTTTGTTCATTCACTCACTCTTTCCATCCCCCTGTATGTCTGTTCCCTCACTCACACTTTCCATCTTTCTCTCTGTTCACTCACTCGTTCTCTCTCTTTATTCACCCTCACTCCCTCGTTCCATCTCTCTTTATTCATTCACTCTTTCCATCTCTCTCGTTTCTCTTTCCATCTCTCTGTTCATTCACTTAGCCTTCTCTCTCTCTCTCTTCACTCACTCTCACATTTTTTTACTTTGGACAACCCCGGAATCGAAACCGGGAATCCCTGGCACAAGGCCGTAATCATAACCATTTGACCACAGTGGTTGTTGTGAAAGGTTATTCAATCCATTAATTTAAACTTAATATTCGCACCTTTATAAGCCCCTGAGGGCCATTACCCATAATGCAAAGCGGGTGTGTTTATTTGTTTAGTGTTACCCAATACGTATTATACGGTTGAAAAAATATTCTTCTGCATACATGCGAACACGCACATGCACATACATACAGACAAAATATATATATTCTTACTAATAATATGACTCGATGAAGACGAACAAGATAAAGAAGGAAAGAGAGACAGAGAGAGAGAGAGAGAGAGAGAGAGAGAGACATAACGATAGATAGAAAGAAAAACAATGGCAGATAGAGAGAGAGAGAGAGAGAGAGAGAGAGAGACAGACAGACAGACAGACAGACAGACAGACAGACAGACAGAATATTATCCAGAGCAATTGTCATTGACAACGTTTATAGACAGAGGGCAGGCACGTGTCACTTAATTTTGAAATGGTTTGGTACTTGTGGCCTTTTGCTACTGCATGAAAAGATCTATGTCATCCACAAATGACTCCTGTCTAAAATTTGGTCTTACTGTTTTCAGGTTAGCTATGCGCCAAGGCAGCCAGTGGCTTGCAAAAAATATCCTGCGAAAAGTACTAGTAATAGAAGCTCCGGGAAAACATAGATAGGTGCACTAGCCACTACGATATACATGTATAACTGAAATGATGTTAAAAACGGTGTTCATGTTTTTTTCTACAAACCCACTAGCAAAAAACTGAACTTTGTTCATATTCTAATTAACATAAGATTGACGCTGATACTTGGCAAAAAAAAACCTCTAAGGAACGGATAGCTAGGTACACTAACTACCGTTATGTGACTGAAATAATGTTGAAAACAGCCTTAACCATATTACCATATTTTCAGACTTATTTTCAATCTGATCTTGATCAACTTATTGTACAACTATTAATATGTTTACCCTTTACCAAACAATAACGTGTTCAAACAATCCTGAAGAATAAAGCTTTTGAAAACATTGTGGCAAAAAGAGTAAATGCTGGAAACCAGCATTTTCTAACAGCATTTTCTCCTTTTCCAACAATGTTTTATAACCCGTTTGAAGAAAGATACCATCACTTGATCCAGTCCAATCTGCAAATCCTTTCAGTTTTGACAGGTGTAAAAGTTTGTCTTCCGGTAAAGGTCGGTCAATTTTTTGCATGTCCGAGGACTACTTATGTGATGGATTGCTTGGTATAATGCGTCACGGAGATGCAGTAAACCCCCTTTGCCAGAGCATGTTTCAAATATTTGAACACTTTTCCTCTCTTGGAGTAAACGGCAGATGTCTGACTAGCTGTAAA
This sequence comes from Hippopus hippopus, assembly GCA_946811185.2. Lineage (NCBI taxonomy): Eukaryota > Metazoa > Mollusca > Bivalvia > Cardiida > Cardiidae > Hippopus > Hippopus hippopus. The sequence continues at coordinate 6,908,949 of OX328107.1, forward strand.
TCAGCCTGGTAGCTCAGTCAAGAACTTACAGAGACCACTGGTTCGAATCCGCCGACTCGGCCGATTTCTTCTGGAGTATTAATTATAACCGTTGCGACAAGATTCATTTCTCTCTCAACACTGATAATTGCTTCGAGAATGGTTGTGTAGGAAAAGCAGCCGGCTGTGGCTTTGGAAGAATAATGTGCAAGGTACTGGTAAAACAAACTAGAGGAGACTATCGATATCTGTACTAACTGCCTAAATAAAACTGTAATAATCTTAATATTAGAATAATATATTATAAAACAAAATAGGTTTTAACCCTTGACCTGCTAAATAAGTAGAATGAAACTTTCAAGCTGATATTAAGAAGCCAAATTTTGCTATTTCAAAAGAAATATTTTTAGGGGAAAATATCGCCTTAACAGACAGTGTAGATCTAAGATCAGACTGCACATTATGTTCAGTCTTATCTTAATCTACGCTGTCTGCAAAAGGTCGTTGTCTCGCGCCTACCAACAAGAGGATTAAAAGATTCATATAAGAACAATAACTGCTGTATAGAAGTTGCCGACCAGTATACGAGTTGTCTCCCTTGTACAAGCGTATACCAACCAAGATGACTGCGTTTGACTGCATTCAATGCATTGGTAGATTTACTGTTAGGGTTTTCATTTCTATACCACACAATCCCGATCTTTAATGATCCTGATGGAGAAGGCATTGGTGTCCAGCATTTCCTCCTTTTCCCACAACGTTTGCTACCCTATCACAGACAAATCTCATAATCGTTGTTTGTGTTGATCTATTTCATATTCTCGAAGATTCGTCTGTATTTGAAAAATGCCACCTTGCGGAAGATAATGAAGATAGTGCTCATAAAGTAAGATACTAAATAACTATCATGATAATTTAAAAATATATATATATATATAAGTCAAAGTTTCCTGGAAATTTTATGTAGATAGACTAGTGAAAAGTTTCATGGAAAAAAAAAATTCACGATAAACTCTTTTATCTAAAATATTTTACATTGATCAGGGATCGTATATATACTGACCCACACTTCCAACGCAAAATTAGGTTTTACTTAACATTTTTCATTTATTATTCCATCCAATGTCACAAACTTTCAAAAATAGACAGAATGGTCATTTTTGGAAAAGATAGCACTACATCCTCCCTTCAACCTCGATAGGCCTAAGGCTAGTCAGCCTTTGCCCCAGCGGGCTAGAGGGGTGTCTTCAAAAAATAAAACATTACTGCCAGTATTCGGTATTAATGCAGCAATGAATCTCCGATGCAAGAATCTTAGGTTTCGGGGAATGACATTTAAGGGCACGTTCTACTCATGGATCAGAGCCTGCACTCGTAAGAGTATTGGACTGTATTTGGTAGCTACGAACACGTTCAATGAAGTGACAGCGCGCTCTGATGCCGCGTTCCGGTAGCCTTCTGATTACTGTACGTGCATTTGTGGAACACTGTGCTATCTAGTTGTTACAGCGGTGGTTTTCCTCGCTAGGAGCTGTCTGTTGTCATGGACTGGGGTTGTGACTCTGCATCTACTTCGGCATAGCAAATCAGCAACTTGACCCTGACATGAACATTAAAATCTGTTCAAGACTTGATGATGGATGGGGCAACGGGTGGCGGAATAAAAAACCATATCATGCAATTTTGGACTGCAATACGTAATCCAAATCATTCATTTTAAATCATTGCCCATTCGGGCGAACTTCATCCACAACCTGTAAACGGTAGATACTGCACAAAAAAATAAACGGGATACGGCGGTAAATGAGACCAACAGCCAGGGTCATTTCAATAGCAAGTCCTCTGGTTTCAATAGTTAATCTCGGACTTATCAGGGAAGGACCTTTGGAAATTTTAACTCCACTACAGTCGGCTATCTTGTGACAAACTTTGTTCACTCTCAAATGTTAAAAAAATTGCCAGTTGTGCATTTGCGACACAAAAATGGGGCATTGTGCACAGATACCAGTGTTCAGTGAAGCATGAAGACATTGTCAACTGGCTGGTATGCGCAGTTAGGACGTGCACATGAAAAAAAAAAAATGGATGAAACTTCTTTTCGTTCTTCATATCCCGAAATTGAAATTATATTCAAAAATCATTTTGCGTTGGAAGTGCGGGTCAGTATAGATGTGTAAGATCCCTGCATTGATCAGTAATTTTTTAACGCAAAATTTCTCAGTCATGCACGAAGCTGACATTCGAGATAAAATTATCGTGATAGTTCCACCCGTTTCTCAATATCTTTAAATTTATAGATCTAGAAAATTTACCTCTTGGATGAGCTCCGTAGTTTTTCGCTTCACAAGATGGCACTATGTACAATTGTAGCTTAATTGGTAAATTTTGACCACACTTGAAATGAACAGAAGTCTGTTAAACACAAAGACGACTCGAAATGCCTCCGACGAACAACTTTAAAACCATTGAGGGAAAAGAAGAATTCATTATATAGGTTGTTAACGAAGATGTTCCGACACCGTATAGATCTAATTTAGATAGATCTATACAGTGACTGTTGACCAGTTGTGGGCATGAAAGCAAAAACAGAATCATGATAACGGTTAAAATTATCGTGATATTTTTATCGTAAAACTTCTTATTATCCAAATAATATTTCCAGGAAAGTTTGTTTTATCGCGATAGTTCTATTAAGTTATCGCAATAGTTATCTCGTATCTCGTGGCAGAAATATGCCACCATAATAAAGGATAAAAAGCCTTGGGCCAACATTCGCTCAATTTTCATTGGTCAATTTTTACACACCTCCAAATATAGCTAATCCCATATTTAGAAGTTGTAAACATACAACATGGCAGGAAGGCTGTTATGCAGGCAAATTTCTGAAAAGTTTTCAAGAAATGGTTTGTTTCTGTCACTGTTAATGGTTGAAATTCCAAGCAAGAGTCATTTTCTTTTTCTTTCTATATAATCGTAACCATGAGAGGTCGTTCCAGCCGTTCGTAACGTTACGAAATATGGTTTATCTACATGTCCGCATGTTTGAGTATTTCATGTTTTTACCAGCACACAATGTGACACATGTATTTTATGATGACGGTCAACTGTTAGACTTGGTCCATTTTGATAGCGTGCAGACGAAAAATTAATGATTTAACTGACGTGATTTGTTTTGTAAGTTAGAAAACTTGCTGGAAAAATGTTTTCAAAAGCCTACTTCCCCAGGACAGAGTTCATATTGTTCATTATCTTCTGCTAGATGGCATTCTACAAATACACATCTAATTTGGGCATTCTGGATACAGAACCGGACTACTTTTGAAAACAACAATGAAATAAACGTTTACTCAATAAAACGCTACCTGGTGCGATTCATTCAGCTGTGATCGGCTAGCATGTAACCTATGCATTGGCCATTTATTAAAACAGCCCCTACATGCCTGGATAATAGGCTAATACCTTCGGTATGAGCCCTACTTTTCCCTGGTAAATGGGGATGGGTGATGCGTCATAGCAGACAGGTCGAATCTTCGAAGAATATGACATGCGCAGACAACGCATATTGTTACTATGCGATCCTTGCCCAGGGTCATAAAATCGCAGGGTTATTCAGTAAGAGATAACTCGTAAACTTTATTTTCCTAGCTGTGCTTCAGACTTTCATTGTCGTCTGATCCTATATACTTTTCTGTCTGCACAAAATGTAGACGTAGATCTATAATCCTTATATTAGTATTAACCCCTAGGTTGCTTGAAGCATGACTCGCTGACCTTTAGTGGACAGTGTAGATCAAGATCAGAATGTGCAGTCTGATCGTGGATCTACACCACCTGATAAAGAGTACCTTCAGTCTGAAGGGTTGCTCAGATGTTATTTTTGTGATTGGGTCGCAGAGAACCAATCACAAAAATAACATCGGAGCAACCCTTCAGACTGAAGGTAGATAAGGAGATATTTTTCCTCAAAAAAATACCTTTGAATTAGCAAAATTTGGGTTTGTACTATCGGCTTGAAAGTTTCATTTCACTTATTTAGCAGGTTAAGGATTCATCAAACTTGAAGCCACCTGCTGCAGGGCCATGTCAGTTGTAGAGCCATGTCAGTTGGTGTTGAGTTATTTGCCCTTGAATTTTTAAATTCCCTGAGCTGATAAGCCTTTAACCCTTTACCACACAATCCCGGATTTTCACGACCCTCTGAGAGAATGCTTTTGAAAACATTGTGGGCAAAGGAGAAAATGCTGGTAACCAGCATTTTCTCCTATTCCCACAATGTTTTTGAACCTATTAGAGAGCTTAAGCTCATTTGTACCTATGTTGAATTTGTCTTCTGCAGAATTTTTGAATTTGAAATTTGAAAGAGTTCAAAATTTGTTGTTTGGGAAAGGATAACTTTTTACCACACAACAAAGTTTCACACTCCTCCAAATTCAAACTTGTTATAGAGGACAAATGAAATGTGGCTAAATTGATGAAACCTAACTCTGAAAGGGTAGAAAACATTGTGGGAAATGGAAAAAATACTGTTTATCAGTATTTTCTCCTTTGCCCACTATGTTATCTAAAGGTTTCTTTCACAGGGTCACTAAAACACAAGATTGTTTGGTAAAGGATTGATGATGTTTATTCATCGCTTCACTGACTGTAGCCTGTTTAGTATCTTGAAGTAAGAAGTGTTTGGTGATTATATTCCAGGTTTGTTGAGAGTGAACAGACTGTTTCAGAACCACCCTCATGCAGGAACTGCGTCTGCAGCCATCAAGACCAAGGATGTGGTGAATCAAGAGTTACAAGGTAAATTTTTGCCCCTTTACCTCATAATCCAGGCTTTTAACGACCCAGAGAAAGAAATCTTTGGAAAAAATGGTACTTTCTCAGGGGCACTGAAACTTGGGATTGTGTAGTAAATGATTAACTTTTTTAGGGCTAATCCAGCAATGTTGTGTGATCTTTCTAGAAGTTGTTCATGCAGAAATTTTCAGTGAAATCAGAGCTCCTCCTACGCAAATTATGTCCTGTAGACAATTTTTTGAAACATCCTTGTATGGAGTCGGAGTTGAGGTTTCATACATGTAACGGCAGAGAGAATGTGCTGCTGAATATCCACTTGAATCTGACAAATAAATTAGTTAAAAATTAAAAGCCATTGAATTTTCCTTATCTCATTAAAAGTCCTCAAAAATAGAGCTGGGACGTATAGTGGAGTATATCAAAAGACAGAACAGCTAGAATGCACCAGATTGAACCACTGTTTTAAAGATTTTCATTGTGGGGGATGCTCCCACATCTCTGTACCAGGGCTAGGTATACTCTTGGCTTTAACAAAATTAATGATTACCAGTCAAAATAAATATGTCAAAAGAAGATTGATTGAGTGTATGGTGTTTCATGCCGCTTTCAACATTATTTAAGTTATTTTGCAGAGGCCAGTGCACCTATCCATGCTTTCCTGGAGTTTCTGTTACTAGTACTCCGCACAATATTCTTTCCAAGCCACTGGCTGCTTTTCCACATAACCATCGTCTAAACAATGGTCAGCAGTGAGAGAGGAAGAATCCTGTAGCAATTGTTATCATCAATCCTCGGAAAGAAATTGGCCAAGCTGGGGATTGAACCAGTTACCCCCTGTTCTCAAGTCCTGTATGCTACCGACGGAACTATGGGGCTCGGCATGAAAAGAAGAAATTGCTTATTACAAAGAAACTTTAAATGCCTTCACCAGAATAGGACCTACAGTGAACTTGGATTAAAGTTTTCTATTGAAAGAAGGCAACAAGATGGGCTTTGATGCTAATTTGATGTGGAATGTACTGTCTGATCTTGTTCTAGGCTATCTATTTGTCTTTGACAGGATAGAAAACCATGTGATAAGAAGAGAAAATATCCGATACCAGCATTTTCTTCTTTTCCCTAAATGTTTTCAAGTCTTTTTCCCTGAGGGTTATCAAAACAGATGATTGTCTTGTAGAGGATAAAAACAGCAACCCTCAAAGTGAATAAAGGTTTGATAGTGCGCAAGAGCCCTTAACCCTTTACCATGTGATCCCGAGTTTTAACAACCTTGAGGTTTAAGGCTTTGGAAAACATTGTGGGAAAAGGAGAAAATGCTGGTAAACAGCATTTTCTCCTTTTCCCACAGTGTTTTCTACCCTTTTGTAAAATAATTCTATCAGTTCAGCCATACTTTAGTTGCTGTCTGCAAATGCTTTCAGATCTGAAAGTCAAAAATTTTGTTGCGTGGTAAAGAATTAAGAACTCCTGACATCCTGGTGTTTTTGTAGGGATCAAAGAAGCTGGCACGTGGAAAGCTGAGAGGGTGATCACATCAAGGCAGGGACCCTCCATTGATGTGGCGGGGTCAAAGGACAAAATACTCAACTTTTGTGCCAATAACTACCTTGGTCTTTCTGTAAGTTACATTTCTTTTAACGTAGACCATTGCGTGGTTGGAATTATGAGATTTGGATATGAAAGAGTTGAAATCGTTGTTGGAAAAGGAGAAATGCTGATTATCAGAGTTTTCAAAAGCTGTCTTTCTCAGGGTCGTTAAAACTTGGGATTGTGTAGTGTGGGTTAATCTTAAAATGTCTTTTTATATAAAACATAACACCGCTGTCACAGGTAAATGATTAATTCAATTTATTAAATGCCGTTTTGTGCCTTTTTTAACCCTTTACCACACAATGCTGACTTTTAACGACCCTGGGAAAGAGGCCTTTTGAAAACATTGTGGGAAAAGAGAAAATGCTGGGAACCAGCATTTTCTCCTTTTCCCACAATGTTTTCTACCCTATCAAATAAAAATTGCACCATTTTAGCAAAGTTGAAATTGTCGTCTGCAAATGCTTTCAATTTGGACATGGCTGAAATTTTGTCGTCTGGCAAAGAGTTAACATAATAACAGTCATATCATGGCAGCAGCTCTTTTGTCCATATTTGTCCTAGGTTTCATCAGTGCTAGGCCAGGAATCTGAAGTGTCTTGCCTAAGGACACAAGAGGGCCTGCGGATTGCAATTCCTTCACTACGCAGGACCCCCAAAGATAAATAAGTAGATAGAGGACATGTAATGCTCAGTCCTTAACCCTTTACCAAACAATCCCAAGATTTAATGACGGTGTAAGAAGGCTCTTGAAAACATCAAGGGAAGAGGAGAAAATGCTGGAAACCAGTATTTTCTCCTTTTCCCACTATGTTTTCTACCATACCAATGACAAATTTCATTGTTTGAGCCATATTTGTTTGGTCTTCTGCAAATGCTTTCAATTTGGACAAATCTACATTTTTCTTGTGTGATAAAAATTTAAATGATGTATTTCAATAATGTTATTTGTTTGCTGCTTCAAATGATTTATTCGATGCTTATGCTTATTTTTCTACAACCTCAAAATGCTTTCTTTTTTCAATTCCTGTTTGTTTTTTCTGCTTTCCTTAGAGTCATCCTGAAGTGATCGAAGCAGGAAAGAAAGCTCTAGATACTCATGGGGCTGGACTGAGTTCTGTGAGATTTATATGCGGTACAATGGTAAATAAAAATATTGACTTTCAATATGTTATATGATGAACATCAATGTAATAAATAAATCCCTTAATTCTTTACCACACGACAAAATTTCAAACTTGTCTAAATTGAAAGCATTTGCAGACGACAAAAAAAATGTGGCTAAAAAATCAAAGTTTGTTTTGGGAAGGGTAGAAAATATTGTGGGAAAAGGAGAAAATGCTGGTTACCAGCATTTTCTCCGTTTCCCACAATATTTTCAAAAGGCTTCTTTGTCAGGGTCGTTAAAAGTTGGGATTGTGTGGTAAAGGGTTAACAGACTAATCACTATCCTGTGGGTTTTTTACAACCTTGCTGTAGAGAACACCATGCGAAAAAGAGAAAATGCTGGTATCAGCATTTCCTCCTATACCAAAATGTTTTCTACTCTTTCAAAGACAAATCTATTCATTTGAACCACATTTATTGATGTAAAATTTGTCATCTGGTAAGGTCTTAATCCATAACCACACAATCCTGAATTTCAATGGCTCTGAGGTGCAAGGCTTTTGAAAATATTTTGGGGAAAGAGAGAAAATGCTGGAAACCATGCCTTCTACAATTTAAAATCAAAATCCAAACATTGGAGTCAGGTCGACTACAAATGGTTTCAGTCTAGGACAATTTCAAAATACATGTAATGATGTCTGGTAACAGTTTAATCAAATTGGTTTTAAAAGTTACCGGAAAAAGCACAAGCAAGTGTTAAAAGTCTTCTTTTTCTCTTTTGTAGATTGCATATAACTTTGTAAATTTTTCAAGAACAATTTTGACTTTACTGTGTTCATCTTAACATTTCATACTTTTCTTTTCACCAAACAGGATATTCATAAAGAGCTTGAAGAAAAGATAGCTAAATTTCATGGTAAAGAAGATGCCATTTTGTATATAAGCTGTTTTGATGCAAATGCGGGGATTTTTGAGGTGGTGCTGTCTCAGAACGATGCTGTGTTGTCCGATGAACTCAACCATGCATCTATCATCGATGGAATTCGATTGTGTAAAGCTCAGAGATACAGATATAAACATAAAGATATGAATGGTATTATATTTTTCTTTGTTATCTTAAAAATACTGACGGACAGCGAACCGACAGAATGACAGACCGTCAGACCAACAGATGAATTATGTTCCATGCTACAACAGCAGTTTAAATCTTTACTAAAATGCAAAATTTTAGAAATGTTTAAACTGAAAGCATAATATTATGTAAATTACTGATTAACTCTTTACCAGATAACAAAATTTTAGCCTTGTCCAAATTGAAAGCATTTGCAGACAACAATTTCATTGTTTCTGAAGTGGTGCAATTTTTCTTGGATAGGGTAGAAAACATTGTTGGTTACCAGCATTTTCTCCTTTTCCCACAATGTTTTCAAAAGGCTTCTTGCCCAGGGTCGTCAAAAGTCAGCATTGTGCAGTAAAGGATTAACTGTAGCTGTAATGGTGGAATTTGTCTTTGAAAGGGCTTAAAGTATTGTGGGAAAAGGAGAAAATAATGGTTATGCTCAGTTAACCCTTTACCACACAATGACGACTTCAAACGACCCTGAGGAAGAAGTCTTTTGAAAACATTGTGAGAAAAAGAGAAAATGCTGTTAACAAGCATTTTCTCCTTTTTCCCACAATGTTTTCTGCCCTATCAAAGAAAAATTGCTCCATCTGAGCCACATTGAAATTGTCGTCTGCAAAGGCTAAAATTTCACTGTGTGGTAAAGGGTTAAAAGCGTAATATTTGTGTCTTGACAGAGCTTGAACAACAATTAAAGGAAAGTCAGTCCTGTCGACAGAGGATGATTGTGACAGATGGAGTGTTTAGTATGGATGGAGATGTTGCCCCACTTCCGTAAGTAAAGATTCCTTTTGGTAACCAGTTTCATCATTGAAAGGATATGCTTTTAATCTCACATCTAATTGACTCTAACTAATTAAAATTATCCCTGTGTGTTGTTTATAAGTCCCATACAGGTTTAAACCTTTACCAAACAATTTCAAGTGTTCATAACCCTAAAGAAGAAGACTTTTGAAAACATGGTGGATCAGTTTTGAGTATAGATGTATTCATTGCTTGGTCAATCATATACCGGTACATGAAATTTGTCAAAAGTTGTATTAACCCTCGACTACACAATCCCAAGTTTTAACGGCCTTTAAGAAGAAAGCTTTCGAACACATTGTTGGAAAAAGAGATTTTTTTTTTCTCCTTTTTCCAGAATGTTTTCTACCCATTAAAAGACAAATTCCGTCATTTAAGAGACATTTAATTTGTTGCCTGCAAACACTTTGAATTTGTACAGGTCTGAAATTTGTCATATGGTAAAGACTTAATATTAATTTCTTATTTCAGTGAAATCTGCAACTTAGCAGAGAAATATAAAGCCCTTGTATTTATAGATGAGTGTCATGCAACTGGGTTCTTTGGAAAAACTGGGAGGTAGGTCTATCTTTCAGTCATTGGAGCTTACAAGAGCTATTTGAAAAGTAATTACAACAGTGGCTGATTTTTGATAACTTGGGCATTTTCCTGGAAATGACCATGTTTAGATATGCAGAGTATCCACTGCCTTACTGTACATACTTTTCTAGTTAGAATGTCTCTCTTAAAGTGCATTTGGAAGTATTCTTTAGTTATACAATGATGTATAAACCTTTTACCAAACAGTCCTGTATTTTAACGGCAGTGGGATACAAGTTTTGAAAACGTTGTGGAAAAAGGAGAAATTGCTTGTAGGATCTAATTTTACATTAAACCTTTTTCCATCCTTTCAAAGATAAATTTCATTTTTAACTCTTAACCAAACGACAGAATTTAAGACTTGCCAAAATTGAAAATATTAATTTGCAGACGACAAAATAAATTTGATGCAAAAACTGAAATTTCTTTTGAAAAGTGGGGAAAACATTGTGGGAAAAGGAGAAATGCTGGTTACTAGCATTTTTTCCTTTTCCCACGATATTTTTAAAAGCGTTCTTTCTCAGGGTCGTTAAAACTCCGGATGGTGTGGCAAAGACTTAAGTAACTTTTAATGTGTCATCTATGAATGCCGTTAAAATGGATGAGTCTAAAATTTTGTCATGCTTTAAAGAGTTGATTACTTTTACTTTTCAGGGGTACAGAGGAGTATTACAACCTAGAAAACAAGGTGGATCTTATCAATTCAACACTGGGCAAGGCCGTTGGAGGGGCTGCTGGTATGTTAACTCTTTACCCAGTGACAGCCGAGCCCCGGTAGCTGAGTCGGTAGTGTACAGGACTTGAGAACAGGGGCTGCTGGCTTGATTCCTGGCTTGGCCAATTTCTTTCCGAGGATTGATGATAGTCATTGCGTCAGGATGCATTCCTCTCTCACCACTGACCATTGTGTCGATGATGGTTATGTGGAAAAGCAGCCAGCGGCTTGGAAAGGATATTGTGCAGAGTACTGGTAAAAGAAAATCCAGGAAAGCATGGATAGGTGCACTGGCCGCTGCGATATAACTGAAATAATGTTGAAAACGGCGTTATACACCATGCAATAAATCAATCAATTTACCAAATGACAGAAATTTCGACTGGCCCGAATTGAAAGCATAAAATGCAAATTTTGCAGACAACAAATCAAATGTGACTCAATAATTGAAATTTGTTTTGGAAAGGGTAGAAATCATTGTGGGAAAAGGAGAAAATGATAACCAGCATTTTCTCCTTTTCCCACAATGATTTCAAAAGCTTTCTCTCTCACGCTCGTCAAAAGTTGAAATTTTTTGGTAAAGGGTTATTGTCTATGACATAACATTTAAAATTTCATATCAGTCCAAATAAAAGTCTGGAGCCCAATAGCATAGTCTCTGCTGTACAAGGTTTGTAACCAGGGTGTTGATGGTTCGATTTCCCAACTCTGCCAATTTCTTTTGGAGGATTGATAATAGTCATTATTACAGGATTCATTCTTCTCTTACTGCTGAACGTTGTTTTGAAGATGTTTTCATGGGAAAGCAGACAGTGGTTTTGGAAAAATACTATGCAAAAATATCACTGTAAAAAAAACTCCAGGAAAGCATGAATATGTGCACTGTTTCAAGGATATAATGGAAATTTAAACACCAAGCAAACAAACAAACAAGCCAATGACAGCAAGAATATACTACATGTACATTCTATAATATCTTTATTATAGTCTCATTCATATACAAAGCAAAGTTAAAACACGTGAAAGGACTATTCTTGTAAAAAGTATACGACCATTCTACCGAAGAATTATAAATGACTAGTATTAAAATATTACACAAATAGTTAAGAAACAGTATTTACTCACAAAAATTTATGTTAAAAAAAACAAGTTGTTTATATATAAATTTATAAAGAAAAGATCACTTGTGCAAATAAAAAGTCCGTCGTTTTAAAATATAGTGATAGGTTTTGGCACATGCCCGAATCAAAATAACATTGGTGAAAAGGAAAAGTAGCTACTTGTTGGTTGACATATTTAAAAAAATTGGCATTGGCATTATTAGCAGCTTCAAATAATGTGTGCCTTAAGTCAACATACATGTAGCATTGTATGATTGTTCAATATATAACTAAAGGCTGTCATGGTTTTTCAGTTCACCTGAGCTTGATTTTTGACATCAGTTTGCTTCTGTGCTAGCGCGTATACATGTATTTTTTTTTACTGAGTAGTTTTTTTATATTATATATATGGGCATTGTATATGATAAAACATTTTTATATCAGGAAGTCAAAAGTTATATCACAAAATATTTGAGCTGTGCTCTGTGAAAAGGGGGCTTAATGCATTTGCAAAAAGTATCGACCCAGGTCAGCCTGCGCAGTCCGCGCAGGCTGACCTGGGCCGAACCTTTTTGCTATCCGTCAATTTTATTCATGTCAAAAGACCTGTCTACCTCATGATTCAGACAGTTGTTTTTAACAAAATGGTTTTTATGGGTCCATAATTATTCGATTACTTGCTTTGTCCAATCCATCACAGAGATGCATTAAGCCCCCATTTACCAGAGCATAGTTCACTTTTCTGTGTTCTTATATCCAGGTGGCTATACAACAGGACCTAAAGAGATTGTTGACCTTCTGCGACAGAGGTCAAGGCCATATCTGTTCTCGAACTCTCTTCCTCCGCCAATTGTAGCGTGTGCTAGTAAGGTAATTCTTTTCAGGGTCTGTATTCACCAACCATTTTTAAGAAAATTCTTTGTCCTGTTCTCAAGAAATTTCTAAATTTGAAAGTAATACAACTTCTGATTGGCTAAACCATTTTACTTTCTAAATCTATAATTAGACAATGAATTCTCTTAACTCTTTATCAAACAATAAAACTTTAGATCAGTCCTAATTGAAAATATTTGCAGACCACAAAATAAAGGTGACCCAAAAAATTGAAATTTGTTTTGGGAAGGATAGAAAATATTGTGAGAAAAGGAGAAAATGCTGGTTACCAGCATTTTCTCCTTTTCAAACAGTGTTTTCAAAAGCTGTTTTTCCTCAAGGTCGTTAAGAGTCAGGATTGTGTAGTAAAGGCTTAAGAATGGTTGGTGCATACGAAGGATGAATGCAGACCCTGTTGTCGTGTTTTGTCTGCAGCAATTGTTTTCTCCACAGTATTTCCAATATAACAATCACCTTTATTATAATTTATTATATATCATGAATCACCAACAATAAAGCCAGGAACAGTTAAATGGTTAGCAATGAATATTGAAAACTGTATCAATGCCTGTTGGCCAATTTTCACACAGATAAATGGAGCTGCTCTTTATAGAAAGCAGAAGACATCAAGAACTATCAAAACCAAAAGACAATACTGTCATTGTCAGATAATCCATTTTCCTCAGAATATACAAACCAAAGTCAACACGTACATTGGGACAAAGCTCACATGAAAGCCTTATTGAAAGATAGGATATGTCACCTAAGATAAGAAACAATGCTTTGTACTCTTTCAAAACAAAATCATCATCTGAGCTACATACAGTTTTTATCATCTGCAAATGTCAGTATTGACAAGTCAAAAATTTTGTTGTCTGGTAAAAATTTTGTTGTTTGTTAAAAAGAAAATCTGGTAATCAAAGCGTGAGTGGAGGAATCAGTGAGATAAAACTCTTACATTACCAGTGACGACTCATTTAGCTTTTGCAGATGGGGTAGATGAAGATCAGACTGCACGGAGTGTGCAGTCTTACCTTGTATCTACACTGTCTGCTGTGAGATACTGATCTGCTATTTCCTCATAATTATGTTAATAGTTATCTTCAAAAGCAGTGGAAATCTACTTTTACAACAATGTGGAATTTCCAGAGTAAGTAGTGATAGACTGAACCTCTATACACAAAAATGAATTTCTTTGTTTGAACCTTTCAGGCCTTTGATTTAATCATGGAGAACACAGGCCTGCCAAACAAGGTTCTCAGCAACACAACCAGATTTAGAACTAAAATGACCGATGCAGGATTCCAACTGACTGTGAGTAGAGTTTTGCTTAAAGTCTATACCTCTTGACATAAAATGCAGATAACCGGCAAGAATTAGCCAATCACCAAACCATCCCACTGTTTTAATGACCCTGGAGAATAAAGCTCTTGAAACCAATGTTGAAAAAGGCAGAAAAGGTACTAGTTTATAAAGATTCAAATTCCGCAAGGAATAAATTTGCAAAGGTTGTAGCAATAGAAGACCAGCTTCTAAAGAGCACTGTCACCTTAACCGCAATGTTTTCAAAAGTTTACAGGCTGATTTAAGATACCAAAGGAAAATGTGTCAACCCTCTACCACACAATTCTGTGATTTTACAGCCTTTGGGAAGAAGGCCTTTAAAAACAGTATGGAAAAAGGAGAAAATGCTGGTTTCCAGCATTTGTTACTTTTCCCACAATGTTTACTGTCCTTTCTAAAACAACATGAGCCACAATGATTCAGTTGTCTGCAAATTCTTTGAGTTTAGAACTATCCAAAATTCTGTTGTTTGGTAAAGAGTTGATTAGCTTCTGTAGAAAAAAATGTTGGAAAGGAACAATTGCTTGTCACACACTTTATCGTCTTTTCCCACAATTTTTTCAAAAGCTGCATTGTGAAGGGGCATAGTCATTTTAACATGCCAGTGAGGCAAACACTGACACACAACTATATAAAAGAGAGAGACACCAGCAATAGGCTGGGAATTTGCATTGTCTTACCCAAGGAAAGTGTTAGGAAACCCCTGCACAATGGGTGGGGGATCAAACTCGGATCCTCTGGATTACTAATCCAACACTTTAAGCATTTACCACACAATTCCAAGTTTTAAGGACCCTGACCGAGAGGGTTTTTGAAAATATGGTGGGGAAAAAGAGAAAATGCTTGTAACCAGCATTTTCTCCTTTTCTCACAATGTTTTTTACCCTATCATAGAACTAAATATGCTCAATTGTAGTAATTATAGATTTGACATCTGCAGATGTTTCAAATGCAGAAGAGTCTAAAATTTGTCGTTTGAGAAAGGGCTAAAAACCACTGAGTTGTTGCAGTCCAGTTGAATTGCATTTTTGCCATATATTGCTGATTTTGATGGGTTATGTTGGATTTTGAAATTTTCTCAAACCATCATTTGTCTCCATTCCTTCAGAAGGTTAGAAAATGCCAGGAACTCACTTTATTGTGGTAGAAACCTATTCTTTGAAAACGTCATAGATGTCTTAACATTGTACCAAAACTTTTTAATGGCTGGTTAGTCAAAAAAAGTCAGGAAAATGTTGTATTGATGAAGATGGCATACCAGTATTTTTGACATGTTCAATAAAAGATACTGTTTTTATATGCAGGGTGCTCCAGATCACCCTATTTGTCCAGTTTGGCTTGGTGATGCTAAATTAGCAAGTGCATTTGCTGATCAGATGCTGGGTAAGTTACTGTCAGGATTGAACATGTAGTTCACTATGTTGTACACCTTACAACGAGTAGGAGGAGTATGCTGGAATCAGGTTATCTATCTGTCTGTACATCTGTCCATCCATTCATCCGTCCATCCGTCTGTCTGATTGTGATTGTCTGTCTGATTGTCTGTCTGTGACATGATAGTTGGGTCCTCTTCTCCTGTCGCAGTATAAAATCACTTTGGCTGGAATTAATGGCATTTGTGCACCAGAATGATTAGATGACTGTTAAAGGAGTTATGGCCCTTGGAATTTTTTTCTAGATCCAGAGACATTGCAACTGGTGGGGATATTAATCATCCTCTGACAGTTCTCAATAAATTCTGTGATATTGCTATAATATTTACTTCAATATTAGGTAAAGTAATGCAGTTGTCAAGAGGGAATTCCCCTTTTCAAAATACACATACATTATGTATTCAGTTTGTTAACTTGCTTGAATTTTTGGCTAGAAACCTATTCTATTAGAGCTGGTTTTTCATTCAAGAAACTAGAGTTGAATAAAGTGCTATGGAATATCTTTAGATATGTTTTGACAGACTTGGTCATTGCAGTTATACAATCATTAAAATGTTGCAAAGATACAAAAGAGAAAATAACTATAGGAATGGTAAGAACTGGCCCCGCCCGGGTGGCTCAGTGGTGAGCGTGTCGGACTCATAACCTGGTGGTTGTGAGTTCGATACCCGGTTGAGGCGAACTTTCTTTCCGGCGTATTTTCGCCTCTCACCTCTGCTGAAGCATGTGAGAAAAGTAGTCGGTGGCTTTGGAAAGAAAGTTGTGTTAGTACTGGTGTGAGAAAGCCAGGAAACACATGTGCGTCACCGACCGCCATGATATGACCTTAGCTGTTAAAGTGGCGTTAAACCCCAATACAACCAATACAACAAGGTAAGAACTGAAGCTTTTTCATAGGAGATATAAGTTTGTTGGTTTCTTTTCAGAGAGAGGCATTTATGTAATCGGATTTTCCTACCCTGTGGTTCCTAAAGGTAATTTTATAGTGTAATTTTATGAAGTGGTTTTCAAGTTAATTTTGTAGGTGTATTAGCCCCTACCGATTTCATCAAAAGGGGCTGTAAAATTACCCTTTGTGCATCCATCATGCAACAGTTCCTGTGACTGTCCATCCCTCTGTCTGTCCCCTAAATCCTGCTGTAACTCAAGAACATTCAAAGTCCATGTCAATAAATGACAACATGCAGATGTTGTCTGTCTCTTCAGTCTGATAAACTGAGATTTTAGTTGCATTCAATTAGATGGTTTGTCTTCAAATTAAGAATTTGATCAAACTAATGAATGATTGGTGAATGTAGCCTAAAAAGAATTGTGGATACTCATAAAAATACAAAAAAAAAGGATAATGGTAAGTAAAATGTGTGACTGAAAAGATAACATATAGAGGATATTTGTTTATTTCGGTGAAAGATCAAAATTTATGAACATCATCGGTAATATTTTCATGAGTGGTGCAGCCAGGAGCGAAAATTTTACTGGCGATGTTCACGAGATAAAATAAATTTCGATCTTTCACTGAAAAAAACAAATATGTATTTCATGCTTCTACCCTCTTTTTTGATGGGATTTTCATCAAAATCCAGTACAGGTGTTTTTGGTGATTCCCCGTGGTGTACCCCCCTCCATATAGCAATGCATTACAATATTACGTAAAGCACCAGAAATGTAGGGTAAATGCGTGTGAATTACTTCATATTCCTGTCTTATTGAATGGCATGCCCTGTTATATAGGTATCTAGTGCGTGGGAACTACTGTTTCTGCCTTCAATTGAACAGTTAGAAAATATGAAATCAGTATTTTTCACTGGTCACGACAATGAAATATCAAACCATATTTCACCATTATTTCTTGATAAACTACCGAAAAGCATGAAATGTTTTTATCTTCCTGTAGGTAAGGCCAGAATCCGTGTCCAGATATCAGCTGCCCACACTGAAGCAGATATTGACAGAGCTGTGGATGCCTTTGTGTCTATTGGTAGAGATCTGAAAGTTATCAACTAGAGATTGACTTGTAAAATAAATAACATGACATGTTAATGAGCTATGCTCTGGCAAAAGGGGGCTTTATGTTACCAAGTAATAGTATTATAGATCCTTAAGATCCATTTTATATGACAACAGAATGATTCATGAGGTGTACTGATCCTCTGAGCTGCTGAAAATATACCAATAGCAAAAAGTTTTGGCCAGGGTCAGCCTGTGCAGGCTGACATGGGTTGATACTTTTTGGCAGATGCATTAAGTCCCCTTTTCACAAACCATGGCTCAATTCTATTGGTAGAGATGTGGAAGTTATCAAATAGAGATTTACTTGTAAAATAAATAACATGACATGCACATATATCGTTTGGTCGAGATCTGAAGTTATTTGCAAGAAGTTTATTTTTTTAATGAAAAACAATACTCATTCCTATTTTAAAAGATGTGAAAGTTATTAACTTAACCCTTTACCAAACAATATTGTGTTTTGACAACTCTGTGGGTGAAGGCTGTTGGAAACTGTTGGGGAAAAGGAGAAATGCTGGTATCCAGCATTTTCTCCTTTTTCCCACAATAGTTTCTACCCTTTAAGTGACAAATCTTATTATTTTACACACATCTAATTTGTTGTCTTAACCCTTTACCACACAGTCCCGAGTTTTAACGACCCTGAAAAAGAAGCCTTTTGAAAACATGTGGGAAAAGGAGAAAATGCTGGTACCAGCATTTTCTTCTTTTCCCACAATGTTTTCTACCCAGTCAAGGACAGAAATCATTATTTGAAATACCTGTAATTTATTGTTTGTAAATGCTTTCAATTAGGGTGAGTCCAAAATTTTGTTGTTTGGTAAAGAGTTAAAATGCTTTCAATTTGGACCAGTCTAAAGTTTTATCATCTGGTAAAGAGGTAAAGTTTATTTTTTGTAACATTAACATGAATTGTCTCTATTGGTCAAGATCTCAACGTTAACAATTAGATGTATATTCTTTAAAAAAAAAAAAGTAACATGTTTGCATTGGTTGAAATTTGAAAATCTTTACTTAGAATGTTGTTTTTTGTTACAAACAGCATAACTTGTTTCTATTAATAGAGATCTGAATGTCACGGAACAGAGACTTATTATCATGTTTTTTTTCTTTAATGAATCCTTTCCCACATAATCCCAGATTTTAACGAACTTGAGGAAGAAAGCTTTTGAAAACATTGTGGGAAAAGGAAAAAATGCTGGTAACCAGCATTTTTTCCTTTTACCACAATGTTTTCTTTTCCTTCCAGAAAACAATTTTCAATTTTTGAGTCACGTTTATTTTGATGTCTTTTAATTAATGCTTTCAATGTGGACAAGTCTTGAATTTTGTTATTTTGTAAAGGGTTCACAACGTGACTTGTTTCTATTGGTTAACCCTTATCCTGCTAAATAAAGGAAATAAAATTTTCAAGCTGATAGTAAAAACCCAAATATTGCATTTTGAAGGGAATTTTTTTCAGGAAAGATATCTCCCCATCGGACAGTGTAGATAGAAGATCAGACTGCATGTTCTGTGCAGTCTGATCTTGATCTACATTGTCTGCAAGAGGCCAGTGAGTTGCGCTTAGGAGCGTAAGGATTAAGATCTGAAAATTACCAACTAGAGATTGACATTTTGAATGAACTACATGATTTTTGTTTCTAATGGTCAAAGCCTGTAAGTTATCAACCAGATGTCTGTGTATTTGAATGAACATGACTTATTTCTAGTGGTGTAGAACTGAA
Organism: Hippopus hippopus; assembly: GCA_946811185.2. Lineage (NCBI taxonomy): Eukaryota > Metazoa > Mollusca > Bivalvia > Cardiida > Cardiidae > Hippopus > Hippopus hippopus. The sequence goes on from OX328107.1 coordinate 6,928,124, forward strand.
ATTTATCAGCCATATAGTTACTTTTCAATGATTGATGTGACTCGTTTCTATCAATAGATTTTAAACTTATCAACTATATACATGTATTTATATTTTGGTTAAAATCTCTTTTAAAGATATGAAAGTTATCAATTCAAGTTTTATTTATCCCAGTGAACAACTTGACTTTTTTCTATTGATTGAGATCTGACAGTTTTCGACTTTTTTTTTTTTTCTCATTTATCAACATGACTTTTTCCTGTTGGTAGAGATTTGAAAATTCTCAACTGTACCCAGGTTTATTTATCTCAGTGGACAATAGACTTGTTTCTGTCATACAGATCTGAATGTTATGGACATAAGGTTTATTTATCTCAATAAAGAACATGGCTTTTGTCTATTTGTAGAGACCTGAGAGTGAACAAATACAAATTTATTTTTTGAATGGACAATATGATCTTTTTATTTGTATATTTTGTCGACATTCCTTTTTATTGTTAAAATGTTACTCTTTTTTTTTGCCTCTTTTACTTTTTATTGTAAAGGTTATTTGTAGACCTCACAAAAACTGCTGTACAAAGTTCACAAAAGAAAAGCATTCAACCCTTCACCTCACAATCCAGACTTGAGAAAGCTTTTGAAAACATTTCAGGAAAAGGAGAAAATGCGGGTAATCAGCATTGTCTCCAGTTTCACAATATTTTCTGTTTGTGCCATCCTTGATTTGTTGTCTGCATATGCTTTGAATTTGGACAAGTCTAAAATTTTGTCCTGTTGTGAAAAAGTCAATAAATTCCACACAACAAAATTTTAGACTTCTCCAAGTTGAAAGCAGACAATCAGTTGAAGTTGAGTACAGTGATTGTATTTGTCTCTCAAACGGTAAAAAACAGATGGAATAGGAGAAAATGCGGGATACCAGCATTTTTTACCTTTTTCCACAATGCTTTCAAAAGCGTTGGTCTTCAGAATGGTAAAAAAAAAAGGATTATTTGGGAATTGATTAAAGGAACAGAAAATGTTTTTAAAGGTATGTGTAATGTTGTGGATTAAGGGAGCAATTGCTTATTACAAGCAAGTGCTCCTTTTCTCACACTTTTTTCAGTGCTGTGAATAGTAAGATAGTAAAAAGTTATACAGAAATTAAATAAGGATTATGGAACCATAGTAACCTGTTATTTTCTTAAATAAAATTTGGCTAAAATTATGCAATTTTTTGTGAAAGGATAGGAATCATTGTAGGAAAAGGCAAAAATGGTGTTTACCAGCATTTTATCCTTTTTACCACACTGTTTTTAAGAGCCTTTTGTCAAGGTTGATTAAAGTCAGGATTTTGTTGTTAGAGGATTAATTTGACTTTTTAAGCCCTTGCACTCAACAGCTTCTGAAAACATGGAAAAAGGAGCATTTGCTTGTTGCGTAGAATTGCTTCTGTCCTAATAATATCTATTACATCATTCGTTACAGGTGTTTTCCTTTTTCCTCAATTTTTTTTTCTGGTAGGCCTTTAATATGTCTGTAGAACAGCAGGTCTAACTTGTTATAGAATGTTTGTTTGAACAATCCTATATATTATTTTTTGATAACTCATATTTTTGTAGAAACCAAGTGCATGTGAAAAAATACATATTTTTGATAACAAATATTATTTGCTCTTCACCAAACAATTTTTAGTGTTAATAACTCCTAGGAAGAAGGATTTTGAAAACATTTTGTGAAAAGGAGAAAATGCTGGTAACCAGCATTTTCTCCTTTTCCCACAATGTTTTCAAAAGCTTTCTTTTTTCAGGGTCGTTAAAACTCGGGATTGTGTGGTAGAGGGTTAAAGTAATGAATTGTTATCCTGTTACATTTATTTTTGGTTAAAGTTAGACATTTTGAAGTTTTTGAAAGTACGCCATTTTGGTGCTTCCATTTTCTTTTGAAGATATTAATACTCTCTCTGTATAAGAATATAAAGTTAAGAATCTCACTGAAAATTTTTTTAATGATTTTTTTTTTTTAAGTATTATTGTTAATGCAGTTTTAATATAGAACTTGGTATGTAAGAATCTCATTATAGAATTATGAAATTTTACTTGACTACATCTTTCAGAGAAAGTGTTTTGTTTTTAATTTGTAAATGGACTTTCCAAATTGAGAACGTAATAATATAAATTGAGAATATTGTTAAAAAAATTGATGCTGAGATAATATGATAGAAGAAGGACAGTTTTCAGCAATCTTTTCTGAAACCTTTACCTCACAGTAAAACTGTTAGACTGGTCCAAATTGAAAGTCTTTGTAGACAACAATTAAACCTGAGTCACGAACTGCAATTTGTTTATGGTAGGGTAGAAAACATTGTGTGAAAAGGAGAAAATGCTGGTTACCAGCATTTTCTCCTTTTCCCACTATGTTTGTAAAAGTCTTCATCCGGAAGGTCATGAAAACTCAGGATTGTGTGGTAAAGGGTCAATTGTCTTATTCTGTTGTAAGTTTTTTTTTTTCAGGTAAAAGACAATTTTACAAGATTACCCTTCACAACACGAACAAAGTGATTTAAAAAGGAAATACACAAAAAAAATATTCAGAACACTTGGTTTCATTTCTAAATGTTGAATTATACCAGTTGTGATGGGGATCATTTTTGGGTCACATGGGTCAAAGGTCAAGGTCACTGGTGATCTTTGTTTTGAAAATCATATCCGGTTTCTGATTGTGCTGCTCCAGTAACAAGGTGCTAGTGAGGGGTATTTGTCCGCTTTATGACAGTTCTAGTTTAGAATGTTAAAAATAATTATTGACAATTTTAGTGCTATTCCCATCCCTAAAGTGTCTTATTATACATGTATACTATTGTAGATTTAAGATCAGACTGCGTTTGTTGGACTCTGATCTTTATCCAAGCTTTTGACTAAAGACCCTCAACTTCTGCTCAGCATTCGAAAGGTTCAAGTTAACTTGTGTTCAAAATATTGGCTTCTCATTTGAGCTGTTTCACATGTTTAACATACATCCCTGTAAAATATAAATTGCCAATAAGAACTAAAATTTTGTACAGGAATTCATGATGAAACCTTGTCATGGACCAAGGATGATCTGCACATTCTCAAGCAATTTCTTCGTTTGCTTAGTTTTAAAAAGTGGTCTTCATTAAAGACAAAAATATTTGCTTCCATGTGGTATTTGCTATTTTTAAACCTGTGATAAAGTGATAAGTATTTGATTGAAACATCTTTGAATAACATGTGATATACTTAGTACATTCCCTGACCCTAACCTGAGTTTTAATGACCCTGAAGCTCTTAAAAACATTGTGGGAAAGGAAGAAAATGCTGGTAACCCTTTCCCGCAATGATTACTTACCTTTCAAACACTAAACCAACCATCTTAACTATATTTAATTTGTCGTCTGCAAATGCTTTCAGTTTGGATTAGTCAAGAATTTTGTGGTCCAGTGAAGAGTTAAAGAAACTATTTACATGCCTATTGGTGCTCTTAGTAAGCAATATGTTGTTTAGCCCTGTACCAAATACGTTTATGTTTCAAGAACCCTTAAGAAAGTAGATTTTGAAAATATTGTAGGAAAAGGTGAAAATGCTGGTTACCAGCATTTTCACCTTTTCCCACAATGTTTTCTACCCTTCCAGAGACAAGTTATAGTTGTTGAGACAGATTTTATGAACTTTGTTGCCTACATAGGCTTTCTCTTTGGACTAGTCTGAAATTTTATCGTCTAGATCTAGTAAAGAGTCAGTGTACTGATTTGTTCCGCTTTTTCAGGTTTACTTGAATGTGTACTTCCTATTAATATTATACATGTGTATACTAAATATATACTTTTTGAAGGATTTTTCCATCAATTTTAGATCGAATAAGGTTTTCATTAGTTGATACATATATAAGTAGTACTTTTTTCTTTACAGTAACTCATTTCCGCTTGCAGGCAATATTCGCTTTTGAAAGACATGTTAGATAAAAACAATAAATGACCTCGTATAGTATTCTATTTATACTATATCTGCCTAGATTGTATTGTTTGCTCAAAGCAGTGCAGAAACAGTGCACATACCGATATTTTATCTCCAAATGGAAAATGGAAAAGCTTATAAAGCGCAATTCACTGTTTATACCTTTCTAATCACATGTGCACGATTGTGTTGAAATATTAATTATCATATTTTTAAAAAGAGAAAGAGATTGATTGTAATTCTCTGTCATGACACTTGTTGTTTAAAGTCCTCAAATTATATAGTATCCTTCCGGCATGTTCTAAATAAAGCAGGTGGAAGATGAATTTATTAGTGTTCTCATACTTCTTATTTAGACAAGAATCTAAAAAAAAAAAGTGCAAAAATGAATGAGCCACGCTCTTGCAAAAGGGGGTTTAATGTATCTATAAAACCATAAATTTCATTTTGTCTAACAACCGGCTGAATAATGAGGTAGAAGGAGCCTTGGACATGAAGAAAATTTACCAAAAGCAGAAAGTTTCGAGCCAGGTCAGCCTGCGCACCCTGGTCGATACTGTTTGCTGATGCAGTAAGCCCCCTTGTCACAGAGCATGGCCCAAATGGTGGTTAAAAATCACATTCATAGATCTAGATCTATGTAAGATTGAACAATAGTAACACAAAGAAATATTTTGAATAATATACTACTCACACTTTGATAGGGGTCATTTTGATATTTCGAAAAAAAATTACGATTCAGTGTCGCATTAGAAAAACATGCGTTTCCACAGCAATCGGTTTAATCAGAGTCACAATGAATTATTCAAGTATCCCAGAATATAGCACACTTAAAATATAATTATGCACTAGTTCTTTATATCAGAACAGATTTTCTGAAATTAAAGGAGATTGCGGGAAACACGGCGACCCCTAGCAAAGTTTGAGTAGTATAGTTTAGGAGTAGCCGATATAGCTGTCTGGGTTAATGGTTAAGTCTTTCAGCACCAAATATATGAGCCGTGCTCTGGCAAAAGGGGGCTTAATTCATCTTTGTGATGCATGATACCGAGCAAGACATCACCTAATTAGGTCCATAAAATCCATTTTGTCAAACAACCTACCGATTCATGATGTAGAACGGTCCTTTGACATGCAATAAATTTGAAGACAGCAACAAATTTCGACCCACGTCAGTCTACGTGGACTGCACAGGCTGCCATGGGTCGATACTTTTTGCAGATGCATTAAGCCCCCTTTTCTCAGAGCATGGCTTATGTAAACTCGACCTCTTTTTACGGCTGAAAATAAAATCCTATGAGTCTTAGACAGATTCTTATCTTATAGGCTTGACTGAATAAGATAAGCGGATGGAATAGATCCAAGATCAGACTGCACGTTCTGTGCAGTCTGATCTTGATCTATGCCGTCCGCAAAAGGCTCTGATTTCACCTATGGCGTCGAAAGGGTTAAGCTTTGGCTGAAGACAAAATTAAAAAGCTGTGAATTTTGAAAGCAGTCACTTGTTTTTCGGTGTAGCTGAATGCGCTGGCTCTTGACCTACTTCTTGGTATTGATATTGAATGAATAAACCGTGTTTTGTGATCGGTCAAAAATATAGATACGTCTATTCTCCGGACCCCTGCAGACCTACAAGCATTTCTATCGCTAATCGATACTCCAGGGTATTGGATAGCAAATTAATATGATAGGAGATAATCCCTTTCTTATGCAAACTGGTAATCTAATATTTTTAAGTATTGTCACATCAGCCATTACTGTATGTGTACACGTTTTTTTTTTTTAATGTCTGATTCATAAATCATAGCAGCCACCGCTCCTTTTCTAACAAAGATTTGGATTAAGCTTGAGCACATTCTGTTCAGGTAGATCTGGGTCGAAATCTTTTGCTATTAGTCAATTTTCTGCTGCGTGAAGGACCAGCTTATCTCATGATTCATTTGGGGTTTTTTAGCTCCACTGGCCGAAGGCCAGCGGGCTTATGTCATGGCCTGTTGTCCGTCGTGCGTCCGTCCGTCCGTCCGTCAGTCCGTCCGTCCGTCCGTCCGTCCGTCCGTCCGTCCGTGCGTTAACTTTTCTTTAAAACGTCTTCTTCTCTGAAACTACCCATCCAATTTTGATGAAACTTCACAGAAATGATCCTGCCATGGTCCTCTTCAGAATTTCTTGAAAGAATTTAATTCCTTCTAAAACTCTGGTTGCCATGGCAACAAAACTGAAAAATTTTGAAAATCTTTTTGTCTGAAACCGTAAGGCCAAGGGCTACCAAATTTGGCATGTAGCTTTATCTAGTGGACCTCTACCAAGTTTCTTCAATTTATAGCCCTGGGGTCAAAATTGGCCCCGCCCCGGGGGTCACAAGTTTTACATGGGCTTATTTAGGGAGAACTTTAAAATTCCTCTTCTACCTAGCCATAGGGCCTAGAGCTACCAAATTTGGCATGTAGCTTTATCTAGTGGACCTCTGCCAAGATTGTTCAAATTATAGCCCTGGGGTCAAATTAGGCCCTGCCCGGGGGTAACAAGTTTTACATGGGCTTATATAACAAGTTTTACATGGGCTTATATAGGGAGAACTTTAAAATTCTTCTTTGACCTAGCCATGGGGCCTAGGGCTACCAAATTTTGCATGTGGCTTTATCTAGTGGGCCTCTACCAAGAGTGCCCAAATTATAGCCCTTGGGTCAAATTTGACCCCACCCCGGGGGTCACAAGTTTTACATAGGCTTATTTAGGGAAAACTTTAGAAATCTCCCTGTACCTAGCCGTAAGGCCTAAGGCTACCAAATTTTGCATGTGGCTTTATCTAGTGGGTCTCTACCAAGAGTGCTTAAATTATAGCCCTGGGGTCAAAATTGGCCCTGCCCCGGGGGTCACAAGTTTTACATGGGCTTATGTAGAGAAAACTTAAGAAATCTCCCTGTACTTATTCATAAAGCGTAGGGCTACCAAATTTCGCATGTAGCTATATCTAAAGGCCCTTCACCAAGAGTGCGTAAATTATAGCCCTAGGGGGGAATTTGATTCACCCCGAGGGGTCAGAAGTTTTACGTGGGCTTATATAGTGAAATCTTTAGAAATCTTCTTGTTACTAACCATATGAACTAGGGCTACCAATTTTAGTCCTGTTTCAGGGGTCTTATGTTCAAAACCAATTGGCCAAGTATTGTAATGTTTGGCATGTAGTGATTTTACGTATTAGCCAGTGGAGCGATACAGGGCCATCATGGCCCTCTTGTTTTGTTAGACAAAGTGGATTTTATGGATCTAGAATTATGTGATGGCTTGCTTGGCTCATTTTCTTTGTCATCTGCAAATGCTTTCACTTTGGACAAGTCTGAAATTTCTTCATCTGGTAAAGATTTAAAAAAAAATGATACTAGGAACGGGTGTTTTTAGATGTTTTGAGCATGAAAATTTGAAAACAAAACAATTAAAACCCCTTAAAGGTGGCCCTTCAGATTTTGGGACGAAAATTTTACAAAAATACAAAAAGATCATCCTTATACTCCCAAAGCCTTTTAATTTTCATTCATAAAACCCCAGTAGTCGAAAATCATCCGACAACAGGAGAAATTAGAGATTTACTACGGCCTAGGTCGACACCGACGGGAAACACGGTCTATTTTTACATGAGCAACTGGCTCATTTACATACCGGAAACACACAGATGAAGCTTCAAACATAGCGCCCAAAGAAGACATTATGGAAAATAATTACATGTTTGTTATGTTATGGAATTTAAGAGTCATTAGTCACGTGCCAGTCACTTGGCATTCCCACAATGTTTTTCTGATTTCTGGCGTGAAATCTAAAAATACCTTAAGAGGCTACGTAGCCTTTTAAGGGAACACTATCAAAAAAAGTTTGTTTTTTTTGTAATTTCATGATTCTTAATTATTGATGATTTGTATTGTTTTTTCATATAAATGTCAATGATATACATATTTTTTAATTTGGTGAGATGTGAAAAATCTAAATACCCACCTTTAACACTCAAACACACAAGCATGGGTGTCGAAGAACAGGAAAAAAATAATATCAAATAAAACGGAAGAAAACTCTAGCTGTACATCGGGATTCACGAAAAATCAATTCTGATCACTGGTGGGAAAAAAAGAAGTGGAATAGAGAATTTGCGGGAAATGCAGACATTGTCACGTTTTTTTTATAAATAAAATACTGTTTAGAAACGGCGAGAAAGAAATCAAGCATACAAACACGTCCAATTATTTGAGTTTGGGGAAATATTTAGCAGCGCAATGGAAGGAGAAGAGCCGAATCATTGATTGCAACAGGCTGTGAACCCAAGAGTTGTAAATCCAAATCATTGTTCGGCATATAATGAATCGGAAATCCATTTTGATGAATTCATGCATCTCCCATCCTGAAACATTGTATTGACTTTGTTAACCCTTACTTGACAATCTCATGTTATAACCACCGCGAGAAAGAATGCTTTATAAATATACATGTATATTTAAAGAAAATGTTTGAAAAGGAGAAAATGCTGATAACTAGCATTTTCTCCTTTTGTACAATGTTTTCTACCCTTTGAAAGATAGATCTATTTGTGCCATCTAGTTTATCGTCTGCTATTGGACTAATGGACAAGTTTAAAAGGAAAATTGTCGTCTGGAAAAACAGTCAGCAGTATGAATGAAATGACGTGCCTTGTGATTGGTAAAGCAACATCAGAAACATTTGCAAAGGAGCACTGTTTGTACTGATATACATATTTTAAATTACAATTAAATGGAGTCAAAGACCACACAGTCCACACACAGTCCATACAAAAATCATTTAACGTAGTAGACCCCTACGCTTCTAGTGCAACATGGAATAAAATTTCTTGATAGTTGATAAACAAGGATTTATACTGATATAATACTTTTGTACATTTTTAACCGACCAGAAATTCCTTTGATGTCTATCTTGAAATTATTTTTTTGTTGATACTTTTGTTAGTTTCTAGAAAAGGGAGGTAATTATTATCTTACTTTGTAACGAGAATATATTGGTTTTACATTTATAAATGATAATTCTAAGACGAAAGAAAAGGAAAAAGTGGCTCGGTTAAAGTAGTACAATAATACTCATTTTTAATCATAGCAAATTTTGTAGGTTAATATTATAATGGAAATAGCTGTTTTCTATTACGGGTCCACTACCTTAACGGACCATTTGTCATAACAACTCTTTAATTTTACTTATGGTACGATTATTCAGGGGCCGAACAGCTTTCACGAAATTTTTTTTTGGTTTCGAGCACAAAAATCGCGGCATGAGAAAAGGGGATCGAAAGTTTAATTAATTATTTCGACTACTTTATAGCATTCTCTGAGCATCAAAAGCTTGCTGTGTAATCCAGAGCATTTTTAACTAACCTTTGGCAGCATGAAAATACAAGAATTGCATCTCGTGTGGTTGCAAATTGAAAATTTTCCAAATGGTCCCTGTTCTCGTGCTGCGAAAGTTTTTCTTCAAGATGGCCGGATATCGGCTAAAAGTTTCGCAGCACCATAAAATGGGTAATCTCTTTGTAACGCATCTGTGTAACTTATCGTCGGGTATCTATTGTCATGCCGCAATTGGATTTCAGGAGCTACACGGGCATTTTGGGCAAATTTATAATATCACCACAAAGGGGGAGCTAAATTGAACTGCTTATTTCCGCAAGAAAAAAAAAATTCCACTCGTAGACGGGTAACGAGTGGGAAATTTGATTTTTTTTTTTTCATGCAGAAAAAAAGCGTACAATTTCAGCATTTATTATTGTACGATGTAGTACAAGTTGGCGAGACCCCGGGTGAAGAACATGACACCCGAAGAATGGAGATTGAAGAGAAGATAGCAGACTTTTTTGAAGAAAGGCCATTCTTTTATGACCAGGCAAACCCTGACTACAAAAACAAACAAAAGTGCCATCTTCACTTTAGAACTGATGAATTATAATGAGGTTAGATATCAATATACACTTTTATAATATGATGATCATGTCGCCAAAGTATATGTTTGCCGTCCGGTCGCTGTCCGGAAAGAATTCACAAAATCAATGCCGCCGGCGATCTGACGGTCATCAGACGGTGCCCGGACGATTATTTATAATCGGGCGGTGCCCGTCCGGGCTCCATCCGGCGCCTGAACGGAGGCAGTCCGGTCGCCGGACGATTTTGAGATAAACGTTTTCATAGAAATCGTCCGGGCGCTGTCTGATTTCTGCAGGCATCGTCCGGACAGCGCCCGGACGATGAGTTAACGGGCTCTCCGATGGCTCAAAAATCGTCCGGTCGTCGTCCAATTATAACTTTTTTTCTAAACCTCGAACAGGCGCCGGACGGCGTCTCAAAATTGAACTACCGCCGTTCAAATTGAACTGCCACCGGACGGTCCCCGGACGATTGTGTCAAAATCTCCTGATAAACACGCCGTCCGGCGGCAGTTCGTTATTTGTGATTGAGGCATTATACTCGCCGTGTTCGTTACCATTTGTGTACTGGGGTTCGAAGGATGGCAAAATAAAAGAGAAACAAAGTACGGTTTCAGCATCGAAAGAATATCATTACTCAAATATAGCAATATAAACATTAAGATCTGCATAAAATAAAAAATACGGATCAAATCAACATTTATTGCAAATATACCTACATCTATATAAAATCAACATGAACACGTTCAGAAAATACCTTCTAAGAAATAAGTCGGTATTGTGACGAATTTTAACTATCATAAAATTTGTACTGCCCGGCCCATACTCTACGAAAAAAATGTAGATCTACTCAGCGGTCCATTGTCTACGTAGAAAATGTACTCATCAGTCCATATTCTACGTAGAACATGTATTTTGTGGTCCATATTCTACGTTAAAAATGTACGTCCCGTCCATATTCTACATTGAAATGTACTCCCCGACCCATATTCTATGTAGAAAATGTACTCCCCGGTCCATAGTCTATTTAGAAAATGTACTCCCCAGTCCATAGTCTATGTACAAAATGTACTCCCCGGTCCATATTCTATGTACAAAATGTACTCCCCGGTCCATATTCTATGTACAAAATGTACTCCCCGGTCCAGTTTCTACTTAACCCTTAAGCTACCTTGTGCAGACAGTGCAGATCAAGATCAGACTGCACAGAATGTACGGAGTGATCTTGGATCAACACTGTCCGAGAAAGAGATATTTTTTTCTCCAAAGTATAATTTGAATAGCAACATTCAGTTTTTTTTTTTACCATCATCTTGAAGGTTCATTTTTTTTTTTTTATTTAGCAGATTAAGGATTTAAAAATGTACTCCCTGGTCTATTTCTACATAGAATAAGTAATCAATATTCCATATTCTACGCAGAATATATATATAGGCCATAATCTGGCGAAATGACGTTACATGCATCTCCTTGCAGGTCAACACATAATTATGCATCATAAAATCCATTATGTATAACGATCGGCTGGGTCATGAGGTAGACCGGTCCGTTGATACGCAGAAAGTTGACCTATAGCAAAAAGATTCGACCCAAGTTAGCATGCTTGGACTGCCCTGGGTCGATACTTTTTGAAGATGCATTAACCTTTTTTTTCACAGAGCATTCGAAATTATGGACTGGGGAGTGCATAATCTACGAAAGTACAAATTCGTCATTATAACGTTACTTGAAGTACGACCAATGTGATTATTTTCAGGTTTAAGAATACTATCAACTCTGTTTTTTTTTTTTTACTTAAACCTATGTTGTAGGTACTCGTTAAAATTATCTTGCATGGTGAGACTTGATGATAAAGTTATATCACTTTTGATATTTCCATAACGTTGAACAAGAAATATCTTTTAAAAAAAGACAGACGGCGTAAGAGGCACTGGGATATCAATATTTAAATTACTTTGTAGTATAATATGAAGAGAAATGATGAAAACAGTTCTGAAAGTAGTCTTCTGAAAGCAGAATTTTCAATAAGACTTAAAAATGAGGAAGCTCTCGTAATGACTAATGAGCGTTATTGAGCAATACATTATTTCTCATGTTTAAACCGTAAAAAATGAGAGTCGACACTCTGTCATGTTTCGGAATATATCGTTTGTTCTGTTTTTTTTTATTAATGAATCATGTTTAAATAAAGGTCTGTTTAGACTATACGATGAAATCTTTAAAAAGAATACAAAGTAGATTTGCATGTTTTTGTACAAAAATGAAGCACCTTTCAAACATCGACTATCTGTCGTTATCAGAAGGCAGGGTTTTATCAACCCTCTAAATGCTTGACCACACCCACCTACTTTTATTAAGATTAATTTAGTAGAACCTCTCTTTCTTCGCTAACAACGCAATAAAATCGATTGTTCCCCTAGGTAGGCATAGTTATTCACGTTTCGAATTAAATCACCAAATTCTAGACATTTTTTTTCATTGTGCCAATCACAAAATGTGTAACCATTCACTTCCTCCTAGTACTGAAACATCAAAACATTTTATTTTTACGTACAAAATTTAATATGTATTTCATATTCATGAAAAAATACGCATTTTATATTTATGTACAAATACGCAAATACGTATGGCGTATGGTGCCATCTTATACAATTTGTGAAGCGAACATTCCTCTTCTTAAGCATTCACTACAGTGCTTAATCGTTTTAGCACCGTAGGCAAGTACAGGGGCTTTTGAGGATGGCATAGATCAAGATCAGACTGCACAGATTGTGCAGTCTGATCTTGGTTCTATAGCGCCCGCCTATTCAGGCAAGCCTATATCTATATGATAAAAGATCTTACTGAGTATCAGTGGATCGTATTTTGATCGTTTGAATGATGTCGAATGTTTAATAAACATTCTGTGAAAAGGGGGGCTTAATGCATCTGCAAAAAGTATCGACGAGGTCAGCCTGCGCAGTCCGCTCAGGCTGACCCGGACCGATGCCTTTTGCTAATGGTCAATTTTCTGCATGTCAAGGGACTATTGTACTACATGGTTTCATCGGTTGTTAGAAAAGATGGACTTTATTGACCCATGATAACTATGTGATGACTTGCTTAGTATCATGCAACACGGCGATGCATTAAGCCCCCTTTTGCCAGAGCATGGCTCACATATTTGGCGCCGAAAAAGTTACGTAAAGCGCTCTTTTTCCCTCTAACGACAACAATTTTCACTCACTGATTATTTTTGACGTTTACAGTATCAGCATATTTCTTTGCTTTAATGTTAGTTAGACTAGTACAAGTGGTGTCACACCGGTAACGAGCAGGTAATTTGAACATAAAGCAAATATTACTATCGCCTATCCTCTGTAGCTATTTTATACTTATTTTTAATATAGATCTGTGTCTTCTGGCATCTACGAAAGGATACGGAAAACAGCATGATAAGCTATAAACTTTATGATATTACATTACAAACCCAACTCCATGCTGAAATTAAATCACAGTGGAAAGACGTCCGTACTGGTAGCTGACCATGTTTCTTTATATAGTCAAAAGTAGAGTAACAAGAGTGTGTCCATCGGATGTCGATTTTTCAAGTAGGACTCGTTATTACTAAATCGACCCGGAAGCATTCGTTTCCGATGTGACACCGTCAGTATAGATACATGAACGTCCAATGAACGATTAATCATTTTGTTTATCTATGAGGTTTTCACGAAGTTAGCAGGGTCTCCCAATGTGGCGTTCCATATCTTTGTCTTGTCTCCTTTCACCGTCCATCCGTTCTGATGGCTGGCTTCTGACCTTGGCACACCAAACATGGCTTTCCCGAGATTGGAACTCAGATCTGCTAGCACTTTGGGATCTTTGTAGTGTGTCACAGCTTGTGCCATGGCTACAGCTCGTACCTGAGGATTCGAACTTTTAAATATACCCGAACCCACAAACACACCGTCCACTCCAAGTTGCATCATAAGAGAAACGTCAGATGGGGTTGCTGTTGAAGTAAAAAAATGACAAAATTGTAAGCATTTGCTTTGTTTGTTGTTTGTTGGTTGTGTGTTGCTTAATGCTGTTTTAATTGCGTTCAGTTGTATCGTGGCGGCCAGCGTTCTTATCCATGCTTTACCGGAGTTTCTTTTACCAGTACTTCGCACAACATTCTTTCTAATCCAATAGCTGCTTTCCCCACATTAACACTTAAGCTGCTAAGCGCGACTCAATGACCTTTTGCGGACAGGGTAGATCAAGATCAGACTGCACGGAACGTGCAGTCTGACCTTGGATCTACACTGTCCGATAGGGAAATATTTTTCTCCAGAAAATATCTTTGAAATAGTAACTATCAGGTTTTTACTATCGGCCTGAAAGTTTCATTTGCTTTATTCAGCGGGATAAGGGTTGACATCGTCGAAACAGTGACAAAGGAATGAATCCTGTCGCAATGACTATCATTAATCTCGGGAAAAAAACAAGAGGGCCACGATGTCCCTGTATCGCTCCACTGGCTTCTTAACCCTTTACCACACAAATCGAAGTGTTAATGATACTGAAAGAGAAGGCTTTCAAAAACATCGTGAGAAAAGGACAACATGTTGTCAGCCAGTATTTTCTCCTTTTCCCTCTACGTTTCCTAACCTATCAAAGACAGAAATAGTCATTTAAGCTACATTCAATTTGTCTTTTTGCAATGGCTTTAAACTTGGTACAGTAAAAAAAAAATTGTCATTTCTTAAAGAGTAAAATTAACGTATCATGCATTTAATTGGCATTGACAGAGACATACAGCATAAAAAGTCTGTACCGTAATAAACGTACTATGAAAACATAACCTCCACCCCGCCTGCCAAACAAAAACAGTCATATCTTTTTAAATGTAAAGATAATGTCAGTGAATACAAGCAGGTTCATTCATTAGCATGAAAGGTAAAGTTCTGAAAAAATTTGAGTGATAGAAACCTTACTTTTAACATTCCATTCATGTGAGCATAACTATTAGCATCAAAATAAATCACTCTCCCTTAAAACAGAACATTTCCTCTCCAAAAAAATTTGAATACCAAACTCCAATAATGTAAAACTGCAGTTTGATAACCAAGGGAGGTAAATAGTAACAAACTTTATCTTGTATAACAGGAGTTATTTCCCTTGATTACTATTTTAAATTACAATCACTATATAAGCCCATGTTAAACTTGTGATCTCCAGGGCAAAGCCAATTTTGACCCCAGGGCTATAATATGAAGGAATTTGATAGAGGTCCATTAGATAAAGCTACATGCCAAGTTTGGTAGCACTGGGCCTTATGGTTTCAGACAGGAAGATTTTCAAAGATGTTCAATATTTTTCAGTTTTGATGCCATGGCAACCAGTTTTTGAAGGAATCAAATTCTTTCACGAAATTCTAAAGAGGACCATGGCAGGATCATTTCTGTGAAGTTTCATCAAATTTGGATGGGTAGTTTCAGAGAAGAAGAAATTTGAAAAAAAAGCTAACGCATGCACGGTCGGACGCACGGACGCACTGACGCACGGACGGACACCGGGCCATGATATAAGCCCGCTGGCCTTCGGCCAGTGGAGCTATAAACGGTAGAGTTAACATTAGTAGGAAGATTGATAGCAGAACTATTCGGCAATTTCTTAAATTTTCAGAACATTCAGGCTCGTACATAAGAGAGAATTTTCTGTCATCTGTTACATGTTAACGTAGCCCGTGCAAGAATCAAGCAATTTTTCTTATCTTCACAAAGTTTTAGCCTGAGTTAACCCTTTGCTACCAATCCCGAGTATTAACGACCCTGTGCAAGAGTGCTTTTGAAAACACTGTTTAAAAAGGACAAAAGTATTTTTTTCCCCTTTTCACATATATGTTTCTACCCTTTCAAAGACAAAACCCACTACTTTAGCCATAATTAATGTGTCATCTGCAAATATTTTGCTATGCGGTATGATACCATAAGTCATCATTATTATCCATATTTGATACGGATGCTGCTTTAGTTGTATGCTTAAAATGTGGGACAAGAGCGCTACAAAGGGACAGGAGCACCACGTGCGGGTACCAGTGCTTGGTTACTCTTGCTTTTTAAGTGAAGTTTCTAAAACTGTTTCCGAAAAAAGTTGGAGTGCAAACTGCCATTTCGGTATGGGTGCCACTTTTTGCATAAGTAAAATCTACACCGAGTTGGAAGTAAACACATCGACTAATGACAGAGATAACTAGAAAACTTCAAAGATGATGACAAGGATGACAACAGGGCTATGAGAAATACCCCGACGTTTTCTCCGAAAACAGCCGAGCTAAATGAAACAGTTATCCTACCTATCCCTCCAGCAGCAAAATTAACGACAGGCAGGCGACCAAGTTCGGCAGTTTTCTGTAGCAGTTCAACTGGAACTTTCAACTCTTTAGCATAGCTGTACAGTTCGGTGGAATCCATAGCCTGGGCTATTTTGATTTGTTTATTTATGGTGCGGGCATGTCTAACTGCTTCTGCGACATCACCTGTAACGAAGAGAGAATCTTGTTCATGAATTTTTTTTTTTTTAAATCGTAATTCAAGGTTTCACCCTTCACCTAACAATCCCCAGTTTTTAAATACCCTGGGGAAGAAGCCTCTTTAAACGTTTGTGGGAGAGGAGAAAGTGATGGTGTTCAGCATTTTCTCCTTTTCCCAAAACGTTTTCAACTCTTTCGGAGACAAATTCAAATCTGGACCATGTTTAATTTGTTTTGCACAAAAGCGTTCAATTTGGAAAAAGTCTAAAATTTCGTCGTTCGGTACAGAGTTAAAACTCTTTACCAAACGACAAAATTTTGGACGGGACCAAATTGAAAGCCTTTGCAGACGACAATATAAATGTAGCTTAAATGACGATTTCTGTCTTTGATAGGGTAGAAAGCATTGCGGAAAACGGAGAAAATGCTGGTTACCAGCATTTTCTCCTTTTCCCACAAGGTTTTCAAAATGCCTTCTTCTCCGGGGTCGTTAAAATGCGTGATTGTGTGATAAAAGGTTAAACTTTTTTTAATTGATTGTGAAAGAAGTCCTACAAGTTTATTAATCATTCTGAATGTTTACTATCCGGGATATAACCACTTACCTTACTAAAGAAAATGTTAGACTCTTCCATATTGAAAGCATCTATTATTTATTGTAGCTTAAATGACAGGATTCGTCTGTGAAAGGATAGAAAACATTGTGGGATAGGAGAAAATGTGGATAACCAGCAAATACTACATGTAGTAGTTGAGCCAATCGAAAATTCTGTTATTTTCAAAATTTAGAATTTGACTAGGAATTTCATTTGGAATGGATGGTGAATAAGTCAGTGTTTACGGATTGTCTTAAAAGGGTTGGGTACTCCGACCGACCGACGGACAGATAGACTTGAGTATAATACCCTTCTTCTAGAAAGGGCAGAGAGTAGAAAGAAGAATCAAATGTACCTGTTCCTGCCAACCCCTTAGTACGTATCATCGCAGCGCCCTCTGAGATTCTGCGCAGCGCCTCCCCTAGATCACGTGCTCCACACACAAAGGGAACAGTGAAGTTATGTTTGTTGATGTGATTCTCTTCGTCTGAGGGCGTGAGAACTGCAATAAAAGTATGCATTATTTTGATTTTATCACGTAAGTCTTTTTTTTTTTTGTCATAGACGCACCTCCTCATAATGGAAAAAATGGAACAAATTGACAAATAATTCAGGCTATTGGGTTTATAATTATGTCAATATATTGTGTCTAACGTAGTCTTTTGGAAGACTTACCAAAACTTTCGAAGGCACCTGTCTCATAAGAACGATAATTGATAATAATCCGGTTCGTCGATTTACCGTCCTTCCCCTGGATTTCTCGTATTTATGCTACAATGTTTTAAACACACTGGAAAAAAATAAAGGCGAAGTACTATGGAACCAAAGGATCCAGTAATTCAGGTTGCTACATGCAGCTCCTATACTAATAGTAGGCGCTACTCAAACAAATATAAAACTCTATAACAGAAAATGACACTGGATGGCAACGATCCTGCGTTGTCGTGTTTGTATTCTGCAGGTATGTTGATGTTTAGCGTACAGTCCCGCAGGACTAAGCCAATACATTCAAGGTTGTTATCAACACAAGAGGTTTTGGACGGAAATTTGACAAACCCTCAAAATGCGGTTTCAGTAACTAACATACAAGAGCACCGCATACGGGTGTTTTTCAGTCATTTTTTTTCAGTCGAAAAGGGGAATTACTGTCGTTTTTCTTTGGATTTATCTTTCCAGTCGGGTCTTGCCCCGCACCCTCCTTCTGATAGCTAATAAGTAGCCAATGAACAGTAATAAGTAGCTAACACCTTCAGAAATGACAGAGATATCAGAAATGTCAAAGTTTTCGCACGTTGAGGCAGACGACAACAAGGCTATGACAACAGGTACCACGACGTGTTCTTCGACCACAGTCGAGTTCGATTCCATGGCATTTTCGGTCATGCCATATTTACTTTTTATAGGTACAAGTACTTATAGCTAATCAGAAATCGTGTTACTTTAAAATGCTGACATTTAGATTGTGCATTGAATCTTACCTTCTGACTCATCAACCATATCTACTCCTAAAGCTTCCAAAATTTGTGCTTCTGCAAAATGGCCGATTCTAGTTTTGGCCATCACTGGAATGGTAACAGCAGCTATGATTTCTTTAATCATCTGGAATGAAAATTATGTTACGTGTAACCGCTTGCCACTTTATTTCCACACAGGTACCATAATAAACATGAAAGATCTTTTAAAAAAGACAGATGACGTAAGAGGTTCAGGAATATGAATATTGAAACGCTTTGTGTTGTTCAACATGAAGGTAAACAATAAGAAGTAACCACGGACAGCGATTACCTGTTTTAATTTTCCTCATTATTTTGTAAGCTGTTGGCAAGAGAAATATTGCAGTTATATAGTTTCAAGATAAGATGTTAATCGAACTCATCGTTGGAAAAAAAAAAGCAGTTGCTGCTAAAAAAAAATGTTTTGCGGAAAAATACATGTTGATTGTGCAGTAATGGTTTGTAGGGTAAGTATATTTATATAAAGATATTGATTTACCATTTAGTACAAGAAAAGGATCATCCCGTGTTATATCGGGAATAAACGCCAAGTGATATCGATTAACGTCAATTTCTCCTTTATCCACAATGTTTCCAAAATATGTCTGTACACATAGCAAGACGAGAAAAGCCGTCTGTAGGTGGTAATGAGTAAACCTACTCAAAGTTTATGACGTCATATCTCACCTTTGGATCTGACATTCTGGCCACTCCCCCATCTCGCCTTATATCCGCCGGAACTCGTTCCAGAGCCATCACTGCGCATGCCTAGTAACGAAAAATAAGTTTTAAAAAATTGTTGAAATACAACATATAGTTCTGGTTATTGAAAAAATACCAGTGTGTAAGGACTATAAGCTAGAGACAAAGGTTACTGGGAAAAGCAGCATGTTGCTTGGAGATTTGCACAGTGTACTGGTTAAAGAATATCCAAAAACTCTTTCATGTGCTCTGCCCATCGTGATATCACTAAAGTTTGCGCGAACCTTTGGGTGAAAGGCTCTTGGAACAATTGCGAACCTGGGAGAAAAGATTTCAGAAAACATTCTGAAAAGAAAAGAAGCATTTTTGGCCTATTGCAACCGGGTTTTCTACCATTTCAAAAGCAACTCTTAGCACTGAAGCCAGATTTAGTTTGGCGTAGGCAAATGCTTTCAAGTTGGAAAATTCTTATATTTCATCGTCTGTTAAAGAGTTAAGCAAATTCCGCGTGATTAACCATCATTTCAAGCTCTCAAAATACAGCAATCTCCCGAAAGAGGTTTAGGTTTTACTTCTTTCCTCTGTTGGCTGGGATAATCAGAACAGATTAATTAAATGTCCGCGGTTAATGTAGACTCTAAAATACCCCAGATAGCTCTTGCTAGTACAAAATGCCAAGTTTAGGCGGTTACCCGGTAGGTAAGCCGGTAACATACAGGGCTTAAAAACAGGAGATCTCTAGATCAATTAGTCGTTGCGATCGGATTCATTCCTCTCTTATTGCTGAGCATTGTTTCAATGATTGCTTTGGGGAAAAGTAGCCAGTGCCTCCGGAAGAATACCACGGCGCAAAGTGTCGGTAAAAAAACCCAGGAAAGCATGGATTGTACACTGGCCGTCTCGGTACAACTGAAATTATGTTGAAAACGGCATTAAACACCAAACAAACAACCAATAAATCATGTTACTAATATTTCAATGTCATTACCCCTGCCTCTTCAGCAATCCTCGCCTCCTCAGGTGTGGTCACGTCCATTATAATACCGCCTTTTGCCATTTGAGCCAGTCCGGCTTTGACTTTAAACGTACCTGGAACATGTCAAACAGAATTAGCAGATAGTGGCAGTGATCTGACAGTTGAC
Organism: Hippopus hippopus; assembly: GCA_946811185.2. NCBI lineage: Eukaryota > Metazoa > Mollusca > Bivalvia > Cardiida > Cardiidae > Hippopus > Hippopus hippopus. The sequence goes on from OX328107.1 coordinate 6,948,414, forward strand.
AACATTTTTCTAAGATGGATAGCATTATTTCATGACAATTTTCCATAAATTTGTGTATCTGAGCATTTTAAGTGCGGTTTCGGCTTGATGATTGACATACTTGAAGGTGATACATGAAAGATCTAAAAATCCTGCAAACTTTCGGACATAGTACAAAATACATCGAGAAAAGCCTGCATTTACTGAACTTGGTCGACACTCCCTGCAGAAGAACCCGCGTATTGTTCATAAAAGTATTAGCCCTTAGTGTGCTGTATTAATGAAATGGACCTGTTTCAATAAGATAAACATCCAAAATAGTGTCGTTTCAAGGATGTTTTGGCCAGAATATGTAACAAGAGAGTGGACAGTGTAGATCCAAGATCAGACTGCACGTTTTGTGCAGTCTGATCTTGATCTGCACTGTCCACAAAAACAACTTAAGTCGGTTCCAGCTATGGATTTTGTTAGGCCTAATGATGCCACCCTGAGTTTTACTCTTGCGCACGCCAATGCGTATAACATTTGTAGGTATATGTTGTGTAAAAATATGGCGACTGTTCTCGAAGAATAGGGAACTTTCGGTAAATATATCTTCGAGAACATAAAAAGGAAAACACGACGTATGCATTGTCATTCAAATGACAGATCATTACCAAGAAAGAAGTAATGCCAGATAAAGATGGGAAAATATGAACAAGACCAAGAAGAGGAAGCAAATAACTGAATACCCTAATTTTTGTTTCACGTTCTCGAATGCTTAATTATTATCCCCCGCCGAAGGCGGAGGGATATAGTTTTAGCGTTGTCCGTCCGTCTGTCCGTCCGTCCATGAGTCCGTCCGGCAGAGTATCTCCAATACCATTGGACGGAATTTCGTGAAACTTTATACATGCGTAGAATAACCCATTCCGCCGAAACACTTTTTTCCTTTTTTTTGATTCGATGAAAAATGGCCGACTGGGAGCGATTTTAAGTTACGCGGTCAATTAAATTTTTCGGCGGGGGATATCATATCAACGAAATTGCTTGTTTTTCTTTTACACCAGCAGTGTCAGAAAAATCAGCAGAAATCTGCATGTCCGAATGATGGTACTTTTTAACGGAGACAGAGAAGTTCACTTTAAAATTGTTCAAGTATTGATAGAAATATTTCAGTTTTTCTTTTCTTAAAAATCGTCAGCAATAATGACCAAATAAGAATGCATTGGACTGCCGTAAAGATTTGACGGAAATGCAATAAATGAGGCATGCTTTGGCAAAAGGGGGTTTAATGCATCACCGACATGAATTATACCAAGCAAGTCGATCACATAATTATGGATCGAAGAAATCAATTTTGTCCGCAACCGGCCAAAACTTAAGGTTGAATGGTCCTTGGTCATGCAGAAAATTTACCAAAAGCAAAAGGTTTCGGTCCAGGTCAGCCTGCGCGCACTGCGCAGGCTGACCTGAGTCGATACATTTTGCAGACGCATTAACCGCATTTCACAGGGCATAGGTCATGTCAATTTTTAACTCAACTCTAAAGGTACATAAAAAGTTGTGACCTATACTAAAAGTACGTGCAAAAAGATATTGTATGCAAGGTTTACCTGTTTGGGAACGTGCAGTACCATTTGGAAGTACTAGGTTTGTGACGTCAATACCTAAAATAGATATGAATTTTAAACAAGTGCTGGTTTGCACCCAGGCCTTTGTAGAGACCTTGAACTGTTCCTGGTCGCAGAAACAAACGTTTAACTTTTAATCAGACAACAAAATTTTTGACCTGACTTTTTTCAAAAACAATGCAGTCAACAAACAAATAGTGATTCAAATGAAAGTATTCATATTTATTTGGTAAGGACAGAAAGTGTATACATGTATAAAAAAAAAAAAAAGCAAAATTTAAAATGCCGGTTACCAGTATTTTCTCCATTTTCTCCACAGTGTTTTTCAAACATTAGCTCCTAAGGGTCGTGAAAACTTTGGACCGTTTGATAAATATTTCATTTAAGTGCCTTTAACCTTTTCCAGACAATCCCGAGTTTTAACGACCCCGAAAGAAGTATGCCATTGAAAACATTGCTGGAAAAGGAGAAAATGCTGGTAATCAGCATTTTCTCCTTTTCCAACAATGTTTACTATCCTATCAAAGACAGAAGTCATCTTTTGAGCATCATTTAATTTGTCATCTGCTAATGCTTCCAATTTGGTCGAGTTCAAAATTAAAAAGTAAAGAGTTAGGCTGGTACTTCCTCACGAATAACTCAAATTACTGTTCTTAATATAAGATGTTACGGGAGACCACTCCTTCATGCATGGCTTCGTCCCGATTTAAATACAATACCTGGCAGCTGCGATAGGGAGATAGCATTATCAGTGGTTATGGTATTGGTCTTTTAAACCTCGAAAATTGAGGATATTTGCCCGTCATGGGTTCGAGTCCCGCCAGAGGCGGTTTGTATTTCAGCTATGCATTTGTTGCCGACTTTCATGTTCGTAAGAAAGACAAGTCACCTGATTGGCCGAGACGTTTTGTCTCAACTTAAATGTAAGTTAATTGCTTTATCTTTAAAAGATGTTTATTGTTGATGCAAGTTTATTTCAAGGTGATATAAAATGATAAACAGGGTCGTTTAAAATGTCAATGGTTGATAAAGTATGTCGAACAAAAAGCATGTCAAGGCTTCACAAAACAAGCTATCATTTTAACTACCTTGAAGGAAGAGACTTTTGAAAACATTGTAGGATAACAGCAACCGAAATTTTCTCCTTTTCCAACAACGTTTTATACCCTTTTAAAGACAACCTTCATCATTTGAGTCATATTAAATTTGTCGTCTGCAAATGCTTGCCAATTGGACCAGTCTAAAATTTCGTCGTTTTGCAATTAAGTAAACAGTTAACATTGGCCAAAAGTGTCAACAAAGATCCTTGAAATGTGTCATTTGATCGCCTCCAGCCAGTGACTGGGGCTCAAACCATAGGAACTTAATTTCTTACAAACTACGTCCTCTGTATCCCAATGAGCCATGCTCTCGTAAAAGCAGGTTTAATGCATCTCCATGATACATTAAACCAAGCAAGTAATCACACTGTCATGGACTCATGAAATCCATTTTGTCTAACAACGGATTGAGCCATGAGGTAGACTGGTCCTTGAACATGCAGAAAATTGACCAATAGCAAAGAGTTTCGGCCAATGTCAGCCTGCGCATTCCGCGCAGGCTGACCTTGGGTCGATACTCTTTGCAGATGCAATAAGCCCCCTTTTCACAGAGCAAGCCTCTAATATATTTGGTTATTTAGGGCGAAGTTAATCGAAAAGCAAACAAATAACTGGTGCATTAGACACAATAGCTAAAGGATAATGGATGCAGTCAAAATGAATACTGGTGTGTTGTCTAGACTATTTGAGGTACAAGGTGTTTTTTTTGCCTTGTAGGATGATGTCATCGATGGCCTTTCGCCGGAGGAGGGGGTTCTGATCACCCTGGGTTACCACAGATAAACAGTTGATAAATAGTTGATATTTGTTCAAAATAAACTTACAAGTTTGTTTACCTTGAAAAGTATGCTCACCTTGACAAGTCCATGTGACCATAACTGGTTTTTTATATTTATAATCTAGTTACCATGGTAACGAAATGTTTTGGATGACATGTGCTAATATGTCAAATGCATATCTTAAAAAAAAAAGAGAGAGAAAACAGATTCAATGGTTATCGCCAATTACTGGTATATTTGGCTTAAGATCAATTTGCTTAAATTACTTTCTTTTTCTTTAAATTTGAAAAGCCACAAAAGCCAGTCTCCCTGGAATACATAATTCGTGTGTATATGTTTTTGCAATCCATAATTGGCAGGAAAGTACTTAATGCAAGTCCCTCCCAGTTCGCTATTTTACGTACGGTTTGAATGTTTTACAATTTCTGTGAGCACTTCTACATGTCTCAAGACATTACTTCTACAGTCATATGAGCATATCTTTGCATCAAAGATCCTTGAAATGCGTCATATGACTATATTTGCATCAAAGATCCTTGAAATGCGCCACACGAGCATGCCTTGCATCAAAGATCATTGTAATGCGCCACACGAGCATGTCTTTGCATCCAAGATTCTTGAAATCCGTCGCACGAGCATGTCTTTGCATAAAAAAAAGCCAAGTTAATCTCGTGGCTAAAATCCTAAAAAAAAGTGTAGGAATTATGTGGAAATTTTCCACGGCACCTAGATTTCCTCCTATGAACTGTACAAAGTCCATAGCGGACAATTTTATTCACATGTTAACCAATAAACTGTTAAGCACGACTCAATGACCTGTTGCGGACGGTGTAGATCAAGATCAGACTGCACAGAACGTGCAGTCTGATCTTGAATCTACAGTGTCCGATAAGGAGATATTTTTCCTCAAAAAATAATTTTGGAATAACATTCTTTGGGCCTTACTATCAGATTGAAAGTTTCATTTATTTAGCATGTTAAAGTGTCAAGGTCTTTTCCCATGCGATCAATATGTGGTGTTTTTTTTTTGCTTTGACCGCATTTAACTTGGGGGAAATATTTTGATTTTTTCATTGTCCAAAAACGAGTCCTCTTTTTTATCACATAGCCTCCCTTGTTTTCAGTGTAATATACCCATTACGAATTTTCTTATCTTATACATGTTTGATATCACTTTTGTGTGACGTCATTTTTGACGTCATTTTGTACGTATTTCATACAAGTGAATGGGTCTTATGGATAATACCGCGGGTGCACTTATGAATGTTTTTGCATCATCTGATCTATATTTTGTGAAATATCGTTATGTGATAAAAAGAATCTGGCATTCGTGGGCGTTTGAGATATATTTTATTAAACTCGTCAAGGAAAATGTTATTAAGCTCGCCAAAGGCTCGCTTAATAACATTTCCCTAGACTCGTTTAATAAAATCTTATCTCAAAAGCCCACTCATGTCAGATCCTATATATCTTATTCTGCCTTGCTAAGGTATCCAGTTTTTGATACGTCTCTATGACACTTTGTCTTACTTTTTGCACACTTAATTAGCAGAAATATTTATCATTTTCCATCTTTGTCTATGGCCAATACTGTTTGTCTAACCCTCTACGAGTTTTGACGACCTTGGAGCATAAAAATAAAAGTTTGAAAACATCATGGGAAAAGAAGAAATTAATGATGGTAATCAGCATTTTCTTCTTTTCCCACGAATCCTGCGTGGCACAGTTGTAAAGTGTAGGACGCAAGACCTGGAAGCCTCCATTCGAGCCTAAATGGATCCACTGTTTTTTTTTTTTCCGTGGGAGTGTCCTTGGGCAAGACACTTCAGAGCCATAACCTAGTAACAGTGAAACACAGGAAATACATAGACATGTGATCTGTCGCCGTGATTTGACTGAAATAATGTTGAAAGCGGCGTAAAAAAACATTTAATCAATCGATCAAATCTTTTCTTACAATGTCTTGTACCCCTTTCAGTGGCGTAGCTAGCCCAAAATGAAGTATACGCAAAAGTAATATCGAAGGTATCATCCGAGGTGCTAAGTGCCGATATATTGGGAGAGGGAGGTTTCCCAGGAGGGCCCCTAAGGGCCTTTCCATGAAAAATCTTGAATTCTGGAAGTTATTTGGTGGCATCTGGTGACGTTTTTGTGCAAACTTGTCTTTTTTTTAAGTGTACGCAAGTGCGTTTTTGCGTACAGGCAGCAACGCCCCTGCCTTCGAAAATAAGTTCCCTCGTATGAGCATCAGTTCATTTGTCTTCGGCAAACGCTTTAAAAAATGGATATGTCCAAAATAATCTTCTTCTTACACAAGTTTGTTGGATTGAATGGTGTCATGCGCTGCTATAAAGGCTTTTCAGTCATATCTTGAAGAAAGCTCTACTACGACCTACTTTGTTATTGAGTTGCAAAGCAACACCGCCCGCTGTTGGGGATCAAACCTTGCCTTCCTTATTACATATCAAATGAGCCGTGCTGTGTAGAAAAAGGTTTAACCCTTTACCAAACAATCCCTTGTTTTTACGACCCAGAGGAAGAAGCCTTCTGAAAACATTATGGGAAAAGGAGAAAATGCTGGTAACCAACATTTTCTCCTTTTCCCACAATGTTTTCTACTCTTCTAAAATCAAGTACCAATTTTTCAATCACGTTTATTTTGTCGTCTGCAAGTGCTTTCAATTTTGACAAGTCTAAAATTTTGTCGTTTGGTAAAGAGTTAAACCATCTGCAAAAAAGTATTGACCCTGTCAGCCTGCGCAGTTCGCGCAGGCTGACATTAGTCGAAACTTTTTTTTTTTCTAAAAAAGAAAATCTGCATACCCGAGGACCAGTCTACCTCATGATTCTCGTGGTTAAGTCAGTTGTTAGACAAAATGGAATTTATGGATCCATAATTATCCGGGAACGACTACTAAATTTGGTATTCGAATATTCGATATTATCTATTCGGGTATATACGAATATTCGGTTTGGAAGGTCGTGTCTATGTCCGGATATTGAACATATCCGAATACTGGTACTGTACACGATAGATTTGCGATGTGAAAGTGATGACTTGCTTGGTATAATAGGATCACGGAGATGCATTAAACGCCCTTTGGCTAAAGCAAGTCTCAAATACTTTAACTCTTTCAGAGTCAAACACATAAACTCGACCTTCCAACGGCTAAATATGGTGGCATATTTCTGCCACGAGATACGAGATAGCTATCATGATAATTTTAGAAAACTATCGCGATAAATTAAAGTTTCCTGGAAATTTTATCGAGATAGTGAAAAGTTTCCTGAAAAAAATATCACGATAAACTGAATATTTTAACGCAAAATTTCTCAATCGTGCGCGAAGCTGACATGCGAGATAAAATTATCGTGATAGTTCTATCCGTTTCTCGGTATCTATAAATAGAAAATTCTACATTTGGATGAACTCGGTAGTTTTTTACTTGCAGGAAGTAAAAATTCGAATTATTCGAATAATTGTAGCTTAATTGGTAAATTTTGACGAGACTCCAAATGAACAGAAGTCTGTAAAATCACAAAGACGACTCGAAATCCTACGAACAACTTTAAAACCATTCAGGAAAAAGGAAATGCATAAGGTTGTAGACGAAGATGTTCTGAAACCGTATCTAATTATAGATACCGTGAATGTCAGTTGTGGGCACGAAAGCAAAACAAATCATGATAACAGTTAGAATTATCGCGATACTTTTATCGTGAAAATTTTTGTTTTATCAGGATACTTCTCTTAAATTATTGCAATAGCTATCTCGTATCTCGTGGCAGAAATATGCCACCATAGCTAAAAATAAAATCCACAAAAATTAAGAAAGCTTTTCATCCTAAATACACGAGCCGGTTATATAGATCCACTATCAGACTCAGACTGTACCATTCAAGTCCTTCGGCTGTATCTGGTAGCTTGATATGCATCTACACGGTACATTTCATCGCCGGAAATACACCGCTTAACCGTTATGAAAATTGTAAGGCTCCTCTTAAAAAAGAAAACTTGAGTCTCATTTTTTTATCGAAATCTTTCTAGCTATATTTCAGTTGACAAAGAGTTCGTACATTCATTTTTTTTATTGGTTTATCAATTCCGATTGAAGTTTTCACCGACAGATAGAAAGATGTGAATAACTTCATCGAGGTTGTTTATGTCGTTGCTAAACGACTTACAGTGGCGCCGCCATGTATAAGATCAAGTGATTGGCAATTCAAATGGAAACGACCGTTATACAGACGAGGTTTGATGTAAGTACGGAATCGGCCGAGTTGTGACGAGTGAGACTGCACGTTGTGTGCAGTCTGAACTTGCATACGAGTCGCAAAATTATCAGTTACTCGTAAACACTCCTCTTTCGGTATTTAACAAGCCTGGGTTCCAGTTTGACCCATTTTTTGCCTTTTACATTCTAGTGTCAGTACGACAAAAATGATTACGGAACAGAACTGTTGCCAAATATCTATATAAACTGCGATTGGGAGACCGCGATAAGGCGTGATTACTTATATTAAGTCATTATTGGCGCCTGGAGCCAGACACTATTCCCTGATTGTATCTGCGATACTAGATCTTTTGTCAAAAAAAAAATATCCGCTTAAATATTAGATCCAGATCTATGTATAACCGCTTGACGTATTCATTTTATCACTGTTGTGTTCGGATCAAAACATCTATATCAGTTTACTCAACTGCAAATAAAACTTAACTAGTCAAAATTTGTAATATTTCTAAATCGTATTTAGTTATCCGTACACAATAAATAGTCTATCCGAGTACATAAGTCGGTCCGATGGTACATGATTATATATGTAGCAAGTCATATGATGTCCTTTTGTCAAATTAGCGGGGGAAAACAAGTAATCACTTGATATAATTCAATAATGAAAAGTAAGGAATCATTAACAATTACACGCATTTCGCTTTCTTGGTACCGGCAGATTTCGGCAAGTTTCATTAGGGCTGTGAGTTTTCTAGGCCTTACTCCCGTCCACCCCAACGATTAAAATCCGGGGGCCGGGTTCCAGTTCGGTGAGTGTAGTGCCCATTTAATGTCTTCGAACACAAAACTAAAATGAGACAGCTCATACCGTGAACACCGGAGCGCTATGTGGCGGAACTGAGAATGTTTTGGATATCAATTGGTCGACGCAAAAGGAATATATCTATAAACAGTGGCTCAAGCAAGACCAGGCCACCCACGCACAACAACCGACTTGTGCCTGGCTGAGAGCGCGATATCAGCAGAGGCTGATCAGCAGGAAGTGTGACGTTAAGTAGACCTCAAAGTTACCGAACTTGAACCCTGCACAGATTTTTTTCATGGCTACAGTAACTTTATTTATGAGTACCCTTGGTTTAAAGATACATCCTTACAGCTAGAGAGGAAAAAAAAACGTTGTTAAAACTTGAAAATGTGTAGAATGGCTCAGCTGTGTAAACATAGATAAATAACCAATATACATGATGTAAGGGACAGAAAAACACAAGGGGTTTGTCCTCATTAAAAACTGGAAACGACAAAAACGATTCTTCGGAAGGCCTCCAAAACATGAAATGCATTTTCTATCCGTCATAATCTGTGCAATCTTGCAGCCGTCACGGGCAACATTTGGCATGAAGATACAATAATGATTGTAGTTTCATAAAATAAGGATGAAATATGTTAACTAGAGGCGCTTGAGCGCCTGTATCGCTCCACAGGCCTGATATTTCTATAATGGCGAAAGGAAGTTTTTAACAATTATCATTCAATCCTGCATTTTAGCTCACTGAAGAAACAATTTGGTAGACAACCACCATAGGAACTTACCTGCAAAACAACAATGAAATCCAATGAATAGTTTTAAAGAAGAATTTTTTCAAAGATTTTACTTTATACCATAAAAGGAAAATGAGTCTCCCATTAAAGCCATATTTTTTGACAGATCTTTTTTTTTTTAAGGAATTCTGTAAACCTGTATCTAAGGAACATTCCTGCAAAAGAATAATGCTATCCAAATAGCGGTTTGGGAGGAGAAGATTTTTAAAGGTTTTTTACTTTGGTTGCCATGGCAACCAGAATTCTTCATGGAACACAATTATTTGAAGGAATTTGAAAGAGGACCACCAAAGGAACATTCCTGTGAAATTTGGTAAAAATCCAGTCAATAGTTTCTGAGGAGAAGTTTTTTAAAGAAAAAGTTTACGGACGCACGCACGAACGGACGGACGAACGGACGGACGGACGGACGCACGACGGACACAACGCCATGACAATAGCTCTCTGGCCTTCGGCCAGTGGAGCTAAAAACTGGCTTAAAACTGCCTAAAAACGAGTTTAGACATATCTTTAACCAGGACACAAGTTCAGGGCCCTGACATGTCTTACGAAAGGACATTCACGCGAAAAACCCAGGGTCTTGTATAAGGATCTCACCGAGGCTCCAAAGTTGATAATTGTACAGTTTTACAACAGATCCACGCCGTATCCATTTTGACTTAATAATGTGCGAAAGCAGCCAGGAATCTTATAAAGAGTGCTGTAAGAAGCTGGCTACTTCTTAACCCTTTACCACACAATCCCGAGTTTGAAGTCTTTTGAAAACATTGTGAGAAAAGGACGTGCTTCTCGCTGTATCATATTGACCAGGTATATACGACACTCAGATATCGGAAAGTTGGCCATAGTTTCTCATAAAGTTTTCTACCCTTTCACGAACAAACCTCAATTTTCTCGTTTATGTTGTCGTCTGCAAATATTTTCAATTTGAACACGTCCAAAATTTTGTCGTTTGGTTTAGAATTGAATCTCTTTCTAGAGACGTGTGTGTAGGTGCATTCGACACCTTCAAACAACTAGTGTATCGATGAAAGCTGTATTAAACATTAAAAGAAATAAATTAAGAAAATAACACATTCCATGACCTTCGTTGACTGAATCATTTCAGTGACCAGTGAGTCCTATATTGTGAACTCGCTTTTAATCTGTTTAATCTTTATCCTATAATGTGTTAGATCTAGTTAAATATAAGCCATGCTTTGGCCAAAGGGGGCTTAATGCATCTCCGTGAAGACAATACTGCAAATGCTTTGGGTTTTTATAAGACTAAAATGTTGTTGTGTGGGAAAGGGTTGATTGATGAACATAAGCATGACCTTTGCAAGCATTGTGGGAAAAGGAGAAAATGCTGGTTCCCGGCATTTTTCTCCTTTTACCACATTGTTTAAAGCTTTCTTCCCTAGGGTCCATAAAACACGGGATTGCATGGGGTACACTTATTGGGTTGAAAAATGGACAATATGCAACCGAGTAATCTTCGTGCAATGTCAATATACATTGATAAAATAACGACGATATGAGTGATGTATGACCCTACCCGCCCCGCCGATTTAAACCAAGACCAGACTGCACAGAACGTGCAGTCTGATCTTAATCTATACTTTCCCCTAAATAAGACATTCTAGATAAAAGTCACGTTAAACCTTCGGCTGCTTAGAGTGACTCAAAGACCTTTTTGCAGACAGTGTAGATCAAGATCAGACTGCACAGAACGTGCAGTCTGACCTTGGATCTACACTATCTGATAAGGAGATATCTTTTCCCCGCCCCCCCCCCCCAAAAAAAAAAAAAAATTTGAAATAGCAATATTTTGGTGTTTACCATCGGCTTGAAATGTTCATTTCACTTATTTAGTTAAAACTGCACTTATTTGGACCTTATTTCAAGACTGAAATGTCTGTTGGGCTTATTTGGCACTCATAGTGTCAACACGCTACGTATGAGCCACGCTCTGTGAAAAGGGGGCTTAATGCATCTGCGAAAAGTATCGACCCTGGTCAGCCTGCGCACTCCGCGCAGGCTGACCTAGGCCGAAACTTTTTGCTAATGGTCAATTTTCTGCATGTCCAAGGACCAGTTTACATCATGCTTCAGTCGTTTTTTTTTTTTTAGAAAAAACAAACTTTATGGATCCATAAGTATGTAATGATCTGTTTGGTGTAATGCATCATGGAGATCCATCAAGCCCCCTTTTGCCAGAGGATGGCTCAATATATCATTACAGAAAGACCAGAAAGATAAGCATCATGCTAATCCTTAATGCTGCTGCAGAGCCTCGGTAGCTCAGTCGATAGCGTGCAGGACTTGAGAACGAGGGGGGGGGGGTCGCTGGTTCGATTCCCGGCTCGGCAAATTTCTTTCCGAGAATTGATGATAGTCATTGCGATAGGTTCATTCCTCTCTCACCGCTGACCACCACTGTTTCGACAATGGTTATGAGGGAAAGCAGCCAGTGGCTCGGAAAGAATATTGTGCGGTGCACTGGTGAAAGAAACTCCAGGAAAGCATAGACAGTTGCACTGACCGCCTCGATGTAACTGAAATAATGTTGAAAACGGCGTTAAGCACCATGCAATCTCAATCCTGCTAAACCAGTTTGCCCTTTACCTCACAACAAAATTTAAGACTTGTCAAATTCCAAAGCACACGCGGACGTAGTACAGATAATTGTACCCAAAGGCGATGTTACTTTTTGACTGGTCGCCTCTGGGTACAGAGACGATCAAGACAAAATCAGTTGAAAACTCCACACGGATTTTGTGCGCAAGTTTGAACTCTTATAATTTCGGAAATAGAGCACAAAACTAAGATTTAAACATACCTGTTGCTTGCTTATTTAATAACCCTTCGTTTGAAATACACTATTTTCAATTTAAACGCTAAATATAAGAGAAAACCGTGCATTTCATCTGTTACTCGAGTTGTTTACGTTCCCGAAAACACATAAAATGGCCGCCACGCACGATAACTTTCGTCAGTGATTTTTTCGAGATTTACATGGCTTAAACGACTTCTACAAGCTCTTTATGTAGTGACAGGTTTAATAATTTTCGTTGGTCATGTTTGTTACTAAATGTTAATTGCATTTCACTGCAATACAGATTAAACCGACGAAAGAGAAAGTCAGTATAGCGCTCTATCTTTGCTACCGGAAAATTTACGATGGACTTGAGACGGTACGGTGTACAATAAATGTCCAAATATGAAAAAAATCACCGTAGCGTCTCATTATTGAGACTAACGCGGACGCAAAATCAAATGTGGCTAAGTGGTAGAAGTTGACTTTGATAGGGTAGAAAACATTGTGGGAAAAGGAGAAAATGCTGGTAACCAGCATTTTCTCCTTTCCCCACAATGTTTTCAAAACCTCTTTTCTTTTTTCCTCAAGGTCGTTAAAAGTCGGCATTGTGTGGTAAAATGGTGCATGAAATTCCTAGCCGATAGTAAACCCCGAATAATGTTATTTCAGACTTATTTTTCTTGACGAAAAATATCTCCTAATCGGATAGTGTAGATCCAAGATCAGACTGCACGTTCTGTGCAGTCTGATCTTGATCTACACTCTCCGCATACAGTCTGTGAGTCGCGCTAATTAGCCTAAGGGATAATTCTCACAAAAGATAATTTCAAAAAGAAAATTCTAAACTTTAAAAAATGATAAGGTTAACTAACACACAAAATTGTTTTAAAAATTAAAGTTCTAACTCACCGTTTGTCAATTTCTCAGTCATTTTTCTGATATCTGTATATTTACAAACACTCGTGTGCACCGCCTGCAAGTCGACACAGAAATAAATCTGTATTATTATGCGATCGGACTTTGAACAGTTACATAAACAAGGGAACGCTCGTTGTCTGCGCATGTCATATTCTTCGTAGATTCGACCTGTCTGCTATGACACGTCACCGATCCCGTAAGCTAGGGAAAAGTAGGGCTTACACCGAAGCTATTACCCAAGCCTGTAGGGGCTGTTTTTAATAAATGGCCGATGCATAGGTTACATGCCAGCTGATCATAGCCGAATGAGTCGCACCAGGTAGCGTTTTTTGTGGTTTAGTTTGAAATTCAAAGTAACGGTTGTCGCGTAGAAAAGTAGTCCGGTTCTGTACCCAGAATGCCCATATTAGATAGATGCGTATTCGTAGAATGCCATCTAGCGGGAGATAATGAGGGAACGCTGACTTATATAAATGTCTATTTTGCGTAACGCAGCTTTGTTTTTCATAAGAAAATGGTGAAATTGTGCTGTTATCTCGATGTCAGCTGACTGTCGTGATAAACAAACCGATCCTGAATAGATCCGAAACAAAGAAAGAAGATTGAAATATTTATGTAAAAAAAAATACTGGTTTAAACTAGACAGATTTGAAGATTAAAGTTGAATGACTTTTTTTGTTGAAACAAGGGACTTGTGTAAACTTGTGGGTGATTTAGTTTTGGTAAGTCCTTTACACAATCGGACACAATTTTCAGACACAAAGAAAAAAAAAACATACAATATTGCTGGACGTATTGAAAATAACGGTGTGCGAGGTAAGTTATATCATCACTTAGGCTGCTAAGCGGACAGTGTAGATCAAGATCAGACTGCACAGAACGTGCAGTCTGATCTTGGATCTATACTGTCCGAATAGGAGATATTTTTTTCACCAAAGGTTAAACTCTTATGATATGAGCTATGCTCGTGAAAAGGGGGTTTAATGCATCTGCACAAAGTGTCGACTCAGGTCAGCCTACGCGGACTGTCGATGTTTTTTGCTACTTAAGACAATTTTATGTGCACCTCATGATTAAGTCGGCTTTCCTACAAAAAAAAAAATTATGAATCCGTAATTATAAGATGACTTGCTTAGCAAAATGCATCACGGAGATACATTATCCCCCCCCCCTTTTTTTTTTCCGGCAGAACATGGCTTACTTCGCAATCTAGAAAATTATTGAGAATGAGAGTTAGAATTTTATCAAGAATGGTTGGTGAACAAGGACTCGTGTCTCAAAACCATCAGACTGAGCGGCGAATGCAAGCGCTAAATTCGGTCAATTTCTCTGGCGTTTTTTTTTTTTCCAAAATGTAAGCTTGCTTCAGTTATCAGATATTTAACGAGTTTCGGCTATTGAACGACTTTCAGCTATGTTTTGCGACAATTAGCAACCCTCCATTAACAAGCATTTACAAATGGCTACAAACGAATTCATATTAAATCTATTATCAGATAAAACAATTGCCTACGATGAATTCCAGGAAGATTATTGACTACAATTGAGCCGTGCTCTGGCAAAAAGGGCTTAATGCATCTCCGTGATTCATTTTACCAAGCAAGTCCTCACATAATAATGGTTCCTTAAAAATCGATTTTTTCTAACAGTTGACTGGACCTGGAGGTAGAATGGTCCTTTGTCATGCAGAAGATTGACGAAAAGCAAAAAGTTTCGACCCATGTCAGCCTGCGCGGACTGCGCAGGCTGATATAGGTCGATATTTTTTGCAGTAGCATTAAGCGCCCTTTTCACAGAACATGGCTCAGTCATGTATTTGCCAATCCTTTGCCAATATCAATGAACGCCAAGGGGGTAATTTCAATATCCTTGTTGAATACTAAGCGGATCTAGAAATCTATAGATGTATTCGATTGATTTGACGCGCACAGTGTGAAGCACTGGCCAACACATGAATGTATGCGTGGCTACCTGGCTAGGGTGCCCATTAGGTCACCGGAATTGTTACGAGTTCTGAAGCTGACTAGTAGACACAGTGTAGTTGACAAAATTTTTCATTCTCAGGCTGGGAATCGAACCCGGTTCCTTCGGATTAGTGGTCACGGTTACATCCCTGCACAACCGCTCCGCCTTGTGTGGCAAAAGAGGCTCTAGTGATCGTTGCTGTGGAGAAAACCTGGTCACGTGGTCTAGCGGTGGTGATATATATGTATAATTTAATTGCAACTTGTCTAAGGCTTACGTCTGATCTCTGTCTCGTCCAAATCCAAACAATGAAACACAATAAAACATCGATGTTGTCACTCGTGCAAGACGTTGAAAGCATTTAAAGTTGTAAAATATGGCTATCATCACTCGTGCAAGATTATCATAGCATCTTTGTAAAATATGGATATTGTCGC
Organism: Hippopus hippopus; assembly: GCA_946811185.2. Classification (NCBI taxonomy): domain Eukaryota; kingdom Metazoa; phylum Mollusca; class Bivalvia; order Cardiida; family Cardiidae; genus Hippopus; species Hippopus hippopus. The sequence continues at coordinate 6,963,836 of OX328107.1, forward strand.
TCGTGCAAGACGTTGACAGCATCTTTGTAAGATATGGATTTTGTCGCTCGTGCAAGACGTTGATAGCATCTTTGTAAAATATGGATATTGTCGCTCGTGTAAGACGTTGATAACATCTTTGTAAAATATGGATATTGTCGCTCGTGTAAGACATTGATAACATCTTTGTAAAATATGGATATTGTCGCTTGTGCAAGACGTTGATAGCATCTTTGTAAAAGATATTATTGTTACTCGTCCAAAATGTTGACAACATCTTTCTAAGCATGTGTTTGTATTTGGGTCAGAGGAAATATGTGGCTCAGTGGTAAAGTGTAGGAATCGTGACCTGGAGGCCCCTGGTTCGAACTTAACCTTTAGGCTGCTAAGCGCGACTCACTGACCTTTTGCGGTCAGCGTAGATCAAGATCAGACTGCACAGAACGTGCAGTCTGATCTTGGATCTACGCTGTCCGATAAGGAGATATTATTCCCCAAAACATACCTTCAAAATAGGAATATCTGGGTTTTTAGTATGGAATTGAAAATTCCATTTTAGTTCTTCAGCACGATAAAGGTTAGCTAGAAGCACTGGGTCTTTCGTGGACGTGTGTCCTTGGGCAGTACATTTCAGAGTCCTAGCCTAGTACTGGTGAAACCCAGGGCATACACGAATATGTGAGCTGTAGCCTGGTAAATGTTGAAAGTGGCATAAAGCGCCATTCATTTCTTGTATTTTGGACAGTGGTCTGCGTACTTGAATAATGGATTGAATTAAACAGAATATAATCCCTATAAATAAAAGTAAAACAACCGAGTCAATTTACAAACGTTGTGTTGAAAGAATAATGGTTTTTTTTTTTTGCTAATATTTCTCTTTTTCTTGCAATATCTCAAATGTGGAATGTTTCAAGACAAAATAATCAATAGTCGTCAGCAAGTGGTCCTTAGAATAAACACCTCTACATTTTTTACCAATCACAAATTTTGATTTATGCATTTGTTATCAGTACCAAGAGGTAGGTCAAAAGCCAGAACATTCAGCTACGCCGAAAAAACTGACATATCTTTCATGATCAAGTGATCAAGACGTGGGATTCTCATTGTGTGTGACATCAAAGTTTTAGATTCATCTGTACTGCACAAACAATTTCAATAATTCGTCATATTGGAAAGACTTTGCAACACAGGCAATAAAGCTACATGTAGGCTATAACATTTCGGGTCATGACCACATGTGTATACCATATATACCATATATATACTCATTTTGACCTTTTCTAATCAAATATAGGCATATTAATCTACTATTTATACACTGTAAGTATCATAATCACGTGAAGTACATGTGAACTAGAAAACCAGTGATTTATTTTCTTTAACCATCATTATCTCCCGCTAGATGGCATTCTACAAATACACATCTATCTGATTTGGGCATTCTGGGTACAGAACCGAACTAATTTTCAAAACAATCGTTAACTTTTGAATTTCAAAATGAAATAAACGTTTACTCAATAAAACGCTACCTGGTGCGATTCATTCAGCTATGATCGGCTAGCATGTAACCTATGCATCGGCGATTTATTAAAACAGCCCCTACATGCTTGGGTAATAGGCTAATAGCTTTGGTATAAGCCCTACTTTTCCCAGCTATACGGGGATGGGTGATGCGTCATAGAAGATAGGTCGAATCTTCGAAGAATATGACATGCGCAGACAACGCTTTAACAATTATCCTGCTAGATAAGTAAAATGAAACTTTTAAGCCAATAGTAAAGACCCAAATTTTGCTATTTCAATGATATTTGGGGGGGGGGGGGTTATATGTTCTTTACGGACAGATTAGATCAAAGATCAGACTGCACGTTCTGTGCAGTCTGATCTTGATCTACACTGTCCGCTAAAGGTCAGTGAGTCGCGCTTAGCAGCCTTATGGTTAAAATCCATGATAAGAAGAGAACAGAAGGTCGTGACTTCAACGTATGTGGTTTACCGTCGTCATACATAGGAATACCATACGCGCATGAGTAAGGACCCAAAACACACTACATGTGGCCTGCAACACGCGAAAAGGGGTATTCGGATATTTGCGTAAAGTGTCGTCTCGGATCAGTCTGTGCAGTCCGCACAGGCTAATCCGAAACGACACTGTCCGTTTTTATGTAATTTTCTGTTTTGCGCAAGTCTACTGTAGCACAAAATCTAATGTAGTCGTAAAGTGCCGTCTCGGATTAGCCTGCGCGGACTGCGCAGGCTGATCCGAGACGACACTTAACGCAAATGTCCGAATGCCCCTTTTAGCGTGATGCAAGCCAATTATGTAAATTTAAATAAAGTGTACGTTTGCGTCTGCTCTTGTTTATCCATAACTGTCTTACATGTTTTTACGAGTTTGGAAAACTTTTAAATTTATGGAGGGAATAAGAGTGATTGCTCGTTATATACATGTAGCTTTTTAGATCTACAAGCAGAACTTCGTCTATCGCCCCGCCCCCATTTTTTAAACCTCTTAATTCAAATAAAAAATTTTAGACTTGTCCATTTTGAAAGCATTTGTAAATTGCATTTTACTCATAAAATTTCTTTAAAATGGCTGAAAACGTTATGAAAACTGGAGAAAATGCTGGTAACAAGCATTTTCTCATTTTCTCACAACGTTTTCAAAAACTTTATCCTTCAGAGTTGCTAAAAACGTATGATTGCTAAGTAAAGGGTTATTTTCAATATGCATTTATTTTCAGTCTGAACTCCAGCATGCCGCCTGCAGGAGATAACCTACCAAATGACGTATGTTTGCATGTTGGTATTTTAGAGGTGCAGGGAGCGTTTCTGGAACACCGTGTTGCTTTGCAGAAAGCAAACGAAATGATGAAAGCTAACACTGACCTTAAAATTCACGAAGTTCGATCCCCAGAACATATCTCTGGCGATTTGGACGGTTTGATCATTCCTGGAGGTGAGAGCACAGCCATCAGCTTATACTTGAAAAGAAACAACATGGTCGAACCTCTGAAAGAATGGGTCAAGGACAAAAATCACGTGACATGGGGCACATGCGCAGGAATGATTCTTCTTGCAAAAATGACGGAAAATCAGAAAATTGGAGGTCAACCCACGGTAATTATAGCTCCTTCCCCGCCCCCACATGTACCTCTCTCTCTCTCTCTCTCTCTCTCTCTCGTGATGTTTTCAAAGGAAACGTATAAGTTTAAAGACTGTCGCCCTTATAGATACTTAACACAACAACTTCAGAGCCTGCAATATTTCTAAAACTTACAGGCTACAGCAATTATTTGGTTTTATGCAGTAATTGCGCTACTAAATATCTAAATATGACTCAGATTGATAGAATTTTGTACAGATCTATAGCAAGACCTAACAAAGGATTACGACCCCTAACTAATCAGTAAATATCGTGTGACGTCGACGTTTTCATAAAGGCTATTCGGCCAATCTCGACAGCTTCCGTCTTTTAATATGAGAGTTAGGGGCCGTAGACTCACTAACTCATCGGTAAATATTGTGTAACATCGACGTTTTCGTAAGAGCTATTTGGCCAATCTCGGCTGCTTCTGTCTTTTAATATGAGAGTTAGGGGCCGAAGACTCACTTACTCATCGGTAAATATCGTGTAACATCGACGTTTTCGTAAAGGCTATTCGGCCAATCTCGGCAGCTTCCGTCTTTTAATATGAGAGTTAGGGGCCGTAGACCTTAAGTTTGACTTAATTCTCATATACCTTTGAGAATATCGATATTAGTGTTTTTGTTACCATACATTCTTATGATCATAGACATATAACTAAGAAGAAAATGCGATACAACGGAGAGAGATTTCAAAGAAAAATGGGTTTTTTTTCTACAACAATGTAAACTTCATCTTAAAATCAAGGGTACGAAACTCCCTGTGACAAGAAATTACACTCCTTTTCTAGTTTTTCAAATGCTGTTAGCTGTACAGACGTAGTAAATCGGCTTTACGGTAATGGGACAATTATTTAAAGTAGCCTATTTTTTGCGTCGATCTTAGTAGTGTTGATGTTTTATTTCAGCTTGAAGTAATGGACGTCGACGTATCAAGGAACTTCTTCGGAAGACAAGTTCAAAGTTTTGAATCAGACATTTCAATTAAAGACAAAAATCTGGCCGAAACAATCTCATCTAAAACGTTTCATGGTGTATTCATTAGAGCTCCTGCCGTAGTTAAAACGTTGAGTCCTGAAGTAAAGGTTTTAGGGACTCTGTTCCGACCGGAAGTTGGCGATGACGTCATCGTTGCTGCAGAACAGGGCAATGTGATGTCCACAGCGTTTCATCCAGAGCTTACAGAAGATTGTTCATTACATTTATACTTTTTGAAATCAATGTATAACAACAAGCAACGGAGTGAATAAAGAGTAGGAATATACTTTTCATGCCAAGCCAGTATTTATATTGGGCTGCATTTTGATCTACCACAAACATCTAGCCTATAAACTAGAAACTATATATCCGTAGGCTTATATTTAACCAACCATTCTTAATTCCATTCGTAGTGTTACTCTATAGATGTAGAAAGTAACGCAAATCCTGATTGGCTAAACCGTTTGTATTACTTTCAAATTTAAAAAATTCTTTAGAACAAGACTAAGAAAATTCTTAAGAACGGTTGGTAAATACCGGCCTCGTCGATTAGAAGCTTTAAGACCGATCGTCTAATTGACAGAGATGCAAAGTCTCATCGGTTAAAACGTTTCAACTGGTCTTGATGGTATTTGAACTATATGAGTCCTGCTCTGTGAAAAGGGTGCTTAATACATCTCCGAAAAGAATCGACCCAGGTCAGCCTGCGCAGTCCGCGTAGGCTGACCTGGGCCAAAACATTTTGCTATTGGTTAATTTTCTGTATGTTTAAGGACCCGTCTAAGGACCAGTCTACCTTATGATTCAGTCAGTTGTTGAAGAAAGGCGGCTTTTTATGGATCCATAATCACATGATGGCTTGATTGGTACAATGCATAACGGAGATGCATTAAGCCCCCTTTTCCCAGAACATGGCTCATATGTGGGTCCCAGGGCCCCGTTTTACTAAGGTAGTTACGAACAAAATTTGCGCAAGTTTTACGTAACTATAGTATGGTGGCATATTTCTGCCACGAGATACCAGGTAACCATCATGATTACTGTAGAAAACTATTGCGATAAATCAAAGTTTCCTGGAAGTTTTATCTAGACAGAATGAAACAAGCAGATCTTTAACTTCATGCAATGCGCATGTGGTGATCGAACGCCGTTGCAACCACTAACTCAGTTTAAAAAGTTCTCTAGCTTTATTCTTATAATTTGTTTTCACTTTTTAGCAAGTGTGCGACAGTATGATTTTAATTTCAAAATACGTGAGCCATGCTCTGTGAAAAAGGGGTTTAATGCATCTGCAAAATGTATGGACCCAGATCAGCCTACGCAATCCGCGCAGGCTGACCTGGGGCGAAACTTTTTGCTATAGATAAATTTTCTGTTTGTCCAATGACCATTCTACCTCGGGATTAAACCGGTTATTAGACAAAATGGATTTTATAAGATCAATAATTATGTTATGACTTGGTTGGTATAGAGTATCATGGAGTTGCATTAAACACCCTTTTGCCAGAGCATGGTTCAATTATTATTGTGATTTTGGTTGTTTGACACATATCAGGAGAACTGTGACATGTTTCCAAATTTGTTTTCTTTTAACTCGAACAATGTTAGATAAGTGTGAAATAGGTTGCCATAACAACTGGAATTAAATAATAGATAAGTTGCCATAACAACTGGAATTAAATAAATACCCCATACAGAGAATGTTGAATCAACGATGAATACCCAGAGAAAGTAAATCTAACCAATTTCTGGTATAAAAAAAAAATAATATAAAAAAAAAACATATCTTGATATGACCAATCAGTTTAACTTGTGAAAAAAGGCTTTCGAAAAGGAGAAAAAAGCGGGATGATACTTTTTGCAGGTCCATGTAATAAAGCCCCTATTTCCCATACGTGACTCACTCACTTTCTCACCCTCACTCACCCACCTGTTTCTTGCACTCTCTTTCCACTTACACACTGTCCAACTATCTCTCGCTCGCTTTCTACTCTTTCTATGTTCAGTCAGTCACTCACTCCCTAACTGTTCAGCTGTTCTCGCTATATCACTTACTATCCAACTCTCCCTCTCTTTCTTTCTCTATCTCTGTTCACTCACTCACTTTTTTAGGCCTTAATTCCCTTTCTTTCCTTCGCTCAGTCTTTCCAGTTCTCTCTCTCTCTCTCTACCTTTCTTTCTTTCTGTTCCTTCACTCTCTCTCTACTCAATCTTTCCAATTCTCTCTCTCTCTTTCTTTCTTTCTGTTCCTTCACTCAGTCTTTCCAGTTCTCTCTCTCTCTCTTTCTTTCTTTCTGTTCCTTCACTCAATCCAAAGTTTCCAATTCTCTCTTCACTCACTCACTCTCTTTCCATCTCTCTCTCTCTTCACTCACTCTATATTTTTTTTTCTTTGAATCGAAACCAGGAATTCCAGGCACAAGGCCCTCTCAAGTCTCTCAAACCCCGCAGAAGTCACTCTCTCTCTTTGTTCACTTATTCACTCTTTCCACCGCTTTCTCTCTCTCACACACATATTTTTTTTTACACTAGACAACCCCGGAATCGAAACCGGGTCTCCCAGGCACAAGGCCGTATTCATAACCATTTGACCAC